>CM040754.1:32568423-33208423 GCA_022829145.1 Albula goreensis | reverse complement strand
GGACAATTACCCATACAACTGAAGTGATGCACTAGTGTCACCTACTGGGCTGTGGGCAGGAGAGCAAACCAGAGCTAGCAAAGATGTCCTGTCAGTATATAATAATAATAATAATAATAATAATAGTAATAGTAATAGTAATAGTAATAATAATAATAATAAATTAATCATTTAATATTATTGTAATAATATAATAATTATGATAAAAACAGTGCCCATTGCTGCTCTTGGTATTACTGACATATAATGTTTCCATGCACACCTTCTTTTACACATCTTTGGCATTTTATTAAAGAGAAAGTTTAATTATTTTATTATGTAGTTGTATTAAGGCCTTTTAAAACTATTTCAGCTGCAAACCTGCATGAAAGGAGCTATACAAATGAGGTTATTCTTATTCTTATTCTTATCATTAAAAGCATGATGGACAGTCATACCCGAGATCAGAAAAGGGAAAGAGTGACGAGAGTGGAAAACATCCGGATTGGCCCATGCCCAGTCACACCTTTGCCTCATTACACGCCTAAACCCCGCCCTGCTGCACCGTGTGTCCGCATACAGGCCGCCACTTTGACACACTGAGACGAAAGGCGCTGTACAAACACGTTCGTGTAATGTTCCTAACTGGGGAATGATTATGGGATAACGTATTAGATAGACCTATTGGCAGGATGCCCACTGTGGTCACTATGTCAGGTGCTGATTAGATAAGAGACACACAAAAGAACAGAACATTAAATACAAATTCAGCAGAATAATGTCACGTAATGTAGCAATAATGTTACAAATGTATTGTCCCATTGTACAGTGAGCTTTGTTAAGGAACACAAGAAGTGGCTGTTAAAAGTTGACAACAAGGTGTTCACCTGAGAAATGGCACCCTTTAATGTGAATGATTTCGAGAGAACCGTGACGTGTGAGAATGACCAAAAGTCTGGGACGGAGTCCTAGGAGGTCTATCCCGCTCTCTGTGGAATACGGGACCTTCGTACTGGAAACCGGATAAGGTCAAAGCTTATTCATTCATCTACCTTCTTACATTCCGCTAATGTTTGACATTCTTCTACTTTGCCATGAAAACCGACCAACATCCAGACCCCAGCGTAGAAATCCTGAGATTAATGAACCCACAATATTGACAGTGCCTCAAGTATCTAGGTTTCTGCAGACCGTTTTTTCTCCTCTGTATTTGTTTTGAACGTAATACAATGTATCCTCACTCCGCCTGTGTGCGCGACCCGTTGGAGGCGCTGGTGAAAAGAACGGCCGGGGGATTAGCGCCGTGCGTCGGGGGTTCCCGAATGACCCCAGTATCTGTGTGGCCTGAGAGCGGGTTCCATTCGGAAAAGAACGCAGCACGATCGGATATCCCAACCGAAACATCATCCTTTAAAAAAACACCCAAACGACAAAAGAGACAAACACATTCCCGCCCCTTGTCCAGCGGGACGGATGCTTTGTTAGGAACGGGTTCAAAAACACTCCAAAAAAAACCCTTTTTGTTATGCCTGACGAGTTATCTTTCCTGACAGTGCATGGTCAATTCACTCATCTTCATAGCCGTAATACTATAAGTGCAAGTCACAGACTCTTAGAAGAAAAGGTTCCTTCTAGAACCCGTAGAAGTTCTTCATGTGTCCTGCTTGGGGAACCCTTGAAGGTTCATCTTAAATACAGATATCTTTAAGGGGTTATTTATATAACCCTCAGAATCAAGTTTGACCAAGAACCGTTGAGCAATTTTCTTATCAATGAAGAATCATCAACGGTTCCCCCAGCAGAACAAGCAAGAACCCTTATGGAACCCTTTTTCTTAAGAGTGCCCTTTTGCTGTAATTGAGGCTTTTGTAGGGACATCCTAGAGTGTGGGCGGACATCCCCTGTGAAGGTTGTGTAAAAACGATCTACACACAAACTTCAGTTCTGGACTTCCAACAGCACCGTTGAAAAAAAGTGCATTTTTCCCCAAGATTAGCATACAGCCATTGGACAGACCTCCGGCTGAAATCCCAGGGGCATCTCCTTCAGGTTTACATGATAACGAGTCCAGATAAACACTGGGAGAAGAGAAACAGATTCAGCCATGCCACTTACTTTAAGTGGGACACATATGACTGCTGTTAAAGCAGGATATTAATTGGATCCATATTTTTTTATTGTATTCTATTGGTTTCACAGAGGAATTTGAAGAAATTCTTGACATCCATTCCAGTATGTTATTTTTTTAACCTGGCCATAGGCAAGAAAGAAATTGGTTAGCAAAAAAAAAAACAACGGTCCATAGGCACGGTTTTAAAGGGAGAGGACATGCTGAATGCAGCTGAAAGCTTTCGTAACTCATATGGGCCCCTGTTTTTAGTAGAGTATATGGGGCGATCTTACATCAGCACAATTAAAAGAAAAATGTTCTCTGAGCTGGCCAGTTTTCACACTGACCCAGTTGGGAAGGCACGGGGCCCGAGAGTCTCTTAGCGTTAGCAGTACGGAGGCTAAAACGTAGGTGTGATTTATTTGTAATGGGGGCCAAATTCAGATGTGTCATTCATAAACCGGCGATCTTTGGGTTCCACATGTGGCAGTCTCGAGCTTCGGGGCAGAGCCAGGAGTTGTAGAGACGACAGCTGATCTTACTTCCGCAGGGATAAAAATTCAGGATGCATTCCCAAGATAATATATGGAATGTGTGTCTGTTCCATTATAAAGTGTTTTATTTTAGTGGGATTAGTGCACTTTTTGTGGAAAAAAAATCCACTATGGCCTACTTTTTGTTAAAATAAAGAAAAACTGAGAAGGACGTCAGTGTTGATATGAAACAGATTGCGAAATCTTGGGGGACAGAAAGGTCTGGAAATGTACGCTGTGACTGTTTCTGGATGCAGGAAACAGAGAGGGAGGGAGGAGAGAGATAAATAAATCAGAACCAGAAGGCTGTCAGAGAAAGATGGCAGTGTGAAAGTGTGTAAGATGGTAGTGTGTCACTGTGTAAGATGATAGTGTGTCAGTGTGTAAGATGGTAGTGTGAAAGTGAGTAAGATGGCAGTGTGTCAGTGTGTAAGATGATAGTGTGTCAGTGTGTAAGATGGCAGCGTGAAAGTGTGTAAGATGGTAGTGTGTCAGTGTGTAAGATGGAAGTGTGTCACTGTGTATGAAGGTACTGTGTCAGCGTGTAAGATGGTATTGTGAAAGTGTGTAAGATGGCAGTGTGTCAGTCTGTAAGATGGTAGTGTGTCATTGAACTGTTCTCACCCAGTCATGGTAGGAGGAACCTTACTGTGAACCACTCTCCAAACCATCCACGTGGCATGGTATGGGCGAGGGTGTAGATGCCTTCTGCATTATGCTGCTTACTGTGCAGCTGTGGTTTGGTACAGAGGACCCAGTGCAAAGTGACACTGACTCTAATACAAGTTGATTTGCTTGGTTAAGACTGACACAGTTCTCAATTTACAATTCAGTTCCTTACATTGAAAACAGCAAACTAATTTGTGTCCATTCAGGCATGTTGATCTTCACATGAGTTGCAAAGCTGCTACATTATGGCCAACCATAGCTGGGTCTATCGTCATGTTTCGGGTTGCTTCCATTGGTTGCCAGATCCCATTCACAACCAGATGGCATCTTTATCAAAAGCACAGACTATCCACACAAAGATCCGGTCTGCTGGGGTCTATGGGGATACACTCTCTGCAGTGCTGCATGCTGCACACACGCCTGTGTTTCTCTTTCTCTATTGTTGCAATTCCCTCTCTTCTCAGAGAGGAAGTTTGGATTTCCTGTAATGTCAAGCCATGTAGACCAGACCAAACAGCTACTAATTACATTAGCTGTTTGTCTGTTTTGGGAGGTCATAATTACGGTGCTTTCCTTGGTTAAAAAAATTCCCAGTGGATGCCTCGACTGTGTATACAGAGAGAGGTGGGGTTTTAAAGAGGGAAGGTTCAGTGTAATGATGGTTTAAATGGGGCTTCATGAACCCCAATTAGGGCAGAGTTACACCCAGCTGTCAATCATTGACTTCTTTGGACTAATACATTTTTTTATCCTCAGTCATTGGCTGAAATCGTCAAGTCAAGTGACCATATATGGAATCTCCTTCTCATTTTAGGTTGTGTGAAACCTCACTCCCCTATCACTAGTGCAGAGGGTGGTTTGGGGGACTCATGTGCAGTGGATTGTGGGGTTCGGGTGAACGGTCCTCACATAGTCAGAGCTCTCCCTGCTGTTAGGGACAAACCCAGAGCTGCAGCAGGGAGGTTCAGGCTGGGAGGGGTGATGGTAATTGGGGGATGGGGGTTACAGTCACTGGACTGAGACCAACAGCTGGAGAGAATCAGGAGGTGATGGTGAACTGGGATGGGGTGGGGGGGGTTGAGGTCCGTTTCATACAGCTGTGGTGCTCTCCATCCCACACTCCAAAACACACACACACACACGTGCAGGACACACACAAAAACACACACACGCACATAATCAATACTCACATTCACATCGACACGCATAGTTGCAGACTTGATCAGGACACACATATACACGAAATCAGTACTCATACTGACAATCAATGTCCATACAAGAAAACACACACGTATCACCAATATGCACACACAAGTTCTCACACTTGAGCACACCCATATGTGTAAGGTGTGTATGCCAACATCAATATTTTTCACACACACACTTAAACACACTTAAACACACACACACACACATATTCTGCAGAAGGCCCACAATAGTAAGGAATAATGTGTCCACCACTGCCAGAACCCAGAGGAATTTTCAGCATGACAAAAAGGAACAGCTGTAAGGAGGGAGGGGGAAGAGAAAATAAAGAGGGAAAGAGGGAGAGAGGGAGAGAGGGAGAGAGGGGGTCTTTGGGGGGCTCTGAATCCAAGCATACAGGAACTATTGTGTGTTATGGCTGAGAAGAGTGTTCGGGCATGCTTGGAGCTCAGATCAGCATGGAGTCTTCACTGATATGGTAATACTGGAAATCACTCTCAATACACATCTGTGAGAGATGACTAAACATAACAGCCAATCACAGCACTCATATGCAGTGTCTAAGCCAATCAGAGTCTGACACATTGATTGTTGATCAAATAGTGCCATCCTTCCGGTGCTTACATTTGAAACACCTCTAAACTGTCAGTGGCACATAAAAAAATAATGTTAAGAACTATTGAAATTTACATCACATGTACTGTAATTTCCATAACAAGAGACAATGAGAATTTTAATGGCATATTTTCAATTTCAGGTACAAAAGCACACATTAAACTGCAAAATTATTACATTTTCCATTGATATTTTTGAGGATACAATCAAAACTAGACAATTTAAGTATCTTAGTACTGTTGTGCTGATCTGTTTATGAGGTAAAGAATTGGCAAGGTGGCTAACTTGCCAAATAGGTTGGGGGAAGAAAGCTAGCTATGAAGATAGCTAGGTGAAAGAGTAAATGCAGATTTCAAATACAGATGTTCTGTACAATAAAACAAGCATTGTAAAGTATTGTTTGATACATTAGTGTGTACATAAACTAGTTCACAGTGGTGTAAGCATCACTTGCTAGTACGACAATCACAGTTTGATGAGTACTCACAGCCTGTACAGACAAGCATCATGACTGGGAGGTGTGACTATGCAGGGATGAGGCCATTGGGTGACTTGTGGTTGTAGAACAGAAGGATCTGGTCGGGGTGTGGGTTGTAAAGATCGACTGGAGATATTGTGGGCCAGTTCCATTCACTGTCCTGTCGGGTAGCACCAAAGTTTTATGCTTAATGTGAGCTGTAACAGGTATCCAATGAAATGAAGAGAGGAGGGTGTGACATGAGAATGCTTGGGAAGATTGAAAACAAGTTCTGTATTAGCTGCAGGGGTTTGGTGACACAAGGAGGGAGACAAGGAAGTACCAGGGCCTGGACCAAAAGGTGTATAGCATGGGCAGTGAGGAAGGGCTGGATGAACAGGATAATATATATATAGGAAGAATCTGTATGTGTGATTCACTGTCACTGCTTAAGAAAAGATGCACATTTAGTCATCCAGGATTACCCCAAGTTTGATAAATAATCTAGGAATAGAAGTCATACAAGAAGCCATTGGATGAGATGAGAGAGAAGAGGTCAAGACAGAAGAGAAGGGGACCAAGTATGGAACCTTGGGGGACACCCATAGGAAGCTCCTGGCCACAATAAAGGTCACCATCTCAGGAAACACTAAAGCATCATCCATAGATGTAGGCTTTACTGATGTGCCTGACATCCCAATCATGGTCAGGTTGGAGCATATGGTCTAGAAGCTTAGGGCATAAACAAAACAAAAAATCCACACTAAACACAAACTTCATTCCAATCCCAAAAAATGTCTTACTGAAAACTTTGCAATGGGTAAATTAACAATGTCACCTGACAGAGACAGAGAACATTCCAGTAAATCAAACCAGAGAGCCTGGACACATTTACAGTCAACAAATACAAAGAGGAAAACAGCACTATTGCATAGCAATGGTAGCATTTGTACAGTGACGGTCAATATGCTTGAACTGGCATTTAAACAGGCTGCCATATTGCCATTAGGTGTGTTGTCACCTTTGATTGGTGCTGCTACCAACACAGCATTTCAGCAGACTCAGGCTAGCTTCTGACTGATGTAGACCCTGACTTTGAGTTTCCCACATGGGCTAGCTTCTCAGGCAGGTCTTAAGTGCACATGTGTGCTTGAATGCTATGTTATCTAAAAACTATTCTTATACGCATTGGCCAACATATGTAGTGGTACGTAAGCAACGACTAATCAATAAAGAATTCAGATTGTATTTTACATTACTTTTGGAGGTATTAAACTGAACTTAATATTTTTCCTGTTCTATAATGGTTTCACTGATAATAGAAGGGTAATTAAAACTGTCTATTATTATTGCTTCTTCTTGACAAGCCTTTTTATGAGCACAGTGAGATATCCTTGCAAGAATTTCCATCATATGTGTGTGTGTGTGTGTGTGTATTCTGATGTAACTGGTTGCGATTTTGAACAGGTGTACCTTGTTGTGGCTCATCTCTCTTGTACAACCCTGTAGAACCCACACACACACACACACACACACACACACACACACACACACACACACACACACACACACACACACACACACACACACACACAAAGCCAAACACACACTCAGATACTCAAATATATGCATACCATGCACATGCACAACAACACACACACACACACATATGAAAGAAGATTCTGTATTACCAAGAAAATAGCAGAAACCATGTTCTGGCTTGTTATCTCTCTCTCTCCCCGTCTTTCTCTCCCTATCTCTCGTGCCCTGCCTGCAGACTGACAGATATGCACACAACACCTGTGTGTGGTGTTTTTCTTCTACCTCACTATAATACTGAGAAATTTTCTTTATGAATGTGTGTGATCAAAAATGCCTTTCTTTTAACAAAAACAAAAGCAGAGGTAAACAAGACAGTGGGATGGGGTAGGAAGAGACATTCATACAGAAAGAGTACACATTACAGTCAATGTCATTACATTCAAGGAAATTATATACATTATATACTGTATTCAATCAAAGATCAAACAATATTAATCAGTTAAACTATTATAAATAAACACTCTAAAATGAACAGAATTATAAAAATATGACTATTATTATTATTTATTATTGTTATTTTAATGGGTAGTAGTAGTACAAGTAGTATGATATAGTTATATGAAATTATAGTTCTTTTATTTCCTTGAACAACAATGATCAAAGGTGAATCAGTAATCAAATCATGCAACCAAAAGTACTGCATGACTAACAAACTGAATTTGAAAGAAGTTTAAAATAAAAAGGTTTTTATATTGAAATATTATGAACTAAATATGTCTTTTTTCATTTGTCCAAAGGGGTATTGTTTCCATTTGTCTGCAAATTTGGTTTCTTTTGTAACATGTACCAAAAGATGTCACATCTTTGTCCAATATTTCATGGATATGTATTTGATTTTGAGACATTAAAATGTGTATTTATGGAATGAAGGTAGGATAAAGACACCAAAATAAATGAAACCAACTATAACATGAAATACAAGGGACAGAACTTGTTATGAACAACTTCTATTTTTGTATTTATATTTGTCTTTAACCAAACAGTGTAAAACTGTACTTTACAGCATTGTATTACTGGGCTATATTATTTGTATCTGAAAGCTCGAGCACTGGTCTTCAATAAAACCCTTTTCATAATGAAAGAACACAGAGATTGCATTGATTGAACATCAAACAGTAGTCATCTCATTCTGTAAACTTGGCTGGCTGGGATTTGTAGTCCATATATGTACTAACAAAGTAGCAGAGAAATACGAATAAACTATCATCACCGCACGTAAGCCAGGATTAGCTTTTCACAGTAATAATGTAATGAAGACAAAGTATATTTTGATGTTTGCATCAGCTTGAATTGAAATAATAGATAAAAGGATTATATAAAACGGAAGGTTTAAATTTAAACAGAAATATTTAAGTAGGCCTCTACAGAACAAAAACATTTTTTTTCCTTCCGTACTGGTACAGAAATGACATCAGATGACAGATGTCTTGCTACCTTCAGGGGAGGGCGTTGCAGCCTGTTGGTGTGGGCACTGTTTTCCTGATAGTACAGACTCTCACCAAAACATGTGAGTCTTTCTACACAATCAACTGCAGTTTACAACAGCGTAATAAAACAGCCCCTCTCCACTCAGCACCGTAAGTGGGTGATGGGTTATCTGCGAATCGGTGTGGTGAGTGAAGGGTTTGGGGTGGGAGACACAGCTTCAATGCACCTGCAAAGTACCAGTAAACTTCCTGTCTTTATCTATTCATTTAAACCTCATTTACACCACCTCTGGCTCTGTTTTATTTCATATGTGAGACTTGTTTTTAACAATACCCACATGATACCCATCATACAGAAAGCTGACATCCAAAGAAAGTAACACTATAAGAACAAAAAAATTGATTGGACATCCCTCTGTATGAAGAAATTAAGTTGACAATGGTTTGTTGCAAGTAAAAAAAAATCCATGAACAAACAACGAATTCGATCAACAAATTTTCCTTACAGTATTCTTCCCCTTTCCAAAATACAACAGCAATAAAAACAGAAAAAAAGTGACAATAAATTACTGCATACACACACTACATGTACGTTTGTATATTATGAAGAGTGAAGGTAGCAAAAGTTAATATGATTATTGAATTGAAACAATCCTTGTGGATATTTGCCTTGAAACAGCAAAACATTCATTTCTTTTTTAAGAATAGACCTATTGTTTTTGAGGGTACTGTATGCTTGAAAAATCCTGAAATTTTCACATTAGCCAGCACTGAGTTGACTAGTGAGCTTACTAGAGTGCCACCATTGACCTCTCTACTTTGAATCACCACCTTAAGTTGGAGTGCTACCCTACTCAAGGTAATGATTTTCTGAAGAAGCAGTGTCACATTGGCTTAATTGCATAACATATACCCAGAGTTTTAGTGATTCGTACCTCGTGGAAAAACCTCGTCGGGCTGTATTAAATCTGTAATATTATAATCCTGACCAGTGAAACTGTTTATTCACGGACATTGTGGTCGTCCATCAAGAAATTCGATCAGCATGCTAGAGCTCTCTGTTTTGTACGTTGTATTAGTAACAGCGGCTGAATCATCCAGGCAGCGGGACCAGTTAATCTACGCAGGGACGGGTAATTAAAAGCGTAAGTAGCTCAGATCAGGTCTGGATGTTGACGGGTCGAAAGCAACTCAAAGCAGTTTCTCATGTTGCGGTACTGCAGGGCTCTCGGAATTAGTGATTCAGTCGCGCTAGCATTCACTTGACTCCAGTGCCTCACCTTTTCCACAGACACAATAACAGCCCCCGAGTCTCGCAGCGAGGAAAAAATGACAGCAGTGCAGGCAGGGAAACATTGGGCAAGCTGCAGAGCTATACTAGCACCTAGTTGTTCATCAAATCGTGAAAAACAGGTCCCTTCAGCAGGGGACCCTCCGCCACTGCGCTGCTCCAAATCATGTGGACATTTTAGGGTAAACATACATTTTAGGAACTACGAATAAACGCCTGGAATTTGTCTTCCAAGAGTTCTTCGACTTTGCAGTCACCATTAGCCAAATGTACATGCTTTTTTTACAGATAAGCCTGACATTTTTAAAGAAGGCCAAGTTGAATATTTCAGTTTTCTCGAGTGTAATTAAGTCTAATGGCCAATACCAGACCCCTAGAAACATATTTTCCTCCATTTAGCAAGGCAGCAAAGCTTTATTAATTTGCATACAGAAATTTAATATTTCATTCTGTTAAGCCATTCTGTTTGTTTTGCTTGGTAATGGAGTAGCTACTCCACTAAGTTGTTTGAGACCTTTTTTATTCTCAGTCATACCATAAATATTATATAGAGTTTATATTCATGAATGCTTATATATCTTTAAAATTAATTGTTGATGTTGTGTTAACATGTTTGTACAGTAATGACTACGCAGGCAATAATGGTCAGATGAAGGCCTCAAAATGTATATCACCTCAAATATTCACCACTCAAAATAATGTATGGGCTGTATGATGTAGCTCTGTAGTAAGCATGCATAATTCACTAATAATATAAAGGATTGTCCATTGTTATCATAAGAGAACTGGGATATTCTAACTAGCATATTTGAAATTCCAGAAATAGCACATTTTGAAACGCTACAGCAAAACTAACAAGAGCTAGCTTGGAGTTAGCATAAACACCAATCACCGTGCTCATATTGTGAACTGGTGTAGTAGCCAATCACCAGACTCTTTACTGTGAAGTGGTTTAAGAGCTTATCACAAGACTCTTTGTGTGAGCTGAAGTAAGAGCCAATCACCAGACTCACCGCAAGAGTCTGGTGATTGGCTCTTACTGAGAGCTGGAGAAAGAGCCAATCACCAGACTCTTTACTGTGAGTTGATGTAAGAGCCAATCACCAGACTCTTACTGAGAACTGGAGTGAGAGCCAATCACCAGACTCTTACTGTGAACTGGAGTAAGATATAATCAGCAGACTTACTATGAACTGGAGTAAGATACAATCACCAGAATCTTACTGTGAGCTGGAGTAAGAGCCAATCAACAGACTCTTTCTGTGGGCTGGAGTAACAGCCAATCACCAGACAGCTCCTGGAATGAACTAGAGTACTAGATGACTTTATTAGAGAATATGAAGATTAATCTGCCCAGATTAACTGCCCTCAGTGCAAGACAAACACAAGTGTTTCCCATAGCTACGGTGACAAACACTTTATCTAAATGTGAGCAACACATTCCATTCCTGAAAAAGAGCTATTATTCTGAAAAAACAGCATGACACCAGAAGGAAGTACGTTTTTTTGTGTCTAAATTATCTTTGTTCCAGATATAAAAATAAACAGATTCACAGAAAACCACAATGCTAAATTCAGCAGCTTGTGTGAAAGGAATATTTTGGGTCTCTGTGTGTGTAGGAGTACTGAGGGAGAATAGGAGGAGGAGCTGAACTTGACAGAAAAGTTTGGATTTGTCTCCTCTCAGGGATGTCACTGTGTTTTTCCTTTTGTGGTTGCAGTGTCGCTCATAAATAAATTGTGGATATAATCAAAAATGCAATGGCTTAAATTAACTTCATGTATACTAACTGTTCCTACATTCACCATATCTCGTCGTCTATATCGCCAACTGTTCAGTCTGTACCTAGGGACCCATGAAGATGGACTGTCCCCTGCACATCCAACCACAGACCCCAGGTCTGTCTGTACCTAGGGACCCATCCAAATGGACTCTGCCCTGTACCTCCAACCAATGCCCCCAGTTCAGTCTGTTCCTGGGGACCCATCCGAGGGGACTGTCCCCTGTACTCCAACCACTGACCCCAGTTCAGTCTGTTCCTGGGGACCCATCCGAGGGGACTGTCCCCTGTACCTCCAACCACTGACCCCAGTTCAGTCTGTTCCTGGGGACCCATTCAAATGGACTGTCCCCTGTACCTCCAACCACTGACACCAGTTGAGTCTGTGGGGACCCATCCGAGGGGACTGTCCCCTGTACCTCCAACCACTGACCCCAGTTCAGTCTGTTCCTGGGAACCCACTCCTGGAGACACACCCAAAGGGACTCTGCCAGACATATGGGATGAATAGAGGAAAAACAGAGATGAGCCAAGAAAATATGATACATTATACAAAACACCTGGGGGGGAGATTTGTGAATCGCTCCTGTAGATGTTCAGTCCAGAATATTACTTATGAGTATTTCATTCTGCTTCTCAAATTTTGTTAAAAATAACAGTATGATGAAAAATAAACATTAAATATCATAATACATTCTTGAGAAAAATCAACGTAAGCAACATTAGATCAATCAAACATATGATCATTAATTGTGTAAACATCGGTTTCATCTCAACAAATAACCTGATAGTGATGCAAACATCTTAGCTATGACAACAATGCTGTTTCTAAGTACTTTATACTGTACAAATACTGTAATGTATATTTAACTATTGACCTAATATTGAGGGACCAACCACGACTGAGTTCCTTGAAAATGTGTTTTTAGGGAATGATGTTTCCAAAATGTCTTTGCTACTTAAAATAGCCTGGATAAGGATTTGGGTGATATAATAAAGAACCAATAGGATAGACTATACAGTCTTCTGATAGCATGAGTAGCGATGTTGACAACACCCTATTCATTCTGTAAGGCAATTTTGCAGTGCAGAGTATTTTCCCTCCAGAGAAAAAACACTGTTTGAGAGAAGGTGGGTGGAGCCAGGGTGGGTGGAGGCAGGGAGGGGTTTCTGGGCTGAGGGTTTGTAGCAGTACCATTGGGAAATGTTAATTAATGTATATGAAATACATAGTGGAAATCCTGTACCCTTTCGGTCTTCCATTCCCGCTGTCTGACTGTGGGCAGTCAAAAACAGGGTTATGAAAACACAGCCCTGGACCAGCTCCAGGTCATGCGGCTGCAGGACAGGATGGGGAAATACTAGGCCACACCAGCACCCACAGATATAAACACACACACACACACAGCACCCACCCACACACACACACACACACACACACACACACACACACACACACACACACACACACACACACACACACACACACACACACACACACACAAACACACACTCTGCCACTCCCACAGATATAAACAAACACCCATCCACAACAGGCACACACTAGCGCCTACACACATAAACACACCCTGGCACACACCCACCCACACACACACACACACACACACACACACACACACACACACACACACACACACATACACTCTGTCACTCACACAGACATACACAAACACCCACCCACACAAACAGACACACACTAGCACCCACACACATAAAACACACACACTACCACCCCACACACACTGGTATACCACACAAAGATATTTCCATTCTCACCCTTCAGCATCTCTCCATATTATATATGGACACATACCAAAGGCCCAAGTCTGTAGGTGTTTCTCCTACATTTCATGTCATCTCTGCCACTGTTCACACTCTCTTGCTCCCTTCTTCAGTCTCCCTCCCCAGTTTTAACACTCTTTCCATCAACACGTCATCCTTGGAGCCCCCTGCATTTCTCCCAGCTCTATTTGACAATTTCCAGGTGAACCTACAACCACATTCTGCTAGAAGAAAGTGGCCCACCCTATTTTTAACCCAGATGATGGGCAGCCATATTGTTTCAGGGCAACAACCCAAGAACTGTATGTAAAATATGTTAATCACAAATGCTGGAGCATTCTTCCCTGTCTTCTTCACTGCTGAACACCATCAGTTACTTTAACGTGGTTGATTATGCAGTCAACTTCCCTCATTTAGTTATTCACCAATTTCTTGGGTCCCAGCTGGTTGCTGGTATTTACATGAAAGCTAAAACCAACCACCCGGCACCTTATCAATAAAGTATAAATAAAATGCTGCAAATTATGTTTTTCCTGAATATATGTAATCTGTCAATGATGTGAATGTGGAAGACTATGAAATTAAAAAAAATAATAATTTTGTAATTGTAGAAGAATGATTAGTTGGCAATTGAGGTAAAATACATTTTGGATGGATACAATTTGAATTATGACTGCTTTAAGAAGATTTAGCCAATATGTGTTATAATTGACGCATGAACATAATTCACATGGGTCAGCCTGTAGTCTAGTGGCTAAGGTGCATGACTAGGGACCCCCAAGGTTGGTGGCCCAAGCCCCAGCCTGGCCACAGCAAGAATACCAATGCTGTTGGGCCCTTGAGCAAGGCCCTTAACCCCACAATGCTCCCAGGGAGCCTCTGGCTAGCCCAACCAACTATAAGTTGCTGTAATGATATGGCCCAAATACAATAATCAGGTAAAATGGTGCTGTGTGCAGACAGAATTAAAGGTGTGACATTCTGTCATAAGAAAATTAATATTTATTATTTCTCAATTGTTAAACGTCTGACTTTTCAACACCGGTCTCCATTCCGTCTGCACGTAGTGTTGCTTTCTGGTATTCTGTAACGCTGGATATCTGTATTGCTAGTTAAGTAGAAAGCGCATGGACTGATTGTATTTACGTGACATATCCAAATTATCACAGATAATATTACGCAAACAGAATTCATAGTAAAGACGTACAGTTGCGTTTCGAGGGGAAAGCCCATATCAGTATAAACAAGACGTCTCTATCAGCTTTCTGCCCCGTGCCAAGCAGTCGCCACCCTCTGTATTTGCACGCTATTAATACTGGTTACGGGCTTACAGAAATAAACATGGGACCCCACCCACCTCTTTCTCTCTCTAACTGCACCCCTGCCCAAACAACGCGGTTTCGCTTTTTTATCACATAACCATTAATACGTCTCTCCTTACCCCACCCCGCCCCACCAGGATCGACACCAAACACTTCCCCGAACGTGTCCTAGATTGACCCCTGATAAGCGAATGGCAATGGAACATTCCGTTGTACACAGAATGCCATACATGTTATCAAGATGGCATCTGAAGAGGAACGTATTTGACTGTTGCCTGAATTGCAGAAAATCCTTCCGCTTCGGGATTGGGCCTACTCTATACCTCATTTTATATATCAGAATCATATTTTATGGTACCAGAATACATCAAGACCATTTCTCATAAAAAGGTTTCTGAGAAACATCATTTAGATGATAAATATTCGGTAAAGTTTTCTGTTCAAATAGAAATGGATCCAAATAACAATATGACCTCACAGACTGTTTGTGGTTTGCTGGGATGAGCTTAACCAGGTTGAATCTGAGATGTGAGTTGAGCCAACCCGAATTTCAGAAAAAATATATTACTTGCTTCTTTTGCCCTGTCATAATTTTGTGAGGGCGGGTTTCTGATCTTCTGGTTTGAAGAGGAGATTCAGGCTAACGGAACCATTGACCAATAATAAAATACTGACTAAAGTTTGTTAGAACCACAATCTGTAATTTTCATATTCTGTAGAAAGAGACTACATCATAGATAAAGATCGACTTAAAACCTTCCACGTAAAATGCGGATACTGATCAATAATAATGAGTAATAGGTTCCATTTCAAACTACAAAGGGAGCATGGTTTGCTATTTATTATCCTGTATGTAATACTGCTTTTACACAGGAGGCCTCAAAAGTCAGTTTGCATCTTTTTTATTGTCAGTTTTTTTTTTCATATTCATTGTTATATGTCTTACATATCCAATACTTTCATTTAGATCTAAGATTATTAAGAAACTGCAAGTGCGTGAAAATGACCGATTTCAAAAGGAAAATCAGTTGGCATCAGACTTTTCGTCAGACATGGTTACCTGCGTTACCACGGCAAGTTGTTTAAAAATCGCTAAAATAAAATGAAAAATAGATCTGAACATCTGGATACACATCTCTTGTGGAGTGTTGGAACCGTTCCCTAATTTGCCTCGACAAATGTGGAACATTCCTAAATGAAAAAGAACAGATTCCATGCTTTATTTATTTTCTCTGTGCTTCGTGGAGACATTCTGAATGATTGAGAGTGATTCACGGCTTAAAAGTTCAGCAGACACGAAGAAGAAATATTCGAATTTATCTCAGGACGCTAATGGTTGTTACACGGGAAATATTTCTCGGGCATTTCTGTGACAACCGTTTCACCTGCGCGACTCCAGAGCAAGTCGTGGGCGCGTCGAAGCCCCGGGCCTGACCTCTTCTCCCCGTCTCACCCCTGTGGGATAACGGCCGCCCGATACAGCAGTGTCACCGCTTGCTGTCTTATCTTCGCACGCAAGCGTCTCGTTTTGGATGAGCACTGACAATTAACTGTCTTCAACTGACTGGATTCGCTGATAATGTTTTTCTTTGCGTCACTCCATTCTCAGAAGTGTTAATATTTGAAAAGTGTATATAGAAAGTTAATGTGCACTGTAAAAGAAACATATTGCATTCATTTATTAGGGAAGGCTAAATCTACAGCTGGGAAGGAAAATTGAATCCGTTTCAGGTAATCAAAAGAAGTGATCTCATACAGATGTCTTCTTCTTGGGTAAAGCCGTTTTAATACCGCCTTGTAAACATACAGCATAATTTCTAAAAACACTGAGGGTCGTATTTCGCAACACCAGAAGCCCCGTGTAGAGATCTAACATTTGCCTCCTGCGAATAGTTCTTCGGTGTGTTGTAGGTGCATTTTTATATAATGTTACGTCTGAGGTCACTGGTGAGAGAAAATCAGCGAAAATGGCTCTTGGATTTCGTGAACAATTAGCTGTTTATTCTAAATACGGTATATCCAAATGAACATGTATCCAAGAAGAGTTACGGAAAGAGAAGAACTGGTAGTTACAGGAGAATACGGCGCAACTGCGCGCATAATTCTCTTGATCCACTTGGGTCGGATTTCACTCCGTCTTGCTGAATCTTACTTTATGCATTTCTTTAATTTGAATCTTTAGAATTCAAAAAGCAAAGTAAACAGTTGCCACAGCTCACTCCCGACCCTCTCTCCTTAAACCCATTTGTCTTTGCTCATGGTCTCCGGTCACCACTTAAAGTCAATTATTGTCTACCGGTCAATTACCATTTCAAAATGAGGATGGCTGGCATACAGAGCTGTCGCTGTATATCCATAATGTAATCCTACCGCGTGTTCGCTTCAATAATTCTTGGAGAGAAACGGTTGAACTGGCGAGTAGACCGCTATCCTAGTTAGGCCTTTCTTATTTCTCCTACCTATTACATCCACAGATCCAACCTAGAACTCAAGAATAGACAGATTTTGTCAAAAATTTAGATTGAGGCGTTTGTCCCACCACTTATTGGTTGTATCTTATCTGATCTACAGCGTACATCTGTGGTAGTCCAAAACCCTGTACCGCTACGTCAAAACTGTAATTGAACATGATCGGTCCTTGTTCCAAAAATGCATTTTATTGCCTTTAGCATTTAAATGACGACACTTCAGAGCATTTTAATACAAAATAAAATCGAGACCACGAGCAACCGCAGCTTCAACGTTTCCCTTTATGACCGAGCTACATCTGAAATGATAAACATGCCTTTCAAACGCTTGCACGTTTTGAGCTTTGGGCCAACACTAAACTAAACATTCCATGCCCATGACAGAATACAAGTCTATATTTTTAGGAATTTGAAATTAAAAACACAAGCAATGACATTTTCAAAGGATAGCGTTTTTTCTTTTTTTGCTTTTTATTTTCATCAAATATTAACCATGATTCGTTCAGCCCCGCTAAGTGGTGGCTCCAACAGTCCCTGGAGGAGGAAGCCATGCGCACAGACCCCTCAAATTCACGTGACAACTTAGCCCTGGTCTCTTTCCACTCTGCAAATGCAATGCCCATAACGTATTGCTAATGTTGTCAGAAGAACACAAATCAATATGTATTCAGTTCACAGGTGCCTAAATGCTGCTTGGCAACAATAACACTGTATTTTGATTGGCTTTAATCCTACTCTTCTCAGGCTAGGTTGGGCCAGTTGTTGCCATGACAGACCTCTGGTTGTAGCCAGTAATGGACTGTAGGACATTAAGCTTCAGGACTCACAGCTGCTCCACACTTAAACTATATGACCCTCTGCTATATGACACTTTTACTGTATAAGAATGACATTTTAACTGTATTTTCCCCAATTTCTCCCTTTTTCCCAACCTTGACCAAACTAATTCATTCACCACAACATCCAATTTGCTGGTTCCAAAAGGAGAGCCATCGGCATGTGACTCCCAGATTCATGTGTCAACACTTTTTGCTTCTTTTCCACAGTGCAGCCGCACAACTAATCAGACACCGCCTATGTTGTTGAAGGAGGGCGAAATCATTGTACACTCATTTTGTGTAACTACAGGTGCCCAGGCTGACCAGTAGTGGCCGCTAGAGAGCGATGACCAACTAACTTCAACCAGCTTTACCCATTATGATCCCTGGTGAGGCTGGGCCAAATGTTGCCTCACTAAATCCATACCTGGTAACAGCATATCTGGGATTCAGACACCCAACTGCAGAGCTCCCAGACAAACAATTTGTCCTGTGAGGCTTCCAGAAGCTGTCAGAAGTTACACTTTAAAGGTAATTTAATAAGACCTACACTACACTAACAGCACAATGGACAGTCTTATGTGAGGGTAAGGATTTGGACTTGTAAGGCAGCCACACATGGTAGTGTTAAAGTCCGTGTATTGTCATTTACCATAATGTGGTGAGCACCAGAACCTACAGCACAATGGTGCCTTCTGCTGATACAAACCAAATGGAGAAAAATATTTGTTGGACCCATGAATGATTTAATGTATTTAATTGACTTCTAATGTTGGCATTTTCAGTAATGTTGAGGGAAAGACTTTGTAGTCTGTAGTTTGTATTATTGTTTATTAGGTGGACTACTTTACAAGTAATCAAACCTAAGAGCGTTTCCCCCTTTGAAATACCCTGTAAATTCAGTAAGTAATGTTTTGTTGGTAGAGACATGGCTTGATGAAAATGCAAATACATACTGCCCTCATCCAGAAATTGTCTGAGTCATTAATTTATATGTACATTTAGGGAAAATTAAAATTAAATATAATATTAAAGTACAAAAGCACAGCTAATCAGATATATTGCATGTAGAACACATTTTCAAGCAGCTAAGGTTTCTTATAAAATTCACGATTTATAATAGCTATGAGGGCCGAAGTGAGATATATTAACACTATGAGAACAAAAATGAACATATATACACGATTGATAATATGTGCACATTTTTCATCTGAAATCAGAACAAATGCAGTTTTGCATTGTGTTTGTGGGTCTGTATTGATAGGAGAACAAATTTCTATATGTGTGAAAACATAGCAAATAAAATGGCTTCCTTTGTCCTACATTATGTGGCTGCATTCTACAAGTTATTTAAATGCCCACCCATCAGAGATCTGGAAAAACGCGATGTTGGGTCTCAGGTATCATACGGGATAGGTGGTATGCCCTCAAAAAACATATCACATATCCTCAGTTTTTGGCAATTAAATACTTTTGTCTACTTAAACAGAGTAGGGGAACCCATGTGGTCAAGCTTTCATTTTGTACACTTAGCATAGTTAGCTTTAGCACACTGACTGGAAGTCTATGGACAGTTCTGAAAACTGGATATCTTAAAAGTGTTGTTTGGAGGTACATATTTGCAGATGGTATGGATGGTTTGCTGACGTGAAGTATCTTGATTGAAAAATTATTTTTGAAGACGGTTGTGAAAATGACACAGAATGATTCATTCTGCATCAAGAGACCCACCAATATGTGCATACCAATAAAACACTATGAGATAATGATGTCCAGTTTAAGATTCTATGTGGTATGTAGGACAGTGTCTTAATCTTTGAAATGTATTTAAAACCAATCAAAGAAGAAATTATAAGTAGATGATGCATTCCTTTCACATTGATAAAACATCAAAAGGTAATGAATACATTTATGCATGGAAAATGAACTATATTATTACTTGTCCATAATAATTCACAATTTAATATAAAGTGCAAAGTCAAAAACCTCATTTGAAGAATTTTTAACCAGCTGACGTTGATACAATTCTTGACCATTTTGCCATGAGAAGAAAACATTACAATCGTCTAATCTTGGATAAATGAATTTCTCTGTAATATGAAAATGATATATATCATTTTATATAAAAAAATATTTTAATAATAGGAGCGTGACTGGGATATTTTCAGGATGCTTTTCATAACTATCACTTTCAAAACTGGTACTCTTTTTTAATAAAGTGAATAAATCTAGAGAATGTTCCACATAGTTAAATATTCATATAACGGAAAGTTCTTCGTTTCCCAAGTCTCCCGCGTCTAGAGGGCAACTGATGTGTGGCTACTGTCCTCTAGTGGTCGAGTGGTAAATTTTACTTGTAAAACTTTGTGTTATGTCGGTTGTGTTCGTTTTTGTCAAATCTGTTAGCTTGACGTATTGACGAATTTATGACAAACTATATTTCAATTGAATTTTGGTACCCATGCAAACAGCAAGTTTGGTTAGGGATTGATACATTTGCTAGTTTTTTCTATTTACCATAAATGCCAATTAATTTCCAAATGCACACGTTATTTTTTTGTTAATATAAATGTTAAATACCATTACGTCGGCCAGTACCACTTTAATGAGTATCCAGAAAAGGCTAAATATTTACACGTCAAGCCAAGACCACCTGGGGACGTCTGTGGACGTTATCAACCATTTCAATATGGTGACGTCTGGCCAAGACCACACGAACTTCCACAACGTCCAAACGACGCGTACAGCATCTAGAAAAGACTACAAAAACTTAAATCCTTGCTCCCCTGGAGTTGTCTCCGGGATGTCACAGAAATCACCTGTTAGACTTGATGTAGAAGACATTTTGCTCACTTGGTTGTAGTGAGTGAGTTAGGCTTTAAGTCACATGATCCAGAATAACCTGTTTTGGCAGTGACATATAGAATGATTCTCAATAAAATTATAATCTTGCAGATCACTATATGATAGCGTGATAGCAGGGATGAAAAACAAAATGAAGAGAGCAAGTTAACGTTAAAATGGCAAGTTCTAATGCGGTGACTCCCAAAATAGTGATAATATCCGCGCGCTAATGCAAGGGAAAGACATTGCCTTGCCTGGTGTGAATGTGTAATTATATATGAAGAGTGTTTGAATTCAGCAGGTTTTTTTTTCATATCATCTTGTGAACCTCCTCTCTTTACAGTTGGGGAAAGAGAAGTAACATATATCAACTGTTATCTGTTATATACTATTACACCTGACAGGGGCGCTGTATAACCACATTCTGTGCTACATTCACAGCTACATACTGTGCACCTTCTCGAAACCTCTAAACGCTTTTGCTGGCTAAATAATCGGTTTAAGATGGCAATTTTTCATTTTTTTCTTTGGTGTGAAAGGGTGTCACACATTCATTCATTTGACATCACTGTCATCCAGGTCAAATACAGATAGGCTTCTCATATTCATCATTAAAATTGAATCTTTTTTTTGTGAAGCAGGTTGAGCTTTTTGTTGTCGAAACCTAAGGTCGGGACATTCTCACCTGTCTGGACACAACTTGGTTGTGTTGTGAACGTTTCTCAAACGTGCCGGAGGAGATAAGAAACTAAATTTTATCGGGCTATGCTTCACGTCAGAAATGACCAGTTAATACACGCATTTAATATTTTAAGCTAAACAGCTATTCATTGTCCTCTCAGGCAAAGAATTCATTCATCCTGAAGATGCCAGTGTTTTAACGTTCCTGGCTTGTTTATCGGCATAGTGAATGGTACTGAAAATGGCTACGGCTGACAATCTTATTCTGCCAGTTGGGGGCTTTCCATATTTGTCATCACATTTGCCTTTAAGAGTTGCATGATTCTTGACGATATCTGATTTCCCTACATTATCTAGACTGTATTCTCCCTCCAGAATCATTTGTTCATCAGTCTTTAGTCTGTAGAAATGGCATGCAGTTCTTTATGTGCAGTTTCCATTTGTTTATTTGATTATCTTTGTCACTTAATTTAGCAGATATTAAATGTAGGCTACTGTGAATGTTATGAGCTTTGTAATGTTACCATGGCCTTGTTTAAAGTGAATGGTGGCTCTGTTGCTAAGATACAACTGTCCTAATAAGGAAATTAATTCAAGGGTGTTTTTTTTTAGTAAACAGGAGGAGAAATGCAGAAATCAACACACCAGAGCAAACTGCATATAATATCACTTTTATATTGATTTGTATGGAAGAAGATAAACAAGAAACATTTACAAAATATACAGGGGGAAGGATGTGCACTTATCATAATCAGATTTGTGAAGAAGTTCAGAATCAAACAGAAACTTGTCTTCTCTTGGTCAGCAGAACCCACTGATCGTCGGGTTAGCATTGCTGTACGGTGTTGATGCTGGTGTTTGCGTATGTGTGTGTCGCCTTGAGTCCATGGCCAGGGTTCGTCCATCCACCAGGGATACCCATAACCCTCAGCTCCTCCCGCCCAATGACCTAATGCCAACCCCCCCCATTACCCAAAAACTGTCTATACAAAAGTCTTTCTCAAGCTTCTCATATGGCAATTTCAAAATCACCAAACAGAACACTTTTGGGTACAGAAACATTACAGTATTTACAACAGCAAAAAAAATATATCAGTTTATTTACAAAAACCCAACATGCGTGGAGTTAACTGTGCTGGTGCTGATGTCACCCTGATTCCGGATTCTATCCAAGAGGAGGAAATATTATAAAGATACATTTTTATCATATGTCATACATATCCATGATTTTCTTCTTAAAGGGACACGCCAGTATTTTGGCAATCAAGTCCAAATTAACGTGTATGTCATCGCTTTTGAGCAGATCAATGTTAGTTTCCGGAACTTTCCATAGACTTCCAGTCATTGTGCTAAAGCTAGCTACGCTAAGTGGTTGGTCTTACTTACATTACCATAGTAAATGTACAAAATGAAAATTTTACCAGTGGGCTGCCCTACTTTGGGCAAGTAGTAAAAATTACTTTGTTGCCAAAAATTCCAGAGTATCCCTTTCAGGGTATAGATTTTTCAGCCCCTAAAATGTAAAACTGCTCATTGTCAGTGGATATTTAACATCCTTCAGACATGGCATAAAGGAGCTTAAGTGGTTTATTCAGTGCATGTGCGACCTGCAGTCTAATATAGTATTTACCCGAAGTACTCCTCTACTCTACTCCAATACTGATGGCTAATGATGAATGAAAATGACAACTTCTCACTAAAGGTGATGAGCTGTATATATGTTGGTGTCTGGTGTGTATATTGTATATTACATATATACACTTACACATGAATATAGTAAATGGTGCACTATTCCCTTTCTCGTATGTGTGCATACAGTCAAAGTTCATTTGGAGTAGATTTTCCTCTTGCTGGTGGTTTGGGTGGTGGGTTGTGAACAAGGGGAGATGAGGATTGAGATGCATGTGAACAGCTCAGTGTGGTCTTCAGAGAGTCAGTGGAGCAGTTCTGGTTCCTGGGAGGGTAGGGAGAGGGCCTCCTGGACAGGCAGGGCTGCAGTTACCATGGGGAGGAGGTAGGGGGTGCTGGTGTGCATGAACCTCCAGTTGGAGGTGAGGGGGTGTGTCTTTTCACACGAACAAACACGAAAGCCAGGATCTGCAGTTGCTGTTGCATCAAATGCCATGAACAGCCCTTACTGAGGGATCCATGAACCTCTTATTCTCCTTTTGCAAGTCATCCTGGGAGATGTAGTTTTAGCCGAATCGGCTGCAGTTTCTTTCCCAGGCAGGGATGAGGCCGGTTTAGGGGTCGATGCGGAAGGCCAGCAGTTTGTCGGAGTGCAGGTTGTTGAGGGTGCGCAGGTCCGGCAGGCGGAGGAGCAGCTTGGGGAAGAGCGAGGTGTCGCCAGGGCGACGGCGCAGGATGAGCGAGCGCAGGGCCCGGATCAGGCCCTCCTGCAGCTGCTCCACTGCAGCCACGTTCACGATGCCGGTGCGGTCTGCGGAGGGAGACAGGGCCAGGATATGTTAGGCAGTGTCTTCAGCAGTGTTTGTGTGTTAGTGTGTGTGTGCTGTTTCCAGTTCAAATGCAGTGTGTGTGTATATGTGTGTGTGTGCTGGGTGCTGTTTTCCAGCGTAAGTGCAGTGTGTGTGTGTGTGTCTCTGTGCTGATTCCAGTGTAATTTTCTATGATTGAAATGCATTCTAACAGGGAATGCAAGCTGCTCTTGTGTATATTCCTGGATGCTACATTACTTCTGTACATACTAATTTTCATCTTTTTGAAAAATTTTAAGATCCAAATCAATTCCATTACTTATTTTGTACCAGCCTCTTATGATTTCTTATGCCATTATGTGGTCGCTAAGGGATACATGGCCTTAAGGCCGTTGACCAGAGGGCGCTATGAGACCCGACCCACCTGCGGAGACCAGCACCACGGCCATGAAGAGCGCCATCTCGTCGGCCTCCAGGCCCAGCGCTCCCAGCTTCTCGCTGAACTCAAACATGGCGTCCAGCAGGGAGCCCATGCCCAGCGCCCGCAGCGCGACAGCGGGTACGTCTGCCCGTTCAGGAACGTCACCGTCCGCTCCTTGGCGTTGAACAGCGAGCAGAAACGCACCATCAGAACCTGGCAAAAAAAACAAACAATAATTATTTCTGTGAACACAAGGATCCAGGAAAAGAGTATATAGATTCGGAAAGTGGAACAGGACTACTGAAGCCTGAATCCAATACAAGGAAAATTGACATGGCAACATGGGTGGGTCATACCTGGAATGTTCCGGCTTTAAGCAGCATGACCTGGTCCTGCTGGCTCAGGGTCTGGAAGCCCGGGATGCTCTTGGCAAACTCCACGACCTCGCGCACGGCGGGCGTGAAGCACTGGGAGAAGGACTCCCAGACCTGCTGGCTGGAGCGCCCCGCTGGAGACACGGGGACCGCGTTCAGGGGACAGGCCTGCATGGCGGACAACAGCACAAGTCAGGGTTATATACGATTTTTTACTCAAACTTTTGCATTTCCTTCACCTTAACAGACATATATTTTAAACCAAACCTAAACGGTACACATCAATGTGATGAAATAGCATCTTGAACTGTTTGCTGTATCTAACTGTTTTACATTGGATGTACCAATAACAATATTTGGGGACCATGCATCATTACAGACATCTAATCTAAACCAAACCACAACCGTCCACATAAGTATAATGGTATCTTTCACAGCATCTGCCACACCTAGCAGTTTTATATTGTATGTGCTAACTGGATGCACTTTGGAGTGATGTCTCGTAAAGACTTTTGCATTTTGCCAGGAGATGAAAATAACAAAAAGACTCACCAGAACTTTGCTTCCAGGGGTCCGCCTCCAAGGACAGGAGGACTGGCTTTGTGACTCGCCAGTGGAGTAGCTGTTATAGTTGGGAGAGCAGGCGCGAGGGGGCGGGGCTACGTTTAACTGGGAGTGGCTTTGGTTGGACGGCGGGGGGTAGCTGAAACGGCCGTTGTCGATGAAGGCGAAGGAGGGGTTGTTGTCGCGCGTGGCGACGGGGCAGCGGGAGGGTGTCTGGTACGCTGATGGAGGGTAGGAGTGGTAGCCTTGGGCCGGAAAGCCTTGGGGATTGGGTTGGGGGTAGCTGGACTCCTGAGGGGGTGCGCTCTGATAAGACGAAATGTTGTTGTTGTTGTTGCTGTTGTTGGTACTGCAGCCACCACCGTTCTTTTTGTCTGGTCCGTCCTGCCCGCTTGCGAAGATGTCCTGGTACGCCTGGGAGATGGCGCCAATGGCTTCATCAGACTGGTTATCCTCTGGGCTGGGCGGGGCCTCGGCAGGAGGGGAGGAGTCTATCTCCATGGCGGCCGACTCATTGAGGCTGTTCATGTAACTCTGCATCTCGTCCAGCAGCCTCTGCTTCTCGCGTTTAGGGATGCGTCCGAAACGCACAGCTAAAAGAGAGATGGCAAAAGACAGGGACATTACAAACCTACTCCACGGGCTTGACAATGACAACGACATTCTGTGAGAAATCACCGTCACCTCCTTCACCAGGACTTTTCAAAAGTCTGCATATCAGTCTGCACTGAGGTGAAAATTAGTGGAGCAAATTTTTAAAAATGTATTTTGTACATTTTTTGAGAATATGAAATATAGCTTCCCTTTTTGTCCAGAAATGACAAATTATTTTGAGACAAAGATTTTATATACATGAATGGATACTTCTGTCAGATATCAACCAATGTCCCCATGTGATTTTCCAGATTTTTTGTGTACATTACTTCTGCTTCTATGTGTTAAGGTTGTAAGTATTAATGTCTTCCATGTTTTGTGCCTCTGACTGCCTGGGGTGTACCTTACATTTTAGCCCTTTTCAAGGCAATGAAATTTATAGCCATTTTTGAATCCTAATTCTGCCATGGCCTAAAGCCATGAAATATTCAGCACTGAAACAATGATATAGATTTACATACTGCATATGAATAAACTGAATATGCAACCATCTTTTCAGTACATGAAGCCATGAGTTTAAACAGTACACATATAAATGCTTTGAACTTCGCTTATCATAATCACAAGATGTATCATAATTATGATGACCAACACATTAAATCAATAGCACAGAAATTCACATACATTCACACTTTGAACATCTTTGTGCAGATTTTGCACAAACAATTTACATCTAAAATGTTTGGCATCTAAAATAATTTGTCAAATGTAAGGGTTTCCCTTGCTCTAAATTTGACTCAACATCTACCCAAGCTCCTTTATGCCTAATTGAGCCTGTCACACATATGTCCACCAATCAGAGGTCTGGAAAATGCCATGGGGAATTTGATATGACATATGGGATGACTGGTATGTCAAAAAAAACACATGAATAGTGAAAACACCCCAGATGGTTTTCTCAAACACATATTGCCTCTAAATTGAATCTGGTGGAGAACATCACCTGCGTTTGCACGGAAACCCCTCAAAATCCATTCTGAAAATCAGAATAATTATTTAGCTGATTAAAATATTTCTGGTGGTAAAAATGAGATTGTGATAGCCATATTATATACAAAAGAAAGGCGGTTTAAATACCAGTGTTACTGTCTGACAACTGGTTCAAATAACTATGGAATCTCCTTGTGGAGACCCCCTCTCTCTTCATCCAACTCTCGCTCTCTCTTCCTCCCTTCCCCCTGCAAGGAATAACTGAATCTATTTATAGGTCCTTATACCGTATGCTAACCCCCCCCCACACACACACACACACATACACACACACCGTCCCCATCCCCCACCCCCAAGAGCACTCTGCCTCTCTGAGAAAATGGGTCACTGGATCAGAGTGAAACGTGATGTCATTGACACCGTGACAAGACGGCGGAGTTACGATAGATCTCGCTCTCTCGCTCGCGGCGTGGGGAGGGAGAGAGAGAGATCGAGAGACTGAAGGGAAAGTGGGAATGACAGACAAATGATGAGGAGATGAAGGCTTTCAAGGGCAAGCTGCGATAAAAAAGAGAAGGGGGGGATGAAAGGAGGAAGGGGAGGGAGGGGAGGGGGGGAGGTGGAACGAAAGAGAGGGGGGGAACTTAATTTCCTCAGAGGGAGAATTGTCTTATTTCAATGTGGTGTTAAAAAAAGAACAACGTCCTGACAGAACAAACTTAAAAAGTCATTTCAGGTGAATGCTGCAGTTATTTATTTTTTCTGCACTTTGTATAAAGCAGGCAGAGAAAATGTCAAAAGCTTCTCTATAATAGTGTTGCAAATGAGTTTTGGTTATTTAGAAAGTGTAACATCAGTAAGTATAGTGGGAAGCACTTTTACTTCCTTTAAGTGGAATGACAGTCAGTCTGAAGTGATGTTTAACAAAGGGTGTGCTTTAAAGTGCTGCAAAGCTTAGTCACATGAAAGCACAGATTCTAATATTAACATCTGCATTCAAGAAAACTTCACAGTCCTCTAACAAACAAAGAAATTAGGCCATCTTGCCTGGAACTGAATACTGGCAGCTGAATAAAATGTTCCAGCTCAGTCAATGATTAAAATAACGAAACAGGTGGTTTCTAGGTGGCTGTTCTGTTTGACTCCTGTGAGACCAAGTTCATGCCCTGCTTTCCAGTGACATCACTTCCTGTCTGCTCCTGTTTCCATTACACTGTGTCCTTTGCAGAACACAACTTGTAAGACCATGAGAATGCGGACAGGGAAAAAAAAAATGTTTGTCATGATATAGGGGAGTTCAGTAAAGTAGGAACATTTTTTAGGTCAACCGAAAATGTGTTCTTGCTCCAGAAAAAAAAAATACATTGATTAATTGCCATCCAGTGTTTTGCGAAATATAGAGTCTGGGGACAGGCGACCTGGTGTAAAATAATAGTGTTACAGAGACAGATGGCACCAGTGCGTTCCTCTGCTTCTCGTGCTAATTGTTGCTTCCTCCCCTTTGTTAAAGGAACGAAATGTTCAAAAGGGGCATGAAAGCGAACACAGGCACGGTCAGCCGACCCGCGTTCCAAATTCCCAAAATAAAACCTGCTTTTTTCAAGATGAACAATGACTTTAGGGATTGTGGTGCCCCGCTCTCGTAGATCACTGTCCGTGAAAGAAGGAGGAAGGGGGCGGGGAGGAAAAAAACAAACGGCAAGTGTGAGGGAGAGGGGAGGGATGCGAGAGTGGAGAGAGGGAGAAGGAGAAGGTGAAACTGGGAGAGAGGACAGAGAGAAAGTAAAGGAATAGAAAGAAGAAGAATGGAGATGGTGGCTTTTGAAACCTGAACACAGACATCAGAGATGTATGAGCTGTTTTCCCAGAATCCTCTCTGATTCTCATACACACAGAGCACTGTTAGAAGAGCTCCTTCTACACACACACACACACACACAGACAGATGCTCTGCCAGCATGATGCTGTTTATTGCACAGAAAACATTTGTTTCCCTTATGTGAAAGTAGCTATTCTGAATTGATGAAACAGCATTAAGCTGATAGCTCCCAATCTGCAGCAAATGGGACTGCAATTTGACCAGAGATTGACTGTTGTATTATTTAAGAAACAAAAAACCCAGGGAGCAATATTTAGTCGCACAATAATGTGTTTTTTTGTCTGTTGCCGGGGACATAACCTTGATTTAATACCCAGCTAGGATGATGTTGCGCTGAGAGGTGGAGGGGCTGAGCTGTGGATGGAGTTGGTCTGTGGGTGGGGCTTGGCTGAGGTGGGGCTGACCTGTGGATGGGACTGGGGTGGGGGCGGGGCTCACCTGCAGGCAGGGCTGAATTGTGGGTGTGGCTGAGCTACAGGCGGGGTTAGGCTATGATTGAGATGAGGCTGTGGGTGGAGTTGGGCTGTGGGTTTGGCTGAGCCATAGGCGGGGTTAGGCTCTGATTGAGGTGAGGCTGTGGGCGGAGCTAGGCTGTGGGCTGGGCTGAGTTATAGATGGGGCTGCGCTGAGGGTGCCGCTCACCGTCTCGGGACATGCCCACGGAGAGGCACTTCTTGAAGCGGCAGTGCTGGCAGCGATTTCGGTTCATCCGCATAATCAGGCAGTTCTCGTTCTTCACGCACATCTTGTAGTGGATGTTCTGCTGGATGCTGCGGCGAAAGAAGCCCTATGAAGAAGAAAGGTAAAATGACGGGACCACTCACTGGACAAACTGCTGAGTTGAGATACAACTTATGCATTCAAACAATACATTAACAATTAGAACATGTCCAGATTCAGAGGGTGATTCAGAAGAAAATGATTCAGATTCAGAAGGTGATTCAGAAGAAAATGATTCAGATTCAGAAAATGATTCAGAAGAAAATGGATCAGAGGACTTGATGTACTCAAATGGCTGAGCCGGAATGGCTGTGCACTGTTCAGTCTCTTACCTTGCAGCCTTCACAGGCATGGACTCCATAGTGGAAACCTGAAGCGATGTCGCCACAGACCTTGCACAGGAGCACCATCCCTCCCGTCTCTGTCACATGGAGAGATGCACAGTCAGAACACAGGGAAAATACAGGGCAAACATGCACAGTCAGAGCACAGGAGAACTTGTAGAAAGGCACAAAGTCATCATGCTGAGGGAAGCTTTGAAGTTTCATAATGTATCAATTTTATCTGCTGATTTAAATGAACAAAGGTACAACAATAATCACTGCAGTTACAGTTTATTCTGTCTGATTTGAGGTACAGTTCTATGTGATTTCAGATGATTGAAAAATGTGATTTCAGGCACAGTTGATTCTGATATTTGAGGTCTACTGATTATATGTGACTTCAGGTACAGGTGATTTCAGGTGATTACAGATACAAAGGCAGGCCAGCAAGTGTGATGCTGAAAAACGTGCTTACTTGTGAAAGTTCCGGTGAACCCGGCAGGCCGCTTTCCCACGATGGGGTGTGCATAGGTGTGCTGAGGGGGGGCGGGGTTTGGGGCGGGGGCAGGGGCAGGGGCGGAGCTGTTGGTGACTTCAGGGAACTGGAAGACCAGTTTGGGCGAGGGAGGGGTTCCACCTCTCCCGGCTCTCTGCTTCAGGACCCCGATCTCGGTGAAGGACACCTCCTCTGGAGAGGAGGGCTGGGAGTGGGAGGAGGGGACTGGGTCTGGTACCCGCTGGAGGGGCTTCCTGGACTGGGACTGGCACTGCCGGAGGACCCGGCATACAGAATCACACCTCCTGTGAGGGGGAACCAGAGAGGACACACACACGGTCAGGGCCAACCCAAATAACAATATTTCATTACCAGAACATTCTCAGAACATTAGGGAAAATGTTCCAAGGACAGTAACTTTATCAAGTTCACACCATGGTCCTTGAACATTATTTACCGGGATTGCTATCTTCTGACCTGTCTAGGAACAATGCAACATTCTTAGAATGTTTGAGGAATGTTCATATTATAATGTTATTTCAAACCCCCAGTGAAAATATACCCTACATTTTCCCAAATATTACAGGAACATTTTCTGTTAGTTGGGATTGCTAAACTAAAGCAATAACCTGAAACGTTAGCCAGACAATCCAAAAGAACAAACTTTCATAACTACAGTGTCTGAGAAATACACTGCTTCAAATCTGCACTGCAGACCACAGCAATGTCCCCACAACAGGACACTGAGTTAAAAGCCCTGACTATTGTATTTGTCAAAACATTATTCGACACCTTTGTTCACTGAGCAGGAAACAACGTGCATTTTGGAGCAGAACATTAGGTCATGGATGAATTCCTAATGCCATTTGAGCTGTATGCTTAACACCGGCAGCCTATCCTGTTTTAACCCACTTTGGTGTTCAGGCAGCTTCAAGAATTGAAAGGAGGTCACCCGAATGATAATAATGCGTCATAATATGCAGCCTACCTAACCCTGTGCATGGACGATAGTCTTTGATACCTACAGCCAATGACGAGCACTCGCAGCTATATTTACACGTCGCCTGCAAACAAGCAACGTGATTATTAACACTATTAAAACACGTTTGCAATACCAACGATTTTAATAATGCGACAAATTTGCGTTTAAAAGGAATGTCCCTAAAGCGCTAAATCAGGTCGGAAAAGAGGCTTAAAATTAACAATGACGGAGCTACTTATGTATTCTGGTGGGATACCGGTTTGTTGCTGACCAAAATTGATTATTATAATTGCCAGACCTCCCACTGGATGAGTGTCTAAACATAATGAAGATTAAAAGCTGGTTGGGTGGATTCGTGGGCAGACGGGCAGCTGCTGCTTTCACTGTGAACTCCAAAATCTTTTCAACCCTCTCACATGTTCCTCCTCCTCCTGTTCTCCCTAACCCGCTCCTAGCATCTGGTCATGCGTTGTGGATGAGCAGAGACACGGCCTCACGTGTCAGCGAAGCCAGCTGCCGCCTATGCTCCAATAATAGCTCAGCTCCTTTGGCGGCGTGCCCAGAGCCGGCTAACCGCACGACACCTGACCGCCGTCTCACATGGAGCCCTGACACAGTCACCGCCCGAGTTCGCAACAGCGCATTCCGCAGTCCCGTGTAGACAACGGACGCAAATGTATCAGGCAGCAGGGAAGATCACGTTTGAAGACAGCTTCAGTAACCACGAAAAGGGGCGGGGGTGGGTGGGTAGGGGGGGGTGCTGAAAGGCCATGTCATTGTGGTCGTGTAGTGTTGTACTCAGTAAGCGGAAGTGGGAAGGAAGCGTGAACGTGATTGGTCACGTTTTCTTGCCTTTCCATGTTGTTATTTTGACTGTTCCAAACTGATAAGTCGTGGGTGCCACAAGGGTGTCCGTGTGACTGGGGTGTTTAGCACCACTTATCTCCGGATGAAATGCTAGATTCGCGGACAAGTGTGACTGTCTGGGAGTACAGTAGACTTTCCCTACAGTTACAGCGTTCGCAATACATAGCACCTACTGTAGTATGCTCTTTTAAAACGTTTTGAACTCACAGAAAATCCCTTTTAAATAATTATTTTGTTCGTCCCTGCGTGGTGCAGCAACATCTTTAAAGAAGACCTTTAATAAAGCATGTGGCACGAAACTGTGTCATAATCGGAACATAGACAAAATAACGGAAACATATCAGCCCACTTATACATCTATTTAAGAGGGCTGATATTTAGAACGAACTGAATCACAATTAATTTGAAGACTATATATTTGATCCATATTATTGCCAGTGCTAATTACCAATATGTTTGGGCTTGAAACGACTTTTAGAGACCTATTCTATGAATCGGTAAAGCAACATGAGGTTTAAAGAAACAGATATGAAGTAACAGATTGTCAAAGAGACAGATCGATTGGTACTGAACTGCAGGTGCACCAGCTAAAGAAATGGCAAAATAATTTAAACAGTCAAGAGAAAAGTTTTAAAAATCAAGACAGCATGGCAAACAACTGGATGAAATAAGACCAACAGTAGTCACAAGTTGATGCTCACTAACAGGGATAGATGGATTCTTTAACAGCATGAAAATGACCACAGGACAGAATCTGCACCTCCATCGTGCAGTCTTGACAACATGCCCTAAGCTTCACTAAGCTTTACTTTTTTTATTGCAAGGCTACAGTTCAGACACCACTTCTAACCAAGAAAAACAGGAAGCAGCACATTCCCCAGTTTAATGAGTTCAAAACTTGAACCTTTGAGCCATGGAAGTGAGTCATTTGGACTGACAAGTCATCTTTTACTCCTAGACTGCTTTTTTTTTGTTTAAAGACAGCTAAAGGAAGCCATCATCACATACTGTCTGTCCCAAGGTGCTAAACATTAATGTTAACTGTTCAAAATGGTGTTAGATACTGTTAGAGTATGGGTAGCCATCTCATGGGAGACATTCTGTCAGATTATTAATTTGTCTGGGAGAATAACAGCCAAAGAACATTGTGACCACAGGTGCCCGATGATGCAAGCATTGCTTCCTTAAGATGTTCCCATAATTCTAAGATGGCGATGCCCCTAGACACATTGCTAAACAGTTTCACGCTACCATTGGCTCCTCAGTCACAAATCAAAACATTTTTAAAACTTTATGGGAAGTTCTGGAACATCAAATGTGAGGTACATTCCCACCTCCATCTCTCAAGAAACACCTTAGCAAAGAAATAATGTAAGATATTCATATATTGTTTCCATTGTTTTTTATATCCTTTGTATCTGGACACAAATGCACCTACTAAACTGACCACTCAGTGTAGGTATGTGCATATATCCATACACATATACATTGAAAGGCTACTTAAGTGTACATTTAAATGCACTATCTAATAGTAAGTTGGTTCCCCTTTTGCCAAATTCACCAGAGCATTTATGGACAACAAGCTATGGAAAATACAGCACGGTCATTCTAGCTCAACTGGCTCAACACCAGCTCTGCAGACAGTTGTTGCCATTAGCCGGTGGTGGATATTTACTCCAAATACCGTTCATCATCCCACACATACTTGACCGGATTGAGATCTAGTGACCAGGGAGGCCACTGCAGTGAGCTGAACTCACTGTCATGTTCCTACAACTGATCCTGGACCATCTTAGCCTTATTGCATGGAACATTACCCTACTAAAGAAAAACCCATTTGCTAATGGACACTCTGATACTGATAAACACTGTGCTATCCTGCTTTACATTTGTTAATAATGAATGACCCCAACACAACCTATACCACAGAAGTGCCTTCCTACATCTGCATTCACACCCTGCTTCTCACAGATCACAAACACCAAACACTTATCCTTATGAGCTGTTTACTACATTAGCTTGCAGCGCAAGGAAAGAACATCCGACCCTTCTGCTTGGGGCCAGGGGATAGGGGTGTGTGTGTGGGGGGGCTTAAGGAAAGCCAGTAAATGTGGTGCCAGGCTTGAGTTATATGACCCTCTGGCAAATGAGGATGAACAGGTCAGTTTATCACTGGTATAAATAAACAGGTCAGTTCTTGCAGGTATAAATAAACATAAAGAGGTCAATTTCTCAGAGGCATACATGAACATGCATGCAGAGATGTGCATACAGAAGTCTTCCTGACCCTTAGTAAGTAATTTCCTCTTTAAGGAACAATTAACACCTGTGTTAATATCTGGCATAGCACCATTATATTTATGAAAAATGAAGTGAACCCATGCATAACTTTGATATGCATAAGTTATGATCCATCCTTCTTTCAAAGCCCCAATGTGGGCAGTCTTATGAAAATCCATTGGCAATGCCAAATGAGTGAGGGTCATACCTGGGGGGTGCCATCTATATCCCCTTACAGTGGCACATAGACCCCCCTCCCAATACAAAAAATAAATAGGTCAATGTATTCTTGAAGTGGCTGAGAGAGGAGCAGAGCTGGCTCGTCCTGAGCCACGTACCCGTGCCATTGCTAATCTGACAGTGAGCAGGGGCACGCACACAAACGTGAGCGCTCTTCAGGCACTAGAACATGTCCACACCTCCCTGAACCCGTTCCCCCCTCTCTTCCCATTCTTCTTTTCTTGTACTCTTTGTCCTGAAAAAATGATCCATTTGGCCTTGGGAGTCGTTTATGTCTGTTGGTTTACATCCTCATGTTGCCAAGAATGTGCTGAAGGTCTGTATTTTTCATTAATGTTCTTGCCATAACCTTTACTTCCAGGTGTTATGAACGCTCATATCAAAAGCATGTGAACTTAAAGTAATTTCCCTTACAAGAGTTGACAAATAATTGATTTTAATGGCCACAAGAGAATTTTTCAAACTGTGAAATTATTTAAGACTGAACAACATGCATTTAAAAGTTGGGCTACTTTCAATAAGATTAATTATAAATGTGTTTCAATGTTGTATACTACTAACCATACCAGACAAAACCGCTATCAAAAGACTCAACGTTCATTGTATCAATCCCAATTACTTTCTGAAATTCCTTGACCACTTTCCCTGTCCTTGGTCTCACGTTTTCATGAGTTGCGTGACATCCTTCGAGTCCTCTCGCCACTAGTACAGTAACTGAGTAGCAATGGCTAATCTCCATAAGCGGAGGCGGTCACGTTCCAGTCACAGAAAACATGCAGGAAGGAAAGACAAGGAGACTGCTAACAACCGCAATAAATATGTGCACCGTTATACGTTATCAGTCCGTAGCGGATGTGGTTCATTATAAACCAAGTCACAGCTATGTGCATATTTAGCTAAAAATGTTTGATTTTCCTCAGCAGTAAATCGCGCACGAAGCAGGGAACGTGAGAGGAAGATATTAGCTGACGCTCAAAACCGCTGACCCACTGACCAACCTCTCCATCACCCCCGGCAGGATCAAAACATGAGTCTTTGGGAGAACAGAAAGGGGCGGGAGGAGTATCTTGGAATCACGCGCGGCACGCGGCTGAGGAAGTGCATCCACGTGATGTCACTGAGAGGCATTCGGTGAACCCAGCTGCCCGTGCCCACTGCTAGCAAAAAACAGCAGACCTGCTGTAGAACTCACGGCCATAAACTTTTCCAAGTATCGAGGGTAAGTTCATATCCATGTCGAAAAAAAGAGGCTAACGCCCACAATGACTTTATCAAGCACTCTATCATAAACATTAGCAACTATATATGTCAGCCCTTGTAGAACCAGGCATGCAACGATATCTGCTGCCTACATGGTACGCAGTGAGAGAGTAGCTGTATGCATTACAAAAAAGTAGAAAATTATGAATAAATAACAGTAACGCAACAAACAGTTTTTTAACAGACCGGTTTAATTGCCAGACTAGTGGCGTTGTAGTGACCGAGAAGGTAAGCTAACTGGTGGTGGTTACTATGTAAGTCCGCATATTAATGCCAATAGTAATTAGACAAATAGGTGGGTAGCGTGTACAGTACATCACCCAATGTTTAGGTGGGTTTATTGTGTATAAGTGCGTATAGCCTCGGCTACACCACTGCAGCAAAACACGAGACTTCCAAAACAGTTAAACCTGACCAGTTTCCTCAGTTCCGGTCAGTGGATCCACTGTGCCGGCAGGTTTTTAGGTCAGACTGAGCCCATAATTATTTTGGCTGAGATAAATTAAACTACTACTAAGAATGTTTGGAATGGTCTGTCCACAAAGTTTTTAGCCCTGCCATTGTTTAAAAAGCAAGATGTTCAGTTGCTATGTACCATAACTGATCTAACAGTAGTCAGTGCAGCAGTCACACCACAATCTTTTAATTCCTTTGATTATTAAATAACAAATTTCATCCTGAAATACTAGTCTATGAAACATTGCCACTTTGATTCTATTCAACAAAAAGTCGGCAGTTGAAACTCTAGCCAACTATGCATAGCTAAAGGCATAAACGATATAATTTCATGGCATAGGCCAACTGAAGTAATACAACCCAAGTACAACCCTGGAACTTGTCCAGATGAAGTAATAGAATCGTTTCGGCCGAGAGTGCTTTGATAAAGAGGATTATTTTCTCTAGGTAAAGCAAACACTTAACATTAAACTAGATATGTGCCAAAAGAAAGCTGGTTTAACAATGTGAACAATGCTTCTGGTGGCCTACAGCTCTTAACTCTGGCATAAATTCAATTTACACTTGAAAACCCATAATTGCTATGGTGGCTTCACATGCCTGACGCACGCGCGCTGAGAAATGCCTGTGATACTGAAAGGGTGAGTCTCAGCACGAGACAACGGTGCAGTCACCAGCACTGGAACGTGACTGCAGCTTTGTAAACGAGACACCAGCATATTAACGGGAGGTAACGTCACCGTGGAAACGATTTCAGTCCTGCTGAACCGGTGACTTTCTATACCTGGACGTTTCTGTTTAGTGCCAAGCAATACAATACAAAGACAACAGTTTCTCTAGGGGACAACACGTTTGCATTGTAGAATACACTAGGCTATGTCTGAAATTTTACTTATTGCCTGACTGAAACTCTTGCTTACAAAAGCAGGAAAGCAAGGTTATTTTTTAAATATTTTGAAATCCCAATGAACAACGGAAACAGGAAAAAAAAGTGTGTGAACAAGCAAAGCATAAAATGTATCTGATCGCCGCTACACGTGAGTTTGTTTACATGCCAAAAGGCAGGAAGTACTGCTAGCTCAGTCAAGGGTGTCTCTGCAACATATATTCGCTTCCAGCGCGTGAAACATAAACGTGTGCTACTGCCCACAGGGCTATTTCACTAGAAAAACCTGATTCTACTGGTGCAGTAGGCTATACGCTCATTCCGACAATCCATGGTTCACACCAGTAATACCGAAGAGTCAACATAACACATGACGTTGAAATGACAAGTAGAAATTTTAGACTTGGAATCACTAAAGCAGTTACCTGATAATTCTAAAGTTACAACCCACTCGTCTTCACCAGCAATAAATTAAATCTTTTAAAATGCGACATGTTCACATTTTACTGTTTGCAATTGCAGAAATATGTGTTCGAATGAATTTTAACTAACAAAATACAAATGCTCTTACTATGCCTAAACATCCCTTGTGTTAGACTTTTGACTCAGGCTCTTTTTAAGCTATAAACTAAGCATAAACAATTCTGGAGCATATTAATACATAAAACTAATATAAACAACTCTTACCTGGACTGTTATCCATCGTTGTTTGTTCCGGCTGCTTGAATGAATTATAAACGTATTGACCTTATTTGTCTCTGTATAAATAAGTATCGTGTTGATATAGATAAACGAGTCATGAAGTTCCTGTGTATAAAACAGCTTCCAAGACCAACAGATAAAATTAACTGTGCATAGGTCATGAGGCGGGTTGTGTCAACCCAGTAAAGAGGAAAAATCTAATTAAATCTGCATGCGAACAAATATTTAGCCTAAAAGCAGAAAGATATGTTGACGCAGGAAGGTTTCGTTTCACGTTGAGTAGTTGCTTGGCTTGTTTGAAGTGTTGTGTGAGCTCCTGTGTAGTGCCACAACTAGAGAAGAAGCGTTATGCACAAATTCCAAGAATTCAGCCTAGTGCCCGTGTACAGTCATACGCGTCTTCCAGGGAGAACTGTCAAACAAGCTCTACACACCCACTAATACACTCACGGCCCCTCACCAACCACGTTTTCAGGTGTCGGTGAAATGTGACTCGGTTTTTTGTCCCTTCAACCTCCGTTGTTTTTGTTTTTGTATGAGGGGGATTTCTCTCTTTCTGTCACTCACTCAATGCATCTCTGGCACTCCCCTTTCTTTCTTCTCTCCCTTTTTTCATTCGTTCTCACGTTTTCATTGGCGGATCAACAAGCGTAGAGGCGAGTCAGTTGTACAGATTAGACATAGGTATGCATTAGCTGAGCTACGCTGCATGTGCGCTTTGCATGTGAGACGGGGAAAGCACTGGCCTACTGACACACATTTTATGCAAATGAAGTGAGCTCGCGATGTGCGGGGGGAGGGGCGGGAGCGCCGCACGTGCACGGTGGGCGGAGCTCACCGTGACTGCCCGATTCTCACAGTTGCGAATCCGTTTGTTAAAGGTCCCGGTAACATTGAAAACTGACGAGAAGTTTTAAGTATATAGGCCAAGAGTGATGAACCGAGCAAATAAAAACGATGTTGTTGAGCTCGTCTTTGAAAAGATAGGCATTGGAGTCACGTTTTCGGCCAGACAGCACATTTGAAGTAAACCATCAACCAAGGTCATTTATTTGCATTGTATTGGTGTTAACTGTGGCCAGCAGAACAAACAGCTTATAATATTCAATTTTGAGTTTTGTATTCATTCATTTTAAGGCAAAACTCTATTAATTTCTTCACACTACATCATAAGTGTTGTTTTGCCCTGCAAAGGATAATATAAGTCCAATTACCCCCCCAAAAAAAAAAGTTGAACTTAGTTTCGCAGAGGGATACAAAAAGAAAAAGGCGAATATCGCGCTCCACCTGGTGGTGTGACAAGTTATTTTTTTATAAAACTGCAACTGTGGAAATAAACAATCAAACATATAATTATTAAATGCCAAAGAAAACAAAAATATAAAAATATGATAAAGTGCAAACAGCTAAATGATACCACTTGGTAGCATAAATAAAACAAATCACAAATCCAAAGTATAATTATATTTACAGTCATCATATGTCTATGTAGACAGATATACAGTACGTACTTAAAACTTTGTTTTGAGTATTATGCACAAATATTATCACTGTGTATAAAATAATGTAATCATTTTATTGACTGTAGGGACTATCTCTTCCAAAGGGAAGGATGTTGGAGTTATGTTTGCAATGAAACACTTGCACAGTACAGGGACAATGCATTTGAAATTGTCAAGTGTTTTCTGTGCTTGTCCCTACAAATAAACCAATAAATAAGATGACCTAAATGCAAACTGTGGGAGGAAACATTGTATTTCTTCATCACAGTGTTTGCCCACATTGATCGCATACAGGATGACCATGTTATTTTGAGATGGTAAGACGAAGACACACAGGACCAATTTATCCAAATGAATGGAGGGAAATGAAATGTGTCTGAACAAATGTATGAACAGTACTGTTTCGATTTCAAAACATCCATTTTTTAAAGAATTAAATGTTATACAGACATTTCATTAAGAAGAATGTAAGATATTAAGAGTAGAACACTCGATTACTTTTTAGGCATATTGCCCAGAATAGTGCATGATTAAGCAAAGATAACAAACGAGCTAATGATCAAAGACATAATTTGTTGGTAGAACCAAACCGATTAACTGAAATGGGCACAGGTGTCGAAGGTATCAGCCTTTGGCAAACAACAACCAAAACAAAAGGTGAGGGCGTGGAAAATATGATGATCCATTATTACATCATGGCAAGCATGACCATAGCAACAGTACACAAGGTGGTCATCCTGCATCAGCAGGGTCCCTCCCAAGCATAAATATTATGGCAGATTGGAGTTTCCAGATCTGCTGTCCAAGCCCTTCTGAAGAAGCAAAAAGAAACGGACAAGGGGTTAAGGACCAGAAACACAAGTGGTTGATCATGGAAAATGAGTGCAGCAGATGAGAGATACATCAAACTGATGTTCTTTCAATATCAGAAGTCCAGCACTGCTACCAGCTATGAGCTCACAGAAGCCACAGGAACTCAAGTACACCCCTCTACAGTCTGGAGAAGTCTTGTCAGAGGCGGTCCTTATGGAAGAATTGCTGCCAGAAAAGATATTATTCCAAAGTGGAAACAAAGCCAAGAGTCTCACCTACGCATGAAAACAAAGATTTTATTCTGGTCTGATTTTATTCTACTCTGTGCCGATGAGTAAGATTTGAAATTTTTGGCTCCAACAGGCAGCAGTTCATCTGTAGAAGAGCTGGAGAGAACTACATGAATGAGTCTGCAGCTAACAGTGAAGCCTGGTGGAGGGTTTCAGCAGATTTGGGGGATTTCTGCAAATGCAGTAGGTGATCGGGTCAGAATTAACAGAATCTTGAATGCTGAGATGTACAAGCAGATTCTCATGTGTCGTCACAGTACCACCAAGGAAGCATCTGATTGGTCCAAACTTTATTCTGCAGCAGGGCAATGACTCCACACACACAGTCAAGGTCATAAAAACTCTCTTCAACAAAGAAAAGAGCAAGCCCTTCCGCGACAGATGGTATGGCCTCCACAGAGCCCTGATCTCTAAAAGCTTTCTGGGATTACTTGGGGAGACAGAAGCCAGCAAGACATTACAAAGTCTGCAGAGGCTCTGTGGCAAGTTCTCCTAAGATGCTTGGACCTACCCACTGATTATATTATGAACTGCACAACCATGTGTACCTAAGAGAATTTTAAACCAAAGCTTGGGCACACCAAATAATATTATTTATAATTTATAAACTTTTCATTTCATTTTTGAAAGCATCTTCGCTTTACAGATTTGTTCTGCATGTGCCTAAGATTTTTGCACAGCAAAACTGTATGTATCCACAACTTACTGGTCACTGCTCATTGGAGTTTTACATGAGGGCCAAAACACTTATTTCACTTACATTTATGCAATGTCCAGATTTCTACATGAGAACTCTTGTGCAAACAGACGGACATTCTTTGCTTTTATCGGACGTTTGGTTTGGGCTGAATGGCCATAAAAGGATAATTTTCCGAAGCGCTATTTATTGGCGCCTCTATGTCTGATGACCTTTGGAACAACACAAAAAAATCTAATAACGTAAGCCCAACAACACCTGCATTTCATGTGAAGACTTAAAAAGTTTGGTTTGGGCAATAACATGATGAACATTTCCGTATGTACAGTAAAAGGTGCGTTAACCTGATTAATCGCAGGCTGGTATGGAAGTGTGGCGGTCCAGGACCTTTCCTAAAGAGAAAGGTGTACACCATGTGCAGGGTAATAAGTGCCAATATTCCCACTGTGGAGGATATTTCTCACTCCAGACTCTCCAGCACACGCTATTGTGAATGACTCAACCCATCCAGCACTCAAGCTGTTTATCCCTCTGCGGTTGAGGAGACCATACTAGTCTATGAACACCTCTACAAGATGGCTAAACAGGAGCTCCTTTGTCATCAGAAGATGATGAAGCTTCCAGAGGTGCCCGGCTGACGAGGAGTCACCGCTGGAGGAATGAGACCGACAAACCTGACAAACCTCTTTTCTTTCCCTGGGCAAAGAGCTATCTGTTACCTCATTAATGCAGACCTCCAGCTGTAGCTTGGCAAAGGTGCGGCTGGGATGTGCTGAGAAAAGTTTTATTTCTGCAAAGTTGCAGACTGATGCTTTGCAAATAGGTTCAACAATGATCCACAAGTAAGGGGCTTAACTTAACTTATTTAAACATCTTATAAATATTTGAATGAGCTTTGAAGGACTGGCATAGCTGTACCATTTACTTTGAGCATCTGGTAGAGTCTATCTGCAAGCTTTTTGGACAGACTGAGCTCTGTACATTAGCATTAGATTTGTAGCTAATCAGGAACATGCTAATCAGTGAAGGTGAAGGGTCATTAGAACAACAGGGGAGACATATTTTAAAAATGCCATCTACTGATCCACAGCACAGTGAGTATGTACTCTCTTGCAGTTTCTCCTGGCTGACTGACAGCCTGCAATTGTGTGAACCAAGCCTCCAATAGCATAGCTAGAGTGTAATAGGTGATGCAACTGCAGTGTGGAAAGGTGTCTGGCCTGTTGTAATGTGAATCAGTGGAGGCACATGTTCTCAACCTCCTCCTCCTGAGTGGGAGACCAAAGTGGGATGGAGAGGGTCACTAAGGTGGGCTGAGAGGTTTGATTCTGGATGTGAAAAAGGTGGGGGGAGGGTGGACAAACTAAGCCTTAAAACAACTCATGAATATGACATAATTAAGTTGGTTTTTTGTTCTGTATCTTTTGATTTCCTGTCTTGTACCCAGGACCTTCCTACAGATGTCCATATTGGTCCACTTGGCTTCACTCCTTATTTGTGATCTCTTGGGTCTATAATCTCATCTAATGGCTTTTCTTAGCACTTATTTTCAGGTGATACTCAACTTTTCCTCTCTTTTTCCCTGTCTGGCACTCTGGTTTCCTAACACATCTCATCTTCCCATAAGGACATATCAGTAGGGGCTGAGGTACTATACATTCCCCCAAGTCCTCACCACTCCAAGACCTTTAGTTCACTCATGAGGTCATAGGAGCATGCACTTGGATCTCTTCCACTATTAGAATCCTTAGGGGTAATCCTGGATTGTTATCCAATTGCACCAAGATGCCTGGAACAACCATCCCATGTAGAGGCGGTGAGGCAGGTGGTTAGTGAAATAAGGTAAGGAGGGATGCCACATGAGCCTGTTCAGGAAGAGCAGGAGTGCTTTATAGCTTCCATCACTGTACCCAGACCTGTCCACTCCTTTTCTACAGCATTCACATAATCCTTATGTTGCTCACTACTAACCTGACCTGGTTTACTTGTGCTGTCCCATCTGGACTAGCACAACTGTTAGTCTCTTGTTAGTCTCCTAGCATGTATCTTCAGGCTTCTCCATCTCAATGTGACCTTCAGCAATATGGAATTTTCCATATTCCCACTGTAACCCCGCCCTACCCAGGCTTGTCACAACTTAACTATAGGTCTGTGGTTCTCTAGGAAACATTGTCCTCCACTAACTATGTTTACTTACCACAATTGTACAATCTACACTCTACAATAAGCAATCCAACATGGCCACTGTGGTTCTACTCTCCTGCTTGTCCGTACCAGACGCTGGACCTTAGGTCCACCTGGACTGTATTCACCACACAGTCTACACTAATATACTCTGCTCTTACACTTAAATGTCATTAATCTTACATTAAGACTGGCCAATGCTGAACGCAAGCAGATGCCCTTTTCCTCTGAGCTGGGTTCTGCTTTTCCTTTTAGCCAAAGAGTTTCTCCTTGCCGTTTTAACCCTGAGCTTTCTCTGATGGGGATGGGGGGGAGGTCTCAGGTCTGCTTTCTGTATTCCATTTAAAGTAGCTTTGTTACAAAGTTAGCATCAGAAACACTTTCTAAATAAAAAGAACTGAACTGTTCGCCAACTGATCAGTTAATTAGTTTTATTAGTAGAGACTGCATTACAGAGGACTCAGTTGTGTTGTAACTTTCAAAGCTGTTATTGTGTGATTTGTAGTGCCTATCGCGTGAAATTTGTCCTCTAATCCCTGTAGGTTCTCTTAACTTTGTGACAACTGTTCCTTTTTCTAATGCACCTCTTTGTTGTTTGAATAGTTTTAAAACTGTTCCTCTTGGCATGTTAAATGATTGAGCTGTTTCTGTTACTGACACTCCAGCAATGAAGACATCAACTATTTAATATCTGTCAAAATACGTTAGATCTATCATGTTGCTTTAGGAACTCACATATTAAGGTAATTCCTTATAAATCATTACAAGCATCCAAATTCTCACAGTTGGGACTAATACAGAGAGTGATTAAATGTATTGCTTTTCAACAAACCGCAACATTTTCCTCAGCATTAAGGAACGATTTGCTAAATTATTTGCAGCAAGCTTAAAAATCATTTTCAACAACCATAACAACACAGACACGATTATCCTGTGCCAGCATTACAAGTAGCTACTGTTAATAAACTCAGTAACATGAGTGCTGCTGATTCCTAGGTTGATAATAACAGTTAGCTGGCAATCTCAATGGTGAATGGACTAAATCTATCAAATTTGTTTCAAGAACTATGCTAGCTAAAGTGAGCTTCAGGTAAATTCCATCCAAACAAAACACATATTATTGGCCAGAAGCATAGAAAGGCTGTATATAATTGGCTGTACTATCACCAAGGGAGGGATTTAGTGTCCAGGCTGCCTTACCTCCATTGTCCAAGTTTTTGGTCAATAAGGCACTGACAATCTGCATGGGTATTTCTGGAAATTGACTATGTGGCTCAAGGCCTCAGCGTCTTTAAAGCAAATGTCAGTTCAGCAGAGGAAAAAGTACATTAGGAAAATTATGAAAATCTGACTGAGCAAAGCTGAACATTACATTATTACATTAAAGGCATTTGTTAGACGCTCTTATCCAGAACAAGTCAGCTCAATGCCCACATTTTTCAGCAACTGACCAAATGTTAAGAGGGAAGGTCTTTCCTCTTCCAGCACCAACTGTTCAGCCACCAAATTTAGCGGAGCTTATACATTTGCACAATACTTTGTTGGTACAAGTTTTTGTTACATTTTAAACTCACAAATTAAGAGGTCTGGAAGAGTTGTTGGCTGAAGCCATTTGGAAGGTCTATACAGCACAATAGAAGATTCTGCTTCTTTCAAAGCCAAGCTAATAGTAGCCTATCTGGCCCCCACAGAAAGATATCACCACCAATGTCAGCAGTACCATTGTTCAGCAACTAGCCAGGTATAAGAGAATAAGAATACAAGAACATATCAGGATGATAACAGGGCATTTGGCCTAAATAAGCTCGCCGTTTCTGCTAAAGAGTATCCAAGACTTTTTCCAAGTCTGACCTTGAACACAGCAAGGGTATCTGCCTCAGCTACATGACCTAGCAACCTATTTCATGTATTGATAACTCCATGTGTAAAATAATACTTCCTTATCTTGTGTGGACTTAGCTACATATCTTAGTTTACATAACAAAGTTTATCTATCTTTGTATTAGAAAGATAATATGATATAGCTAGCAAGATTGGGCTGGCTACTTGGTTAGTTAAAATGTTTTACCCATTTCTGTCCTTAATATGTGTCTCTGGTGTGTGAAATTTAAGTAAATGAAAAAATAATTTAAGAAAAAATAAGTAAAGCTTGCTGCATTTAGTTGTGACAATGCCTATGTTTGTGTGTATGCCACCTACTGCATCAGGGTGTTATTGCAATTCAACATGGTGACTAAAAAATTGTACATGGCTGCAATGGGTGAATGCTCACCCTAAACTGGTGAGACGCGTGCGTTCAAAGCACACAGACCTTTAGCTGACGGGCAGCAGAGTGACAATGTTCAGTGGATTGCACAATGACTTTGGATGGATGTGTGTATAGGTCTATGTTCTCCATAACCGATTTGGCTTGATCAATAAAGAGGCTGACTTGAAAACAAAGCATCGTAAGGAGAAATATGTGAAACAAGGTGAAACTACTTCTTAATACATTTAATATCATGTATTCGTGTTAGACTAAAGATCAATAAATAATTTTTAAATGCTACAATGCAGATTTTAATGTTTTATTATGCATGAATAGTGATGATGTATTTTTAATTATAAGTATTTTTATGGTGCATTGAGACTTTTTCTGGAATTTCTTTTTTCCTCAACGCGAATATGATTTTGCTTGGACCCCTAGGGGGAGCTCATGAGCTATGTTATTCAGCTACGTGGGACTGCCAGAACTGTCACTGTCCTGGATATACTGCTTTGTTTGCTATTGGGTGTGACAGACATATGGTGATTGTGCTTCTTTATATACACGAATGCTATACAAAAATATTCACAATGAGAAAGTTCTATTGAAAAATTCTGTTTATCCCTTATTTCACAAAGGCGCTCAGACAAATAAATATGTGTCACCATGACTTGAGTGCGTGCTCTTTTCATGAACTTTTCTGTGGCCTATCTTTCATGATGATGCAGTTGGAATACGGACATATTTGTAAATCACAGCATGAGCTACAACCATGTCCTCTTTACAGTACTTTTCATTGCTTACACCATATGTATAACTGTGTCATCCACAATGTCAACACTCGAACCTAAATCAACAAAGCGCTATCTGTTTTTCCAAAACAAGTTTGTAATTTCTGGTCGCTTTCGCAGGAAATATAAATGACAAACACATTTTTCGCTCAACAGTAAACACAAGTGTCCACACATGATACAAAAACATTTAAGTCCCACCCAACTAAATTGACATGATGTTGTTACAGCAGGCAACAACAATAACAGCAGAGCAAAGCTCTACTGCACATGTGCAAAGACTAAGCGCTGCATTGTACAAACAACAATCAGTCCATAATCAGCTATGAAAGAGAAGACGAGTGAGTTGACGTTGAACCACAACCCAAAGAGGAAATGAGCCTCTGGAAACTGCCTTTCTTTGTTTATGTGCATTATTTACTGCATAATTCCTTTATAGCCTTCCTTTGTATGACAAAGTGCTGTGAATGAGTAAATTGTTTGAAAGTATTTTTCGTGGTCGAAAAAGTATTCAAAGTATTTTTGTGGTGAGAAATGATTTCTGCTGTGGCGGTCACGGTATTTTGTGTGAAAGCAATCAAAAATGACTAACTTGTTTTGCAAAAAGAGATATGCTATTGTTGATTGAGGTTTGCGTGTCCACTGTAAGTATTTTAATACCAAATCATATTTTGACTGAAAAAAAGAAGAAAAAATACTAGACAAAGGATTATATCATGGCACTATTGCTAAAATTTTTGGATCAACACTCAAATACCTCTATCTGTCCAATCCGGTTTTCTCCGCAGGTATTAAATTGCCACATACCTTCTATCCCATCAAGCTCTCTGCTTCCGGCATCCCTCCCCCTCCCCATCTCCACCTTCATGTCTGCTTCCCTTTCTTCTGTATTTCACCTTCTCCTCTCGTGGTCCAGTGGGGTTTCACCTCACCCAAAATTGTGAGGCATGACACTGCCCCCCTGAAATCCAAGATCAAATATCTATACCATCATACAACTTGCCAAATCACAACAAACTCCTCCAAGCACATTCAATGTGGTCTGAAAATTCATTCTACTGAAATGAAAAACAGGCAAACAATATCAAATAGTTTGCAAAAAAAGAAAAGCCAGAGAGTATCTGAAGAGACATCTTATTTTACTGGTAAATCACAGATACAAAATGAGCATCATCAGTGTAAAATGAGGTAACAGTATTTCGAGGCAATGCTGTTTTTTTAAACTTGTGTAATTTGAATTCAATGTACTGAAGGCCTGCTATCCCCACTGTGTTTGTAACTGAGGAGATCTGCTGTATTCTATACCTTCATTACTCTAATGAGAAGGTATGTAACAAAGACCTGGGTGTATATCCATGAAGCATCTCTGATCACCCTGGAGATCTAGGATCAGAATGTTCCTGTCCTTATAATAACCTCATGCATTATGAACCAAACCTGCTGAGTCGTGATCAGCAGTTCCACCCTGAACTTCATGAATACGGGTTACGGCTGAATTACACTAATTTGGGTTTTTATTGTCAGCCTTGTGAATTTGTGAATGAAAAGTGATCATATTTGATGGGAAAGCAATATGTTATTTTGACACCTCTCCCCCATCCATCATGAAACACCTTAAAAGAACCATCCTATCTGAACTATGTCCCTAACCTGTTTTTCGACTGCAGTATTTTGTCCTCTATGTGGTTCTGCTTTTACTTGCCACGTTATTCATAGATGTATAAATTGGCTGCTTTCCAAGTGTTGTCATCTCTCCCATTTTGCTGCGATTTCTAAATGTTGTAACTATCGTCCCTTGAAATTAGGCGTGAGATATCTGCCTTTGTTTTCATTGTACATAAGGTACCGTACGTCTCTGCAACAAGCTCTGATCCTGTTTTTTTAGGATCAGAGTAAATCTTAATCCACTTTACACTATCTGAACATCTATATCTATAGCTGATAACATCGCTGTTAAATCCAGTGGGTTCGTTTGAGGTGAACATACAGCTGTTTACACCTCCTACATACCTGCAAGAGCATCATGGGTAATTTCCAGTGGCATAACCATAACTTAATTTACTTAAGTTTTTAAAAATACAAAAACAGAAATAGAAGAAGGGATATTATAAGCAAAATCTATTTACATGGATAAATAAAAGAAGGATGGTTGGTTGTAGTGTTGGTTCACAGTGCTGTGTCTTGAATTCAGTAGTTTTGTCATAGGTTTTCTAATGTAGCCACTAGATGGAACTGTTTGCAACAAGACTATGCAAAGACTGTGCAGCTCTACAATACTGAACTTAATTAAAGCTTGAACTCTGATAAAATGATAGTTACATAATACTGGCCTCGTGACATTTTTATTTTTACAATTCTGCAAACAATTTTCTCAGACAGTGTAAAGGATTTTGAATGAACAATTTTGAATCATTACAGGGTTTTGTGGTTATGCTCTGCAGAGAAGCAACATACCGCCCACAACATGCTTAGAACCTTAAAGGGCCTTTTTACTTTGGTAGCGCTTTATGCTACCATTACAGTTTACTTACAGTTTACTTACCTCTGGTGTGTCTTAGTAAATTAGGTAGAATAATTTTCATCTTCTGAATAAAAACAAATCTCATACCAGTTAATTTAGGTCTCTAATTATTTCTAACCACTGTGAATTTGTTTTGTCATGTGTGTGTGTGTGTACATGAGAGTATGTGTGTATTTGAATATATAGGTGTATATGTACAGTGGGGTCCAAAAGTCTGCCTCAACTACCAAGAAATTTGTTTTCATTAACTTTCAAAAACCAATACATTTTTTTAAACTCATTTGATACCCCTTATGCAAGAATACATTATTTAGACCTGATGCATACCAACATTTTCCAAACCCTGAGAAATGCTTGTGTGAAATTCAACTAAATTGTAAGTTTCTATGGGGGCTGTACAACGAATTCTGGGAAGATTTTTCACAAACCAAATAATTTCCATCTATCCATTTTCAAGACCAGGCAGCCCCATAGTAACCACACCATCTAAAGACCACTATATCAAACATCTTTACGAGACAGAACAACATCTGTGTCCAAGCCTCCAGTTCACACCACATTTAAACATACTGCAGCCTAAATTTGGTAGCGAGCTAATCTTACCTCTCCAATGCTCTTCATCAGGAAAAAAGGATAACAATTTAGCTCACTGCATTCAGCAGCAGTGGACCGTTGTGGAGAGGGAGGAGGAGAGTAAGAGGTAACTTATTAAAAAAAAAATCTGGCATAGTAAAAGATTCACTGAGAATCAAGTGTAATAATATCAGGAAGAAGAACGGGGAAAAATAAGGTCGGCCAAGGTTTTCATCTTTCCCTCGCTTTAGATTTCTCTGTCTTTCCTCACCATCACCGATATTTTCGCCTCAACAGTTCACCTTCAAAACACAGATACGCAAGCTACGATAACAATGTCATTTGTAGATTCAGTAATCTATTGATGAACTTCTACATCACAAGAAAATAGCTGCCTGACTAAGGCTGTCTGCACATTGGTCACAGATTAGCCTACTACACAGTAGCCTGTTTTAACCAACGTGTGATTGCGTCCTTCATATTAAAAATATACTCGTTTAACCTTCCAAGTCCTCAGGTGTATCGTCGTAAATATGTGCTTCTGATGCAATACAGTTTTATAACTTGGCTAAGATGTTGACATTTTTATGCAAGCTACAGCCTAGTGGGTTCATTATTCACTCACTGAAAGGCGAACTGTATTACAGTTTTTCTCGATCCCTTATACACTATTCCTGGGCCTATTAACTGAACATCCCAAACCATAACGCCATTTCCCAAAAGGCAGATCAATTTCCAACATCGTTAAACACTATTCCCGTTTTCACACATGATCCAGGTATGTTGAACTTTTTGTCCAAAACTTTACACACAAATCTCTTCATATATCGCTTGCTACAAAATGTGCTCAATTAGAAAGCACTGGCATTCAGTATCATTTACTCAAGTCATCACAACTCAAACCCAATTAACACACAGTTCCCCATGTGCAAACACTGAGAGTCAGAACTGTTCACACATTACTTAGAACCTCAAGATGAATAGATAAAAGGGCCAAGGGTCAGTTCACATGTTTTGGGTCCAGAAAGACCTGAAGGTAGATGAAGAGGACACATGAGAGGTAGAGGAGGAGGAGGAGGAGGAAGGAGAATGAGAAGGGCAAGGATGTTGCTGATGAGATCAATGCAAATCTAGATGACCATGTCTTTGTTTATGGGATGGCAATGAGGGAAGCTGGACATAGAGTGAATCTGAGCCACTTCCCAGTAGCCTCTATAATCTGGACCTTCAGTGGTCTGCAAGATCATGTATATTGACCAGACCACAGGGAGCCAGCAAAACCTGAACTCCCATTCTACGTTGTCATTTGGGACAATGTCATATTCCACCGTGCTGCTCTAGTTCGTGACTGGTTCTGTAATAACCCGTTTCAGCAACATCTTTCTCCCTGCATGCTCCCTTCCAAGAACCCCACAGAGAAGTTTTGTCAGGAAGAAGTTTTGGAGGTAGAAGGCCTACGACAGAAACCCTTACATCCATGTTCACCTCCTCCAGGCCATAGTGGAGGCCTGTTTAGATATTACAGTTGAGGCCTGTCCTCTTCATCTACCTTCAGGTCTTTCTGGACCCAAAACATGTGAACTGACCCTTGGCCCTTTTATCTATCCATCCTGAGGTTCAGAGTAGCGTGTGAACAATTTGGACACTTAGTGTTTGTATATAGGGAATTGTGTGATAATTGGGTTTGAGTTGTGATGACTTCAGTTAACCCTTGTGTGGTGTTCGTGTTTTTGTTACTCACCCAATTTTCGCGGGTCTGGTGGACCCACAACATCATTGGGTTTTTAAAACAATTCAGCCATAACAATGTATGTAAAAATACGTAACAGATGTTGACTTTATCTCTATTACAAGCGATATAGACAGCATATGTGGTTAATATTTGCCATTTACCTCTGCTAGATCACATTAATCAATAAAAGTGCTGTTCGTTTTTTGTGATAAAATGTGATTTTTGTAAAATAAATGAATTATAATTATAGTTTTTCCCAACTGCTAACACACTATAACAGTTCCCTCAGCAAGAAAAACTATAGCCTTGCCTCTTTTCTCAAAAGATACACAATTTTCTAACAACTTTAAATACTATTCACATGTTTTCACACAAGTTTCTATATGTAAAACCCTTTTGCATAACTATATGCAAAAGTGGCCAAATGAATCATTCACTGCACTATATGTTCATTCAGCAAACACACGCAACCAATACAATACACTCTAGTCATTATCATCCAAACTCAAAGAGGAAACCTTTCCCCAGGTGTAAACACAAAGCCATTAAATTAGTGACACACCAATCAGAATCACAGGATCCCTATAAATAGGGACATTTGTTTGCATGTGCTCTGGAACAATGGATCCTAACCATCCTATGAGTACATCTTTGTTGATGAGGCAGGGTTTAACCTTACAACAAGGCACAGAAGAGGACGGAACATCATTGGTCATCGTGCAACATGACTCTATGTGCTGCAATCAGTAATCAAGGGGTCCTCCACCGCCATGCCACTTTGGGTCCATACAACACCGCACATCTGCTCAAATCCCTAGGTCTTTACCAACGACTTCAACAGGGAGGGGAACCAGGGCAACCAGAGCAGTCTCAGTATGTTAGCATCTGAGATAACGTTAGTTTCCATCGGGCTGCTTTGGTTCATGCCTGGTTCAATGACCACCCCACATTCACAAATCTTTTTTTACCTGCATATTCCCCATTCCTCAATGCAATAGAGGAATTTTTCTCAGCATGGCAGTGGAGGGTTTATGAAAGAAACCCCAACACAAGAGAAAATCTCCATATGATATCCATGGAGGAGGCCAATGGGGATGTGTCCATTGAAGTCATCCAAGGCTGGCTTAGACATACCAGGCCATATTTCCCATGTTGCCCAGCCAGGGAAAACATCCTTTGTGATGTTGCAGACCAGAGAAGAGATGATGATGCAGAGTAGATGTAATTAGATTTACAGTATGGGATTACATTTGTTTATCTTATGTCTATATAAATATTTATAGTATCTATAATATTTTTTTTTAAAATTTTAGTCTACCTACCCTATGTACCTCTGTTCATTCCATATGTTTTCCGGAAATGAAAGGTTGGAAAATTACTGCTCTCTTCATACAGGAATTTGTCAGTGTGACATTTCAAAGGTGTAGTATAGTATTGTTTTGAATGTCTCTTGATGGTGTCTTCCAGTATGGGTAATCTGTATGTCAGTAAAGTGATGTTCCAAATTTCAAAATAATGCAGATTCTCAAAATACTGAAAAAATACATAAGAATAAAAATTACATTTTGGGAAGAGTGTTTTGAATTAATCCTCTAGAGTCTAAGAGGCCGTCATGTAGTATGTGCTTTTGATTGCTTGTGTGTGTTGTCTGAGGGCAAAGTCTTCGACCGGAAAGTTTGCTGGTAGTACAAATGAGAATGACGTTTTGAGAATGCGTGTGTAGTTTTGAGAAAATGGTGAATGGTTTCAGAAAATGTGTCTAGCAATCGGGAAAAAAACATGGGTGGAGTAAATCATGTTTATCTTGACAAATATAAATTAGGTTTTTATTACTATTGATGTTTATTGCTTTTAAATGAACAAATTGTGAAGAAAAATTTTACATATAGTATTTTATGGAAAAGATAAATGAACCCCATTGAACACATATTCATGCCAGTCTACATAATACATGAGGGACAGAGTTTTACTGTGTGTGTGTGTTGCAAATGTATTTCTTGCACTTGATGCATGTATACTGTGTCTTCCTGTCCTTCTTGGGTCCACACACATCACAGCCCTTCCTTTTGTTGTAACCGGCTGCAACCTAGAATGATGAAAACACTTAATTTAGGAACTTTACTAACACCCCTCTCTCTCTGTCTCTCTCTCTCTCTCACACACACACATAATTACAGCGAGTCAAGGTAAGGAGAGTCAGACACATGCATATGCAACAACATCACTCGTACTTACTTCAGGTACTGCACTTGGTGGTTCGATGGGTCTGGCGGATGAGGAACCAGCATCCTCCTCCTGAATCCTCCTCACAATGGCTGCAGAGGCTGGGGTTCTTGGGATATGTTGTCTTTTAGCTCTTACCAATGCTTTTCCCAGGTCCTGGAGAAAGAGACTTCTCCTCTGGAGCTACCTCTGCTCCAGTCTGGGTTCGACGCCATCCAGGCCAAAACCATTGTACGCCGAGATGTCCAAGATGAAAATATCACGGGTGGCCAGCATAGGGTTCTTTTTTGGAGCTGTAGCCAGTCAACAGCTTGTCCAAATTGTCCACCCCTCCTTTAGTGGCATTGAAGTCCATTATGCCTTTGGTTCGGTTTTCGATGGTCCTGGCCACAGATTCTCCCATCCCTATGCAGTGTACTCATGGTCACCACCATTTTTGCCTTTCTTTGGCATGTGGGACACCAGGGATGTGTCGGCCATGAGCACAAACTTAGATGAATTGACGGGCCTGTTCTGTGTAGTCAACACACACACATACACGCACACACACACACACTCACTAACAGCAGGCCCAGGTAGGAGGAAGACAGAGTGAAGGTACACAGCAAACCTTTTTCCTTCATTTTCACCATGTTTACTTGTTTTCACCTACAATTCCCACACTTTATCCTCACGTCCAGTGGACAGGAACACCACATATGTAAATATGAATGTGTAGGGGAGGTGCACTGTGAAAATGTGTTCTTTACATTTTCTTCACAGAAAATGAGCCAAGGCCAATGAATCTCAGGTTGAAAAAATAACTCATTGCATCATTTCTCTTTTAGGAAACGTTGAAAACTGGTCCCACAGACCCGAACGCCAAACAAGAGGGTTAATGATATCGAATGCCAGCGCTTTCTAAATGAGCACATTGTGTAGGCAGCGATATATGAAGGGAATTATGCATAGCGTTTTCCACAAAAAGTTCAACAAATCTGGATCATGTGAAAACAGGGGAATAGTGTTTAAAGTTGTGGGAAATGGGTCTGTCTTTTGGGAAACGCCGTTATGGTTTGGGATGTTTGGTTAATAGGGCCAGGAAGAGTGAGTAAGCGATTGAGGAAAACTGTAATACATAGCTTGTTAGCTAACTGTATCTTGTTTATTCAGAATAGCAATAGGAGGTCACGCAAGTAATTGTTGCTCTCAAAACTACACAACAGGCAGATGGGTTTTAGATTTCATTTGGCTTTGTTGTGCATTCTTTATCTTCTCCCCACTGGAAAGTTCTATTTATCTATTGGAGGACCTTCTCCTTCTCATAATTCCTTAAAATATAGTAGCATAAAATTGTAAGTATATACAATGTACTAAACTACTAAAACAAAGTCTGTTTTATTTGTAGAAATACATCTAGTGTTGTTAAAGAAAAAGGAAAAGTGTAATTCAAAAGTCAGTTCAAAGCTGTTAAAGACCAAGATTTGTAATCTTGTTGAAATTAAGACAGAAAACCTATCTATCTATCATGAATTAGAAATAAATATATAAAGACCACGGCCTGTTTAGCCCAATTCCCCTCCGGGTTTCTGTCTTGATAAAGATATAGAACATACTTATAAAATGTATACATAAAATGCATTATTCTCTCCTCCACTACCACGTGGTCTCCAGCCTGACAGGGACGTTCGTGATTGCGAAATCCCGATAGTGGCAGAGTCGAGCGAAGTAGCTTAAAACACCACTTAGTCTCCTCCAGCTACTTTGATATATCCTATCCCAGAGGACTTCTCACATTTCCGGGTGACATCGTTATCACCATCCAAGAGAACCTGAGACCTTCTCAAAAATCTTAAAATTTGGCAGAGGATTTACCCACACGCTAACATAAAGGCCAGAACAGTGTCCAGCAAATTGAAACTAACGTGCAGCTGTGCTTCTTCAAGGTCGCCCATGAAAAGAGCAGTCATTAAATTGCATTATGGTAATTCAGCAACTGCAAAATTGAGCCATTAGCATACCGTAGGTTTATTTATTACTTTGTATGTATCTTTGCCATCAGTCAATGTTGCGACAGAGCTACTACACCAGAAGTCAGTATTGGATTTGATGACCGGGAGGCAGACAAGCGGTCGCAATTCTCTGAAGTATCCTTGTTCTCTCCTCTCCTCCGCTTGTTTCCTCCACTCCTTTTCTCCGCATATTTCTGGGCAGGAGATTAATGGTGGGGGAGTGGAGGAGAGGAGGTGAGGAGTGAGAAGTTTTGGGATGCACCCAGTGTTGCGGTTGAACAGACGGAGGCACAGATCAAGACTTCTCCACACACCCCTGGTGTAAAGGCTTATAAGTGTGTGTGTGTGTGTGTGTGTCTGTGAGTATCAATGGGTTTGTGTGGTTGCATGGGATTGTGTGATTGTGTGTTTGTGTGCATGCAAACAGTACGTGCATGTGTGTGTGAGTTTGTGAGTGTGACATGTGAATGTGCGTGTGTAAGTGTGTGTGTTTATGTAGGTGTGTGTGAGTGGGGTGTGTGTGTGTGTATGCTTGTGTGTGAGTGCATCCGTTATGTGTGTGTGTGTATATGCTTGTGTGTGAGTGTGAATGTGTCAGTGAGTGCATGTGTGAGTGTGTGTGTGTGTATATGTGAGTGAGTGAATATGTGAGTGCATGTGTGTGTGTGTGTATATGTGTCAGCCTGTGTGTGTATATGTGAGTGAGTGAATGTGTGAGTGCGTGTGTGTGTGTGTGTGTGTGTGTGCTGATGTGCTGGGGAATCACAGAGCATGAGTTGTCCCGGTACATGCTGTGACAAAGCGTGTTGATAATTACAGAGTGAAGTGTTTTGTAACTTGCCTGAGAGGGCTGCCAACAAACACACCTGTGAAACACCTTACGCCTGAAGCGAAGACAGCCTGCCATCCTGGCCTCTGTCATCTCTCTCCCTCTCTCACACACACTCACTCACACAGACATACACAAGTTTGATCTCTCTCTCTCATAAACACACACACACACACACTCACTCACTCACACACAAATGCTCACTCACATAGACACGCAGTGAATTGCAATCACACAGAAATATACAGACACCAACACAAAGACGGAAGAGTACGATCACACAAACACATGGACAAGCATAAACAATTTCACACACACACATACACACACTACCAAATGCAAGCATCTGTAATCATGTGCACGCATACACAAATTCACACAGACACATTCACATACACACAGTCACACAGACACACAAATATGACCACATAAACACAGACAAACATCCGCAATTTCACACACATGCACTCAATTACACAGAGACATGTATAACTGAATGCACACATACACAAACCCACACAGACACATTCACATACACAAACTCACACAGACACATTCACATACACAAACTCACACCGACACATTCACAAACAAACTCACACAGACACATTCACATACACAAACCCACACAGACACATTCACAAACACAAACCCACACAGACACATTCACATACACAAACTCACACCAACACACTCACATACACAAACTCACACCAACACATTCACATACACAAACTCACACATTCACATTCACATACACAAACTCACACCAACACATTCACATACACAAACTCACACAGACACATTCACATACACAAACCCACACAAACACATTCACATACACAAACTCACACAGACACATTCACATACACAAACCCACACAGACACATTCACATACACAAACTCACACCAACACATTCACATACACAAACTCAAACCAACACATTCACATACACAAACTCACAACAACACATTCACATACACAAACTCACACAAACACATTCACATACACAAACTCACACCAACACACTCACATACACAAACTCACACCAACACATTCACATACACAAACTCACACATTCACATACACAAACTCATACCAACACATTCACATACACAAACTCACACAGACACATTCACATACACAAACTCACACAAACACATTCACATACACAAACTCACACCAACACATTCACATACACAAACTCACACCAACACATTCACATACACAAACCCACACAGACACATTCACATACACAAACTCACACAAACACATTCACATACACAAACTCACACAGACACATTCACATACACAAACTCACACATTCACATTCACATACACAAACTCACACAGACACATTCACATACACAAACTCACACAAACACATTCACATACACAAACTCACACCAACACATTCACATACACAAACTCACACAGACACATTCACATACACAAACTCACACAGACACATTCACATACACAAACTCACACATTCACATTCACATACACAAACTCACACCAACACATTCACATACAAACTCACACCAACACATTCACATACAGAAACCCACACAGACACATTCACATACACAAACTCACACATTCACATTCACATACACAAACTCACACCAACACATTCACATACAGAAACCCACACAGACACATTCACATACACAAACTCACACATTCACATTCACATACACAAACTCACACCAACACATTCACATACACAAACTCACACCAACACATTCACATACACAAACTCACACAGACACATTCACATACACAAACTCACACATTCACATACACAAACTCACACCAACACATTCACATACACAAACTCACACAAACACATTCACATACACAAACTCACACATTCACATTCACATACACAAACTCACACAGACACATTCACATACACAAACTCACACAGACACATTCACATACACAAACTCACACAAACACATTCACATACACACAGTCATATACAGTGCACACCTCATGATATGTGTTGTCAGTGAGAGCTATCCTGTCTCTTGACCACCCACTTTCTCCCATGTGCACACACACACACACACACACACACACACACACACACACACACACTCCAGGCACAAAGACTCCTCGATCAGCTCCCGCTGAAAGAATGTTGCATGTGAAAAGATGCCAGGATCGCTGGGGGCAAAGCAAGATTGGGCAACCTCATACCTCCCTACCATGTTTATTCTGCTCTCCTTATTTCTGAGCTATCAAACAGCCAGACTGGATTCTAGGCAGGAATCAAAATGACAAAGGGGAGGATAGGTTTATATAGATCGCATGATATTTAGCACAACAGCAAATCGGTACAGCCACGCGTCTCTCTTAACATCTGTTTAAGCTTTTGTTTTGCTTCTTGCCGGAAAAAGAAATACAGTTTACGCATTACAATATGCGACAGCGATTTAGGAGCAACCTTTGAAACAGCAGTCGAATAAAAACACACAAAGAACCGTCGAGGGTTTTATATTACTTAACAATTTTGTATATGTGTAATATAAACATAGTCATTTTATTCTGGCTCACAGAAAAGTGCTTCTACTGACCATATATACAAATTAGGGGTTTGAACCGGATAAAATATACATTGGTTGATTTAATCAGCCGATTAGTCAGATATTGGATTTTAAATAGCCTGAGATTAAGTTCTTTGATTTTATCCATTCATAAACACCTTAAAATGATAATCCAAATGGTAACATGTGGTTTAAGTTGTTCAAGCACATGTAATACTCAGAATTTCTCAACCTGAGGGACAAAACCCAGCTATGTTCAACATTACATTTCGTGCCACACCAACAGGCTTAGCTAATAGATTCCAATGTTGAAAACAACGGCTGCATCTAGCAAAAGAAAAGCAACAGTAACAGTGACCATAAATCTAGTAAGAAATTGAATAAATACTTGTCTAATACAGGAACCATGCCATTATGAACTTAATCGTTTACACAGGAATTATGCTAACGTAATAATTAATTACACAGGGTTTTTTTTTTTGACATCCAATTAGTTTTTGCTTGGGAACAAGTTGCATTTGTTGATTGGTTGGACCGAACAGCCAATCACCTTCAACAGATTCTGGGGGTGACGTGGGAAGAGAGCAGTTGGGCTTCGTAGCTCTGTACGTAGCTACAGACTGAATGCACACGCAGCATATATGAACTGTTCACTGTTATAATTCACTTTTTAATTAGTTTACATTAAGCTCATGATGGGATGTGAAGCTGCTGACAGATTGCCACCTTTTTTTTTGGGGGAGGGGGACGGCAGTTAAAGCAATCAGATTTGTCTTCTGGTGTACTACGTGTCATTTTTAAGCGGGACTGATGGGTAATTTTGCAGCAAGGGGTTGTGCTGCTTACGTGTTGCGTATAGCTGGGCTTCTCTTACTGTAAAGTGAGGTCGTGGTATTTCGTGCTGGCCCGTGACATACCTGCTTAAGCTTTGATGGCCGACTGCCACAGTACAGCTAAGTGAAGCCAAAGCCCAGAGCTCTAGTGCTTAGGAGCTTAGAGTTTGAATCCCAGTCGTGGCACAGCTCGCTGTACCCACAAGCAGAGTGTCTTGCATACATTTTTCCAGCTCTAACCCAGCTGCATAAATACATTGCGAGATGCAAAAGTGGCACGTCAGCTTGGATCAGGTTGCCCGCCGAGGAAACGGACGCAGTGGCGGTTTTGCCATGAGCTGGTTGGTCCGGGGTGCCCCGGCCACGCCCATTCACCCTCTGAAAGGGGGCGGGGTTTTTGATTGCGACAGGTCAGCGGAGACGTCAGGCTCTCTCTCACAAAGGCAGATCTGTTGAAAGGGGGGTGGAGGGAGAGTTGGGGTGGGGGGGGCGAAATGAAGTGACCTCCCTCCACCACCTCCTTTCCTGCGCTCACAGATTCGCCGTAATTAGAGAATCATTTCCACATGTGGACCCGAAACTTGCCTGCCTTTCTACCGCCGAAAACCCCCTCCTCATCCGTCCTCTCTTTCTTCATCCCCATTTTGCCTCCCTCTCCCTTTCTTTCTTCCCCCTCTTGCTTTCAGTCCCCCCATCAGTTCCCTCTTTCCTTCTCCTGCTCTCTTTCTCTGCCCGCCCCCCCCAAAAGTCCCTCAGCACTGCAATCAATTCTGAAATTGCGGGTTTAACAAAGTACATCTTAATCAGAACAACCTGGCACATTCTGGCTCTGTGCTGCACTTGTGGTAATTCAATCAGAGTGTGTGTGTGTGTGTGTGTGTGTGTGTGTGTGTGTGTGTGTGTGTGTGTGTGGGAGAGAGAGAGACAGAGAGAGAGAGAGAAACTGAAAGAAGGAGAAAGATAGTGGAAGAGGAAGAAGGGAGAAGAGAGATGGAGAGAGAGAGAGAAAGAGAGGGAGAAGTGAAGGATGCATGGGACACAGCAAAAGGGCAGAGAAAAGGGAAGAAGTTGGAGACGTTTTGGAGGCTGGATGAAAAAGGAGAAGGGAAGAAGGTGGTGTGGGAACACAAAAAACAGAAAGGGGCAATGGAAGAAGGGGGCACAGGGAAAGGATGAAGAGAGGAGGGATGGAGAGGGGAAGGAGGGAAAGAATGAGACGACAGGGGAAGGGGAGAGAGAGAGAGAGAGAGAGGGAAAGACAGTAATGTTATTTGACAGAGGTGAGTTCATTGTAGGTTCATGGTGACATCATGGCTCATTCTGAGGAAGGTTTACACAGGAAAGCCACTCACTTTTCATTGGACACACATGTAGAGGACTACGTGCAGCGCACACACGGATGTATGTGCACACACACGTAATGACATAACCTTATGAAGCCAGACAGATTCACAAGGACTCATACCACGTTCATTCGAACCTCATTTTCTCTGGGTCTCCATATGTATTCGTTTATATGTTGTGTGAATGGGTATGTGGTCTGTGTGTGTTTTATGCTGTTATACGTTTTTGCTGCTCCTTTGTGTGTTGTCTTCTTTGGTGTGTGTGTGTGTGTGCATGTGTGAGTGTTAAATTCAGTTTATTATGTGTTTGTTGTATTTCTGTGCAGGTGTGCTTTATTCATGTATGTGTTTGCATGTGTTATATCGCCGTATATTAATTTATTATGTGTGTGTTTATGAGTATGTATGTGTGTGTTATATGTGTGTTCTATTCCTCTGAGTGTGTGTCTGTGTGTGTATGATATTTCTGTGTGTTTTTGTCAGTGAGTGCGTGCGTCATTTTTCTGGGAGTGAGTGTGGTTGTGTTGCATTTCGGAATGTGTGTATGTGTGGGAGTTATATGCCTCTGTGTGTGTGTGTGCGCGTGTGTGTGTGTGTGTGTTTATATGTTTATTTTCCATAGCTGCTGTAATATAGATGTGCTGTGGTTTGACTGCAGCTAGATGAATAGGAGCCTTCATGGCACCAGGGGTGTGTTTAATGATAAAACCCCAAACTGGCAACTGTTTCTCCTGCCCCTTCCCCTCCTAGTTTCTCACTCTCTCTTTCTTCATTTTCATTTTTGCTCTTCCTCATTCTCCTCATTTCCCCTCCCCTCCTTCCCCTTTCTCTGAATATTCGGGGTACAGTATGTTCTCCGTGCCCTTTTGCATGTGTGTTCTTTTTTTCAAGTGTTTTGTGCTCCCTCCTTTAGTTATTTTTGTGTGAATGTGTGTGCATATTTATGAGGGCTCATAGTTTTGGTTGTGTAAGAGTGTTTGGGTTTGTATGGCATGGTGTATGTATGCGTTCGTGTGAGTTTGTATGTGTGTGTTTGTGTGTGCGCATTTGTGTTCATATGTTTATGTGTGGGCGCATGTTTGTGTGTGTATGTGAGTGTGTGTATGTGTGTGTTGTGTGTGAGCACATTTGTGAGTGTGTGTGCATGTGTGTGTGTGTCTTTTTTGTGTTTACATACATGGCGTGTGGTTCTTTCAGTGTAGTGCAAAACTTCACATGATATCAATGTAGAAATAGTGATCTCATTACAGACATCTTGCCCCTGATTAAAACCTGCCGTGTCCTCGCCACCTCCCTCTCGCTTTTCCTTTCTCCCCGTTTCTCTCCCTCTCTCTCCTCCCTCCCTCCCTCTTTCTTTCTCTCCTCCCTCTTGTCACCCATTCCCTCTCCCTCCCCCATTCTGCCCGGGGCTCACACTACTCTGTGGTTTCTCCAATGCAAGCTTCCAAATGGGGCCCCATTTTACATTCCCAAAAACTCGCTGCCTCTTTCGCCGCTACCCTTTTCCTCTCTTTCCTTCCCTGTCCTCTCTCTTACCCCGACCCACACTTTTTACCATTTACCCCGGCCCCCCTCCCCATCCCAAACACCTCAACCTGAACCCCCATTTATCTCTCAAGATTTCTTATCTCTCTGTCGTCTAACAGATTGCTCAATTCACAAAGATACAGTTTTGTCAATATGGCCCAAAAAGCTGTTCCATAAATCAAAACAGTGGATCACAGTTATAAATAACAAGGTGCCCCTAAAAACAGTCAGCTGGAACGAGCATCAGCAGAATGAGCTGGAGTTTCCATACTGTAGAATATAGCTGTGATGTCATAGTAATGGAAAAATAGTAACAATGGAATTGTGACTCATAGAGAGGGTGGATTGTGATGTCATAGCACATGAGAAAATGATTATGCCTCAGCATCGTACAGGGAAAGAGAATCATTTAGACGTATTTGGGAAAAAGCACTATATCATAACGTATTAATACTGACCTAATGTCATTTAGTGCCAGTAAAAGAAAAGGTGATTTCGGTACTGACTGACAGGGAATGGATATAATTCCTCATTGGAGATGAAGAGAGAGAGAGAGAGAGAGATGACACTGATCTGTCTTCATTATGCCTGGGCCTGCAGTCTCACAGACACAAAGATCATAAATCTGCCCCCCCCCTCCTTTCAGCACACTTCACTGACACTGAAACACAAACACTGCTGACCTCTGACCTCCCCGATGCTACTGGCACACACAGACAGTGAAATATATCGACTCTCTCTGTCTCTCTCACATGCGCACACACACACTCACAGAGTAAAATACTCTTTATCTCTCATTCACAGACACACATGCACACGCAGACAGTGAAATATATCGACCCTCTTTCTCTCTCACACACAGGGAAATATATCAACTCTCTCTCTCTCAATTCAATTCAATTCAATTCAATTCAATTCAAAGAGCTTTCCTGGCATGACAATACATTATAATAGTGTTGCCAAAACAATGTTTTACATATATTATAAATTAACAACACAAATAAAAATAATATCAATAAATTAAGCATAAAATAAACTATACTTTTTAAAAGTAATTATTAATTAATTATTTGTATAATTATTGTAATTGTAACATGTAACAATATAACATTTGCACACACAAACATACGTACATACATACTGTCAACAATTACAATAAGAGTAAATCCAAATAGCAGTAATAAAAATGACAGATTTCTATTCGCTGTCCCTCAGGCTGTGGTAGGCCGAGACATACTGAGCTGCGAGTAGGGCTGTTGGTCCTTCTCACAAAAGGCCACACAGCTTTTCTTCATTTGTTAGGAAGGGAAATTCTCTCTCTCTCTCTCTCTCTCTCACACACACACACACACACACACACGCACATAGACAGTGAAATATATCTACTCCTCTCTATTGGTCTCTCTCTCTCACAGACACAGGGAAATATATCAACTGTCTCTCTCTCTCACACACTCACACATAGACAGTGAAATATATCTACTCTCTACTCTCTCTCTCTCTCTCTCTCTCTCTCTCTCTCACACACACACACACACACACACAGATAGACAGTGAAATATATCTACTCTCTATCTGTCTCTCTTTCTCTCAACACACACACACAAACACACACATATGCACACAGTGAAATACACTCTCTCTTTCACAGACACACATCCATGCGCACACACAATCACACACAGACAGTGAAATATATCTACTCCTCTCTATCTGTCTCTCTCTCTCTCTCACACACACACACACACACACACACAAACACACATATGCACACAGTGAAATACACTCTCTCTTTCACAGACACACATCCATGTGCACACACAATCACACACAGACAGTGAAATATATCTACTCCTCTCTATCTGTCTCTCTCTCTCACACACACACACACAGACACACACACACACACACACACACACACACACACACACAAACACACATATGCACACAGTGAAATACACTCTCTCTTTCACAGACACACATGCATGCGCACACACAAACACACAGACAGTGAAATATATCTACTCCTCTCTATCTGTCTCTCTCTCTCACACACACACACACACACATTTGCACACAGTGAAATACACTCTCTCTTTCACAGACACACATGCATGCGCACACACAAACACACACAGACAGTGAAATGTATCGTCACACACACACGCACACACACTCGATCTCTCTCAAAGACTCACACACACGCGAACACACACTCACACATACACACAAGGAACAAGGACAGTGAATTATACTCAAAGACTCTCACACACACATAGTGAAATACACAAATGTTTTCCCCCAGATTTTCTAATTCCCCAATTCCGCGAGCTATCAAAATTTGACAAATTAAAACACGTTCTGGGAATAGATGCCACAATAGATTTGGCAGTGCAATGTGTCTCAGCCTGCCATAATTTCAGCGAGGGTGTGGACTAATACCAATGTATGTGTATTTATAGTCTTCATTTGGTATTTTTTTTAACTGTACAATGTGTAACTGTTCAATATGGGGTGAATGTGTTTGTATTTCTGGAGTACGGGGGTGGAAGTGTGTTAGTGTTAGTGCGTATTGTCTTTGTATCTTAATGCTTTCACAACACGAGATTCTCTCGTCATGCCAATAAACCGCATTTTGAATTTAAATTTGAAATCTGAACGCTCACTTTCTCTCTCACACACAAATAGTGAGATCCTGTGTTTTCATAGCATAGCAGTGCAAGGAGTGGGTATTTCCTTGTAACGCTTGTACCATATGGTTAAAAAAAGAATCATCTCCAAAATTCAAAATACAACAGACACATGGATGTCTGATACTTAGTAAAACTTCGTCTGACTTCTGTTTTATTTGGCAGTAAATTGGTAGGGGTGAATGTTCAAACAGCAAGGTGTGAGTTTTTGAAGGAGGCAGTGCAACAAAGTATGGCCTGAATGCAATACCTACAGCCATAACCATAGCCCATTTCAGTGTAAATCAGTTAAGTATACTTGATCACATGACTTCATCACATGACCATACTTCAGGTACAATTAGAAACTAATAATATCCATGGCCATCCTTCTAGCTTGATATAAATTTGTTTTGTGTTCGTCGTCTACTTTAATCCAATGCTGGAATGTACAGTACACTTAACATGAGAACTCAGTTATTTCAGCTCAAGATGGACAAGTGGTATATAGTTAATGGTGACCCCTTTCACATAATTTTGACTTCTGGAAACATTGATGTACGTGTGAAATCAAGCAAAACGGCATATTGTACAGATGCATCTCAGATGAACGAGAGCGAGAAGCTGACATGCACAGTAATTTTCTAATGTAATTTTCCACTCAAAATGAAAAGCGGAATTGCATGTCAGCCGGTCCACCTGATCTACACTGCACATAACTGTGTGTGTGTGTGTTTGTTTGTGCAAGGCATGTAACATGTTTTTGCAGATAATAGATTCTGCTTATGAGTCTCCATACATGAGTACATCCATGAGCATAGGTTTTTCACAAGTGCGCACATATGCTGAAGTGTGTCAGTGTTCATATATGTGTACTTGTTTATATATGTGTGTTGCCACTTGTATGTGTGTGTATGCGTGTGTGTGTGCATATGTGAGCACATGTGTGTGTATGTGCATATGTGAGCACATGCGCTTGTGTGTGTGTGTATGAGAGTGTGTGTGTGTGTATGTGCGTATGTGTGTGTTCCCACTGTTCACACTCACAGGGGTATGTGTGTGATTCTGTGCCAAGTGCTACCTGAGAGGCAGGGCGCGCTGAATAACTTTGCTGCGTTTACTCTTCAAACTTGACATGTGTGTGACACACCCTGAGCTGACACATGGGGCTGAGACATCACTCATAACCAGTCAGAACTTCCCTCTCTCTCTCTCTCTCTCTGTCTGTTTCTGTCTGCTTTTCTTCTTTCCACTATTGTCTTATATATGCGAGAACTGACTGATGGACGATGTTGTGATGTGGGGATGGTCAGGTTTCATGCGTCTAATAAAGGGGGTTTCTACACTCAAATTCCCCTTCTTTCTCATTTAAAACATCGCTTTGTTTTGTTAGGTGAGACCTTTTCACTGCTCAGGTTTGGGCCCATATACAGTCACTGTAAAAGACCAACAGTAACCATACTGGACTACCAGTCTGGAGTAACTAAAATGGTGGTTTGGAAAACCTATTACAATGGAGTATCAGGATCATGCTGACCTGGGTTCTTCTTGCTGAAGATTTGAACAGTGAACTTATACATTGAAGGGCAACCTGTCACTTTCCACAAACAGTTGGAGTGTAGGTGTAGTTTTGTATTACTCTGTCTTCCTTTTTGATTTTGTTTATTTGCTGGGTCCTGGTTACTGAGTTATGTATTAATGTATTTGTTTATCTATTGGTTTATGTGTTTACTTTGTAGGGTTGGGTTTTAAGTAGACAAGCCTTGAACTCTTTGGTTTGGTGTCTTTGTTTGTGCTGGGGATGCACCAATCAAAACGTTGAGGGTCAGTTCCGATCACCAATCAAATAGTAGCATGATCAGCTGATTCTGATTTCTATCACCCATATTTTTGTCAGTGAAATGAAAAGGCACGTATTCTCTGGCTGTTGTACAAGCAGTGGCACCTGATACGACAGCGCAAAGCAAGCCTATCCAGTAGAATTCCATAGATGCTTTGTTCGTCTGTTTCACAGACAGTTCTAATTACTTTTAAATGAAATTGTTACCTGTGTGTAGTGTAAATAAATCAGACATTTTAAAAATGATTTAAGTTAACGAGAGTGACATTTTTCTTGATATGAAAAACAGTCATCCCAAAACAAATTTTTATGAAAATTATCTGAAAAAGCCAAGTCACCACCACCATGATAAAATAAAACATGTATAAACAGATGAGCAGCTATAATTAACAATGAGTGGTAAACAATTAAGACTAAACTGTTTCACAAATGTTGCCGAGGGTCTTTTTGTTTTCTTTAAAAAAAAGCAAAGAAAAAAGAATTTTAAAATGGCAAAGCACCCTCTTCAAAAGAAACGCTTGCAGGGATTTGACAGTTTGATAAATCACATTTAATATTATACTTTACTAAGTAATGATTCTAATGTTATTCAACAGCATTCAATTCTTATACTAAGTAACAATTTCAATGTCATTCAACAGCGTTCAAGCACTGGTTTATCCAAGACACAGAAAAAAGTAACTTGTACAACATATGGCGAATACTGTAACGATTTAACAGTTTTTAACATAAATTAATCTACCAGGGCCTATTGGAACTATGTAGTTTATAGGTTTCTGAAAATCTGTAGCCACTTTATTTCTCTCTATTTACTTAGTCACTCTTTCCTCATTCTCCCCTTATCACAGTTATCCCCCACCACTGTCATTAATCCTTATTCAGTATATAATAAAGACCAAAATGAGCGGTTTTCCTTCTGTTTTAGTTTCCAAAATTGGACAAATTTGGCCATCGTTCCTTTTATCAGCAATTCCTACTTTAGTGACTGACTTCAGTAGCTTGTTACCTGGTTACAGGATACTGCCATCTAGCTCAATGGATCAACACAGATTGAGTTATTGCAGGTTAAAGAGTTGTTCTGATGGCAGTACTTGTGTAAAATTCTTATGCTGGTTGGTCTGCAATCCGTCACTGAAAGTCAACCTTGATGGCTGCATTGGCAACTGCTTTCGCCTCATTCAGAATATTGAATGTGTGATTTATTGGTTCATACATACCTTGCTGCTCACAGCATTGACCTCTTTCCTGCCGCTGTCGAGGTCCGAGTCATAATTAACCATTTCGCTAGCTCACTAGCTCGATTGAAGAATACTGGGCAGTTAAGTAGGCATTTTTCACAACTTCACAGCCTGAATGGACTTCACAGAGAATCGACGGACAGTCAGAACAGATCAGACACCCTCAGCCAATCCTGAACCACTCCTGTTTGAAATTGTACAACTACAATTGTGGGATTTACTTTGGTTACATTGTAAAACGATATTCACATTACTCAACAGCAACTACGGTTTCAGGCATACTTTAAAATTAAATATTAGTCGGACAACAAAGAAACATTGAATTGCTTAAGTAGTTCCTTGTGACAATTATGATAGACTGGGCCTTTTTTTTATCAAACAAATCATAACTTATTTTTCTCGTAAGACGCAGATCTCCATAACATATTTTTTGTTTGTGAGAGCAAACCCGCTCACCCCAAAAGTATTTGGTGAACATATAATTAAAAACCAAAGATTGATTTGTGGTGCCTCCAGAACTTTCCTGTTATTTTTTTGGAGGGTGTCCTAATTCTACCCTACATTCATTATTTGATGTCTTCCTCTGTTCTTTCAGAGCACCTGTACAAGATTCTACATGCAAAGTTCTGTTGGATGCCTTTCCAAGCAATTCAGCTACATTTTCATGCACAATGCTACTAAAAAAACTGAACATGTTTTATTTTGTATACACATTATCGCTGTAGTGCTAAAGCTCTCTGAGCCACCGATTGTCAAACTAAGGTAAGAGTAATTTAGGGTGTGTTCTGGAGAGGTATTCCTCAGAAAACGAAATGGAACCTGTTTTCGTAACATTTTCCCCATCGTTATTTTCGTCTTCTTTTTTAAGTTCAACAACAGGGCAGAAAAGCTCCCCCACAGACATGAGCTTAGCTTGCCCGTTCAGTAGGTGACAGGAGAACTGAATGCTTGGCATTGAATAAGAACTGTACTATGGTGCTCTATAAAATGAGGCTAGAGACTGCGGTTGGAGACTCTCTCACTGTCCATTTTCTGTGGCTGTATCCCACCTCTTACTCTGTTGTCACCATCACATCTCAATACCACATTTTCTTTCTTTCTCTCCATCTCTCTAGTCCTCACTCGTGGTCTCAGACAACCATAGAATACGCTGGTTTTTGTTCCAACCTGCAAATTCCACAGTCAAGAAAACCAGGTGAGGTGAATTAACTAAGTTTTATTGAGTGACCTAACTCAACTGTTTTATTTGGTTGCCAAGTGCTGAATAACAACAAAAACAAGCATACACTGTTGTTCTCCAGGACTAGTGAGGACTGCTGCTGTAATTCACTGGTCATGGCCATTTCACCCCATTTCGTCAGTTGCTGGCTGTTCAGAGGTAAAGGACTACAGAGATGTGACGCTGAGGTTTTGAGAGTCTTTGAGCTCCAACCACTTCAGAAAACACAGTGACAAAGTTCATTCCTCCACAAAACCACCATCTACTGTACACCCATTAACTGCCTCACACAGTCATACATGCTAAAGATGCTCACGGGCCATGTCTGAAACACGCCCTGGTCTGTTTGGACATGCTTTGTGGGTTCTTCAAATTGACCAGCAATGTACGTGTTCCACCGAGTAACCCCCACCCCCACCCCCACCCCCTCCCCTCCAATCTACAAGAACGAGTGTACACCATTCCAGGAAATGAAGAATCACGCTCAAGATAGAACCACTTCTTTGATTGCTAAATTAAACCCACATTTTCATGTTTTCGGTATCTCTTTACTGTACTCTTACCACACATACTGTAATAAGTTCTTCAGTTATTATGCTTGATTAAACCTAAATGTAATTCAGTTTTTGAATGTAACAGTAAAAATGGTTGATTAAGCAGCTATTTGTGTGTGTGTGTGTATACGTGTGTATATATATTTATATATATACCTCAGAAACAAGTGACTTGCTCACTAGACTAAAACTGACAAACTCAGCAACTTGTACCACATTTTTGTTTCATGACTCTGCGACACATAAAATGTTTTTGCACCTTGTTATTAAAGCTTACTGTAGTGTAATACTGAAACATTTCCTGAAAACTTATTTTTTACCGTAGACATCTATAGGTGCAGACTGTTGGGTTGTTTTGCCAGCATGTTATTATCTATATCATTTCAAAGCATAATTGTATGAGAGATAATGACATGAATACACTTAATCTATATCTCCACTCTATCCACAGAGGAATATGTAAAAGGAAGCAACAGGAAGTAGGAAGAGATCAAACAGGAAGTTTCACCTTCCCCGAATAAAGACAACATCTCCCAGATAACAATCTCACTCTGTCTCTCACTCAAAATAACCGCCATTGGTTCTGTATGTTCTGTGATAGATTACAAGAGACAACAGCTGAGAAGCCAGTGCTGTATACTGTTTTTTTGTATTTATCTAACAAATAAAAAACCAGTATACATTTGCCTTTCAAATGAAAACACAGGGTTATACTGTAGAAGTCTCAGAATTAACCTCCTGGCAAACAAAACAAAACAAATGATATGTTTCACAGGAATGTTTCAGGGACCACTTTAAAAGACACTAATCTTACGGTAATTCCCAATTTCCTCAGAAAAACAAATTTAAGGAAGTGCTCATTTTTTGTTTCTACATAACCGTACGGCAGTTTCCAAAAGGAACACAATACGGAAGAAGAAGATTAGAGGCATAATACTTGCCTGTTAAGGAAAATTCATGTTAAGATTTTTATCGTCATATCATAAGCTGAAAACATGGCAGCACAGCGGCTAGTTCCATACTAGCGAAAGGTGCACTTCCCTTGCATTTTCCTAAATTGTAGAGCCAGAATAAATTAGTGTGTGCAATACTGTTTTGCTGGTTCGAAACGACCAGGACAGCATGTGATTGGCTGAGGTAGTTCATTTGCTCCAATCACAGATTATGTCACTGAAATTGCATTGCAAAACTTTCAACACATGGGGAATATTTTCACAAATCTGGCCCTTAGACGGTAATGTTGATGTCTATCATTACTAAATGGGACCGAATGATCATTTTGTGTTCAACCCTGTTTTAAGGCATGCATTTCCTGTAAAGAGACTTGAGCAATGTGACTCCGGGCTTGTCCGCGGGGCATGTGAAGTAGCCCGATTCCTATAGAGGAGGGTGACGTAATCCATACGCCGGGGTGCTGCAGGTACTGAATATGGAGACAATCCAATGAGGCATTCATGCGACAGTCTGGACTGACACCGGCGACAGAGCTCTCCGCTTCTCCATCAGATAAGAGTGCGGCTGATTGACTCTCTCAAAAAAGAGTGGTGTCGCATTTCTCCCACAGAAATCCAGACCCTGGTAGACTATATGCCACCGGTCAAACAGCCTGTGATGGCCAGCCATGGTGGTCCAGCAGCCTATGAAATGATTTTACACTGGCGCGTACTCTTACCACTACATGCATAGATGTTCAAGATTCAAGATATACTGCATGTTAACAGGACGAGGAAGTGATTAAAAAACAATTTGAGTACACCAGAGGAGCCTGACTACACAGTGGAACAAAGTACAATGTTGCCCGCACTTTTGTTGAGAAAAATTAGACGTGAAAATGTCTTTCAGTTGAAGACATTCGTATTTGAAACGTGTAACTTCTTTAATTACATAACTACTATCTGTCATCATTTTAGACTTCAGTTACGGACTTTGAAATCCAATTATATTTTATTACAATTTATGAATGAATTCCCACAAGTAGCGAGGTCTGGGCCTGCATCAAGGAGTTCTGGATTTGGCTCTTAGATGCTAAAGTGATGACTAAAATGATGACATGTGACTGAAATGTGAAAAAAATGCCAGCTGCTGAAAGTTACCAACTTACTTTGCAGTAAGACCAACTTTTTACCTCAGTGATGTGTGAGCGCGTTCTCACAGCTCAACATTTGAAAGGTTGAATCCAGTATAGTTCCATCACCAGTCTGCAGCTAAAGAGCGTTTCCATCACTTCCTCTCCTGGCCCCGGGATTCCTGGAGCCCCACAGGACCCCGGGCAGCTAACAGGGCTTGTGCATTGTAAACAGTCAGTAAAGACCACAGATTGATACTGATATCCCCCAAGGTGTTTCCCCCCTGGTGTATGTCTGTTTACATATGTCTGCTAAGTAGAAACTGTTTCACTGTGACTGTGTGTGTGTGTGTGCTCATGTGAGTATGTGTGTGTGTGTGTCTGTGTGTGTGTGTTTAGTTTTTAATACATCTTTGGGCATCTGTGTCTAAATACGTAAAGTTCAACAGCATATATGTATGTACATATTATATATGTGCACTCACATACAAACATATACACAGACGTACATACACGTTCATAGACACACTCACATGCAGCTATATACAGACACATACACATTTACACACAGACATGTAGAAACACACACACACAGACACACATACAAAGACACACACGCACACACACAAGGAGGAATGGTATGTTTCTGTTTAAAGGTATAGAAATATGTAGATGTGTGAGAAGTCTAAACTCGGGGAAGTGAAAAACGAACGGAATAGCCATCCAGAGAGAGAGAGAAAGAAAGAAAGAAAGAAAGAAGGAAAGAAAGAAAAGAGGGAGAGTGAAAGCAAATGAGAAAAAGAGAGAGGAGGGGTAGAGTGCAGAAACTTTAGCTTTTTTGGATCTTATTTTCGCTCCCCCAGGCATTTGTGGCTGGTGCAAAAATGTGCTGTATATTTGAAGTGTTGGGTCACGTGACCCAGGCTGGGTTTATGAATCAAAGAGCATAATGATTTCTTAGTAAGAGAGCGTATGTGTGTCTGTGTGTGTGGAGGAAAGGAGAGAGAGGGAGAAAGAGAGAGAGGGAGAGAGAGAGAGAGAGAGAGCGAGAACGGCTGACGGAATGCTACAGCCAACACTCCCTGCTCACTGTGAAAGGGACTCCTGACTGAACGACAGAACATAAGTCCCCCTCCTCTTCTTCTTCTTCTACTCATCTGTCCATACATCTGGGCATTCTCTCCATCCACCCATCTACAGCAGAAACTCCGGATTGGGTGAGTTTGGTTTTCATATTTGCTTTATGAAGCATATCTTCTATATGTTTTTTTCCTCATTTTTTTCTTCTCTCCGTTCTGTTTCAACAAGAAGACAAGTCAGAGCAGGAATGAAAAGAGAAACAGAGAAAGAGAGAGAGAGAGAGAGGGTGGAGGGATGGAACGGCATGAAAAGAAAGTTATAAAAAAATGTTTCTTCTGTTTCTGTGGACGGATTTAATTGAAGACAGAGTCTGAGTGAGCAAGAAAACTGACGGGGGGAAGAAAAGTCAAACGTCGATCGTTGTTTTCCTAAGCCGGACCAGATTTCTTGTGTGCGCACAAGAGAATCCCTGTGCGTTCTCGGCTGAAATGCAAAATGTCATTTATCTGCAGGTTTTATAGGTGTAACATGGGAAACATTCCCAAAACATAACAGACTGCAAAAACAAAATAGGTTAACTAACAGAACTTACCAGCCTTAATCTTTTCCCATCTCTGAAAATCCTGAGTCTTGAGTGTGTATACACACACTGAGTTCACGGTGGCCTTTTAGGTGCATGTCCTACCGGCAGCTGTTGCAGTCTATGAGTGAAAGAGTGACTTAGCCTTGATCTGCAGAAATAAACATTATATCTCCTATCTGCTTAACGATTATAAGAATTGTAGCAGTCCCTGCCCTGTTTCAAAACGAGTAGGATTTTTTCGGCAGCGGCTGACATGTGCCGCTAGTTTAATAGATTTCGTTCAGCTGGATTTGTCTGTCAGCATCACTTATCGTTTAATCGGGACCCATAGAGTGTGTATCACTTGAGAAAGGTTATGTAAACAGGTTCCATTCGTTACAGTGCCACACAATTACACAGGTAAGATGGAACATCAAAGCAATGTTATTTGAATATCTACACTGGATCAAAGGGACTGGTACATCGACTCTTTTTGACTTCCTTGTTTTTTTTTGTGCAACAACAATGTCTTTTGCTGCAACGCACAGCTCTCATCTGTGTAAAGAGGACAGCAAAGTGATACTAAAGTATATTGCAATTATGCGCTCAAATTGCTTAATTTTGCACTTCCTGTTTATCTTGTTGCTTTTATATTCAGTACATGATTCATTTTTATGCTATTTTGATAGCGAGGTACGGGATTACTGAATTCGTAACTGGGGAGGGACAATTCTCAACAAAAGACTTCATACAACAGGTGACTATTTACAAATGCAGAATGTCAGTTAAATATCTTTCCTTATAACCGAATAATATATTTGAATACTTGTATTCTTTCTTAAACAGAATCTACATGCTGTAGAGGTTTGTAGACAAGAAAAACAGAGAAAAATGAAATTAGACTCAGTAGTAATAGTAATCTAAGAAAATAAACACTTCTAGACATAAGTCACCAGTGAGATGTTTGTTTATTTCCACCAGTATATTTTGGAGTTATGGTTGATGGGGTTTGTGAAACTGTGTGTCACATACAAGCCTCCCCACCAGTGGAGCCTGCGTACAAAACAACAACAACAACAACAACAAAAATCCACAAAAAACTGCTGGTGTATTTGAATGCTTCTGCTCAAAATGTTTGCATGTGTGTTTGGTTACAGTTCTGTCTGTGGGGCTGGGGAGAGGGACCCCACAAACAGAACGCTAAACTTTAAGACATGGGGGCCATGGGGTGAAACCTAGAAATCTAATCGGGGGGCACACATTAGTGGACCCCGTCTTTAAAGAGGAGGAGCGGCACTGTGGCCCGTTTGGGGGTCAGCGCCGTACGGGCGGCGGCGGCAGCGCACGGGTTGTACGCAGGCACTTGGCAGCGCGGTAAGGGTGAACGAGTCTAAATATACGCGTTCCTCTGAGAGCCCCAGTCCCTGCCGGAGTGTTCTATGAGGACACGCTGCAGTTCCCTCATACCCCCACTTCATTTAGAGGGACCCCAATCAGACACAGTGGTCTCAAAACATAAAAGTGTACATCAAAAAGGCCATATTGAATCACACTGCAACATTTTTGACACTGTTTCTAGTACTAAGAGTTGTTGCTGTATTATTTTAGATACTTTTGCCACTGTGTTACCAAAAAGCACGTCTGTATGGGAAATATCACAGTGATACATTTGTGACAATCAAAACCTCTGGCTTTTTAAGACCTATTTTTGGGACAGTATGTATGTTCATCTGTTGAAGTAGGGCCATGGTGATCTGCTCTTGCACATCTGTAGTTAGCATGTGGACATCCATGTGTGTATTGGGGGTGGGGGGGCTTAATGATTAACAAGGACAATAATTTTTGAGCAGTTCTGCAGGCATAGGGGTGTATGCTTTCTGACTGTACACAGGGGAGGAGTGTGTGTGTGTGTGTGTGTGTGTGTGTGTGTGTGTCTGGTATGTGTGATGTCAGCGACTCTGGTACAGTCACAGACAGTGACAGACAGTGATCACTCTACACTGAGTTGAGCAATGTTTCACACTGAATACCACAATGGCACACATCAACACTGCCTGAAAGAACTTTAAACTAAACTTTTAACAATCTAACACACACGATTTACAATGTTTGCCAAATTACGAATTTTTTAAATCCAGCAAGACATACATCATGCCAGTTATAAATTAATGGGAATAAATTTCGTACAAATTAATACATTATTTAATGTAATACTCGGTTCTCACTTCTTCAACAAAGTTTTGTTCATGTTACTGCTATACTGGATTGTTGTCCAAGCTGGCATGACATTTCCCATATCGATGCAACAGAACATTTAAAGTACCATTTTTACCCATACATCAGTGTGAACATAGATATATATCCAAATATATATAGATATATAGATAGATAGACAGACATATAGACAGACAAACAGATACATTATATTAATTTATTAGTTTGTTTTTCATTTTACGTATGGACTTTTCTCATTGTGGATCAAATTCTATCACATTTTCCCTTGGCAGCGAAACAATGTTCCTCTCCCATGTTTTACTGCTCTGTTACTTTTGACCAGAAAGGAGGGTGACAGAATATGTTTTATGGCAATACTTACCTTACCTGACAGGCTGGTGTTCTCACTGTCTGTCTGAGCCAAACCTTTTTTTTAATTGATGAGCGTTACGTGCATTTTGTTCTGCTTCTATTTTCGTGCGAATACAGCCTACATAACTTCTTTAAGTACATAGTCACAGTCTTTGTTCCCCAGAGGTTCTTTTCAAGAATGAAAGCCCCTCGGGCTGAAATGCCGTCTGCCTCGCTTCTTTCTTCTCTCCTTCACTGTCTCCACTCGTCCGTCAGCGGAAGCATGTTTTCATCACCTCTCCCTCCACCTGTAGTCTTTCCTTAATCGCGTTTCGCGCCCTGAATTTCGGTTGTGTCCACAGAATTTGAGCGGCCTGTCCCCCTTCTTTAAATGGGACGACATGTCTGTCAGTGTTTTGTAAATATCATCTTTTATTGTGTCTGTGTCGACGTATGAGGAGATTTTTCGGCCGTGAGTATACATTTCACAAATTACACCGCGAAATAGGCTACAAGTTACATTCGGGTGAAAGGAGAGCGTGCTAATTTTCTTTTCGAGCCGCTTATGTAAATCAGTTAATGGGCTATATCACGCCTGTCATAACATATCAAATAACAACTACTCCACTCTATTGATGACACGATTATGTTTTGAGAAATCGGTATTAACAAATTCACTACCCAGTAGAAAGCAAACGCAGTCGTTCCCTGCAATTTAAGCGCCAGTGCCGAAAGTTGGTTCTGCCTGTGATAGTCTGTATTTACCGAAATTTAAATGTTTTTATTTGTAACCTACTCCAAGCTGTATCTTTTTATACTTTTTTGGACTACAAGTAAAAATACTCTCTTTACAACCAGCCCAATACTGAATAGTTAAAATTTTGTACTGTTAAATTTGAAAAGGTTCACGTTTCTTTCCTGTCAAAAGTCTTATTGATATATATAATGCAATTGGGATATTTATGAGTAATTTTATGACTGACTGACTTTTACTAAGATTTATTTTCTCACTGAATTGCAGTGATAGACATTAGGAAACAGCACACTCTGGCCTCGTCTTCAAACATCGCCTGAACACAGCCAGCAACATTTTATCCTCTCGCTTGCGGCACACGCGTGTTGACCCTTTTAACTTATAGTCAAAAGATTAAAAAGTGGCAAGCTGCAGGCAAAAAGGGGATAAAACAGAGGCGAGACAGAAAGAGCGAGTTGGGAGGGGGGGGGATGAAAGTCTGTCTGAAGGCAGTGTAATTTGGTACAAAGAAAGAAAGGTACCTCAAGAAAGTGTCAATTAGGCCCGACCCCTGAACTCTGTCCATAGCCTGGGGTGACAAGGGGTGACCCCCACTGGGAACATAGGGGCGCATGCCTGCCTAACCACGTCTGCATAACGGAACATTGTCTCATTATTATTATTATTATTTTTAGTAGTATTAGTAGTAGTAGTAGCATTTCCATAATAATTATTATTTGCATTATGGTTATAATGGGGTAGCTGTAATTTAACAAATCCTTGGAAAGTTCTTTCTTCATTGTATGATTTCTACCATAAACTACTGTAGGAGCAGAAAATGTGCCTATGGTATTATGTTACAATACATTCACAACTAAATATCTATTATGTCTCTATGGCGATAATGTGCTAAATGTTAAATTAATGTGTACCCGTTCAAAACCAAGAGTATTCGCACAAAACAGTCTTCTCATGAAAAATGAGAGAGAGGAGCAGTCAGGGAAAGGGTTGCCATTTTCTGTCTCAACAAGCATGGAACTGAAATGAACTTATGTTGCGCTGTTTTTGGGAATGATTTTAGAAACCAAACAGCTTACCAACATACTGTTAGGTATTTTTGGAGGCCCTCCTTGTCTGTCCATTACAATCCTGGCGAAATCCTCATTTACAAAACATGGCGGCTGACAAATGTAAAAGTGTAAAAAAAAAAAAACAATAACATGGTAATGTAAAAGGGAAGGAGAAAGCTATGTGATTAAAATCGTGAGGGAACAATCACCTGTAGAGTGTGACTGCACTCTGTGGCTTTGTGGTAAATTCGATAAAGAGGCATCCCTCAACTGATTATTAATGTATATTAAAGTTATCATCCTGATATGGTTTTTTTTTCATCCGCCATCTCAAAATGAAGTTTTAATGTAGCTGGAAGGTTCCACGAGTTTCCTGCCACCCCACATGCTCTCCATGTGAACGTCCCCACAAGCTGCCTTTACTGTCATGTTTCAAGCGTCCCTTTTCAAACCAACACACTGCAGTTGCGATTGACTTTTTTCCCAGCTCAACTAAAGTGATTGTGGACCTGGATTTAATCAATGCATTACTTTTTTTCTTAGCATAGTTCTGTCCCGAAATCAAACCAAAATGTCCTTGTCAATCTGTTTCTGTGGAAGAAAGAACGTTGATTGAATCCATATCCATGTTCACAACTATATCATAGACACTTTATATCCTTACAGCTGGCTCCTAGCTGGCAGTTCACATTCCCATGCTAAATGTATGTATACTCTGCGTCCCTTCTCTCAAAATGTCTTGCTCATCTCTGCAGTCTACCAAAAAGATGGAGGTTTACGAACAGTATTTTGTGTTTGCCACTTATTTTATCAGTATCTTGATAAAATAAGGAAACCGAGTACATTTATAGTTTCCACTTTCGTTTAACAAATATTTACCAGATCAAATCCCTAAGTCTGCTTATCATTTGCATGTAAGGTAAAGCAGTTAGCGACTGCTTTATCCCGTGTTTTTTGTTTGTTCGTTTTGCCAAAGGTACGCACATTTTTTGATGCTGTTAAATGTATGTACCTATCCTCTTGTTTTTGCCCGAACTCTGCCCATTCCTGACACAAAAAGAGCATACGCCCCGGACTATAAGTGAGACGCTTAGTCCTTCCGCTCGCCGCTTTTTTTGGATTTACGAAAACAAATGCACTGTAGTCCACAAAAGTATTGCAGCTACATGCCAAAAAGCCTTGCAGGTCCATAAAAACACTTGCAACGTTAGCAACGTTCAAAAACAAAATGTCTGGTGAAAATGGCAACCGTAATTAGGCCCTGAACTGAGAATATTTGCCCAGGAAATTCCTCCCTTATACTCCAGCAGGGTGTTTTTTAAATCATAAAACACATTGCAGGACACCTTTAATGGACAGGTGACAACAACCAATATAGTCCATCTGATCAAAATAAAACTAATGCGTAAATAACTCATTTCATTGATGCTACAATAGCAAATCAGGATCATCAATGGTATTGCAAATGAACAAAAGCTGCTGTTGCGAAGTCACTTGCAACATACTGTGTCTTCAGTTAAAACACAATACCTTTTAGTAAAGCATCCAAAACTATGTTACATTTTTTCTGCCTTGCTCTGTTTTGCTACCTCTGAAATAATGTGCATGAAACAGAAACGAAAAGGTCAGATGAATTTTGCGATGATTGTAACAAAGCACACCACTGTTGCTTGGACCATGGGTCCACTTTCACACCAGCTTCTACCAAGTACCAAGCACAGTGCCAAGGTTTGTAGTAGGCACAGTTGTTTGTATCAATGTAAGAACAGTTTGTTCCCCCGTTCGGTTTTTTTTTAAAGCTTTTAAATGACTCTCTGGAAAAAGGGGGGAAAAAGGTGGAAAGCTGCTTTTAATCCTCCCGAAGGAAGGCAGAGCCGGCAGCCGCCCGCGTGCCCCCCCACCACCACCTCACCCCCCTCCCACTGGGCGCCGGGGAAACAGGGGCCGAGTCGGCAGGTTGAGTCAGGCAGAGGGGGGATGAGATCACTCCCTAAACCCCTCCCCCTCAACCCCGCCGACCCCCCAACCCCCCCTCCTTCACAGCCCCGGACGGGAGCGGTCTGCTGGCGGGCCCAGCAAGCCTGTACCATAAAGACTGCATTGAGCCACGGACACATAGCGCCTTTTGTTGACAGCCAAAAGGTGTTTTACCCTGAAGGGGCAGGTCTGTGAGACTGCGCCTGGATGGTGTGACTCATTAAAGAGAGGAGAACAGACTCTGCCAGGGCTCTCATTATTTTTTATTTTATTGGGGGAAATAAAACTTTATATATTTTCTCTATGTTTTAAGTCCCCTCCCCTCCCCATCTGACACACTCCTCTTATTTTTACACTAATACTGGCCCTCAATGTGTTACTAATTAATGAGAAACATTTTATTTTCAGTCTCAGGGCTGTGAAACCCCCTCTTTCTTTCTGCCTTTCTTTCTCGCTCTCTTACTTTCTTCTTTCTCTCCCTCCCTCCCTTTCTCTGTCCTTCGTAGCTGTTCGGTGGAGCTCTTTTTCCCAAAATATCTTCCGAAATAACAGACCGTTGTGAGTACGGAACCACAAAAAACAGCACACATCATGTCCTTATTTATGAGCGTTGGCCGTTTCGGGCCGGACTGCCGGCGCTCCTCAAAAGTGTCAGAGGAGTGCGTGCCGCCGCTCAAACAGCTTGCGCCAGCGAAAATCCTTTGACCCGACCCGTCTGAGAATCGGGACAGGAGACCTCCGAGTTAGCAGCAGTTAACCTGCCGCATGGAGCTTCTGAAACAGGAGGAGCGGCCTCGTCTGTTTCTGACACCAACCTAATCCATCTCTCCGCCTCAGGTCATTTTACTTGAAGGCCTCCAGCATGGTTAGCATTTGCATATGAATCTAAAAACAATATACCTTTCATTCCAAGCCTCTTCAAGACACAGTTCCTGCCAAAGAGACATAGTTTCAAACTGAAAGTGGTCAACTAATTTGTCTCGACTATTACCTACGCAAAAAGGGAAATCAGGTGAAGTGTACATTCATTTCAAACAGGCATGCTATCTGTACGAAACGTACTACATTTTGCATAGCAAAGAATGTGATCTTTTCTTTCCTACAGGTACACCACAAGGGTTCTGAATACACTTTAAGTGAACAAAATCTAGCGGAAAACAGGGTGTAGCTTTCATGTACATATTTATCCACCTGTTGCATACTTAACTGTATTACTTAATGTTTAATAGAAGCATGAAATTAATTTAAAGTTCTTGTTTCCTTTCACAAGGGAAGGTAGTTTGGTTTGGATGGCTGAAGTCACTCAGTCACACAGAATATGCTCCTCATATTGCCTATTAGTGAATTCTCAGTTATTTTACATAGTGTGTGGTCTTTACAATGTATATTCATTAATGTTTGGTTCAGTTACACAGAATGTCCTCACTTTACCTAGGTTTATTTGTTCCTTGCTCTGTGTCCAAATTGGTGTTCCATGTCAGTCAGCAGTGCCATATCTTGTGTGGACACATTAAAGTGAATGTGCTAAAAGCATTTTTGTGGTGATGTTTACTGGTCAGTGAGCTCAGTTCAGATTCGGATTTCACAAGGGATTATACCGAAGTGTGTGAACATGATACGAAGGTTGGCCTGATGCTTATTTTACCCAGTCTTATTTTCTGTCACCCGTTTACCCGAAATGTTCCTGGAATAGTTGATGTGAGGTGCCACAGGATCTACAAGAAATGAACAGAGAGTGAGAAAACACTCATCTGAACCATCAGTAATGCGATTGGCTCACCTGGGTAAACCATGGCAGCCATTTTATGACAGAACTTTTTCCAAACTACTGGAGTCTGAGAGGGAGAGAGTACATACATCTATGTTAATATCCACCTGTCCTGAAACTGTTTTTGTGCTTTAATTTTCCCTAAATCATATCTGGGAGGGAATGACAGCAAATGGGGAAAGCAGGGGTAAAGCCAATGGAAAGAGTGCAGAGAATAGGGAGGAAACTCTCACACATGCTGCTATTCACACACATACTCTTTCACACACACATTTACCTCTCACCCATGCACTACCTAACACACACACACACACACACACACACACACACACACACACACACACACACACACACACACACACACACACACACACACAGGCACACTGCTCTTTCCCCTTGCTCCTCCATTATCAATGCTGGTCTTTCCCCTTGCTCCTCCATTATCATTGCTGCTCTTTCCCCTTGCTCCTCCATTATCATTACTACTCTTTCCCTTTGCTCCTCCATTATCATTACTACTCTTTCACCTTGCTCCTCCATTATTATTGCAACTCTTTCTCCTGTTCCTCCATTATCATTGCTGCTCTTTCCCTTTCTCCTCCATTATCATTGCCGCTCTGTCTCCTGCTCCTCCATTATCATTGCCGCTCTTCCCCCTGCTCCTCCATAATTATTGTTATTCTTTCTCCTGCTCCTTCATTATCATTGCTTCTCTTTCCTTTTGCTCCTACATTATCATTACTACTCTTTCACCTTGCTCCTCCATTATAATTGCTACTCTTTCCTCTGTTCCTCCATTATCATTGCTGCTCTTTCCCTCACACCTCCATTATCATTGCCGCTCTTCCCCCTGCTCCTCCATAATCACTGTTATTCTTTCTCCTGCTCCTTCATAACCATTGCTTCTCTTTCCCCCACTCCATCATTATCATTTCTGCTCTTTCCCCTGCTGCTCCTTTCTGCTCCTCCTCGCTCATTCCTCCTCCCTGCTCCTGCCTGAAACGTGGCCACCTCTGCCTTCCCGTGCTCTTGACGCACATGTGGAACAGTTTACAGTAATGGAACTCTAAATTAGTGGCGGTTTGAAGCTGCTTGCAGTAGGTTGTAATTAACTGGCTGTGTGGAAAGAAAACGAGCAGGAACGGGAAAAAGAGAGAAAGAGAGAGAGGGAGGAGAAACGAGAGAAGGGGGAAGGGACTGTGTGTGTGAGAGAGAAAGAGTTTGTATGTGTGTGTGTGTGCGTTGAACAGATTGTCTTGCTTCTGAGCAAGAGCCCACCCCGCTACCCCAACAGTGCCCCCCAGTGTCTGGACAGAGTCACAGCAGCTCTTCCCATATGGCTACGCAGTGATAGGCATCTGCTCGTCTCTCCCATCTCCGAGTGTATTCAGAGTTCATTACGCCATGTTTTCTTCTCCACCCCCCGCCGCCTCACATGTTGCACCGATTCCAAAAAAGTGCTGAATTCTTTGGCTCCCTTTTGTTTACCGCATTTGAAAACCAGAGCCTGACACCACCCACTCATAAAGTCACTCTAGGGGAAAAGCAGTCAGGCTCCAGCGAGAGAGATGGAGGGGTTCCCTGGTTTAGCCTGCCCTCCACCCAAGCCTGCCTGAACCAGAGCTGAGAGATGGAGGGAGGGAGGGTGGGAGGTGCCGATAAGATAGGCAGCAGCCTGAGGTTTGGGACGGAGACAAACAGAACCATGAGCTTTGATTGGGTAACCTTGTCATTCATTAATCACCCTTGTAACTTTTCATTTGCCTGTGGTAGCCCTTGAATTAGATGTTAAATGGGGGTGTAGAAGTGACACTTCAACAGAATGGTGGTGTCCTTCTAAGGTTCTTGAGGAGGGACGGTGGATTGGGGGGGGGTGTATAGGGTTAAAGTGGGCGACTGCAGGATCTGTAAAGCAGTCGAACCCGTGTTTGGGCCCCCAGTCCCAGCGCGGCCAGGACTAGGGCTGGCTGCTGGCTGCAGCGTGTGGCTGGCAGCAGAAACAGAGGAGCTCTTTATTGTGGGGTTCTGGTGATTTAAATCATATGGCATAGCCTGGAATCACAGCACAGTTTTGGAAGGCTTTCAAAACTTCATAATCAAGAGCGCTCTCTCTTTCTTTCTCTCTTTCTCTCTCTCTCCCCTTCATCTCTCTTTTCTCTGCTCCTCTCTTTCCTTTGTTTTGTTTTCCCCTCCTTCTGCCTTCACATCACCCCCTTTCTTCACCTCTCTATCTTCCCTATTTTTACATTCCTCCTTTCCCTTTTCCGTGTTTGTGCAGACAAAGCTTCAGCATCCTTTGTTCAGTTTTTGCCAATGTGCAGACATTTTTAATCAGCATAGCCTGTTCTACATTCTTGTTTTGATCGAGCAGAAATTAAATAAAGGAACAGCTATGTTCTGTTTAAAGCGTGTTCACATTAGAGCAATTGTACTAGTAGAGCTTGTGTGCATCTTAGAAGCTTTTTAAACTAATGCCTATTGTCTTTCCTGTTTCTTTTTTTCTTTTGTCAAATAGGTCCCAACAAGTCAAACTGGCATCATCTCACTCCTGGCCTTCAGTAAACGAATGAGGAAAAGCCCATAATACTACAGGAAGTCAGCCACGTCTCTGAATCTGGGGTACAGAGGCAGAAGGTCTCAGTCTAACGCTACAACAGGAGGACACAAGAGATCATTGAAATAAGTCAAAAATCCCTAAAAGTAAGATAGCTTTGGGCCCCGTCGGCCATCAGACCCTCCCTAGCCATGGCCACCAACAGAGAACGGCAGGTTGGTCACATGGCCGGCTTTCCACCGACCGTCTACCCCTTCGCCTTCAACTCCATCCGCAGCCACTCCCCTTTTGACCTGCTGGCCAATAGCAGCCTTTTCGGCAGGTTTGGGGCGGACCTTCCCAAAGAGATGGCAGCATTGTGTAAGTACTCTTTCTGACATACGTTCAAGGTACCTGTTCATCATGCTAAGGAACAAACGTGGTGTTTCCATCAAGGTTGTAGTTGTGCAGTGTTGTGTTTCCAACTGAAGGCAAAAGGGCACAAAATAACAATGTAACTATTACACATCAGGCTGGAACCATTTATTGAACATTACACAATAAGTTCCATGAGTGAGAATTCAAATTAATGGAATTTATTTGAAAGTGGACAGTCCTGGGCAAATTGGTTCTTTCCGGAAATGACCAGAACCAAAAGCTCGAGAATGTAAAGTTCACACATTCCACTTCAACCACCCCGCACCCTCCCGTTCTCATCCCTTCCATCTTTCCTTCCTTTTTCCATCAAGGCGTTCGGGCTGCAAAGCGCACAATTACGTTCAATTCTGTGTCAATGTGTTGGAAAGACGCGCATCTGAGCCCAAGCTGTCTATGGGAGGGGGGCTGTAGTCTGCAGATCCAGCCCGCTCTCAGGGAACTGTAGCCGGGTATAGTGTGAGATCATGGTCTTGCTCTGGAGAGCCAGGTTGACTGTAACCTGCCATGGTGTTATATGGAGAGAAGTCTTTTTTTTCCCTTCGTTTTTCATTGCACTGGCAGCAGGCATGTGAGGCCAGCCCCCTTCATGTCTGGAATGAGACGTAGAACAAGGCGCTCTTTATACGCTGTGGAGGCACCGCCACATTAAAAATTAAAAGGGGGAAAAGAAATATTTTTGAAAAAAAAACTGTGTTGAAATGGGTGGAGGAGACGTCAGAGTTTCCATAGTGGATCACAGGGGGTGCTGTTGTCCATCGCACGGAAAAGAGAAAAACAGGAGGAATATAGGAGCTGCTGAGAGAGCGAGAGACAGAGAGAGAAAGAGAGGGAGCAGAGAGGTGGAACAGAAGAATGACAAAGAAGCAGCCTCATACACACACACACACACACACACACATGCATACAGGTTTGTGCATACATACGCAATAAAAGATACACCTAGATAAAACAAATTGCTGTTGCAATAGACCAACAACCAGTTGGTCATGTTTCATAATCTAAAGCAATAGCTGTTTGCCTGCAATATCGGCACCATTTATTACTCATTATTATCATCACAAAGTAAACACGGTTTAAACTGAGATACGGGCTCAAATCAGCTTCATTTACTCGGGCGACTCTCCCTTAACGCCCCAGCGATGCTGGTTTACGCATCCGTGAGGTGCGCTCTGAAAGCATTTGCATGGTCCTGCAGTCGCTGGCTGACACGGGCACTCAACCATCCCGCGGACGCGGTTCAGCGGCCGTGGCAACTGAAGAACCTTCGGTTCACACGAGTGCATCACCAGGGGTACCTTCAGTTCACGCTGACAAATGCACTTTCTGTTGAGACGAGCACACCACCTTCATCTTCCCACCCTGCGGAAGGTCGAGCCCTGTCTCTTGAACTTTGCGATACCTGGGGGATTTGGGTTAAGCACTGGATAAGGAAGTCCACCACGATTGATTACGATTTTCTCAAAACGGGGCAGATCCCGTGCTGGACCCCCCTGTGGATAGGAATTATAAATAGCATTGTGGACACCTTGTTCTCTGCATTCTGTCTGCCATCTTCATGTTCTGTCTGTAATGCAGTAAAGTTATGTTTGTGTCCATACATCTACCTACACCCTAACAGTGAGGCTGTCTGACAGAAACAGGAAGGTGAGAGGGTGACAGGGTGGTTCTGAGCAAAGAGAGGGACTCACACTTTGCCTGACAGGAAAGGGAGAGATACAGGGTGGTTTGGAAAGGAATGCCGTCGTATTTTGTAACAGTATAGGGGTGAGACAGACCTGTATGTGTGAGGAATCAGAGAACAGGCCCAGAATTCCCCCTGTACTCAACCCCCCACCCTCCTACTACTTTGACTGCTAGGAACCCCGTCTACTTCTGGTTGAGACTTGTCTGAGCCTTTCAGGCGTCAATCACTACCTCCTCCTCCTGCTTACAACCTAATCCTGAAGGTATTTACGGGAGAGAGAGCAAGAGAGAGAGAGAGACCCCAAGCTGAGTATGAAGTACAGAGGAATCTGAGACTGTGTCCTTAAATATACACACGCACACACACACACACACACGCACGCGCAGACAAAGAGTCAGACACACTCAAACCCTTTTACACACACACACATGCACGCACACACACAGATACACACACACACATGCACACAAACAAAAAGTCAGACAAGCTCAAACTGTCAAACACACACACACAGAGTCAGACACACTCAACCCCTCTTCACACACACACACACACACACACACACACAAAGAGTCAGACACACTCAACCCCCTCCACACACACACACACACACACACACACACACACACACACACACACCACACACACACACACACACACACACACACACAAAAGAGTCAGACACACTCAACCCCTCTTCACACACACACACACACACACACAAAAGAGTCAGACACACTCAAAACCTCTTCACACACACACACACACACACAAACACAAAGAGTGTCAGACACACTCAAAACCTCTTCACACACACACACACACACACACACGCACAAACAAAAAGTAAGTCACACTCAACCCCTCTCACACACACACACACACACACACACACACACACACAAAGAGAAAGACACACTCAAAACCTCTTCACACACACGCGCACACACACACACAGACACAGACACACTCCCACACACACAGCCACACACAAAGGGGCCACATGCACGCATAAGGACACCCACATACAAAGACATACATACTTTCCCCCACTCAAGTGCTTTTAAGGATATTTCATTAATCACGCCGGTACAGTGCTGGAGAATGACGAATGCCTGGAGAGACAAATGCCTGAATCGGTTGGGGTGGTGAAAGGTCACGAACCGAGCCGTCGGCGGTAAGCACAAAGACACCCCACGGACATCCTGTATGGATCAAGTGTGGGGTGGGGGAAGCCAAAAATGATCCATGGACAAATGACTGTGAGGAGCTGTTGTGTCTTTTAAAGATGCCTTTCGTTTATATTTCAACTGATTTCGTAGTATGAAAAACAAGTAATTAAAGCTTAGTAAGGAATTCATCCCCCTAAACCTTAATCCCAGTCAAATTTATATTACTAAGAGAGCACACACATAAACACACGTCTCAAGATTCAAACACTCCTTTGTCTTTTGTTTTATGCTAACGTACTGAATAGTGTCATATAACCCGTCATTTCAAATCTGAGGTCCGAAAGATTTGCCAAATTGTAATTAATGAACAATAGTCTGGAAAAAAAAAACATGCATCGATTTACAGAAATATTTCCACCATTTCGCAATGGGCAAAAAACATGAGTCAGACTGACTACAGCTAAAAGTGGCTTTGCCCATTTTTTTTTAAGAGTCTGGTTTGCCCGTCTCCTTTATTGTTGTAGGGGATGTCTGTCTGCCGGTTTGACTGCAACAAAACCCTGTCACAAAAGAACAAGCGCACAGGAGCTGGTCTTTAAAGTGCTGCATTCTATGGAACTGAGCTCCATGCTAAATTGCTTTAAGCTGGCAGCGGTGGCCACGCCTCTATTGGCTGTATCTCCAGAGAGCTAAGTGATGTTGACAGGTCAGAGTTCCCTCCCATAGCCACAGTGTTGGCAACTGGTATAGAAATACCTGTTTAACACAAAGAAGAGGAAGAGAACCAGGAGGGAGGGGATATATCACAACACCTTCAGGAAGTGCGGAGGCTAAGCTGAAGATCTGGAGCCGGGGTGTCAAAGCCAAACTCCAGTCCTGGAGGGCTGCAGGGTCTTCAGGTTTTTGTGGTTTCCTTTCAATTGGCCTTCATTTTAATCCCTGAAAACCAGGTGCGTGTGTTCTGTAGCCAATCAGTGATTTAAGCAAATCAAAACACACTAAAAGCCAGCAGATTCTGTGGCCTGTAGGAGGCACCACTGGTCTAGAGTCTTCTGTTCCTTTTAGTCCCTGAAATTACTGGAGATTCATAGAGGGATGTATATAAAATGCAGAAATGCATCGCATGGGTGTGTGTACTACGAAACTGTCTGAATGTGAGTGTATGCTACAGACCTGTCTTTGCACGTATATGTATGAACCACAGAACTGTCTTGGTGTGTGTTTATGCTTATGTGTGTGTGTGTTTCCATGTATATGTACACTTATCCGCAGATAACCGTGCATGTTACCTGTGTGTGTGTGTGTGTGTGTATGTCTGTACCTGTGTGTGTGTGTGTCTCTGTCTGCACTTGTGATCTGTGCCCTCCACATCCCTGTCATTACCCAAGTTTCAAGATGAACATTATCGCCAGCGACCGTGTGACAACATCTGCGCAAATTCCTGCGAAATCTGCTCTGCGTAAAACCCCCGGCCGTACAGCCTGGAGCACAAGCGGGGACCCGCGAATACCCTGGGGACGTTCGGCACATTTAGCACATTCTCCGGCCCTGCTCTGGAAACGGCCTCGCTGCCCGATTTAGGGGCGATCGGGTCGTCACCAAATCGTGTCAGACACAGAGAATGTTGCCGGCCGGTAACAGTCACTCTGAGACTGAGCATGTCCGACAGGCCTGTCTTTGAATCATATTTATCCGACTCAACATCCGCTTCTAATTAAACTTTTAATGCACCTTTTCCATTACTTACACAGGATTATTATGGAAAAGTTCTATTCCATCATATGACAATGTGGGCATGTCATGCTTGAAACATTGTCGCTAACTAACTATTGTCACTGAACAATAGTCAAAGGCTAACTATTTAAATTAGTTGATATTTTAATAGACTTAAATAATATAGACTTAACTATTACTATCTTGACCTAACTATTAAAAAATAGTTAAGTCTATAATTTAAACTTAACAATTAAATATAGTTGTCTTATAAATGTTTGCCATTGAATCTTTCTGTCTTAAAATTCCAGAAAAGTTGGTATGTAAAGGCAGAATTGGTCTCATAAAACTGACCCGAGAGCTTAGAACTATCAGCATATCACAGCATTGTTCGGTATATTCATTGTAAAATTTTAAGTTGACCAAAAGACATGGTAAAGGGCATTCCAATGTTAATGTTAACTGCCTTTTTTTACATATTCAAAAATGATCTCAAAATATGTAAAAATGTTAATTGCTTTTCATTTTACCATTCCTGGCCCCTGTATTAGTGTCATAATTTGCATAAGGCCGCTCTTGTTTTTCTCACTTTCCTTTGAAAGTTAACATATTCCAGAATAGTGCCGTCTGTCATTAATGGAATTTTTTTAAAGGATTTCGAGCAATGTAGTTTGTTGACACTGCCCATGGGTCCAGACTGCTTCTCCAGGCCCTTATCCTGTGTCGATCTGACAGGAGCTCTGTCTTTCTGCCGCGCAGTAAAACTTCGCTTTGGCTCGCAGCGAAACGTCTCAGGTTTTATGACAGTCAGAATCAGTGCATCCGATCTGGGCTCACGCGCCAGCCTGCCATCGGAACACTCCTAGAATCTGAACGGCACGTGGAGTAGTCAAATATTTGCACGGTTGCGATCAGCCGATAGATTGAAGCCGAAACGTAATGCCAGCATGTGAAATAGAGCAAACAAATACCAAATAAAATTTCCTTATCGGCTTTTGCGTGAGGTGAAGACACATGGCACAGAGAGGGGACAATGATATCATAGGTCACATGACTCTGAACAGCTGAACACAGGTAAGGGTGTCATTTGTTTAATACATTTGTCACAGGAGTCAAACATGTGGAACGGATTCAGAATGGTGTTCAGGCACACTGAGCAAATTAGGCCCAAGTGACCAGACACATTCTACAAGCCCCGGCCACCATCTCCAGAAAACCACAGCCACCAAATCTAAATAACCACATCCATTTCTTACCGATCTGCATGTGTCCCACGTTAGGGATGACAGTGACATCACAGCATTCTGCGGATTCATCTCTGGCATCAATTGAAAACACCAACTTGTTTTCGGGGAAAGTGCAACTCAGTCACATAATTAATAGATCAGTCTGACACCTTATTCCAATAAAATGAGCTCTGGATTCAGTACAGACTGCCAGATGATTGCAAACTGTGAGATAAAGGCTGAGTGCCTTACGTTAAAGGTCATGAAAACCGCAAATCACAGTTGGAACAATCTTCTGAAGTCTGAAGTCTAGAGTCAGCTGTTCAAAATACATATCAGATTCATTTATTTTGTTTCAGATTGTTTTGCTTTCTTCAATGACAAAAAGGTGTCACTTTCAAGAATGCACACTTGGTGTGGGTTTTGTCTGGAATGTGCAGTGCGCTGACAAACAGCTCTCTGCTGTCCCCAGAGGAGACAAATGGAATTGCAGCTCTCAATTGAACACATTGAACATGACAGACTACACATCTCACTGCATCACTGGGTGATAGTAACACTTTCAAAAAGTAGGGGCGTTCTATCAGTGTAACATCTGGAATCAAAATATTTTGGCATCAGCTGGCACCAGATTCCGCAGTCGTACACTCATGCAAAGACTTCTGCATAAACTGTGCTCGATTCCTTAACAGCTGTGTAATTTATCAAACGTTTAACCTGACATGGAAAAGTGCAGTGTACTTCACAGACTTCTGTACATAAGTAGACATAATTAGTAGTTGTGTTGAAAGCCATATACATATTATTCCCTTTAAATAAGAGATCAGGCACATTGATAGGGCATTGATTTATCAACATAACACTGCATATGTGTGGCACATTACATTACATTTACAGGCATTTGGCAGACGCTCTTATCCAGAGCGACTTGCAAAGTGCATTTCTTTGGGGACAAGATTATCAAAGTGCTAGTGAAACACATGCAAGCTTGATAACTAAAAAACGTATAAAATCATTTCTAGTAGTTGATTTTGGAGGTGGAAAGGTAGACATTGAATAGAAGCAGAAGTTGCAGAAAGCAGCTATTTTTTTGGAAAGCAGAGCAGAGAGGTAAAGGTCGTTGGAGTGAGGAAGGAGCACAGACAGCACATTGTGACAATGTATTTATTTCTATAACCTAGTTTTCAACAAGCTAGGGCCTGTGTTTACGTGTGTGTCCGTGTGTGTGTGTGCAAAAATACGTCAGTGTATGCCTTTCTGCACATAGTCCATGCTCATATGTATATGCTTTGGTTTATATGTGTCTGTGTTTGTATGCTGTTCCATGACTCCCTGAGTAGTCGTCATTGAGAAATGCATTAGATTAGAAAGTGTGCTTTTGCGTTTATATTTCACTGTTTCACAGCCCTGTTCTCACAACACAAACTCTCAGCTCCACTATGGTCTGAGTGCACCACTGTTCCATTCTCAATCCATTTACTACATTTCTTTCAATAAGGATTGAAAGAACGTGTACCATAGTTGAGTGTTAATGAATCAGTCTAACTTCAGGTGAGTCTCAAGATGTGGAAAAACTGAAAACAACAGAAAATATGTTGAAACATAGATAACATATACCATGGGGGCCATGTTTGAACGTTAAAGGTCAATGTTTGAAACTTATGAAAAGTGTTTTTAACTGTTATCAGCACTGTAGCTTTTGTGCTGGGCAAAGCAGAAGTGAAAACAGGGAGCTCCCGTCTGAAGACATATGAAGACAGAGAGGCCAGGACTGCAGGGGGGCGGGCCCTTTGTGGGCACCAGCCTGTGAGGACTGACCAATGACAAAGAGGGGTGTGGTTTCAGGCAGGGAAAGGAGGAGGGGAGGCCCTGAGGTGGGTGTGGCCCTGAGGAATTGGAGAAGAGGTGGCATTTCCCTGCCAGCTGATGCTGGCTTTGTGATCGTCTGCTCTGTAGTCTGAGTACTACATGATCCTGAAATACATGTCTTCCAGCACCGCAAAATCTGGCTAACATGTAGATATATATATATATATATACAGAATTACTGTCACACTGAGTGTGAGAGTTTATTTTGCTCCTGCTAATCAAATTAATTATCATCACTAAATACTTGTATTCCATAATTTCTAGCTACGCCTAATTAGAACAGAGTAGTGGTATCTGTAAAGCGATATCTCTAGCATCCTCAAGCTATTTCTTTCACTCTTTCATATATACATGTAACTAGCTGACATTGTTGATTCTATGATGCTACGCTGCAGTCTCCTCGCATGCGTTATGTGACGAAATGGCAGTTCAAGGAAGGAGTTTACGAGTGAATTTTTCCAGCCAAAGTTTCATGCTTTATCGGAGGCTCTTTCACAAACCCCCTGCCCCCCCTGAGGGCTCCAGTCATGGTGGCTGTGTGGAACGGGTGTTTTTGGGAGGGCTGACAAGGCCTGTTGTAGCAGTGGCAGCTAGGAGGTGGGAAGGGAGGGGAGGGTGAGGGGGGGTGCTCGGTAACCTGAGCCAGGGGGCATGGAGAGAGCGCTCTCAATGTTCTGCATCTCTCGCAGGCAATCTTTCAGCACATCCGCGCGCCGCGCGCCTGTTCGGGGGGCGTTCGCCCCGGCATTCCTGTCTGAGCGCAGCGGCCAGGTCTCCGGCGGAGCGCCAAGGGCCGCGGTAATGAGCCCTTGTCTGTCTCTCTTTTCTCTCCTCCTACTGTGGGAAGAGAGGGAAGGACAGGAGCGAGTGACTTTTCTACCAGTGCCAGTGTCAGCGGAGCTGGCGGCGGCCAAGCCTGGCCAGAGAGCTATCGCTGAGGCTGGTACATTCCCATTTACAGCCTACTCAGAACAGAGCGAGAGAGAAAGAGAGAGAGAGAGACCGAGAGACCGAGAGAAAGAGAAAGAGAGAGAAATGGGCCTCCTTTTTCCTGTCAGCGTTCCCCCTCCACTTCTCGCTCTCTCCGTTCCCCAGGCCTGAGGCGGTGGGGGCAGGGGGGGGGGGGTGGGGGGATAATTGTCTCAAGGTGTGGAGAGGAGGTCTTTACTGGGTTGAGACTGTACAGCTACACACCATGACAGAGGGAGAAGGGGGGCGAGGAAGGGGGTGAGAAGGAGGAAGAAAGGGACAGACACGGAAGGAGACAGGGAGGAGAAAAGAGGAGAAACAGAGATCATTTCTAAATAGTTTTACTTCTCCTTTATCCTATAACATATACGGGTACTTCATTACATGTGTTATTATTGTAATTATCATTCATTTGCTCTTTTAGTACTTATTAACAAGGAAGGGTGGACCGTCTTATATCTCCCATTTAAAAAGCTTAGGCAGGGGGGGATAACTTCTGTCTTGCGGAAATTAGCCTGTTTGAATCCTTGAAAGAGAGATAAGAGAGTATGGTTCAGAAGTAAAGGAGAGACACAGGGTGTGCTGGTGTGTGTACATGTGTCTAAATGAAAGATAAAGAGAGAGAGAGAAAGAGAAAGAGAAAGCTTCCTTGAGTGAAACTTTATTTTTTTTTGTTTTTGTTAGCCATGCTAATGATAATCATGTGTGCGTGTTCCTTGAGATAATCACGGAGACACAGAGCATGCTCACCTTCGCTAGGTTTAAAAAATAAAAAGCTGGTCATCACTCCATCCTTTACCAAACAAACTGTAAGGACAGAAAAAGAAAAGAAGAGAATCTGAAAAGAACAATAGGTGAGGAAAAGGAGGAGAGAGAGAACCAGGCTGTGGAGGAAAGGCCTTAGGATCTATCCTTGCTTAATCAAGCGATCATATTTGTCTTGGAAAGACTGAGTTGAGAAGTTGGGAGAGAATTAAAACGCATGAATACAAGATGAACGCAAACAGAGCGCAGACTTACATAGCAGCAACAGTGCGAGGTGCCTGAGTCAGACTGAGACTTTTAAAAATGTGACCAAAGTAAAAGTTGGGAGAGAAAGAAGGAGAAAAAGCTGTGGATAGAGGGAGAGAGAGCTGTAAAGAGTGGGAGAAAGGGATAAGTTTGAGGGGGGGGGGACTTTAGTGGCCCAGTGGGGGTCTCTTCCAGAGTTCAGTCTCCTCGAACAGGGAAGGAAAGGAGGGGGGGGGGTTAGAGGGGGGTGGGGTCAGCAGTATGTAGAATGTGCGGGTGGAACTTGCTGGACGGCGTCTCTTGGCTTTTGAGGATCTGGTGTAGTGTAACAGAAGGAGCCAATAAAAAGAGTCCTGTGCGACTGAATTGAATTATGGGAGTGAAGAGCCAGATGCAAAGGAGAGAGAGAGTGTAACAGTGTGGATGAAGGACAGGTGAGAAAGAATGCTGAGTGCTGGACAGAGGTGGAAAATGGGGGTCAGAACACACACATAAGCACGTGCTCACACACACACGTGCTAACACACACACACACTCAGACACACACACACGTGCTAACACACACACACACTCAGACACACACACAGACACTCAGACACACACATGCACACACACACACACTCACTCAGACACACACAGACATCTCAATTAGAACCATTGGTTTTCTGCAATAATCTTCGGTTGATTTTTCTGAAAACCATAGTGGGAAAACTGATTTTCTATAATATAGCTAATTACAATAAAGCCAAACTCAAATGAATGCTAACACTAACATACATTAATACACAGTCTTTGGTGTGTACAGCCAAACCTAAGTTCCGCAAAAGAGTCACTCAACAGCAAACAGCATCAAACATTTACCATGTTCCTGTGTCGTTCTTTAAATGTTTGAAGAAATGTTGGAAAGCGAGATATGGAAAAAAATTAGAGCAGGGAATAAACGGAAGGAGAAAGGCAGGCTTGGGGGTGGGGGGTGAGGCTCAATGGTACAGCATGTACTAGTTTGGGCAATAATAATGTTACCTAGAGGCCATTCCAATAAACGCATTATTAAATTAAGAATTGGGGGATGTGGTGAGGTGTGTGTGTGTGTGTGTGTGTGCGTTTGTTTAGGAGTACATGGGTGAGTGACAGAGAAAGATGTTGACACTGAGAAAGACAGACAGTGTATGTGTGCATGAGTTAGTGAGAGTGAGTCAGAGAGTTACAAAGTGATAGAGAGAAACAGATGGAGAGAGAGAAAGAGTACGGGGAGAGCTGTCGCAAGCCCACTGTGGAGCAGAGGGGTAGTCCGAGAAAGAGAGAGAGAAAGATTGCATGGAAGGAAGGGAGGAAACAGAGAAGTTAAACGAGGAGCTCCACCTTTCTCACTTACAATAACACTAGCCATAACTCCTGTTGGCAAAACAATGATATTACATAAGTGTTGTCATAGCAGTCCGTGCCAACAAAAGAATTCAAACACCCCCACCCCACCCAACCCCGCCCCCCTCCCAAACCCCAGGCACAGCTCCTCCAGCTGGTTTGGATCTCTTCCTAGAGCCGTGCGGCTGGCCAATCACTTCAGAGACGATTGATAAAGCTGCAGGAGCTTGCGTTGGCTCTCTCTGTGGGGGTGGGGTGGGGGTGACCGTGGGGGAGGGTGGTGGGGATAAGCTTGTTATTTTCGTCATGTGACGATAAGATCCATAAATAATAGGCCTAATGTATGAAATGTGACATTTTAAATACGCTCAAAGATACAGAGAGAGAGAGTGAGAGAGCAAAGAACAAAAGAAAGAGAAATAGACAGACGTGACTGTAGTTAAAGATGAAATGAAGTTATTTTATGCTAGGAACGTGTGTCTGTCTACACGTGTCAGGACGTGTCCGCCTGTGCGTGCTTGCAGGTTTGTATGTGCGTGCTTGATTTGTGTTCATATGTTTGTGTTCGCATGTATGAGTGTGCCCGTATGTGTGCATGTATATTTGCGTGTGTGTGCATGCATGCATTTTTGTCTGTGCGTGTATGCCTGTGTTCATATCCTTGTGTGCATGTGTGTGTGTGCATGACGGCATGTTTGTGTGTGCATCATTGCAAATGTATGTTTATGGAGAGCCCAAGCCAGTGGTGCAGATTGACAGGAAATGGTGTCTTTTCAGAAGCTGCTGAGTTGTAGAAAATGCACCCAGCACCTGGTGCCTACACTCATACCAGCCCACTCCTCTGCGCTCAACTAGGTCTTGTCAGGAATTTCCACACACTGCCAGTATCTAGCCTGACGAACGCCCCTCCAGCCACAGAACCAGTTCTGAAAACTCTAATGTGTCCTGCTGCAGGTACTAATAGGATAAGAATAAGAGGATATGAGGAGACAGCTGTTTCTGTGTGTGTGGAGGGGGGGTTAGATGTAACAGCTGAGAGTGGGGATGTGGTATGATTCAGTGTCTCCCTGTGGGTGTCCGATCCTCAGGTGCGGAGTCTTGCCCATGTAAGCCTCGGTGTGAGACCGCGATGAGTGTAGTTTGTGTCTCTTCGTATGAAAACATAGTGATAAGTGTAGTGCGCTTTCCTGTGTGTGTGTGCGCGTCCGCCTTCATCTGCCTTTTGTCCTCCGTCTGTAACGCAACCATTCGGTCTGTTTACCCACCTGCTGCGGTGCGGCCGTTCACATGTCTAATTCAAGTCCCCGGCCAGTCCAGGACCCCACTTGCACCGTCTGACCTCCTCATCTCAAGACCACGATGTTGGGTCTGGCCAGGTTTACTCCATAATACATCCTGCGATATAACATTCATCCCAATACAGTACATCAGTATTCAAATTATATTCCATATGTGAAAGAAATGGATCGTCGACAACCATCTGGATCAACCAAGATTTAAACTCTCTATGAATCTCTATGGATCAATAGAATGAGATCTATGAATTTTAACTGGCAATCCGTTTTGTAGCTAAGTCTAAAGGAGATTCTCGTTCGTCAGCAGCAAATAGTCACCACAAACCAATTTGGCAATGATTCCCACGGGCTCACATTCATCAACTGATAATAATGTTTCTGTTTATTTCATTGGTATTGTTTTGGCAAACGTCAGTCCAAAATCCAGTTTATGGTCCAAAGGGAGCTTTCCTGTAGAGACTTCTTTGGCCTTAAATAGCCTTTAATCTGTTGGAAGAGACAATTTCCTCTTCCCTTTAGTTATCATTTCTCAGATTATAGTTGCACAGTTTAAATCCGGACTCCAGCTGGCACAGCAGCTACATACTAGTTTTTAAAGCTTTTTTTTTCACATTGACTAAAAATCCGACTGGAAATTTCTTTCCAGGTATTCTGAAACACAATTAGTAGAACGGGTGACGGATTTTAAAAAATATTAAATACAGCTGTGTAACATTGCTGTGTGTTCAGATATTTTTTCTTGTTTGCCCTGGTATGTTCAGATTGTGACAAGGCAGTAATGTATGGATATATGATATAATAACTTACAGGCCCGACGACAGTGGGCTGAACTTGGCGCTGTCTGTAAGTTTGTAATACAAGTTTGTAATACGCGACACAGGCCTGACCTGACAAGGGAAAGAACCTGGAGCACATCTTTCAGATGTTCAGCTTTCATTCCCCCCTCACATATATCATGATAATATATGGCCGAACCCACATACAACAACAGCTCGTTCAGCCGCATGCAAGGCACCCAATGACACTGCGTGCATATCGCCTGTGTGCGGCACGGCCATTTTCAACGCCATCATTTTTCAACATAGCCAGCCACTTCATTGTTTTTGGCTATCTTCTGAGATCTTAAATTGTAAATGCATGTTGATAGTTTGGGAGGTGCTTATTGCTTATTTGGTGCATTTTGTTCTGACTTGGGGGTGGGGGAGGTGCAGGGAAGGGGAAGCAGGAGGTTTAGCATTCTGTATTCAGAATAAGGCACCTATTTACTGAGGGGGGAAACGGGGGGAGGGGCACACTCAGAGGGGGAGAGAGAGAGAGAGTGAGAGAGAGAGAAAGAGAGGGGGAGAGGGAGAGAGAGATTGGCACAGGGAGGGGTTCTGTTTGTTCTCATCTGTAAAATATGAAACACAAAGAAGAGGTCAGAGGGAAAGGAAGAACAGGAGAAAGTTCGTCCTGTGACCAGCTCTGCCCGCCCACAGCCCCTGAATCCCTCCCACCCCTCGCCCCTCTCTCTCTCCTCTCTCTCTCTCTCTCTCTCTCTCTGGCTCGCTCTCCTCCCCCTCCTCCCCCCCCTCTTTTGGCAGGGCCCGGGCAGTTGGTTTGTTCCGCGGAGGCAGGCAGGCAGGGAGGGAGGGAGGGAGGGAGCAGAGCTGTGCTGTGCTCCGTGCTGCGCTTGGCTGTTATTTAGGTCTCTTACAGCAGACAGGGAACCAGCTTGCCCAAGGGCAGGAGGAGGCAGGAGTCCGAGTTAGAGAGGAATCGGGTGGGGTGCCGCCATTCCAGGCCCAGGAAGGGGGAGAGAGAGAGAGAGAGAGAGAGAGAGAGAGAGAGAGGCAGGGAAAATACAGGTCTGGGAACACAGGCAGTTGAGGGGAAAAGTGACGAAAAGGAGGTAGGAACAGCACCTGGAGCCAACGTGAAAGCCCAGGGTGCCTACTGTTCCACATATCCGAGGAATCTTTTTCAAAGGTATTTTTTCCCCCCTCTTCCTTCAGCCGAGACACAGTTTTTCGGCGCAGCTGGGAAAGGAGGAGGAGAAGAAGAAGAACACGAGGGAGCTTTAGCTGTGTTGTTTTGGTTTTTTTTTTTTTGGGGGAGGGAGGGAGGGAGGTGGGCACAGAAGAGGACCATGTTTGACTGTGTGGAGGCTCTGGGAATGGGCTCCCATCAGCTCTTTGATGTCACCAGCCGGAGTGCGTGCATGCTGCGGAAAGCGGGCCCCTTCTTCCCCGGGCTGGACCCCTTCGCCTGGACCGGGACGGCCAGCGTTCAGTGTGAGTGACAGGCACCCCCCAAGCGCGGGCCTCGGTCTGGGCACTGCCCCTTGTTTTCCTTATCGAGTTTTGGGTTGGGGGTGGTGGTGGTGGTGGTTGGGTGGGGGGGGGTGGGGGTCGCAGTGTTGTTATCACAGTGCTGTCGGCAGGAAAAGCTAGATTCCATTCGGTTCCGTTTGGCATTCCCACAGAGGCCACATTATTTGTTGTCGTGCTGCGTGAGCATGCATGTTGCTACCCATCAGCCCCTCTCCCCTTTCCTTTTCTCTCTCCATGCGTCCAAGGATGAGAGGAGATTTTGCTGACAATGAGGGCGAAATGCTGTGTTAGGAGTAGGGAAACGAAAGGAAGAGGACAGGAAAAATGACTGCTGAGAGAGAGAGTAAGAGAGAGGGAGAGTGACAGAGAGGAACGGTTTGACTTGGATAATTTGGGCTGAATGGGGGGCAGTCATTTTTAGTCATTTTCTCTGCGGCGGATGACAACTGCGCGCCCTGTAAAGTGGATCCCCTGCCGTCGCTTTCGGTGATCACGAGTACCCGTGTCCGTTCGTTTCCCTTCTTTTTTTAACCAGAAACAGAAATAAATAAGCACGCTTATGTAACGATCCTGCGAGCAGGCACAAATTGCTTGCCTTCAGCTTGCAAAAAAAAGGGAGAAAGGTTTTCTGTCCTTTCTTTTTTTTTTTAACGGGATCTGCCACATGGACTCAAATTCCTTTGGAACAAAAAAGCTAAAAATAAATAAATAAATAAATAACATGGAATGTGCCGGCACTACTTCGTAACAGTAGAAGCTCTGAGAACGCCAGAGGGCCCAGCCAGGTCTCGCCCCCCCACCCCCAACCTCCCCCCCCCCCTTTTCCCTCCCACTTTCTGACAGTCTCTAGGCTCAAACACAACTGTCCCAGGACAGTCCAAACTCGAGTGCTGTTTCCAAAATCTTCCCGGGGGCCATTGCTATCAATGTGAAACATGTGTGTGTGTGTGTGTGTGTGTGTGTATTAAAGGGGGCTGAGGCACAGTGATAGCTGAAAGGCTTAGCTCCAAACGAGCAGTTGCGCAAATGCTAAAACTAAAACTCTCCACCCTCCTGCCCCCCCCTCCAAAAAATCCAAAATTCTGACTCCTCTGTTTTGGTGTCCCACCTTCTGTTAGTTGGTCTCTGTTTGTCTCTCTGGAAGTGCCATATATCTTCATTAATCGCGAAGACACCAGCGTTTCAGAGGCTGTCAGGCACACTGTGTTTGCTTTAATGAAGACAGATATCCTGTCAGAGCTGGGAGGGAGAGCCTGGGGGGTAGTGTGTGTGTGTGTGTGTGTGTGTGTGTGTGTGTGTGTGTGTGTGTGGGGGTGGGGTGTACAACCACAGCCGGTTTCAGCTTGCTAGCCATGATTCCCGATAGTAACAAGAAGAGGGAAGTTTATTTGTGAACCAATCAACACCGAACCCATTGTTTCCTGTATAAGAGCGCTGTCCGTTTTGAAAGTTTTAAGTTCCCAGGAAGCACGACCAAGACTTTGCGATTTGAAAAGTGGGGGGGCCCAGAGGGTTCCCTTGGAGTTTTGGGTTGGGGTGGGGGGTTGGTTGGTGGGGGTAAGCACTCTGTGGTGTCCTGTTTCACCCCAGCGCTTCCAATAACCTCTGTAAACAACGCAGGACAATTGCATGTGAAGAGCCGTAATAGGGCTCTTAACTGCGATCAGTTGGCCCCTATTGTTTCTTTCAATGGTGCAGATGAATTGATGTATGGGCCGAGCCTCCAGGCCTGCCTTCACCGATTGTAAAACGGTCTCAGGAAAAAAAAAAAAAAAAGAAAACCTAATCCTACAGACAGGGCACAGAGCTCATGCAAAGCTTGCAGTGGGAGTTTACAGCGCATTTGCTTTGGGTCGTGTTAAAAGTGTAACGCGTCATTTTCCGGCTCTCTCCAAAAGTAAAACTCTGTTAAAAGATAAGGAACACTTTACAAGGGAAATAACCTTTTTTTGCATAAACAAAAACAAGGCATCCACAAACGTCTGCCCGCGCTGACATTCTGTTGAGCCTCGTAGTCTTCTACTTATTCATTTCGAAAGTGGTGCTTTCCTTGCTGGTTTGGGGGCTGCTTTTATGTAGTTTTTGGTTCCGACTTACATCATTATCTACAGTCTGACAGAGTGTTATGTATGAGGCTTAATTAGATCAGTGTTAAAAACTAAAAATGCTGTTACCTGTAAAGGGGTCGTTGGGCTGTCCCATGTTGTAAGTATCCCACTAAAAGGGTGAAGAAGGACTAGGAGCCTATGGCGGCGTGTGCCGGGTGTTCAGCTCTGCTGTGTACCGGGCAGTTCGAGACCTTGGGTTCTTTGCCCCCTCAATGTCAAAGGTGACAGAGAGGCTATGGGCCGGCCAATGTCAGGTCCCCGTGCGTGACGGTGGCCTTGCCTGGCCATCGAAAGGAAAACCGCAACAAGGCTTTTTATGGAAGTTACCCTCGGTAGCCTACCGCAGGTATTAAAACCGGCCAGTCAGAGAATGAAGATGCAGAGAGGCTGCGTGTTAGGATACGCAACGGTCATGAAGTCAGCCTCATGACTCCACAAACGTTGTGCCTGCCAACAATTTCAGAAGTAAACCATGACAACACAAAGACATGCCTCATGATCACTAGTATATCATACACTTTATATTAGAGTTGGATCTCAGTGTTGGTTTATCGCCCAACAGAATTTTTTAATGTTCTTTCCCCCGTTTGAATCACAGTATTCTGCATACGATGTTTGCGGCGAGTATGAATATAATTTCCCTAATGAATTCAGAGATAAGAGGTCTGAGTCAGGGGTAAATAATGTCCCCCCACCCCCCCATCCTCCTCCCCCCCTCAGGGGAAAGACAGAACTGGGCAACGGGCATCTTCTGCCTGAACCAGATCCAGCCCCTGTCATTCACTTGCCTTACTGGATGTCTTTAATTATTTCATTAAAATTACAAAAGACTCAATTAAGAGATTAGGATGCCTTCGGGGACAGGGGTGAGAAAAGACGGTGGGGGCAGTCGGGGGTTGGGCGGGCGAGTGGGAGGGTGGGTGGAGGGGGAGAAGAGATGGAAGGAGTGACTCAGATCTAGCCAGGGGGATTCAAATTTTTTCGTTGTTTTTAATACGTTTTAGCCAATCGCCAAATCGCATAATAATTTATTTTCTGGTCTTCCCCATGTGAGTCTTCCATGCTGTTTAATGGAAAACCATTTCAGTTGGGTAGTGGGAACCGTGCCATGTGCATACGAGGGAAGAGTCGGGCGAAAGCCAAATGGCCCGGCCCAGTGCAGGAGCACAGCTGAACGACAGCGTTTGGGATTGGGGAAGAGGTGGACTGCAGAAAATTCAGAAGTTAGAGGGAAGAAGTCATTTTTACCAATGAACACAATACCATAATGCAGGAATTTAAATTAATATTGTTGCTGAGCCACTTTTACATTCATGAATAGAGTGGCAGGCCAGTTGGGCACATAATAGTATTAGCATATAATAGTAGCATATAATAGTATTATCTTATAACATAGGTCTATAATATAATATAATATAATATAATATAATATAATATAATATAGTTTAATCTAATATAATGTAATGTATTATTATAATGCTAACATTTTCATTCATAGGCCATAAATTGTAGTAAATGTGGGCTTGTAGCTTACGATGTACCATCAGGTTCATACAATGAAATGTGTGCATTATGATTGAGAAAACAGGAAGTTAAATATCGAATTAATCGGACTATGGTATTTGGCTGATAAGTTCTGTGACTGTGTTGTTTTGTTTTGGGGTCATGACCAAGCATTTCACTTAATATATTGATTGAACACGTTTTCACCGACTTCGGGTCAACAAAAAGCTTTCTGCTTTTGGTGAGGTGCCAGGCCACCCAAAGAGATTCTTTTAAGCAGATGGGGTTTTGTGGATGGTAAGCACTGATTGGTTGAAAGAGGTTAAGAGTCTCATTTTACCTTTACTTACCGCAGACCTGGGTGTGAAGTTGGCATTGAAACCCGTGTGTTTGGGCACAGAGTGCCGCTGTATGTTTGCAATTACTAGCGATTCCATTCATTTTATTTTCACGGTCAAAATAAAAGTTTATTCAGTCTGTTGCGGTACCACTTGGAATCACCAAGTTTATACGGGCTAGTTTCACAATAATCATAGGAAGAGAGGTAGCATAAACACTGAGGCAAGTGAAACGCTCGTGGGCCGGATGAAAACGCTCCTATTGAAAATCACTGCCATAATGTGTCATCAAAGACCTTTAAACATCGATGGGTGCACATTTTCTGCCTCTAGAGAGACATTGTTTGCGTGATAGTGAGGGAGAGTGCGAGAGAGAAAGAACCCTCATCATAATTACCTCATTAATCTAGTAAGGCATCGGTAAAAACTTTCATTTACTTGGCACAATTTTATTTTATTTTTTTATCTTTAGTGAAAAATGGTAAAAGCACCTCGCTCCATTAATGCTGGTGTAAAAATATTAAAAGCAAGATATTCACAAAAAATCCAAGGCTCTCTGTTTAATAAGAAAGCAAAGTATAAAAGCCTGCATTTTGCATGACAAGGATTAAAAAGCAAACCAATCTCCAATCACACTGACAGAGAGAGAAAAGGAACGGGGAGAGGAGCCGATGGATAGCAACATGCACGCACGCGGGCACAGCACGACACCTTTTTAATCCTTGCGATACGAAATGGGTCTTTTAAAAGTAAAGGCTTTGAAACATCCTTTCGTTATTGAATAGATTGCTTTAGATTTTTGGGAATTCATGTTTTTATCTATACACCGGAACACTTTTATCTCTGGAACAAGCACACCTGTTCCCCAAAGAACGCCTGTCGAAACACAGCAGTGCTTCAAATGTTTCTCTTTTCTGTATAGATTTCATGCCCGATGTGTAAGATAGAGTAATTGTGTATGTTATCTCGTAAAACGCAACTGTCTTTTTATTTTCTGTACATAGTATCATGTTTGAATATGCCACGCTGAATAGCAGAATTTTGATTTACCGGAAGAACCTCAGGGGCAGAGACGGACAGGAAGGACGGCTGGGCCCTGGGGTGCCTGGAGAGATTTCACAGTTGGTTGTTGGAATTCGGGCCTATGCCGTAATGGCAGTTTATAGCCCTGCTCCTTTGGGTGAGGGAACTGTGAAAACGATCGGCTGGCCCCTCAGAAAGGTCTCCTGCCGTCGGCCCACCTCCCCGCGTAATGTCCTGTTACCTACCAGCTCCTCGGCCTATCAGTATGCCGCAGGATGACTTTCTCGTAAAGAGTGAACGATTCAGTAGACTCAGACCCTTAATGCTATTCTTGAGGTTATGTGAAAGAGGAGTCGGGGGCCCTCTGGCATCCACAGCACTGACCGTCTGGATCAGATCAGGGCATTAAAGCTCAGATTGGAGATTTAGACTACACCTGTCTGCCTCTGAGATCATACAAGCCAGATAAATTGAAACTTGGCGTCCTATCAAAGCAGGTCAGTTCTGGCCCTCTTAAGGCCTTGTTCCTGGGGGAAGGAGACTCATATATGTACAGAGATTTCATTTTTGTACTGTTTTTGCCATGAAATATAAGGAGCGTCATACAAAAGATTGTTGATGTATAATCAATTTATGAAAGCATGTGTAGGATTACCATTAGCCTCATAACTAAGGAAAAGCAGGCTCTTTCGGCAGCACGTTTTTTGGATTAGAACATGAGAGAGCAGGGTGCTTTTCCTCATGGAAGGTCAGGGATTAGCAGAAAGGGTTGTTTTCGACTGTGTTTAGGTTCAATGGAAAGTTCCCTTCAGTTCCAAACCATGTGGAAACATGGTGTGAGGGCGAGAGCCCATTAGCAGAGCACTGGTGATGACATACTGTCGCACACTCTCTGCAAGTTGTCACCTCCGTCTGCGCTGTGCTACGGTACAGAACATTCACAGTGGTGTGCGTTCCTTATTGGTCTTTTCAGGCTACTGTCCTCCACATCGACAGCAGGTCTCCCATATCCATGGTCTCTCTATGATTTCCGTTTGTCCTAATCTGGATTTGCTGTCATCTCAGGGCCCCTTCAGATACTGACATTAGGGATGATCTTACATACGTGTGTGTGTGTGTGTGTGTGTGTGTGTGTGTGTGTGTGTGTGTGTGTGTGTGTGTGTGTGTGTGAGTGTGTGTGTGTGTGTGCAATCACCAGGGCAAAAATAGTGCCAGTTACTATGCACATTGCTGGCATTCTGGGAATATGACTGTGTTCTGGGCTATCTGTGAGCTCAGCAGACATTGGAGAGAGGGCTGTCTCCAGCAACATAGTTGCCTTCTTACAGGCTACTAGCCCAGCTCCAGACCACAAGCCTCTCTGACAGTAAAAGTCCCATATGTTCCGCTCTGAAAAGCCAGAGTAAACTGCTGTAAACCGCTTGTGGGTCCTTGTGACAGTCAAAACAGACGCGGCAAATCATGGAATGTCTTGTTAGTGTGATGATGATCCAGTATCTTCATTAGGCAACACACCTCTGGAAAAACCAGAGTTATTGACCCATCAAAAGCATAGATGTAAGTGACAGGATGACATATTGTCTGCAACTTGGGGTATGGCTATTTTGTGGTAGCCACTTGATTGGCTTAAATCTGACAGTTTGCCGACTCCTCAAATGAAAGGGCGGTATGTGTAATCATGTCTAGATTATGCAGACACTTAATCACCCTCGGTAATGCTCATACTGCAAGCTCACCCTGGGAATTTGTCTGCAACTGAAAAAGTGGTAAAGCGTTTACTTCATTTTTGCTGAAATCTTATTGGCTGTTAACAGCTCCGTGCCCTGTATATGTATCAAAAGAAAAACTGCAAAACCCTGAAAAAACTCCACAGGTCACCATGTTTGACCAAAGCTGCTGATTCCATGGTGCTTGCGGCTCTTTGGATATAGATGGTGGCACTGGCAAGCCTGGCTATAAATGGGGAAACTGCCACCCAAACCTCAATCACAAATCACGCGGTGGCGACAACAGGAAATGCTGGCAGGCTGTGGTTTCAGAAGGGCCAAAATGAAATGGAGCGCCTCTGAAAGGTTGCTGCTGTGACTAGGACGAGCTGTCATGAAATTTGATTCTTTCCTTTTTTTTTACTTTTTGTTGTATGAACTTAAGGTAAAACCATGTATTTCGACAATGTGTATCGACATTTAGCCTCCTGGAATGCTACAGATATGTAGCAGGTGGAGGAAATTAAATCAAGACCACACGAGAGCGAGGTTTGACACCCTGGTGGCATGGTAGGATCTTTATTTGACTCAACCTTTGAAGATGGATGGTTCTGTGGTACCACAGCAACTCAAACTGCTATTGTTGCTACTCTTATTTTCTTTCTTCCCTGGGGCGGGGGCATGGGGGGGTGACTTCTCTGTTTTTGAGCTGCTCACTTCCACAGTAGTGGCAGATTTTGAGGTTTCTATTTACTACAGAGAGGAAATGATACAAATATAAGAGTGAGGGAGAGAGTGAGAATATCCCAAGGGAGGGAGCAGAAATGGAGAGAGAGTCTGAGAGTGTGAAAGTGTACTCCACATTGTATTTACATTTTGTCATTTAACAGACACTTTAATTCCAAGTGACTGACACTTCCTTTAAATTTCTACACACGATCGATTTATACAGCTGGATAATTACTGAAGTAACTTGCTCAAGGATACAACAGCAGTGCCCTTCCTAGGAGCAGAACCTGGAAACTTGGAGTTATATACTGAGCTCCCTAATCATTACACTATACTGCCGACCCAATCAGGAATGAGGAGCTAACTTCTGCTGTCGTTTGTTTATTGAGAGCTTCCTTCCCACAGGCCATTAGATTGCGGAGCGGAATGCAGGTAAATAAAGTATTTCATTGTCAAAGCAATTGTGCGACGACCATCAGGCAGGAAGCCCATGCGCTGTCAAACAGACCACGATACCCGAGCGCGCTGGCATGATAAAGTCATGGCATTCTGGGTATCTCTCTTGCCAACCTATCTGTGACCAGATGGTGCTTGAATCTCTATTATATCACAGCGTTTCGGACATGGATCTTATTAGAATCTCATTTAGTCGCATTCCTCTGGCGAATCAAACCCAATCCTTTTAATTAATCCCTTGCCCTGCTCTACCCCCTCCGAGCTCTCCATGGGCAAGGATCACACAGGCTCTCTCTCTCCCTCGCTGCTTCAGATCAGCACAGAAGGGGGGCACGGATTATATTTTCCCTGGGCAGAAGCAGCTGGGAGCAGAGGCTCGTGTGAAGGCAGGGGGAGATTGGTTACAAAGAACGCTTTCTTCAAGCCCTGTGTTTTTGGTTTTTGGACTTTTTTTTTGTTACAGAAACCGGACTAGGGATGAAACAGTGTGACAGGGTGGTGTGGGCTGTGGCTGGGGGGACTTGAAAAGAGCCCTGAGGACAAATGTTGACTCTGCTTCATCAAAAAAAGATAAAGGAAGGGGGTTTATGGGCCACTGTAAAGAAGAAAGAGTGCTTTGTGTGCACGCTGACAAATGAGGGGGCAATCCTAATTTTAACAACTTGTCCTTAAGACAGACACCCCCCATGTCTCCACCTCCCTTTTCTTCCATCCCTCCTGTGAGAGGTGCATGTGTCTACAGCTCCTGACGATGTGTTCACTTGCCCCACACCTTCACTCCCATCCTAACCCAAAAAGGTTGAGATGAAACGTAGGCTACACCCATAGCCTACATCTTCTAATACTTTACATTTTTTGGGTAATATTCGCCTTAGCTTAGACTACTGGCCACACCAAATCAGCATTTGGATATGCATTTTTTAAAAAATTCAGGGCTGAAGGTGCTTGTTATAAAACGGTTCAAAGAGGTGATGTCAGTGGAGGAACTCCCATGATGCTTTGTGCCTTTTATGTAAAACAGAGTAAAGGGAGAGAATAATGCGTAGACTTTCTGGTTTATCCTGATTAAGAAAAGATTACTGTTTAGTAACAGCATCCGGTTGTGGTTTGACCTGGGTTGGCCTAGGACAAACGTTCACATTGTTTCATTGGTCAGGATGCTGAATTGGAGCTTGAGGGTAATCAGGGACACTAGGCTTGAAAATCATACACTATAACACATTTCCGAGGCCAACAGAATATTTAGAATATTACTCCAGACAAGTAGTGATTCAATATTGTAAACACATAGGTGCAAGTGCCCACACCCAGTTGTGACGGGTCAAGTTATTTAGAAAGGATGTTTGACCTGAATGCCGCAAGGGTGTGGACAGCTTTCAGCACAGCATTGAGCCTGGTTCTGATGGTATTCCTCACATTTTGTGCATTTGAGTGTCTGCAATGGTGTGTGTGGTGTGTGTGTGTGTTGGGTCTGTATGAGTATGTGGAGTATTTGCCTTTGATTAGGTGTGATGGTAAGGGGGGTGGATTCTCCTCATTGTGGATAGCCTCAACATGTTTGATGTTTCTTTTACTGAGCAATATCCTGGACTGGGAGTCTGTTTCACCCCACAGGTCCTTTCAAAGGCAAGCGCAGGGCGACAGGAAGAGCTCACGGTCTTTACGGCCCAGGCAGGGGGATGAGGGGCTCTGGGGGTGGGGCGGGAGGTTTTTGCGTCTGGAAACAGGCTCAGGTAATGAGCTCACGCACAGCTGTTGAAATGAGCTGCTATGGCTTGGCAACTTTGACCAAACGTCACCTCCTTCACACCTGGTGGTTTTCTCCTCTTTTATAACCCAGCTAGCGCACTTTTGTCCTGTGGCCTGGACACTTCCACCACTTAAAGGCCTTTGCGGAGCACTTCTGTCCACTCTGCTGTTTCCAGTCCCCGATATCCCATGAGCGTAGCCAGGCACCATCACCGATGAACTAAAAAGGTGTTTCCAGTCATCATACCACCAGAAGACTTGTTGAAATGCTTTCATGAAAGCACGTAGCTCGGTGTTGGGAAAACAGGTTTGTGATGACGTCATTTCTTGGTGTCGAAGCTCGCAATGCTGCTGAGTGGAGTTTCTCAGCATCAGATTAGCCCGAAACGGAGAGATGCGGTGGGGAAGTAGCTGATAAAAGAGGAAGGGAGGGCCAGCTTGTGACAGACGCATGTTGCGCACTGCCTGGGATGATGTGCAGACTCAGGCTGACAGCGGGCGGAGCGGAAAAACCCCACCCGCTCCTGCCCATTACCACATGTGTGAAGGAAATGTATCAGAAGGGCACTGCGTCACCCGCATGTCTGACCGGGACTTACCAACAATGCTCTGCCCACTATGCCGTATGTGCGGCACCGCGACCGCTGTACATCGCAACATGTGACGTTTTCAAAACGCCTGGTTTCGTTCATCAAATCTTACATCGCAAACAGTTTGTGCAAGCACAAACCTGTTTGCGCTCAAGCAAAAATAGTAGTCTCTTTACTGATTTGTGAGATTAAAAGAAAAGTTCATTGAAACTTAGCCAACCAGGAAACACTAGCAGAAGTGTGATATGACCCTATGACTCTGTTATGATGAGCTACTGTTAAAATGTGGCTGCAACACATAATTTATATACTTATATTTATATAATCTATATACTATATATATTTTCTGGGTGCACTTTTTAAAGAGTGAATGAACCAAGGCATCCCTCATCCCATCTAGGTTGTGGACAGACATACATTCTGGCCGGAATTTTGGTTTGTGGAAAGTGTTTTAGGAAACCACAAAGTTATGCACCACGCAGGCAAAAGACCAAAGTCTGTTTTGTAGATCTGCAAAAGAGTGTGGGGTTTTGGTCATAGCTCATCTGTAACTCATCAAAGGTTCATACATTTACAAAATTCAACCTCTGTATAAGGACAATTGCAAAAAATATACATATTTTAAATTAAATGTACTTTAATGTGAAGATGCAGGAAGCGATTTATGCATGTGAGAACACATAGGTGCAAAAAACCTAACGCAAAACACATACAGACGACTTTGCATACTGTGTTAGTGTAAAAGTGGAGGGGGTGTCTTGGGGGAAAGCCACCATCCCAGACCCGCACAGTCAAAGTTCCATGGCAGCCCCAGCACACCACAGGTCCTGACACGCCCATGGTGCAGCTAGCACAAAAAAAAAAAAAAAAAAAAACTCGACTCCATTGTGAGGAAATCACTGCAACTCTGGAACAGTGTGTCATACTCTGTTGCGACACAGCCATGAGAACAAAGAGACACATTCACCATGGAGGGACCCAAAACAACATCCATGAACCACAAACCTTTAAAAGCCACCCGTACTGGGTTTAAAGAAAGGGTAAGATGGCGGTGCGGTATAGCGGTTAGAGAACAATGCCACAAACCCAAAAGATGGCACACTGATTCCCAGGTACCACTTTGAGCCATGTAAACCGATTAGCTGAATATCCAGCAGAATAAGCTGATAATATGCCAAATATATAAGCATGCTAAAAGTGTCTGTAAAGCTCACGAAATGATTAAATTCTGTAAATATTTTACATACCAGACATTTGTATATCACAATCGTAAGGGAGTTTCGGGTATGAGCTTGGTGCGTTTACCTGAGCTGAAGTATTTGAGGTATTCAAAGTGCTGCCGCTTTTTCTGGAATAAATTTTGAGTTCCTCTTAGAGCTGTGCATGAAGTCACTATAGAGTACTAAACTGCAGATGATTTTTGAAAGATTCCGCTGATGCATCTATGCATAAATAATCTTTGGAAAGCGTATGTTTAGATCATTGCTTTGCAAACTGGGTTAAAACAGCCCTAAGGGTTGAGATATTTGCAGGACCTGATTGGGCAAAACTGTTATAGCAGTTGGCAGTCAATACAGTATTAATTAGTTTATCTATCGTTCTGTTCTTTTGATTTGTTTACTGTCTTGCGTATAACATGAATCTATTTAAAATATCCAAAAAGGGAAGACTAAGGTTAGGCCCTGAAACACTTTCCTTTCCTTTGCTCCTGTTCTTTTAGGGTCGCCAGGCTGTTTGTTTTCAGACAAACTTGTTGATTCATCTCTGACTCTGCTCTGAATTTTGCGGTTGTACAGCCAGCTGCCATTTAGTTGTTTCTGTTTTGTCCATTTCATGTAAATAAATCATGACTTGGCATGAATATCTTAGCAGAGTAAACAAGCATGATGGACTATTTCTGAGCAAGATTTGTCATTTTTGTTTTTCCGTTCTGTTGTTATTGTTCGTTTCAAGAGGATTTTTTTCTTTTTCTCCAAAATCAGCGAGGGAGAATTAGGCTTTTATTTTAGCTCGTGTCGCTAGGCAGATGACAGCTTGAGACAAAAAAAAAAGTGAAACCAGACTGGCAACCCCACCCACATGAAAACATTTACATTTTAAATTTCCACCAGTTTTATACATTGTTGGATTTTAATTGGGGGGGAGGGTGGTAAAATGTATAAAAATGAAATGGCTGGCCAGATCCTGTTTTGGGTAATGCTGTCTAGTTGAAAGGCATGGGTGCGATGCGGTTTTTGGGTGGAGGTGTACTTGGAGAAGGCCAAGTAGGGAGCAGGGCAAGGGGGTCGCTGGCGGCCTCACTGTGTGCAACACTGAGGATTAGCACGGGCTGCCTGTAATCACACCACTTGTATACAGAATCCATTGAAGGAGAGAATTAGGAGTAAAATGATACTTACTGGCAGGGCAAAATGAGCAATGGCTGCAGAATATGCCAGCCTTGTGGGGCCTCCCTTAGCCTCAGGCTCATACATAGCACTACTCCCCCACTTTCAACTCTAGGGCTGGGGGATTGTCATGCAAATTGAGTCCCAGGCTTCAGCTGATAAGGAAGGCCTCAGGTTTCAGGGGGCTTTATTTTCCAAACAGTGAAGGAGCCACAGGAGGAGTATTATGGGGGGTGGGGGTGTGAAAGAGGTTTGGGGATAGGGGTTGGGGGTATTCAGTTACTAAACGTGTTGAATGGTCAGGTGTTGACTGATGTTTAGACAGAGTGTTTAAGTGCAGTGTTTCCAGCAAGACAAGCATTGTTGTAAGGCAGGAACCAACTAGACCCATCGACTGATCTTAATGGATGCTGGCTCCCTGTCCCATTTTCTCCGCTCTCCCTCTCTCAATGTCCACCTCTGTCTGTCTCTCCCTCCCTCCCTGAGTTCCATTTCAGTTTAATCTAAACGCTTAATGGACATGACAGTTTAAAGAAAACGTCCCTTTCTCTCGTGCATCGTCACTCCTCTCTACGGCTGTTCAGACTTAGCCATTCGGTGTCCTCCTCCTGGCGCCAGATTCCACCCCAGCTTTCAGTGCATTTTCAACACCTTTCGCTGAGCTCCATTCTCTACTGTTTCCACAGCACAAACACAAAGCCAGTCTCCAGTTACATTTTCGCCGTGCCTCTCAAACTCGGCTCACGGGTGTCTGTTCGGGCTGGAACAAATTGGAGGACTCTATTTCAGGCCGCTTAACATGTATCTGTCAGCCATGCAAATCGGGTCCGGAGCTCTGAGCGGACGCTTGTATTTGAATTGGCACAAGGTCTGGGGATTGATATGCCAAAGGGGTTTCGAGGCGTGGGCTGTTTGATTTGCTGTGGCTGATTCTGTTTGCTCCTCACATATTTTTGGAAAAGTCGCAGAACTTTGAGAAAAGGTACTGCAGTGATGATAGGAATTAAATCACAAACTCATCTTACTGTCAAATTCTTCTTCTTCTACTTATTATTATTATTGCAATTATTATTATGACTTTTATTATTATTATTGCAATTATTATTATGACTACTATTATTGTTATTATTATTATTATTATCATTAGTAGTACTAGTTGTTGAAGTAGTAAAATGGTACTAAAGGTAGAAATAGTAGAAAATGTACTATCCATACCACTAACAGTAGTAGAAGTTCACTTTCTTTGTCCTCTGAGTAGTGTGGTTTTGACTTTGAGAAGGGATCTGGGGGGAGTGTGAGGTTTTATTGTAACTCCAGCGCTGAGAAGCTTCTCTGTCCTCCCTTCCCCCATTCTCTCCCTATTTTTATTAGATTCCTCTTTTATGCCTTTTTTTTTCTTTTTGAAGTCTCCCCAACCTTGTTAAAAACCCAGGCCGGTTGTGCTGGAAGTTTCAGTGAGGGGGGGTGTTTGGGGTGGGAAGGGGGGGCTGCCATACTTTTGGACTTGCCTCTGTGGCATCCATTGAAGATGGTAGGGGGCTGGGGGCAGTAAAAGTCTGCTTTTTAGAGCCTCCCCAATTTTTGTGTTTATGATTGTTTTTTTTTTTTTTTTTTGGAGGCTACAGCTGGTGGTGTGAAAGGCTGCCCAAGGTGACCGGGGCCCAATAAAGAGCCCGCCAGCCTGCCGGGGCCTCCTTCCCAGTCATGGGACAGTCTTTATAGGCCAACTTACGAGCCAGGGCTTCTCTTAAAACCTAGCAGAGCTGCACTGAGGAATTCAGGGCCAGGAAACAAGAGGAAGGGAGGGTGGGGTGGGGCGGAGGGGGAGCCGAGGGTGACCGAGGGTGAAAGTTGAAAGCAGTTACGGGTTCTGTGTGGTTGTGTGAGAACTAAACTTTATGTGAGCGAGTTATAGTCCAGTTTCATTTGTCCCTCCATCTGTGATTTGTTTAGGATGGCTTTGTTTGTATGCCTCTGTGTGTGTTTATGAGAGCGAGTATGCTTTATCTTTTTTTTTTTTGTATCTGTGGTTTTGAGTGTGTCTGCATTTGCGGATTTTCATGCGTGCGTGAATGTATGTTTTCGACTGAGTGTGTGCATGTGGTTGTGTGCATCTGGATAATTGTGTGTTTGAATGTCTATGTTTGGATAAGTGCATGTATGCACAAGGGGAAAACAAAAATAAACTAAACAAAGTAAAACATGAAAATGAAAAAATTTTGAAGTAACCAGATCACATTTAAAAAGACGTCCACGCACGTGTCTAATGGTAATGTCAATACTAATTACCATGTGTTTCTGCTACAAACATATTTTAAACTCACCAACAATGATAAACATACACTAAACAGGACAACTGCTAAAACCACAAAACAACAGGTTCAAAATTACCACAGGAGTGAATTCCCATGTCTACGACCCAGTGACAAAATCACAAGGTTGATATTTATCGTTGGGCCATTCAGCGACCATTTGAACCCAGCCTCTGTTCTTAGCTCTGATACTTTGTGGTGGATCCGTTACGATATGGGCAGCCATTTCATGGGAATCAGTACATCCTTAGGTCCGGTTATTATACTACATGGTGGAATTAAAGCCAAGGAATTTGAAGCTATTTTAAGTGACTAGGTGCACTCTATTGTGCTGACATCGTTTCCTCAAAATATTCCCATATTCCAGAATGACAACACCCCCATACACGCTGCTGTGGATAGATTCAAGAGTGGTTTCATAAACACCAGGGCCTGGGAATTCTTCACTTTCCAGCGCCACCACAATTACCAGATATAAACATCTTTATGGGAAGTTGTGGAACATGAAGTGTACGCTGGATTTCCACCTCCATCTTTCAAAGAACGGGAGGCTTTTCTTCTGAAAGAATGATCAAATATCCCATTAGAAAGAGTTTAAAACTTGTATAACAGCATTCCGTGGAGGATTTAAGCTGTTCTAAAGGCAGTGAGTGGCCTAACGTCTTATCAGTTCATAAATATTCAAATCTTGTTTGCTGTTTCCATTGTATCCGTGTTTGTTTGCATTTGAGATCAGTTCTGCGTTTGGTTTTCTTTACTGGGGAGCATATGGCGGTAAACTGTGCTGCCAGTCAGCGAGTGACGCAAGGTTAGACAACGACAGCAGCCTTGCATAAGCACCGCCGAGCCCAGCGCATTTGTTTAACCGTGAAAAGAATGCAGCCAAACAAACAGGGGAGCTGCGGGAGACAATAGCAGGCAGTCAGGTGGCTCAGGTCTGGAACGAGGAAGGTTGGGAGTGAGCTGGAGGGGGGCTGAGGGCACAGACACCAGAGAGTCTGCCAGGAGGCCTTATCGGATCCATCAGCCGAATGTTTGCCTTCTCTCTCTGTCAGTCAGCATTCCCTCCCGCCCCTGATCGCTCACAAGATTCGCTTCTTCAGCTCTCAATGGGAGCAGCTCTTTTTTTTCGTTTGCAGCCAATAATTTTTGGGACACAACTGCGGCCTATCCGATGTTCGCTCTCTGTCTGCTGTGAATCTGCGCAGGTCACATTGTCCCCATTCGCTTCCCTGGCTATTTAGTGACCTTTTTTATAAAAGCAAAGTATGGAATATGTGTGACTGTGGTCTCTGAGTTCCTTTCCCTGGGCTGGGGCTTGTGGTGTTTCTGAGTCACACCCGCGTTCCTGTGGTGCAGCAGAGCTCCGCAGCCAACGTCCTCCCCCCACACACCCACCATGGGAAAATCAACTGTTTCAATGCTCCAAACTTTACAAAGCTTTACAGGTGCAGTTTACATTTCTGTAACAAAACAGTAACATTACAAAATCGTAATTTACAGATATTTCTTCCCCTCCGGATTGAAATTCACGTTCCTAATACCTAATTTCTTTGACAACGGAAAAGCTGATTTAGTTAATAAATGTAGGACGAAGTATAACAAAATTCTCTTCTCTCTCTCTTTCTCTCACAGCTGTGGAAACTCAGAGCACCAGCTCAGAGGAGATGGTCCCCAGCTCTCCCTCTCCACCTCCCCCACCGCGTGTCTACAAGCCCTGCTTCGTGTGCCAGGACAAGTCCTCAGGTTACCACTACGGGGTCAGCTCATGCGAAGGCTGCAAGGTAACGGACTGGACGGAAGGAGCGAAAATCCAAAACCCCGCCCCGCCCCGCCCCCGCCCCGCCCCAGCCCCAAGCTCCACATCCAACTCCTTGCACCACCCCACTCCCTCCTAACCTCTTCATTTGTGCACAGACCAGTGTCAAACATAACATGTGGGGCGCATGACTCCATCGATAGCCATTAGCCTCACTCGGAAATCAATACCCCACCCCACTTCACCCCTGTGCATACCTCCCGGTGTCAGAGCTAACATGCAGGCACACCACTTTAATGAGCAGTTTGCTCGATAATAGTTAGCTCCATGCTGCGATCAATCTGTAATCGATTCTTAGTGGATGTCTGATTAACTTTGGGTCAATGGTTCCTCTGTCTTCCCCTCCCCAACCCCCTCCCCTGCATCGTCGTTTGGATGTTCCACAGGGCTTCTTCCGGCGCAGTATCCAGAAGAACATGGTGTACACCTGTCACCGCGACAAGAACTGCCAGATAAACAAGGTCACGCGCAATCGCTGCCAGTACTGCCGGCTGCAGAAATGCTTTGAAGTCGGCATGTCCAAGGAAGGTGAGAGGCATGGCGATGCAACCGGGGGGGATGGCACAGGGTTACGCTGGAGTTTGGGGGGGGGGTTATCAACTGGGATCCTGTCCAGGATGGAAGGGTTTAATCCAACACCTCACACTTCAACAGTGCCACCCAGACACCTCCACACCTCAATCCCCTAGCGTCAGCTTCTACGGCCACCAGTCGGGAGCTCTGGTGCCACATCAGAAAAAGCAAAATGAAATAAGGATGTCATAATGAAGTATGATAATATCATAATCAAATAGAGAAATCATAAGACTTGCCAGGCTATTTCCTGTACTGCTGCGAAATGCCATTCTTTTTTTCTCTCGAAATTCGGACCGCCGATGCTGCGGACATGGCTGACACTTCATTTCCTTTCCCAGTGAAGAGCGTTGTGTTTGGAGTGGGGGTGGGGGTTGGCACTTCCTCAGATCAGGACAAGTTATGCCTGTCTTCATGCCAACTACAATCGCACCTTTTGCGGTGCACCCAACAATATTTAGTATGCTGGTGGTATACAATGTGCGACTTTTTTTTAGAGCCAGGATGATTCTGAGAAGTTCGTTCAGCAATAGGAAGCGTGGATCATAGTTACACAACAGGATTTCGTTTTTTTGGTCACTCACAGCCATGTCTCTGAGAAAAAAAAAGCTCTCAAGTTGAGGGACCCTAGTACCCGTGACTGTGCCATTTGCCAGCGGAGATGATTATAAAAGCTGTTTACTTGATACAAAAATAGATTTCAGACATTATGAAAGAGCCTTTTTTTTTTAGGTCGATGGCCTTGGGGTCATGTCTTTGCCCTAAACCGCGTGGCATTGTGACGGTGGGTTCTGAACACAGGCGGTGGGAGGGGCCAGCGCCCCCGTGGGCCCGGTTGGCATGCCGGCCTACGCTCTGGGTTGGGTCCGGCTGGGGGCATGTGTGATTTAAATGGGATGTGTGCTCTCTTGGTGAGGGATTGCTTTGTGCCTCCGCTATTAGTGGATATCCTGAGAGGAAGGAAAAGGGGGAGGAGGGAAGCTGTGGGGGGTGGAGTGAGGTGGGGGGAGGGAGGACAGACTTTGGTAAGGGGGTCCCTTGGTGGTTAACATCACATAGCAGTGGTGGACTGTGGGTATGTGAACGGAGGGAGTCGTGCAGTGAAGGGGAGAGGGGGGCAGTGCGTATAGTGTGAGACAGACGCCAGCCGTGATGAATCTCATTCGAGTTCTGGTCGATTAAACGTAGGCAATGATAATAATGTAAGCCAAGCTAACAGGAAACATTTCAGGAACATTGGGTAACATTCTAGTTAGATTACCAACTGCCTATGACAAAAATCCATGACAAGAAGTCTGTATGTGAATTGGTGAAAGCTTGATGACTGAAACCTCAGAGCTTTTACAACTTTTCACCACTTGTGGTCACCAAATTACCCAAGTCTCCAAAACTAGCCACAAGCCCTTTAAAGAAATAAGCTATATTTTTGGGCCTTGGTCCACAAAAACAGCATGCCTGAGTCTCACTACAAACCACGTTCTCAGTAGTATCCTAATGATAGCAGCATGTCATTTATAAATCTACAGCACACCGACACATAATAAACCAAGGCGTGACTTACTTCTGCATTTTGGGAGAGCACCAAGTAATCATTAGCAAAGCCAAGACCGCAAAGCACAGGCGTCATTATTGCATTGTAGTCCATTGTAGTTGCCTGGTTAGCATACATGCATGATGCTACTTAACGAGGGCCTGGAGCCAGAGCACGAACCACGGTTTGGCTGAATTTGCATGGTGTGAAACCAACCAAGCAGCGATGATACATAAAATAGGCTGATGAAAAATAGCCTTTGGTTTGAACTCCAGAAAACAAAGTAATCTATATGTGAAAAGGACAAATACAGCCAGGGACAGTGATGCTTATCAGTTCGGTTTTCAGTCGGAAAATCGTACAAAATATACAGTGGAAAATAAAATGTTTTTTTTTTCGTTCTCAAAATAATTGCAAGCTTGGATTTTCTGTATTGTGTTGTTTCACAAATTAAAACCTTATTTTTTTTTTGACAATAACATGACTTAGTAATGTTTGAGACGTTTAAATGTAACAAAAAAAAACACATCCAGGAAGGTTTACTTCGGCATGTTTTCGCATTGGTTCCAAACAGAAGCCCCAGTGTTCTGTTCTCACAGGATGAGACATGTGAGGGTTCATCTCTGGGGTTTAATTCCTTCAGCTGGCAGAGGGCACGCCCAGGTACTGCGGGCCACTTTTCCTGGCACACTTCGGTTAAAATGAATTCTATTTCTTCACCTCTCTGGTCCTTCAGCCGTGCGGAACGACCGAAACAAGAAGAAGAAGGAGGTGAAGGAGGAGGTGGTTCCTCCGGAGAGCTACGAGCTTAGCAGTGAGCTGGAAGAGCTGGTGAATAAAGTGAGCAAAGCTCACCAGGAGACCTGCCCATCCCTGTGCCAGCTGGGCAAATACACCACCGTGAGTCTCCAGCCCGTTTGCACTGCACTACACGGACACACCACTATAACTCTGCAGGCTTTTACACTTCCTCTTTCTTACATTTGCCAGCTAAGACTCAAACTCCCAGTTACAGGTCTCGCACCAGCTTCTCAAATAGGCGTCTTTACGGCCATAACCAATACTAAACTAATAACACAGGTTATTATTTTCCTCTCCAAGAACTACAAAGAACAAATATCTGCCAGCCTTGGCATCAATGGCAGTGGTCTCAGATGCCAGCCTTGCACAAGGGTATGTGAATGGAGGGAGTCGTGCAGTGAAGGAGAGGGAGGTGGTGCGTATAGTGTGAGACCGACACTAGCAATCATGAATCTCATTTGAGTTCTGGTCAAGTAAATGTAGGCAATGATAATAATGTAAGTCAAGCTAACAGGAAACATTTCAGGAACATTGGGTAATATTCTAGTTAGATTACCAACTGCCTACGAGAAAACACCATGACAAGTAGTCTGTATTTATGTGAACTGATGAAAGGTTGATGACCGAAACCTCAGAGCGTTTGCCACTTTCCTCTCCAAATAAATATAAAGAACAAATAGATGCCAGCCACTAGCTCAATGGCAGAGGTCTCATTGTATCTCTTGGTCTCTTGTTCTTTTCATCAGAACTCGAGTGCTGATCACCGTGTGCAGCTGGACCTGGGTCTCTGGGACAAATTCAGCGAGCTCTCCACTAAGTGCATCATCAAGATTGTGGAGTTTGCCAAGCGCCTGCCCGGCTTCACCTCGCTCACCATCGCCGACCAGATCACCCTGCTCAAATCTGCCTGCCTGGACATTCTGGTACCCACACCCCTTTCCTCTCATATCCCTACTGCCAACAACACAGTCTCACTCCTGTAGAAAAAGTTTATGAAGACGTTGCTCCTATATTCTCTCATCTAGGGAAATACTGACATCTAGTGAACAGATGTGAAATTACAAGGATTTCTCCAAATGTATTTCTTATATCTTTTCATCCCTTCACGTGTATACCTAAAGAATAGGCTTATTTATTGCGAAAATGTGACATAACTGCCCTTTCTAGTGTGTACTTATCCGCGCCATCGCAATCGCAATGAGCACGAAGACCCTTTGCGAAACGTCAGAGCGATGCACTTTATAGATAAGGCCCACGCACTTGAAAAAAAGCAAAAAAATGTAATGTGTAATTATCAAGTACCCTAGTGCTGCATACCACTTCAGTTCCCACAGTCCCGTTGCACGTTATCGATTTCCATGGGTAAGTTAGCTAAGGCTACTTATCAGACCATATTAATGCATATTAATGACAATTAACAGGTAAGAGATATTAAGAGATGTACTTACCACAACTGGATGAACGTCACCATTCTTGCTTTCCAAGCGGCGAACTCTGTAGTCAATTCCAGTTTTGATGCAATGGTAGTTGGTATAGTTAGGCGTAGGTCTCATAGTCTTTCATTTGACATGATATTGTACAGATATAATCATGGAAAACTATGTTTATTTTAGATACGAAAATTCTGTAGATAAGAAAATGCGTGAAGCTAAACCATTTAGATATGCGGTAGAAATGAAAAGCCAATGGAAAGAAACATTAATAATTTGTTTTAAGAGTTAATCAGTTGACATTAGGCTAGTCATTAAATAATTTAAAATAATTTCATGATTCCAGGGGGGAACAGAATCGAAGTGAAGATGTGTGAAGACGTGATTTAGGACACTTAACACTTGTGTGTTTTATTAGCAATGTCTGTACGTCTCATCGCCGTTCTCTCGCTCTCCACCAGATGCTGCGGATCTGTACGCGTTACACGCCGGAACAGGACACCATGACGTTCTCCGACGGCCTCACTCTCAACCGCACGCAGATGCACAACGCCGGCTTCGGCCCGCTCACTGACCTGGTGTTCGCCTTCGCCGGCCAGCTGCTGCCCCTGGAGATGGACGACACGGAGACTGGGCTCCTCAGCGCCATCTGTCTCATCTGCGGAGGTACTGCAGTCTTTGCGGCCTCTAACTTGGCACCATAGACTTTAGACTTCATCAAAGTTTTTAGCATGCTAAAATTGTTGCACTCTCTTGACATGACATCTGTTTGGAGCAAGTAAACTACCTAAAATAATCACATTCTCTGTTAGTCTTTTTGCACCAACAAAACAGTTTTCATGTACTAAATGCTTTTGTAAATCAGTTCCTTAGTGTAGGCTATCTGAGAGAGTGTCGCCACGTCTCTTCATTTGTTGTCACTGGCATTCATTGATAGAAAGCGATATTTTAGAACATTGCATTTATCATTTTTTTTGTAAATTTATTAGAGTTGTGTGTCTATTTTTGTTGATGGTCTGTTAGTCTTATCGTATACAGTTATATATTTTAAGTGTATAATATTGCAGTCATTCAGCTGATGCTAAGGCTAGTCCTGTGTGGGGGCAATGTGGGGTTGGGGGCACAATGGTGATGGTGTCCTTGCTGTGGCTACTCTGGGGTTTAAACCACTGACCTTGGGTGTCCCAGTTATGTACCTTAGCCACTAGACTACTGGCTGCCCCAATATAGACTTTGTTTAAAATTTCAGGAATTCAATTGTATTTTATTCTGTGTTTGTGTTCTGGGGAGTGTTTACTTGTTCATGTTTTACTTCCTTTAATAGTATATGACTGAGTATTCCGTCCCCTGGCCGTTAATGCTTTCCAGTTTCTCTCAGACAGTTCATTTGATTGGCTGCCTCGTCCCGTATCTGCTTGCAGCTGGGTGGTTAACCTGTGACTCTGTATTTTTGCATTCGCGGCAGTGTAATGGTGATTTGAGGTTGTGTCTTGTTGTCGCCAGACCGCATGGACCTGGAGGAGCCGCAGCGCGTGGACCGGCTGCAGGAACCGCTGCTGGAGGCCCTGAAGATCTACGCCCGCCGCCGGCGCCCCAACAAGCCGCACATGTTCCCCCGCATGCTAATGAAGGTCACCGACCTCCGCGGGATCAGCACCAAGGGTGAGTCCCCATACGCGCCCCGTGCCCGCGTCCCGTGGGCTGGCTGAGCCAGTATGTACTATAATCAGTCCCTGCAGGGAATGAAATGATTAGCTGTAGCGTCATGTAGGGACACTTAGCATTCTCATCACTAATTAGCAACAATGGTGGAGCAAAACTAAAATAAACATGCCAGCCTGATTCTGTTCTCTGTTTATCTCAGGGAAACAGCCATGTACTGCCAGAACCGCTTTTGCTGCATAGTATGTAATATATAATGTCAGATGTGTAGTGCTTATAATATAACGTGTAGGGTCTTTTATGAATTGCTGTGGGTTATGCTGTTTTGTTTTTGTTATTCAACGTTCTGTGCATGTGCAGTGCCAGGAGATATACAATGTAATGAATGTGCTTTACAAATAAGATGATGATGAATGGTGTTATTTTGATTATGAAGATAATGATAATGATGACGATAGTTATGGAGATGATGATGATGCTGATGGTGATAACGATGTTGATGATGGTTGTCATAGTGACGCTGTGCCGTTGCGTCCGCAGGTGCCGAGCGGGCCATCACTCTGAAGATGGAGATCCCGGGCCCCATGCCCCCGCTCATCCGTGAGATGCTCGAGAACCCCGAGGCCTTCGAGGACAAGCCCGAGCCCAGCGAGGGCGCGGCCGCGCCGGCCCCACCCCCAGCCGTCACCCCGGAGACCGAGGAGGAGGGCGGGGCCACGGAGAGTGGCGGGGAACCCAACCTGGAGGAAGACGAGGAGGACGACGAAGACGACGGAGAGGAGGAGAGAGGGTTGGACAGTGACGGGGAGGGCTGGGGACCTCCGCAGCTCGATGGCACAGGGGCGTCCAGAAAGCCCCAGGCAGGCCGAGCGCAGTGATCCGTGTGGTCACCTGTGGGTCTTCCTGTTCAAACCCCACCCCCTTCCTCAACCCCCAAAAAAAAACCAGCACTGCTCATTCTAATTCCCCTCCCCCTCTTCCAAGCCATTCATCATTCTGTCACAGCCCCTGACCCTCTAACACTCAGACATACTGGGGAAGAATGAGAACAGATACATGGAAAACACATAAAAGGAAAACAAAAGAGAGCGACAAAAAAACTGGCGACAGGGCTCGGGAGGACGAGAACTGAGGTTTTTAGATCGCAGCGGCTCCCTTTGTTGCTTTTTCCCGTTGAAATGCAAAAGCGGAGAAGCATCGGCCTTCAATCGCGGACTCTCACCAAGGCACTTGCCTACCACCTCACAGGGCACCTCCCTAGGGTGCAATGCTTCAGGAAGCCACTAGGGGGTGCAAAAACAACAATTATAAAAACTCCTAGAAAACAAACTTAAAATGGTAATCATTTGGTGTTGATGCTTTTGACAGTTGATTTAATTCAACATTTTGACTATTTTTTTTCTATTCTTTGGTTTTCTTTCGACATATGTACATGCCCATATATATCTGTATACCTATTATATATTTGTCTCTCTGTTTTTTTTTTCCTTTGTGTATTCTTACTTGAGTCATGCTTGTGTTTGAAGAGCTATCCAGAACCCAGACGCGGAGAGAGAATTTACAATTCGGATCTTGTGCACCTCACCCCTGTAATTTTCTGGCACTGCGGCTCACCAGTGTACAAAATGAGAGGCAAATCGAGCGGCAGCAGAATGTCCAGTGGCTCACTCCAGGAAGAAGTGCATTTTTGATCGCAGGTAGCCATTGGCTGAATCATGAGAAAACATGCAGCTGATTGGCCAGTGCTGTTGTGCTAAGGCAAGATGTTTTTTAACATTGTGGTGTAGAAAAGGGTGTTGTTATGCCGGACTAACTTCAGGCTCCACCATTCTGGAGGAAACTCTGTTGTGTATTTCAAGCACAGTTCAGCTGAAAAAATCTCAGATGAGAACAGGCATCCTACCATCCCCTTCAAAGAGGCAGACTAGCAGTTTTCTCCACATATTCTGCTGGCTTTCTGAAGGATGCTGTTTCTGCCTTTGGCCATACCTTCTGCCCTTTTGAGGGTTTTCTGGGAAGGACAACATTCAAAATAAATAGTAAAACAGAGATACAATGGCTCATATGTGCAGTACATCGTAGCATATACACACACACTCAAAACACACAGCTGCAGGGATCTTGTTTGGTTAAAGTCAGGAGTATATAATATATATATATTCTATGGTGTTTTTACTGCCAATTTAGACCAGGGGTTCCAAGCAAACTACAGACTCAGGGCTACTCTTTAAGGACCAAACCCATCGCTGCCCATGGGCATGCTGGGATAGGCAATACCCCCCATGTGCACAATCACGTTTCTCTGCAAACGCCATTTTGGACCCCTGAGCTAAGTAATGAAATGGAGACAGCCATCTAAGATTCTCTGTCTGTCTGAGTGGGTTAAATGAACATACATAATTGTGTGTGTGTGTGTGTGTGTGTGTGTGTGTGTGTGTGTGTGTGTGTGTGTGTGTGTGTGTGTGTGTGTGTGTGTGTGTGTGTGTGTGTGTGTATGTGTGCAGCTTTTACCACCTGAAATTGTATAACTGCAATGGCAAATTGGAACACAATGGGAAACCCAATTAATTTCTCCCCCACATGATGGCAAACCTCAAACCATCATGACAAAACTAGTATCCATATAAAATATGAAAAGCTGAATAATAACCTAATTTTATTGCAGAAATCAACTATATGTACTGTTTTCTGACATAAAAATGTTGTACTGCAATATCATTTTAGATTTTATTCAAGAAGAATTAACCAGATCAAAATTTGTCATCTTTAATAAGTATGAAGTTTTCATTTTAGTTTTAGTGGGGGAGCAGCAAAAGCATTACTTTTGAGAATCATGTTCAACATACCAAATGTGTATGCGTGCATGTGTGTGTGTGTGTGTGTTACGTGTGTTGTCTTTCAGACTTTGCAAAAAAAAACTGTCTGGAATAATGGCCATACTTCATGTTTTAAGAGGTGCTCAAATTTATGTGGGAGCAGTGTAATAGCAATACTAATAATTGAAATGACTTAAAAAAAAGCTCTGTAATAATTTGAAAGTGTTAAGAATTATGTTAATGTAGCCATGTAGCACAGTGCTGGTGAGCTCAGGAAGTCAGTCAAAACAAAGACTCTTAAAGACTAAAAAACAAACCTATTCAAGAACTAGAGATCCTACGCTACTCAGTAAAAGTGAATTCACTGATAACTAACAGGGATTTTATAGAATAAGCTCTTATTTGTCTTCAAAACCCATCATTATTTGTCACAGTGTTGATGTTATGCACTGTTATGAACATGCAGGCTAATTCACACCTTACAGTAGTCTACAGTTCCAGGAATTGCTATTCACAAAGAAAATAAGTTTAATCATTTGGAATGTTTGCTTATTTTGTCCTTTATTTTATTATTTCTACTCTTTCATCGCCATTATTGTTGATATTGTTTCCTCTTTAGGTAAAAAGTTTGATGAATTTTTGGGTCTTTAAAAAAAGGGTTAGACTCGAATTTGGGAATGTACCTGGCTTCCATTTAAAGATGTAATTTCCTAATTTTGGCGTTTTTTTATTTTTATTTTATATATTACTATATTATTATTGTTGTTATTATTATAATAATTATTATTGTAACATTTTTGTGTAAAAGTCAGATTAGAACTACGAATTCAGGGATTTCAAAAAAGCCTTTTCTGTTTGTTTATTTGTTTCTATAAAACGTGAAGTCCCGAGTTTGTTTGTTCTGCCATGGAATACGCAGTTATTGTGCTGTTGTTTGTGTTCTCTGAACCCCGTAGTTTTGTATGTTTCTTACGTGCCTTTGAATCCCTGTGGCGGCATTAGCGTCTGTCGGCACAGAGCTAATGTGCGCCGCAAACACGAACGGACTGACGTCATCGCTCACAGCAGTCACTCAAAAATATGCAAATCTTACTGAAGCTACTGTTCGGATCTCCCCACTCTGTTCACACCAAGCCAAAAAAACTTGACATTTTTTGTTTGTTCTCTTCCTGAGGCTGTCGTTCCCCCTTTTACCCTTTGGACATTTTACAAATGAAATGATTTTATAAAGAAATGCTTCACTGAAAAAAAATGTGTCTTTTTTGTCCAATTTACTACTGGTGTATGTGCACCCCCTGTGTGTGTGTGTGTGTGTGTGTGTGTGTGTGTGTGTGTGTGTGTGTGTGTGTGTGTGTGTGTGTGTGTGTGTGTGTGTGTGTGTGTGTGTGTGTCACATCAGGCACAAGCCAAATTTTTATCTTTGAATATATTCATAATTCATTTTCTTCTGGTTGTCCTCACAGTGTAATGTATTCTTACGATGAAAGTACACATATATTGTAGCGTAAAAAGTACATCTTGATCAAATGAGTTTTGGTAGGTGAGACAAACCGATTTTGCCTTTAAAACTGACTGTGCGCACAGAAATCAACATTTTCAGGACTGATGGTGCCTTCCCACAATGTGTCTCTAGAGGGCGGGCTTGCATCACAGACAGGATGATATTCCTTCACTGGAAAGCTGTCTCTCACTGACAGGCCATTTATTTCATGAAGCTGATCGCTTTATTTCCCTGACATTATGCATTGCAAATTCACAGAGATGCATATCACCGCTTCAGCAGTTGCTCCGAAGCAGCACAGCAGAACTGTATGCAAAGTAGGAATGCGACTTTGCATCCTAACGCCTTGTTTTGTTTTTACTAGATTGGTTCGGCTGCGCTTCTGCATTGAGCGCATTGTTAAAGACTAAATAAATGACGCCAGCTCCAGAGAATGTAAAACAACAAAATGCTCTATTCTAATCGGTCCAAGTAGCCAGCAATCTTTTAAAGATCCCATAGATATATTTATATTTGTGTTACAATATTACTGTTTTGTTCATTTTACCTTAATGTATAAAAAATAAAAAACAACAACAACAACAATACTACTACTACTATGGCTATGGCTACTACTACTACTAATAATAATAACAATAACAACAACAACAACAATAATAATAATAATAATACATAGAATTTGTTTGTTTAGATATTAACATTTAATCATACACCAGATGTATTTAGACAATAAAAAAGGTAAAAGTATGTTCATATTGCACAAGTTTCCCAACCAAATCCAAAACTGCACAGCAAGTCCTTTTGTCAATATATCTAATATCTATATTTTTCTGATATTTACCATGATTTGGTGGTAGCTACAAATTCATCCAATTTATTTTAAGATTTGGCATTACACAAAATTAAATTATTAATATGCTGCAGTACCCTCATAAATATTTCACCAGCAATTGCCATGTTTTATGATGTTGTGATAGGTATTGGGTGACTGGCTATTCTCAAAGGTAACATTACACATGGATCATGTGACTTACGGTCAACCACTGTCCTGCTTATACATGATTTATGAAGCTGCTATTGTATATTAATGAATGTGTTATAACATACTTCATGAAGGCTTAGCTAAAACACAGGCTGCATACTTTGTGATTTATTCGCTTCTACAATTTGCAGAAACACAGCTACAAACAAGCAAATCTGAAATATCAAATATTGTCATATCTACATATAGACTCAGGATGTGTAATTGATAGGAGTCGTTCAAATAAATGAAAACTGCATCCGATAAGTATGTTAATACGTGAAAGTGATTTATGTTCTTTTATGACAACATTTTTAAAAATATCTTTTCAGTTAATCAATGGTCAATGGTCAATTTTAAACATTCTTGTTACCTCTATGGTACCCACACCTATAAACCACTGTGAAAGGTACTCGTGCAAACCTCTATGGTACCCAGCCCTGTAAAAGTGCAGTGGTACCTACACCTGCAAACCTCTATGATATCTACACTTCTAAACCTGCATGGTACTAGCACTTTTAAACCTCTATGGTACCTACACATTCAAACCTCTATGGTACCCACATATATGAACCTCTATGGTGACCACATCTGTAAACCAGGAAGTGGTGCACATGATCCTGCCCCCAGCAGTCTCTTTGCTTTTCACAGGGAGCCTGGAGCGCAGTAGCGCTAGTCCTGTGAGTGGGAAGAGCTCCCTGGCCTGGAGCAGAATCCTAGGCAGGTTCAGCTAAAATCCTGCCTTAGTCCAAGTTTAAGAGGCTACTGTCTCATAGTCAGCTGATGAAACTGACAATAGGGGTAAATCTACATTAATACTGAACTACCTGGGTGCCTGAGATTTCAAACAAAGCATTTTGGAACATTGGCTCAAACTCACAGTAACAGTGTGTGTGTGTGTGTGTGTGTGTGTGTGTGTGTGTGTGTGTGTGTGTGTGTGTGTGTGTGTGTGTGTGTGTGTGTGTGTGTGTGTGTGTGTGTTTGTAAGCTTCTATACTCACCCTCTTTTGTTGAAAAGGTTTAGATCAATATATTATAATGGCTTAGTGAGAAATTTCAGCTGTATGGGGTCTTCACAAACACATGCACACTCACACCCATCGTTTTGTCGCCATGGTAATTTTTACAACAGGTATGGGAAGCCATTACCACCTCTGGACAAAGGATGACAACACTGTTAAATTCCTATTCTAAACCTGCTTTGACAGAGATAGCTTTAAATATAAATATTAAATAAAATATAAATGAGTGATTCATCTTCACCCCTGCTTTGTATGACATAAAATAAGAACAGAAAACAAAATAACACACGACTTAAAATAACACATGGCTTGGACTTAAACACATGAAGACAAAAACACATCCAAAACAGACTACAGAATATTTTGCAAGCATGGTCATTTTTATAAATTGTGAGAGAGAAAAGAAAGCAATAAATGGAGACGGGATACCGCTAATTAAATGATTGCTATAATTAACTTTCATTAAATAGAGATCGATAAAGCGGAGCGAAGATTAAAACGAGGTCTATATATTATATGGCGTTTTACAAGGCGGCGTTAAATCAACTCGTGTTTTCAACCCTGGCAAGACGTGTTGCCATGGGAACACAAGTGGGAGCTCGTGGGGCCGGGAGGATTTAAAGAGGCTTTTTTATTCCTCCTTTTTATGCGCTTCTGTCTTTATATTTAATCTTGGCAGAGAGAGAGAGAGAGAGAGAGAGAGGAATAAATTAGGGGAAAAGACAGCACAATCCCTCTGTATTTCCCTATTCCTCCTCACTGATTAATCAGAAACGCATGACAAGCCATCTGATGAAAATAAATAGCAGTGCACGGAAAGCAAAATCCATTCTTCTGAAAATGGCTTTGGTCACAAATTTACCCATAATGCATCTCCAACATCCTGGACTTACTGAGACCCCTCCCCCCTAACCTTACTCCTTTATAGGTGTCTGGTCAATCCAGGTCAGCCACCTCGGATCACAGTTCGGATGTTTTACGGAGTTGACTCCATTACAGTAAAAGCACCATCACTGTATCGGTAGATCGGAATGTTGGAGTGTGTGCACGTCCTTTTGTGTGAGTGCATATGCGCAAGCGTACAAAGAAAAGTATGGTAAAACTGTGAGTATGCATTTGTATTCCAACACTATTGGGAAAAGGAAAAGAATACACAATGCTATGTAGCGTAGAATAGTGTTTTCTGAGATGGAGGAAATGGGGCTATCTTAAGGTGAGGCTGAGTTACCAAACCAAGACCCATTGGTGATGAATACTTGGAATCTTATATCCCGCTGGGGTCAAAGTAGTAAACTACGGTAAAACTCTGTGTGCAGATGTATGTAATGTGTGTGTGTGTGTGTGTGTGTGTGTGTGTGTGTGTGTGTGTGTGTGTGTGTGTGTGTGTGTGTGTGTGTGTGTGTGTGTGTGTGTGTGTGTGTGTGATGTAACTGCAGTTTCGTGCCATCTAAGTTTGTGCAATGTGAGTAATGTGGGCAGTACATGATCTGTGTTCTGTTGGGTAAATCTGTCCTTTGCATTAAATAGACTGCACAGTGACAGCATTGCATGATCAGACTATGCTATTTAAAGCAGATATGTAGGAACATACCTGCAGAACACACGTGTGTGCACTTCCACCAGCCAGCCAACAGCTGGGAAAACAGCAACAGTGCCAAAAGAGACTTATCAGAACACACAGTACATCACACCTTGTCACGGATTGGAGTATGGCAGCTGACGAACTGAGTTCCAGCTCTGTCAGCGAAAAACAATCTACCCCCACAGTGGGTTAGTGAACGCAAACACTGGATGGTGGATGAATCCCAGTTGCTGTTGTGTCACACTGATGGAAGTACCAGGATATGGGAAGACTGCAGTCCATGGATCCATCATGCTGGGTGTTAGCCTGGTGGAGGCAGGTAAATGCTGTGGGGTATGCTATCGCTCCACACTGGGTACTTTGATACAAGTACAGCAATGGATTTCTGGACATCATTGAAGATCAGATTTTCCCTTCCGCAAATGGCTTTTTTGTGCCAAGATAATGCCCCATGCTGTATGGCTAGGATAGACCATGAATAGTCCTCAAGAACAGTGACAGTGGATTCATTTTACTCCCCAGTCACCAGATCTCAACCCAGTCAAGGTTCTGTGGGATGGGATGGGGTGAGCACCTTGGAGTGCACGACCAGCTTATTTGGGAGGGATGGGAATCAACATGGGCCAGCATCCCTGCAACGCTCTTTCCAGATCTTTCCAGTGAGTCAATACCGTCAGGTTGTTCTATGTGCAAAGAGGAGAACGACTCATTATGAAATAGTGTATCTAATAAAATGACAACTCTATGAGGGCATACACACATGCACAAACACAAACAATGCATACATAAATGCGAGTGCATATATTTTATTAGAACAGAAAAAACCCAATTAAATGAATTATTTGGGCAAGCAGTAGAAATAATTTCAGAAAATGCCCGAAATTATTCTGACACACTCTGGCTCTTATAGCAAGACAAAAGAGAAGTTGTCAGCACACAGGTTCAAGATGCAAAACATGCCAGAATCAAAATCAAGACCTCCCAAAAGATTGTGTTGATTCCAACAGTCTGGAAATTTTTGGGGTTTCTAAGGCTCTGGGGCTCCACTGAACCGCAGTCAGAGTCATGGTGTCCAAATTCTTTGAGAAACATTGATATGAAATTGAGGTAAATTGAACGTTTCCAAGGGGGAAGCGCAATGCATGCTGGAGACATTTTCACAAACCAAAGTCATTTTCATCGACAGGAAGACCATGCGGCCCTCAAGTGACCACACTGTCTGAAGACCAGTATATCAAGCTAACATCTTTACGAGACGGAACTGCTTCTGCATCCAAGATTCAAAGCCAACCGAACAAAGAACGCCTCGCTCTGGTCAGTAAAAATACAGTCAGAAGACGATTGGCAGACTGCGCTTTTAATCGCCTCTGGCTCAAACTCAAATGTATGTGGTAGAGGATTCATTTTCCAGCAGGATAATCACCGTAAACATGCATCGAAGTTAAGCCAGGCCTATCTGAACGCCAGTGAAGACATTGGACTGCAGACTTGCATGGCTCTCTCTCCTGTGTTGCCAGACCTCAACACCATTGAATGTCTTTGGGAAAATTTGAAAAAGAAAAAGGTAAAACATACCGCCACACACAAGACACTCTCTATGATGCTCTGAAAGAGTGTTGGATTCTCAAGTTCTACAAAACCTTGTCAGACGGTGCAAATGGTTTGTATAAAGGAAACAATGCATATACCAAAAGGTGCATATACCAAATATTGAACCAGAAGTGGACACAGACTTTTGTACCCCTCTGTATGTATATATTGGGCATAATGACTGTAGATGGAAAAATAGGTAAGTCAACAGCACTATAGCATGGCACAACCATGTCTCCTGCAAGTGTATGCTGTTAAGATACACCCTCCAAGTCATGTTTACAAATTCATCGTTTTAAAATCATTTGTGTTCATTAATTTCGATTACAGCTTGCGTTCAAAAAGATGGAAGACACATTCCTACAAAATTATGTGATGCGCAATATACAGCTTTTCAATATATATGTTTTGTACTGTGATTTCTTAGGAAATTTAGGCGAACTATGACACTGGGTGGCGAAAATTAAAGAAACTGAACTCCTGAGAGCGAGTGCCATCTATAGCTGTGTAGATGGAATATTCCGTCACCCAGAACAGAATTTCTAGTTGAAAACCATGAAATCCGGTTTTCAATCTACTACTGCAACCTCTGAACACAGCAAAAGAAAGTAGGAATAGTAAATGAAGACGGATGTAGAATACGTGCAGAAAGGTACCTCAGAAGAAGAAAGGGATAGAAACTGGGGAACAGAGAGAAAGGTAGGGATGGAGGCAGCGAGTTGGGGGGGGAGTGGGGGGGTGATTCCGCCAGGGAGCTGTGGCCTCTGGGTCTTCATGTCTTTTACATTTCTAATTAAAAGAGATAAAGAATCGGGGAGTCGTCAAAGCCGAAGTGATTTCTCCGTTAAGGTTTTAGAGGGGGCTATAAAACAGGCAGCCTGAAACCATTGACTTTATAATTAGCTTGTCATCCCGGATCCGACAGAGACAGAATGATGGAGAGGAGAGGGCAGACAGACAGCAGAAAGAATACAGGTGTCCAAGGCACCGAGGAGAAAAGAGAAAAAGGTGAAAAGATGATCGTAAAGGCAGAAGACAATATGAGAGAGGAGGAGTGGAACGACTACAGTCTGGCCCCTTGGTTCTCAAACAGAGAATGCTGGGAGCTGGGCCCGCGGACAAGTTTAGCCTGATTGCGGGTACAATTCCCTCCTGTTGCTTTGTTTTGAAAACAAGCTTCAATGAGATGCTCCATGCAAAAAAACGGAAAATAACAAAACAATACGAGGCAGACACAACGATTGTACACACTCTCTTTTATTATCGTTACAAAACTCAACCGCACTCTTTTTTTGTATAGCAACAGAGGACAAGCAAGCACGAAAGGGTGTGTATGTTATCACAAAAGAAGTAAAAAGCCCTGAAAGAACCAGACATAGTCCCAACTTGCATAAAATGTGCCCCGCGCAAATGTGCTCCTGCAAGTTACTTGATTAATTTTTCAGATATTTTATGTGATTTAATAATTCAGAATACAGAAAGAATTTCGTCATAAAGCTTTGGGTGAATGAGTAAGAACCAAATCCAATAAGGAGAAGACGGCATAATATCTAAAATGGATGCCATGGGGGAAAAAAATATGCTGATGTAAGTAAAGACATAACAACAATTAGACTAATACGCAAAGAGAAAAGTTTTACATAATAATATTAGAATAATGTAATTATTAGCATAACACTGTGTTTTAATTATGAGGTTGCCTTATATGGTTTGTAATTGGATTGACCATTAATATTTATATATGGTATTGGTTAGACATTATATGATATTTTAGTCATACTTCATGTCTGAACTGATATCATCTGAAAATATGAGATTTTTGAGTTCATCACAGATTGTAATGGACAATATCCTACTCTATTCTGTCATGTACCCATGAAAAAGTGTACAACTGGAACCAGGCTATCTGATTTATGCTGATTTACCAATACTGAGTTAATTAAATGCATGTAAGAGCTCTTTATCATCTTAAGATGAAAGGACTACACTCCATGTTTTAATGGGATGGCTCATATTTGTCAGTAAGTAATTTCATTAAATTAACTGTTAACCATCAGTTACAATTAATAAGGCCATCTTAGGCCAGATTCTAACAGGTGTTATTGTTGAACTGCAATATTACGAAACTGACTAACTGTGTAGTGAACAGGCTTTTTAGGAAGGGTCTAAAAGTCATGTAATCAACAGGGTTTTCATTCTCCCTGCCTGGCGTTTCATGCTAACTTTATTATTAAGTTCGCTCCTCATTCACCAAAATAATACGTTTTTAAGTTGTGGAACTAACTATACCCATCCTTCATAACTAGACCACTCTTGCTGCTTTACCTAAGACAGGACAAAGTACGGATTTAAAACAGCTTAAGAGTCAAGCAACTACTATATAAAAGGAACATAAAACAAACAGTGCAAAGTTTAAGTTTAAGCTTGCTATTAGCTTGGAGGACTTGCTCATGATGCGAATTTCTGGCAGTTGACCTAGACCACGATAAACACTGATGAGACAAGCCATGTGAGATACAGCTCTGATAAGCAAGATCTAAATCAAATAAATAAGACTCAACTCCATCCACAGATCCATGCTAATCAGATGAAATACTACAGCCCGCAGTACAGTACTGTTGCATTTAGAGAGGAGCACTATAGTGCAGGCAAGAGCACAGTACAATGAAACGGACTAAATAAATGCTAGCTCAGAATGTGAACCTCTACCCAGACACACTGCTGATGGTGAAGTGCAGACAGAATCTCTCAATTTTAGCACAGAATTCCTTGTGTCATTCCTGACTTGTAGTTGCGTCAATTTTTTAATTTATTATTTTTCAGTTTTATAAATTTCTTGCAAGAGCATAATACGTTTTCCCATTGCTGGTAAGTACACCCGTTCTGCAAAATGAATGCAAATGAAACTGCATTTTATCTGATGGCTTCAGAGATTCACAAATATTGCAATATAAATGCTGAAATCTGACCAGGAAAACCAAGAAGATACAGGCTGTATGAATGAGTGTTCGGACATAGCTGGCTGAACACTGAACACTGAACACTGAAGAGAACAGGACTTGCTTAAGGATACTGAACACTGAAGGATACAGGTGATTTTATAACCTTTATTTCTGCTGCTGGTCTTTGTTGAAGAACATAAATACAGGTGAGGGACAACCCTAATGTGGTTACAAATTCACATGCAAATTGTGAGCCAATTTTGTGAAATGTGCTTTGACAATTATTTGCAGTTCAAGAGTAAATATGGCCACATGTTGCTGTCAGAAAACATGTGGTTGCTGTCAAGACGCTACCCGCAAGAAAATGTGACACCCTTGTTGTATTTTCGACGGTCATTGCTCATTTGACAGTATTCTGTTCATCATAACGCAGCAATGAAATGGAAGAAAGATTGAGTGAAGAAAAGTCTTAAATGTGGTTCAAGCTGTATCCTGTTGACCATCAGTAATAAACTTTAGTCCTTAAAATGATGACAGTATTTAAAATGTCTGTCATATGCATCAATGGTAAAACAAGATAGAACGCAAACAACAACTTGAATGACACTCAAATTACATTTTTAATGTTCCAACAGTAATCCATTGCAACTGTAAAGTGCATCATCTCAAACCAGTTGTAAATACAATTTTACTGTTCCAAAATGTATTTATACCTCAATTACCCACCAATAAAACCTCTACAAGTATATCATTATTTCATTTTTTTAAATGTTATTGCCTGAAGACACCATGGCTACCCACCCGCCATCAGTAAAAAACATACTGTGCAGAATTTTATTCATGCTCTCTTCTACATTCTCAGCCTCTGTGCTGAACCACCTGGTTAGTGCTGACCCAAATGGTATCTTTGTCCCCTGATGGTGTAGAGATGTAAACACATAAGACCGGTCAAATTCACTTTTACATATTCATATCCCCTATATTGAGGATGTTGTAATGTTTTAGCCTGAAAAAAATTACATTTAATACAGGTCCAGGCTAAAAAGAAGTTAAACAACATTCCTGTGCTGTTGTTCCTATTCTGAAAAGGGTAACTATTGACTTGAAATACTGAAATCATGAAAGGAAAGTTAATTACGCTGCAAATATTGTGGCCTGGTCACATAAGCTTTTCTTTGGCATAGCTTTGAATAACATGCATAGCTGTAGGTAACAAAAAAAAGAAGATAAACAGGGACACATGACCAGTTACCAACTACATGCACAAAAGGCCTTATGTTAACTGTTTGACATCATAGAGGGAAATCTACAGTCTATGATATCATAAAGGGATATCTACTGTTTGTGACATCATGAAGGGATATCTACAGTCTGAGCAAACAGTGCAAAGTCTGTATGCTGGTCATGGCGATTCCACACGGGAATCGTGAAGGCCAGTGTCCTATCATTTTTTGCAACCCATCAGAATGTGCAAACAGCAGGTAGTGCGCATGCATAAGCATAACAAAAATGGTAAAGCTGACAGTACAAAATGCCTGCTCATACTTTTTCCTTCCTCTGATGGTAGAGACGGTCTTTAGAAATTTAGGTACATTTTTTGAAATGTAGCCCACTCACTCACAGCTCATTATAGCTAAAACAATGGTTGTATTTTCTGATGAGTGAATACACTATCGAAAGATGCTACCAGTCATTTTATGATGGTATAATTTTCTTAGGTAATTTTAGAGTATTTTTGTCATTTTCAATGTTTTAAAGATGATAAGTACAATATCATGTTGGTATGGTAGCATTTTCTGACAAGATCCATTTGTTCCCTACTAGATAAAGATACGCAACCTAGGGTAGGCTTCCTGTGATAGTATTTTAATTTAGGGTAGCAAAGATCGATAGCTACAAAACAACAGTAAACTCAAAATTATTTATGAAAATCAAATCAAAGTTATGAAATGGTCCTACCAATTGTTACCAAGCCTTCTCTTTTTTTTTTTTTTTTTGGGGGTATTTTGCGAATAGGCAAATACAATAACTTCACCACAATTTACAGAATTTAGTTATCTTACACTGACTTTACGAACGTTTGACTTATCAAAATGTGGTTCCTACTGCTTACGTTACTGTTTCAATAGCACGTCAAAATCATTTGAAAGTTGCTGCCTTCTGGCAGCAGTTTTTGACAAGGTATCAATAGTTTATAGACTACGCTTTAAATTCCTGCTACCGGTAGCAAAATCTGATAAGAATGCAAAAAATGGCAGAACACCAGCACTGCTTTCACTGTGAACACCTGCTTATTGTTGCTACAGGATACATATACTTTGCAGAGTTGGAAGAGTGAGATTAAGTTACAACTGAGTCAAATTTGAAATCAATTTAAAACCCATTGAAAAAAACTAAAAACACACATACATACATTTCATGCTTGGTTTTGCTGTAAAAAAACCAATACATATTAAAACAAAACTAGTCTTTAGTTATTTCTGTCAATAAAAGATGCATGCTGAAATGTGTGTGTGTGTGTGTGTGTGTGTGTGTGTGTGTGTGTGTTTTAAAGGTTAAAATTTATGTCGTAATATGTATGGTACGGTAAGGTATCTATTGTGCAACAGTTAGGCAACAATGTATACATTGTGTAATGTATGTGTGAAGTTTATAAGTTCTATTTCAGCTCAGAGTTCATAAATAAACATTGCATATCAATATTGCATAGGTAGCTTGTGTGTCAGTATGCAACAGACAGAATTTCACTGCCTCTAACAGACAGGTCCTCTTGTAGTGCTGCTCATCACCACAGGGGGGAGTCTGTGAGCTCACTGCAGAGGGAAACAGACAGAGGAGAGTGTAAGGTTGTATGCTAATAAAGGGGACGGGGCAATGGATGCTGAATGATACTTTAATGATGCTGAAAATTGGTTGTGAGCTTCCAAACTGTAAATCATTCCACAGCTTATGCTGTCATTTTTTTTCTCTCTGCGTCCTCTGCTTAGCAACTCACACTGACCCTTTCTCTCTTTATGTCATTTTTTTAAATCCATCTGAATATGGAGAGAGAAACAGTGTTTGACAGAGATTTGACCTCCGTTCTCAGTAGTTGTGCCACAAGGCTCAGTCCTTGGACCTTTGTCATTCTCAAGTCAGTCATGCTCTCTTGGACGATCATGATTTTTGTGCCAATAAAATAGAGATGGCACACAGTTCACAGGGGTCACCTATCCTGAAGAGCCATGATGACTTCTGGTTTTTGTTTTCACATTATATTTTCGTTTTAAAATTTTAATCAGCAGCAATTTAACCAAAGAAACCTGGCGAGGCTCAGGGAAGGTGCTTTGATTCCTTAGTTACGTTCTCAATAACAGCAGAAACCAAAGCCTTTGTGGCTCTCCAGGACCCAAGTTATGGACCCCTTGATCCAGGGAGAAACGCCTAGATGTGTCTATACCCAGGGGCAATAGTGGAGGCTGGAGTTACCTGAGGATGGATCCCGTGTGATCTGGCAACCTCAGGGCGGATTCCTCCCCACACCTAATACTTCCCGATTGGCTCGTCTTCTGCTCCTCCCCCTCCTTGTTTCAGAGGCAATGGTTCACACACAGAAACACATGACGCCATTAACAAACAATCTGCAAATGTGAAACAGGGTGAAACAGAATGTCTGCTAAAAGAGTCCCATGGACAGGAATTACTATTGTTCCTGATCAGCCTCTTGTTGGACCCAATACTTATTTGGGGTACAGGTCAGGTCTTGCATGTTGGATTTTGGGGGACCTGCGCTCCTTACCGACTCTGAGCTGTGCATTGGGGTAATGCTCCCAGTTCGCTGTGGGACGGAAAGAGGGGCCGGCTGGCTGATGACGACCCGTCCGAGGGACGTTTCCACAGAGGATGAAAGGGAGATGGGAAAAGGCACTTCAGTGGAGTCACACAGGCTGTAGGTGACTGGTTGGTCTGCAGAAGGGGGAGGCGGTTTGTCGTCCTCAGAGCTGGGCGAGGGGCTGCTGGGGCGACCTACAGAAGCACACAGTATGAAACAGGGAAGGCGTTAGCATTAGCGTTAGCATCACTAGCTAGCTACCAAATTAAAAGCTCTCTCCTATGGGGGAAATCATATTTAATACATACTATAAATACTATACATAAACTAGAAAATAAAATATATTTTGCATTCAAAGAGGGAAAGTCAAAGCGCTCTTTCTAGAACATTTGCAGTGTTTTGCAGGTCCCATGGATAGCGACGGGAGAATCTGGTGCAGCATGGGAACACGGCGTCACTCACTGTCGTTGTTCAGCGGCGCTTCGCTAAACCTGGGGTCGGGCGGAGTCCCCAGCCTCTGCTCCAGTTGACGCATGTATTCTATCAGACTCTGCAAGCGCAAACATGCTCCGTCAAGCCACGATGATTACGAGACGCTGCTCTTACAGACACACACACACAGCTGCCAATTGCTGTAATACCGTTAACTGGTTTCATTTTAAAATGAATTCATCTTACTTTTTAAAAATATCAGTTATGAACATATTTCACTTTTTTTATTTTGCATTAATAAGGAACATTTTTATTAACCTTTTTGGTATGGGGTATTACCTGCAGACTGATGGCAAAAATAAAATTAATGCATTCTAAAGTTATGCGGACACCTCTGAGTACTGCACGTACATTAAGGTCTACGCCAACTTGATTTTGTGGCATGAGACCAGTGCAACTTTAGGTGTTTTACAGCCTGTCAAACAAATACAACAAAACTGTAATTTACAAAAAAAATTAATTTGGCATTAACCTCATCGTTTCACTTCAGGCTGCAATGGGGTATATTTTGTGCAGGTCTGGGGCCGTTGGCCTCCTGTACATAGTCTGGATTTTGGGGTGGGGGCGGGGGGTGTTGACTGTGTGAACTTGCCTGTTTCTCCTGAAGGTACGCTTCCTTCTCTTTCTGAGCCACACGCAGATTGGCCCTTAGCTCCTGTAGTTCCCTGCGTGCTTCGTCCAGCTGAACCTGCAGGGGGCGCCATGTTTATCAGAAACAAGAAATGTCCATACAATGGAATGGTTAAATAAAAAAGAGGATGTTGTCTTGCATGCTGTGAGTCGGGTTGTAAATACGCTGTGAGTAAAAACGGGCTGTGTATCATTTCGCTCATTTCATCACGATGACCTCTTCAAATTGTTTTTCAAAGGAAAGACATAATTAGAGTGTTTGATATCATCAATTATATTTTAAAACTGCATGCCGTACTTTTCCTGCTCTGTGTCCTGTGTGTGTGTGTGAGTGTGTATAACAACCTATGACCTATTGAGCAAATTTTAAGAAGTAGGGCTAACCCTCTTATTTATTTTATTTAATTGCCTAAAGTAATTTTTAGAAAACTCTCACTGAAACAAAAGGTGAGGCATGAAAGAACCTGAAAAGCTGTGAATACACAGTGTTGCCCACTTGGCAACTTAATCACAGAATTTAACAACTTTTTAGCCCGTCTTAAAGTCCCTAGCACCGCCCCTCCCCCTCCAATGGGAGAGAGAGAGGAAAGATAGTGTGTGGCCTGTTAAATAACAGAATAATGATTCTATTTATATGCAAAGATGTGCATGACATCATCTAGCAACTTCTACAGGCTTTTTAGCAGCCATTCCCTGGAAAAAATTGACTGATTGGACAACGCTGATTGACTGTTTCAGAATAAATGCACATATAATAGTGCCTAATAATTAATCGAGTTTGAAGCATAAAATTAATCTACATTTTTCTCTACAAACAGTATTTTAGGCTAAAATATCAAAGAGTTTTGCACAAAAATTTTTTTCCAAATTTTTTTTTGAATTTTCAGAAACACTGTAATTATCAGAAAAAATGTTCCCCTCAGAAAACCAAATTGGTGTATTTTATTTATTATTACCTGCCTTGTTTATGCCCTTACGCAGGTACTCCCACGCAGCCTGCATTTATCCACGTGTATGTGCATATGTGCATTTGTGTATGTACCCGGTTGCTGTCCCTCTCTCTTCCCAGGTCCGCCTCCACCTTCTCTCTCTCCATCCTCTCCTCCTGCAGCCACTCCTCCTTCCTCTGCAGCTCCCGGCTCAGTTTCTGCACCCTCTCTCTGTCCATCTGTGGGGTGGCAATGAGTCACATATGCAACTATAGATACACCTAAGAACACTTTACACACAGTGCCTGTGGAAGAAGCTGACAAAATAATGGCCACACTCATTCGTTTTAAGTAACAGAGTTTACACGTGTATTGCGTTGTGATGTAGATTCTCATTATCAATATGTCTTAGCTGTAAAAGCCAGTTTAAAGTCAAAAGTTAATATGTGAGTTTCTAAAGCAACATGAGAGATGTGACGGATTTTGAAGGAGGCTAAGTAGTTGGTGCTCAAATTTCAGAAGTGTTGGTCATAGAAACAAAAAAATTATTATTCTGCCAAGGGGAGCAGTATCGAAAATCACAATGGCATTAGTAGGAACTGCAATAGGAAAGAGAAACATTGGTTGCAGGTTGTAGCTCACGAACAGGGATAGAGACACTTAGCAGAAAAGTAGCAAAAATTGCTAAAATAATACATTTCAGTAATTTTACAATTATTGTCCATGTGTTACTGGACAGGTTTGGGTTGTAGCGGTGGGGTACATGCCCCCTCACCTCAGAGCTGCTCCGCAGGGCCTCCCTGTCCTGCGCCCAGCTGGCCCGGCCCTCCCTCAGGGCGAGGCCTGCGTCGGCCAGCTGCAGGGTGAGCTGGGCGGCCTGCAGCCGGGCCTGGTGCAGCTCGGCCTGGCCGTGGTCCCGTTGGGTCGCCATGTCGCTCAGCTCCGCCCTCAGCCCCTCCACCGCGCGCTCGCTGGCGTCCAGCCGCTCGCGCAGGCCGCGGAGCTCGCCCAGGGCCACCTCGCTGTCTAACTGCGGGGCGGAGAGACGAGAATTATGGGGTAAGAGGGCAGCGTGAGTAAGGGATGAGCAGGGTGCATGTTCGTATAGGGTGAGTAATGAGTGTGCAGGGTATGAGTACAGTGTAAGTAATGAATGAGGAGGGCATGTGTTAGTATAGGGTGAGTAATGAGTGTGCGGGGTATGAGAATAGTGTGAGTAATGAATGAGCAGGGCGTGTGTTAGTATAGGGTGAGTAATGAGTGTGCAGGCTATGAGTATAGCATAAGTATGAATGAGCAGGGCATGTGTTAGAACAGAGTGAGTAATGAATGTGTACAGTATGAGTATAATGTGAGTATGATTAAGCAGGATGGAGGATTTGTCTTAGTATAGTAAAAGTAATGAATGAGCTGGGTGTGTATTAGTATAGCATAAGGAGTGAATGAGCAGGGTAGATAGTGTATATTAGTACAATACAAGTAATGAATGTGCAAGATATGTATTTGTGTGGTTTAATGAAAACAGAGGGTTGACACAGTTGGGAAGAGTGTACCTGCAGGTTCTTTCTCTCTTCATCCTCATCCCTCATTTGCATTGACATCTTTTTCACTCTTTCTTTCATTCTACAAACCAAGGAGAATGTTGACCACTAACCAAGGTATACAAACATCTAAAAAGTCAGACAAACAAATGTATATTCTGCCTGAAAGACAAGAAGAGACAAAGAATGAGGAAATCCTGGACAAAACTGGAGAGAAAGAAAGCGATAAGAACCGACAGATATAGAAAACGGATAAATGTTCACAAGCATGGGAATGAAATACAGGAGCAGATTAACAGAGCGACAGGAAGACTGAAAGACATGTATGCAAAGTCACTCACTTCTCCAGTTCACCGCCTTTCTCCTGCCCTCTTTGCATTAAAGTTTTGATTTCGTCTTCCAGCTCTCTGATTCGCTGCTGGCTCTGGGCTCTCTCGGCCAATAGGGTCTCCCTCTCTTTGGTCATTGCCTCCAGAGAGGATTGGCCATTCTGTGAGAACAGGAGAGGTACGGACAACTAAGCAGGCTTCTGTTTGTGGTTTCCGTGCCCAAGTTACACACATAGCTCAATCAGACAGAAGCAAAATACATTTCATGGTGAATATGCAGCTATTTAACATAGAATACCAGTTCTCTAAGTGTGAATTTCTCTCCTTTATTCACTTAGTACTACCCATGAGTTCTAACACATCTCAAATGTTAGCGAAATGTGCTTTCTGAGTTACATATTGAAACATCACGCAAAGAGTATCAAGGGCACAGCTAGTCAACCATGATCCTGGTGCCCTGCTGTCAGGTAGCAGGTGAGTGCCACTTTAACCCAAGAAACAAGGTGAGGTCAGTAAACAGTGTAATCAGCTGCTTTTGTTGATTGGTTACTAGGTTATTACAGAGCAACACCCAAAAGCAGTGCAACCAATAGCATCAGGTTTGCCCACTTCCGGCCTATAGCTTTCCACCACAATGCCTTACGAGTCATTATCAAGTAGCCTAGAAAAGTTCTTCTGCATGAAGTTGGGTAACTGCTGCCTTAACTCTGCACGGCTAGTTGATTTACAGATCAGGGCCATTACAAATCATTCACCAGTCAGTAAACAACTAAGCCAAGCAAGCAAAAGGCAGTAATAAACAGACAAAAATGAGCAGGGTATTATGGATGATTTATTGACGATTCTTTGTAGTTGAGACCGTTATCCTGAATATTTCCGAGGAGATGTTCTCGAACCTGCTGTTCTAATTTATGTTCACAGGAGATTTCTGCTAGCTCCACTGTGCCAAGCTGGTTTGACATTATTTTCTGTGGAGGGCTTTAAAAGGCTTTAATACTCAAGACTGCAAGTTAAAAGCGGACTCAACGGGATCTCCCAGTAGATCTGGCTGGAAAGCAGTAGATTCTTTGCCAGTGCAAATCTGTGCAGACACTTGGACACAGATATGGTGCGTTGATATGTTTTTTTTCCCACGCAGCTGTCACAGTGCAGCGTCGCGGACCTGTCTTACCTGCAGTTTCTCCTCAAGCTGCTCCACCTTCTCGTTATTTTCTCTGAGCTTCTCTCTCAGCTCTCTGATCTGGCTCTCCAGCTCGTCTCGCACCTTCTCCCACTCGCCCTTCGCCCCGTCTCTCATCTCCTGCGCTCTCCTCTTCTCCCTCTCCTCCACCCGCCGGGCCTGCAGCAGCTCCGCCCGCTCCCGGAGGCACTCCTCCAGACGACTCTGCGAAAGAGAGGAGGAGAGAGAGAGGGTGAGGGAGAACGAGAGAAAACAGAGGAGAGATGGCAAAATAGAACAGGCAATAAGTGATTACAAGAGCCATGTTCACAGATCAACTCAGTCAATAAAAATCATAGTTAGCAGTTCTCCTCAACGTCATTTTCTTATTGTCTTTCGACAGGGTCACATTGTTTCTTGCTCCACCACTCGAACCTGCATCCACAAGCTCACTGCCCAAACCCCGCCCAATCTCCACAAGCCCCGCCTCTCACGCACCTGCAGAAGCTCCGCCCTGGGTATCACCAGCAGGATGTCCTCCACCTCCTCCTCTCCGTCTCTCTCCTGCTCCAGGGTGACCAGGTCATCCAGAGGTTTGGGGGCGGCGAAGACAAACTGGGAGCTGCGGGAACAGACCTGTCCCTTCCCGTCCACGTACACAAACTGGTACTCCCCTGGGCCAGGCCGGGGAAGGTACGAGGCTGGAGGATTCAGACAGGACATGACAAGAGCATGTGGTGACTGGCATGGTAACCAAGTTGTCACGGCGACTGATGGAGCCACAAGTGCTTCACATTCTCCATTGGCCTTTTTTTGCATTTTGAAAGTACATCTCTGTGGTTGGGCATAACACTACTGCAACATCTGGTAACCATCTTTCTTAACGGTTAGGCTAATTACTTAATTGCTAATTAATTACTAATTGATTTAAGATACAGTCTGGACATTTAACCCTCAGGGGAAGTTATTTCACAGACTGGGTCACTGAATATTGTGCACAATAAGTTACACTTCTCAATACAGAGATATTTTTTAGGAACAGCGATAATGCCTCTTGTAATTGCTTGAGCTTGTGGGGTACTCTTGCTGCTGGAGGGCAAAACTACAAACTTAACTAGCTGTGAAACAAGGTCCAAACGTTCAGAGCGGTCCAAGCATTCAGACACAAATGCTTCATTCCAGAGAAAAGGGATCATAATCTACACATTCACTGAACCAATTCTGGGAGCTTTCCGTTACCCCAAAGTGTGCAAGTTGCACAACATACTATCAAAAGTGGAATACATGCTCATCAAGAATTTCAAGGTTTGATATGGTAATACATTCTCTATGATTATGCTGATATTGATTGTTATATGTCAAGTTTAATGCTTATTTCTGATGGTTAAGTTATCAATTAGCAAGCCAAATTTAAGTCATGGTGCTAACATCAATCAATATAGTTCTCACCCCGTGGGCCAAGCCTTATAACTTAACACAGAATTAAACTGATTATTTCTGCTGGGAAATGCTAAGTGTTCACGTCAATGGGTTTATATTTTAAACTTTAAGTAAGTCTCTTCAAAATTCAAACCACCAGTGGGGCCTGTACTTATTAGCTTAAAAAAACCATCCATCAACTGACCAACCCACTATTCTGTATGAGGTTTCTCTCGTTTTCATCCAGTATATTTAACCTTTTTAAACTCATCGATCACGTTTCAGGCCTTAATTTACACATAGAAGGACCAAACAATGTGGGCCCATCACCACTGCGATTCAAAAGGCGCCTATAGTCTTTCCAGCAAATAACTTCATCATTTTCCCTCCGGAAACTCTTACTTTATATCAAAATCCATATTAATGACCTCTCTTTTTGGTCGTAGTTTATGATTCTCTTCCTCAATAGGCCATACTGATATAGTGCGCAATTACACATTTGGCCCAGCTCGCCCGCAGTCGTAACTCTTTACGCACCACCAGGCAAACTCCACAGCGATCCCAAACAAAAGGCTTTCTGTGCTTGTATGATGACTGGCTGATAGGATCCATAATTTAGTGCGCTCACCGAGTGGAGGACACACAGGAGCTGAGAATTTAAGTTTGAATTGCTTTCACATACTTACTTTCCACAAACTAGCTGAAATTCCTATACATAAGAGAGACTCGGCTACAAATAAAGCAACATTTTAGCGAAACGTGAGCTGTTTGTTGAGTAGAAATCATTGCTATTGCTGTTATTTTCAGAGAAACACTGGATGCTGTATTTTAGTGGCAACGCAGTCCAATTGGTTTTATAGCTTTCTAGAAATCCTTACAGCTTAGAATTTGAAATCATTCATTTCAAGGTTTTAAAATGCACACGTCAATTGGACCAGCAAAAAAAGGGATATACACAACTGTGTTATGTATTAAATATTCATGTGACTGTTATATTTCCAATCAAGGAGATTAATATTTCCAACGGCTGGGTGCAAATATTTGAAAAATGCGGTATAGCTACCATTTGTTACCATGAAAATACAGCAATATGCTAGAATTCCATGTCGGTAAATATGCATGGGGGTATATTTCTATTAGGCCCAAATCATATACCTTAAAAAATACGGTTCTTTTTGGACTGTAGGAAGAATTTACAAATAGCTTCATTCACAGGCTTCTAAATAATATACATTTTGTCTCTGTGTGCTTCAGAGATGAAGGTTCTTCTAACTCAGAAAATGGTGGCTTTATTTTTGTTTAATTTTTTTCTCAAAGTGCAGTCCAATAGGGTCATTCCAAATGGGACAGAAAAGCGGGTCTCAGCCCCACGAAACAGAGTAATTAACGAATGCCTAATGCTTGTGTGACATCAGAGATTATTAGAGCTTCTGCAAACCCATGTGATGAAAGTTGCTCCTGAAAAACGTTATGATATTGGCAAACAGATTTATATTTGATCATAATGTGTGCTGGCCCCAACATCTCCAGTCTGTCACATGGTTTTACCTCCAGTAACCTCGCTGATGGATTGAAGTGACCATAAAAAACAGTCATAAAATCAAAAGTCAAGTGTAAAGCGCAACAAATTATTATAAAAACAAACAAGCAGCAACGCTAAGACTGCTGTCAGATACTCCTGATAAAATGTACTTTGCTGTGGGACACATCTATTTTCCCTGGATCAAACACTAAGCCCGTAACTTGTCTTATAACTTCACACTTCTCCTTCCAAATAAAATTTAGAATTTTGAACTTGAAGAAACTCAGTAGACGTTGATGTAGTGGTGATGAGGAAAAAACTAATACTTTCAGCTGAATTATGGAAATTTTCTTTGACAGCTTTTTAATGACGACTCTTTTTTTAATTCTTGCACCATGGAAGAGAACGACTGAGATCCATCTTCTAAGTGTACTACAGAACAACAGTATGTGCCATCTTAATTCTAAGAATCCAACACAATTCAAAGGAACTAAATCAAGGTAGTGCAACTGTGATATTCAAAATGTTTGCGACTGGTAAACAGTCTGTGTTCTTTATGAGGGCCATAAATTTTGGTGCATAAAGCCTGTCACTCAAACTGCACTTTGATGCAGTGATGTTGAAATGTGGGATGGGAGAGACTCTAGAGCTGTGGAAGAATGCCAGATGGTGCTAAACAAAAACAAGATCCTTATCTTTCATTTTTAGCTTCCTTTCCATTCCCACTATGGGTAATTTGCAAATTCTCAAACCAGATTGGATGTTTTTTTTTTTAAGGAGCATAAGGCCTGTTTGTTCATGGCTATGCTGGATGAGGTTCAGGGGTTACCTTGGAAATGCACGCAGCAGTTGACATTGGTTCCCTCTATGTAATCCACCGGGGCCAGGGCCCAGACAAAAGTGTGGTAGTCCCTCAACGATGACCAACCAGCCTGAGAGAAGCAGAGACAGGGAAAGAGTTTAGATTCTCAGCAATGGTGTGGTAGTCTCTCAAAACAAAGACCAATCAAACCCGAGAGAAAAGCTGCTTTAAGTCTGAACGTAGGCTGAGCTGGCTTGATTTGTGTGAAGTCGGAGCATGTTCCAATCTGCATTTTGTTATGTTCTGTACATACGATTAGAGCTAAAATGTTGTTTTAAATTTAGAAACATATTTATTCTGGCTATGTAGACCCTTATTCCGGCTATATAGTTACAGAAATAATATATGAAGTACATAATATATAAAGACATAATGTATAAAGTACACTTCTAAAACACAGGTAATCGAATACTATTGATCTTCATGTATACTCTAATATTCACATATATAAAATATGTGTGAATATTAGCTGCACACTGTATTTAATGGAGAAATCAGTGAATGCTTTTCAAAATTATACAATTTTCGATTTCATTTATTATGAATGTGTACTATAATGTATATAAAATCCACATACTGAAATCGTCTCCAGGTACCTTGGGGAATAAGAATGCAATTGTGATTTTGAATCATATATATTTTGGGTGTCTACATTCAAAAATATGCTGCATCATGTCTCATATTATCTATGGAATTGTAATTAATGAGGCAAATTTGATTCGCTTATCACATTGGTTCCACTTATTGTTTTTTTGTCTCTTGGTTTTATAGCCCTCATCATATGTGTACATTTGTCTCATTTCTCCAATTCAGTAGATAAGAAATGCACTCTCCTCCAATAAGCATGCTGCCAGTTAATACTCCCTCTATATCAGAAGTCAACTGACTGAGGTATGTAGTGCGCTGGACGAGAACACTTTAGGCAGGTGTCTAACAAGCAGGAGGAGGCCCTTCTGTGGGCTACAGAGCTTCAGTCTTGAAACGGATGGCGTAGACTGGTAGGTATATATTAAGTGCCCATTCCTGCTTCCCGAATTACAATTCCTCAACAAAATGTCTGACATGCGTGTGGTTATGCTGACATGTGTAAGTCATCATGGCGGACTCTCTTCACCTTGAAGAGCCCGATCCAGTCGCTGCTGGCCCAGCGATGCTCCGTGCTCAGACTGTAATGGCACTCAACCCGGCTCTGGGGGAAGTAGGTCCGCCCCACGTTCCGAAACTCCACCTTCCAGGGCTTTTCCATGGAGACAGAACGATCCAGACACAACCGCTTGTGCTGACGTGAAGAACTACGGAGAAAGGAAAAAGCTGGTGAAAAATTGGATTAGATCTGAACAAAGATCACCCAAGGTAAAAATTGAGTAAGAAAATTGTAGATGGTATGGTGAAGTCCACACAACACCACATTGGATTTCTAGAATATGTGACAAACACCATGAAATAACAGATTTCATTTCTGTCAAAACAATGGAAGAAGAAATGTATTAGAACTATGTGTAACAATAAAATTAAGGTACGGTTAGGGCCTAAGGTTAAAACACAGTACACACCCTTGATAGAACATACTGAGTTTGTAGCCCCGTGAGTGAAGTAACAGAGCATGCTCTTGTTACATTATCACGTGAACAGAACCGGGTTGCCAAATCCATAACAATATCACCACTTAAGAGTCTGGAGTTACAGTATAGTTGGTTATATTTACCTCTGAAGCTATAAAAGTCATGTTGTTTTTAGTATGGGCTGGTATATTTTAAGCCAACTAGAACCAAGCAAGATCTCTGCAGCTGTTCTAACAAGGATAAACCCAGTGCCCCAAGCAACACCTGTGCTGAGTTTGTAGAACACCAAACACCTCCGGGGAACTCAGACAGGTACGCACTCATCCTCATGTTTACAAAATTATTCTGTAAAAAGGCTGCAGGGAGTTGAATTGACGCACCTGCTTACCACCTCATGAAGCATTACGTGAGCAGGCAGAAAAACATTCAAATAATCCTTCGGTAGTAATTATCCAAATCCATGGAGAAATGATAGGCCAAACAAACAGAGCTCACTGAAGCACCATTAAGTTGTGTTGTCAGTTTGAAAGACAACTCATAGGATATATTTGCAAGCATGTCAGACCTTGAATTTTATTGTATTATATTTTATATGAATTATTCATTTTTTTGGAGGGAGGGGGATATCAACCCAGAACTCAGAACAATATAATGTGTTGTTTTAAATCTGGTGTATTATTTTCTCTTTATGCGTCTTGTTTCGTTTTTATAATGAAAATCTTCATGAAAGCAACAGGCACACATAGGATAACCCAGTGTGCAGAGGCCTGGTAACCAAATCAATTCATCTTATACATTTGAAGTGATTTTATTTAATTTATTTCATACTTATTTGTTTATTCAATTGAAATATATTCCATTAATAAGTTATTGCGTAATGAGGAGAACAAGCACGAGGACATAGATAAGGTGACAGCAAGTTGTGCAATGACATGGAGCGGGAGAGAGCGGCTCGCTGAGGATATCAACTCTGGGAAAACTATGGAACACAGAGAAGATGAAATTGGAGGACACTTGTTTTGAAACAGTCAGCGAGACTTGTAGGACCGCCTGAAGGTGGGTCTGAAATAAATACATCATAATAACCAGAACCAGTCACATCACCCGCCGATAATAACACGAACTACAGACATACCTAAGTATTGCGCGACAAACCGTTACTAAACACCAGCGCCGGTCACGCGGACCACTAAATAAGTAAATGCATTCACAAATAGTAGAAACAGCTGTCCCCTTTGCTCCACTTAATAGTATAAACTGACGGTGCACTTTTAAACTCGAAAACAAGGTAACGAGTGCATCATCTTCCTTAAAATCATTGAGAGTACAAATAATTGTAGGGAATTTATCAGTAACGTCCGTGTCATTTGTCTTCTCAAAGCCTTATTTTAACCATGCTACACTTACAGTTCAAAATATGCCGGTCTTACACAGCAATATAAAATATTTCCAGATGAACAGCCTATTTGGAAATTTGGATTGACTTAATCTTAAAATGAGCTGGTTGATGTGGCGAAAAAAACATGGCAACATCGTATCTTAACACACATTTCATGAGTCACAATATCAAAGTTGCTTGACCACTGAGGAAAATTCACATGTGAGCGAAAAGTTCGTTAACGGCCCGAATGAAGTTCAGACAAAACCGGAAAAGATGCTTTACATTTTTTCGGCGTTGTATAGTGGTAGGCTAATAGCAGCAAGCTTCTGGATCAGTTGACCAGAATACTCTAATGTCATACAAATTCACAGGTGTTTAAGACTTTAAACAGTTTATGATGCAAAACAAGCAAGTCTAGCGAACCAATTGGCGCAATGACAGCATCAATCGAATGATCAATGCAAGTATCAGACAGGAGCTGCATGCAAAAAAGAAGACACGTTAGAAAAGCTATTTTCTCTAAAATCATTTTAAAAGCAAGACAATAGCTTACTAATCAACTATGTAATTTACTCTATGTAACTATGTAATTTACTGATGTACTTACCTGATATGCGCCTGAAAATGAAAAGTTAATGAAAATAAGTCGTTTATACCGAGTAAACTGTCATTAGAAAAATAATTATACGAAATATACTATGAAAACTAGGTGTTCTGTGTGCTGTCAACTCGTCCTCAACGTGTCAGATACTCCACTAAAATTTCTACCTCCAACAATAACAAAAACAAAGACATGCGGTTTGGACAGTTGCACTTCACTATGGGAAATGTTGTTCTGTAGAACATCCAGTAATAGTAGGTTACGAGGAGATAAACTACAATTTCTGATGACAAGAATAATGTCCGCATACGTTGTGGCCGCGAGAAAAGCATTGCATGTAGGGGGATGTGGTTTAACGGTTTGTTTAATCTACTGGAGTACTAGCACTGAAACCGGGTCTCTGCCAGTTTACAAAGGACTACATTTTCCAACTGGCAATGGGAGCCACGAGTAGAGTTTGTGAATCGCAGAAAAGACAAGTTGCTTTTGTCTTCACTAACAACTCGCAGTCGCCCCTGATTGGCCATGATCCTAGGCGGATTCGAGGAGAAGGGATGTATGTGCCGTCTTTTACAAATCACTGTCACAATTTTTCAACACCAATAATTGTACAAAGAAAGAAAAAAATTGCACTAAACACCAGTGCAAACTAATTTGTGTAAGCCAATAGTCTACGTATATCAGTAAATGTGAAAAATGTAGCATGTACATCTCACAAATAGTTAAATTAGCGGTTTACAAATTAGCGTTCACAAATAAGTTATCAAGTCATACTATCAAGTAAAAATCAGGTTCAAAAGGCATAAAGTAACATGTCATACGTTCTGTATAATTATTGAACTATACTCAGCTGAGTTATAATTTAGTTTCCACAAAGTTTAATCAAATAAAGCTACATCGTGTGTAAACAGTGTCAGGTCGCTGCTGACTTCGAGTAACATGAGAGTGACATACTCGAGCAGAAAGGAGGTCAGGCTTAGCGTATAATGTTACAGTCGCTCCCATTGCTTGCGTTGTGTGAATAGGATTGCCGCCAGCAATGGTCGTGGCGCAAGGTTTAACTGGAGCGATTCTGTACAAAAACTGCGATTTATTGAGGGCCGAATTGTTCACAACAACGCAAGCCAAGTTGATTGATTATGTGAAATTTCTTGCGGTCCTCTTCTAGGTGGTGTTATGTTGTATATGAACACTAGGTGACAGTACACATTAACTAAGCCTTAGGACGGCAAACTCCTGGAAAATAATTGTCTCAGACGGACAGCCTGGTCTCAGAACGCACTTCGAACCGTACTGCTGAGGAACGTTGTTTATTTCTGTTGTGTCAGAACGTAACATTACAGCAAACCCCTCTTGGGGTAGATCGTGCCGAGGTGTCTGAATGTTAAGAGGCTACGCACTCGCCACGCTCAAAATGACAGCAATACTGCTCCTAATTAATTGAGGGATCATTTCATCACACGCGATAAGGTTCATTATCGGCGGTTCATTCACTGCGAGCATTAGCCTGATTAATTTCATTACCATAGCCGAGGGACCAAGCATGCGCATGTGTTGGGAATTTACAACAAACCGCGGTGAAATTATTACAGACATCACAAATTAAACACAGGATTTATGAATATCAACTAATTTAATTAAGATGATAGTACCACAGAAACGTATGGAGAAAGAAAACAACTTATTTCGCTTATTTGTACATGGGATAAGGACTAAGGACAAATGAATATAAAGACTTGCGCGCGCGTTCCTGCGTGCATATTATTTTCGGTCTGTCTTCACACACAAACGCATGCAGGAACTTTTGATGAATATGTCATCTTGGTATAATATGCCTTATCTATACATTTAATGTTCCCTTTGTGTATCGAAATTACATTATTTTGTGCATCAGCAGACAATTTTACCCCTCTATCAATAAGGCCTCTACGATTAAAAAGTAAAACCATCTAACTAGTATTTCAACGGGACTCTTTAACATGAACACGCTCTGTACACAATCAGTTGGAGAATTCAAAGAATATTAATAAATCTCAAAGTAATTACTCAAAATGACATATTTTAAGATTGGCCGTAAAACAGCAAAAAGTTGAAAGTGCAGACGATTTCTACAAACGACATTCGGAGTACTGACATACCTATGAGAACTGCTGATGCGGGGTTTTTAAGACAAAATAGCAACTGTCATCCAGGACAGAATGTGTACGAGACAAGGTCTACTACAGAATTAATTAATGAGTGTAGCGATTAGAGCGAGCTCGAATTCCCTTTACGACTGGTTTAAGTGAAACTTCAATCAAATCATCACTAACACAAAAGCTGCATGTACCAGCGCATTAAAAGTTGCTGCAACACTGCTTGTCAAACATGTATGCTAGCCATCTAAAAGGTCAGTCCAATTTATATGACCCGTGGATAAATCTGTTAACACGAGTCGCCTTTAGCTGAGGCAATACATGTATTAAATTAAACAATTTTACAGGGCACTGAGAAGGTACAACGCCTCGCTTTGTAAAAGTCTTAGTGTTATTAATTTAGTCCAGGCCTATACTTAACGTGTGCATGCACATGCGCGTGTATTAACCTACGAATTGAAGAAATTAGCTAAAGCTATACGTCAAAGGTTGTGGTAGTACTGGACAGATTTGGAAGGCAGATAAGAATATACTAATTATACGGTTCATCCTAGCTAGACTCAGTTTTTAATTTATGAAAATAAACGGTAAAAAACTTATTTCTCCATGCTAAGAAGCGGATGTCAGTATGCATGTGATGTACGTCATGGCTTTCCAAGCAACAACAGAAGGCAATCTTTGCATATCCTCTGAGAAATCCGCTTTAAGATATGCTTCGACAAATAGATTTTAAAAAATAAGTCTTTAACTGCTCTCAACACTTAGGTAGTTATGTCTTGGAATCGGTGTCAGTCTGCCAGTAGGGGGCGCCGTTTCACTGGGTGAATAAAGTGTGTAATATAATGTAGGTCACATGTCAACGTTACAGTACCTTAGGGGTTGAACGAATCCCATGTCTTTTTTTTTTTTTTTTTTTTTGCAATCAGGGCATGCTAGAATCTAATGGGAACCTAAAAACGTCCAATTCAGCCATTGAAAAGGATCAGCTGGGAGTCATTCTGCAACGGCTCCCATACAAAACCTAATGGGACATCAAGTATAAGCTTGAGGAAGCTGAAAATATGCCTAGATGTGAAAAAAAAAAACAATGAAGCAATTAGGTGTAAAAAAACAATGAAGCAATTAGGGATGATGTAAAAATTATGTTGACAAAAACGTTTTCACTGTTAAAATCAAAGGTAATGATAATGGACCTTTCAGAAAGAATGCATAATTTATGCAGGTGCAAACCACAATTCCTAAAAATTTTCATGAATGCCATATTATCACAATTCTGCGTATACAAAGTAGTATACAAAAGTATTGCACCATATTTATTTACATATTTTCACTTATTTTGATCATATGTTTCTGCCTAATTGCCATCTCCCCGGTTATTTGATGTGATACAAATTAGATTTACAAATTAGAGACAAATCTCAAAGTTTAATGGCATAAAACCTATTTGGGTGATGTTAAGTAATTAGAGCCTGAAGACAAGAATTTTCATACAGCATAAGTAAATCCTACCTGTGATGTTCAATGATACCGTATAACAATATTAGATTTATTAGTTTAATATTAACAGTAACATAGTAATATGAAAATACAGAATACAGAAATACATCTTTTTATTCTTTGTTTTTCCCTGTTCACACAACATATAGGTTATTTATAAATGTGGAACTGTATCAAGGTACTTTATCTGCACAGTTCAGTAGCGCTATAAGAGTGAACCCGCTTTCTCTTTTCAAGTGCAGCGGAGCATTAGACATACAGACCTTTGAGTTACAAAAACAATGGACAACAGTAGCAACATTCTAATGGTACTTTTTTCATTATCAGTCCCTAATTCAAACTGGAATACTATCACACATTCCATTCATAAAAAAACACAACATACTAACAACCAAGCAAGTGGTGGAGAATGGAGCACATACAGAAATGGTGGGAAGTTCCAGGTTTATTACCAGAAAAATAGTTTTGTGGGAAGGGTTTACAAGTTCCAGGGGAGATCAGGGTTAGGATGACAAGACATGCAGGCATGATTCTTAAGTACAGTATCAATCAACATTGTTCCAAACAGGAAGACTACTGTCCTGTTGCTGGAAAGGAAATAGAAGCTAGGCTCTGTCAGAAGCGTCCCATTCACAGTGAGGCAGCTAAACCACACACAGACTTATGGGATGCTACCATTTAACCAATAAGCAGCTGGATACAGCTACAAACTTCCAGAAGTCCAAAGAGGATGTCAATTATTTTTTCTCTTCTCAACATTATTATCTCGACATCACTATTTATTTTTCTTGTGATCTCAAAATAACAAAAGCTGTTTTCTTGTAATAATGACTTATCTTGTGATCCTGGGGAATAACAGAAGTTGTTTTCTTGAGATAACTTATTATATAAAATAATAAGGCCTATATATTGGGCCTATATAACCTAATGAAACAGCATATGTGATTAGACTTTGCAGCTGGTTAGAACAGACCAAGGCTGTCACTATGTGTGGTGATGGCTTCTACTGGTTAGCTAGCTAGTCATCACTAGTTTCTCAAGCTTGAGCTCTCTTCCCACGACAATGCACCATTGCACAATTCCCTTGATAATGTAGCTACTGTGATGTAGCTACCCTACAATTTTCCCCAAACTTTTACACAGTAACAGAGTAATGAATCATAACTGATACTTAAAAGACATAAGATTCAACCATGATCCAGGAATACAAACGGATGTGCTCACCAGCTAACAAACTAACAAGCTGGTGGCTAAGAAACAAATGGAGGTGACACTCTGATTTAGACTAGGTCTGGTTATTGTGTTACATAGTCAATGCCTCATGTTCAATGTCCAGAATAACATTACAGTATTAACCTTGTGATGCATATTAACCAGTTATCACAAGCTACCTCTAGGTAGTTCAGTTGACTAGCTATCCAGCTAATATAGAAGCTAGGCTACAGATAGCCAACTAGTAACTATTATGCTATTATATATTTATGCCTCCCTAAATTAACTGATAAAAATAGGAAGGCTATCCTCCATGTCTAGTCAGCAAATACATGAGATGTAACCTGGCTAGTTTGGCTGTGAATGGCCAGCTATTACTGTCATTCTTTATCTCATGGGAAATGCCAACAATTTCCATCTGTACCAGAGTTTTAAGCCCCTCAACACGAGTGACAAATGAAAACAGTGGAAAAATGGACGTCACTTTTTTACTCTGAAAAGTGAGGTGCCTGAGAGGTGAGCTTGCAGACAGACAGTTCTCCAACTTTTGTTTTCTTGAGATAACAAATAAATAAGCCTTTTTCACAAGAAGACTATTTTGTTATCCCGAGATAGCAAGATGAATGAGTTGTGATCTCAAGATAACTGGACATGAAAAAAAAAAACATAGATGTGGGTAGCATACAACAATTACAGCAGTGTAAGCCAGTAACAACAAGTAATAACAAAATGAAGTGCAACTAATACTGCACAAAAAGAAATCTGCATTACAGTACCTGTCTATCCAATATTTGAAATGGGAAGGGTTGTCCACTTACTCATTGATGGTAACACCCAGAGATTTCAAATCCATCAGTAGCATTTGTACAGGGGTGGTTTACTTTGGGCTGAAGGCTTTCTTGGTCATCATGCAAAATAATAGAATGTCTAGTCTTATTGAATTTCTATCCTCAGAATTTGCTACAATAATTTAACAGTTTACGTTACTTATCCAGACCAACTTACAGTTTACATATTACATACCATCCATTTATATAGCTGGAAACAACACAGCATCGTTGGAAGGAATCCAACCCGCGACCTCTGAGTTACAAGACCAGCTCCCAAACTATTATACTACAGTAGTGCTACTGAGGTCCATCATTGAAGTCCATCAGAAATAGGGGGGTTATCATCTGCATGTAAAGACATTCCGAGTGATGTATTGACAGAGCTGTTAGTCATGTCTGGCACTGCGGGTAAAATTGATGAAATGGATGCATTTATGATCTCCCACATTGTAAGTAAAAGCATCCTCTAAATGATTGTAATGTAATGTAGTTGATTCCAAAGGCTAATGGTGCAGGACACTAAAGCCAAAGCAAATAGCAATGTGGACAAAGAGTACTGAGTTTGTACACTGGAGCGTGTACCGCCTTGCTGGCTGACTTGGCCGAACCCTTTGCACAGCTGCCTCCAGTGAAGGATTGTTTGTGAGTGGCTGCCCACTCTTGGCTGGCCAGGCACCTGTGGTTGTGTGACCTGAGTATATGCTGACTTTGTCACTCTCCAATGGGCATTGTTTAGTGTATGGTGCATCTGCAGTATAGAAGGAAGCCAGGGCTCATCAGCGAATCAGAGTCACATGTTATGGCTGCCTCCTGCTGTGGAGGTGGGTGCCGAGTGAGGCTAAACAGCTCAGCCGCACCGGGGTGGGAAAAACTGGGAAAAAATTGCAATAATAAAAGTTTGTAATTAATATCAAAACATACTTTGCTTCTTTACACACTGCTGTTGCAGCTCACCTTGTTGAGTTGGCCCATTACACTTTTTCAAGAAATAATATAGTTTTGTGTTGGGTGCCTTAAAGTCTGACCCACTAAGATCTATTTATAACTCATAATTCATTAGAGTCGTGAATATACAGCTAAAAATATTATATGTCAAAAAGTAAAAAAAAACTTCAACAAATTGGATGGCAAGCCATATGATTGATTGAATTTTTTTCTTTAGTATTTGATGGAATCTGGGCATTTAATAAGCAAATTTTGGAGTAATTGCATATAGAATTTTGGTTATTGTGTCAATATGCCATTGAGATCTTCAAAGCCTTTGCACCAGACGAAATGTCTGCATAGTGCTGGGGGCTGTGTGCGGAAGTCAAAACCGACTTTTTATCATCATAGCCATTAATCCCCGGGTGAGTGATCTTTTTAACGGCGTGTTACAGTTTGCACCGCCACAAAATGCACCATGGGTTTTATCGCTCGGTTCACAAGGCAAAAGACCGAAACCGAAATGTTGATGACATCCATCTTAAGTTGATCCTCATTGATCAGGCCTGTGGGTGTTGCCAGTGGGAGACGCAGTATGTTTTGTCATTAATGTGTGAAGCAGTCCATTCTGGCGCAAAGGGTCAAAACCCATTTTACTGTGTGTGTTTAGGTATGTCCAGACGGTGATGTATGATTGTTGATGGCTGTTTTTTTACACAGCTGGCCAACAATTGAATTTTCAGTTTTATATCTATGGTTTTCATTGTCTTCAAGTGAATAGGTTGTCCCTTGAATTCAACATTTTTGGTTGATTTATGGTAAAGGATGAGAGACAGCTGAAGAATGCTTTGCACCCACATGGGCCAAAGTCAGATTTCGCTCTAAGGCTGCTAGCGTCGTAGCGTTTTTGAAAGATGTACTGTGGGCTGACAGGAGGAGCTTTTCTTTAAATATGGGCCTAATTCTCCGTCGGTTGGTCAGGAGAAGTGGGACAAAGCTGCTGTCTGGTTGAAACTCCCCCGCAGGACGCTCGGTGGAGGAGAGGAGGCCGCCATGAAGGAGCCCAGGCCCCACAGGGTGTTCAGAACACCACAGCAGTTCTACCGGAGCGAGACCGATGCTGGGTAATGGGGGGGAGGCAGAGATGTGCGGGGGGGGGGGGGGCACCGCCTCATTTACGGCTGCACCAGAGAATGACGCAAGCCCGGTCCTCACTCCCATTTTAGGCATGCGGTAACGGAAGGTTCTAAAGGTAGTGACGGAGGGTGCGGTATGCCACTGAAAAGCATTAAAGCTCCCGCGCCTCGCGGCGACCCAGCGATTTTTACGAGAATGCAGGAAGCCTGTAATTAAAATCACTGCTGTGGGTTTTTCTCTTTGCTCTGAGCGTTCGCATCACTGTCACTCTCAAAAACTGCTTTTCGGGATTTAGTGTAGTTTGGAAAGAAGGCAGGACTGCAGGCAGTGTGTGTCTGTGTGTGTGAGTGTGTGTACGTCTGAGGTTATGTCACTGCCTGTGGCTGTCTGGTGTGTGAGCAGGGGCTGGTGGTTGTAAAGCCAGCCAGGGTGGGGATTGGGAGGGGGGTAAGGGGCGGATTGATAGATTTAGGCCGATGGGCCTCCCGGCGGGGACATCCTGACAGCTTTACTGTCTGGACACATGAAGGTGCAGGCAGCTCCCCCAGCACCCCCACCACACCCACACACCCCCTCCGCCACCCACCCAAATTCCCTACCTCATGGCCCCCCTCTCTCTAAGGATTACACATTGGGACGGAGGGTTACACTCAAACCCAGAGCCGTGCCTTAGCAGGTCAGCCAAAAGCTCTCAGATGGCATCATATGACTAGCTGTAACATGTGATTCTATTTCCCCTGTGGAAAAATGAGCAGGCAATTTAAATGAAGGGGATTTGGCTTAAATTCAGGACAGGGAATCCAGACCAGCAAAGAACAGGATGCAGCGGAAATCGCTAGAATGAAGCGGCTGTGGAGTCAGAGTCCTGCTAGTCCACATAACTTATGATTGACTTGTGAAGACTCAGATTAGGTATCCTCTGAGTTATGGGTTTAGCCGCCATTAGAAGTTAAGAGTTGAGGTTGGGGGGGGGCACCTTGAAGTCTTGGGGTCAAGGTTAATCAGCTAGAAGAAGGGATGAAGACAGCAGCAGATAGACAGGAGGAGAAGAGAGGCTCTGACGCCGTAATGACAGACGAAGAGGACAGGGGAAAATTGGATAGTGTCGTGCAGAAATGGAGGAGTAAATCAAGCTGAGGGATGACGGACAGACAGAGAGAAAAGAAGGGAGCGCGGAGGTGGGGAGGGCAGCGATGGCAACAACAAGACAGTGATGGAAAGAGAACGAGGGATCGATCGGGATAAGAGGAGAGGAGCGGTGCGGGAGCAAAATTGAAGAAGAAATGAAAAAAAAAGGCAAGGGCAAGAATAAGCGTGAGTGACAGAGAGGGGGAGGGAATGGAGGGAGTGAGAGATGGAGGGAGGGGGCTGGAACGGGAGGAGCGGGAGAAGAGGGTATTTAGTATGCAGAGGCGAGTGGCCCCATCTGCTTAGCGCAGCAGTCCTCGTCGTATAACTGTCTCCGGGCCGCGGGCCGCATAAAGAATGTCCCAGATTTGATGTAATTCCACAAAATTAATGACAGCTTTACACAGGATGGGCCGTGAGGGAATGATTAGTGTTTGATCGTCCATCTGATGCGCGCGGCGGCTGCAGGGAGGCTCTCTCATTCTGCCTTTAAGCGCCCACACTCACTCACACTCACGCGCCAGCGGTCACAAGGGCACCAGCACCTACAGCACCTACAGCATACACACTCTCACACACAGTACCCCATACACACACTTACACACAGTACCCCAGACACACCCTTACACACAGTACCACATACACACACTCACACACATCACCCTATACACACACTCACCAGCGGTCACAAAGGCACCTGCAGCTATACCTACAGCACCAACAGCATACACACACTTACACACAGTACCCCATACACATACTTACACAAGGTACCCCATACACACACTCACACTCAGCACCCCATACACACACTCACACACAGCAACCCATACACACTCACACACACTCACCCAGAGTACCCCATACACACACTCAGACACAGCACCCCACTCATAGACACACTCACACATACTCACACACATCATCCCTGTCACGATGCTGGCCGTGGCCTCAGACAATAGAATAGGGTTTTTCTTAAACCACCTGAGCCAATATATCAAAAAAGGGTTTATTTGATGGTAAGCCTAGATAGCCTACATTATTAAGTTTATGTAACCGGTTACAATTTCATTTCATGATCATTGAAAAGCATTTTTTAGAAAGACTAAAAACATTTCTATGCCATTTTACAAATGGTTGCAAAAAAAAAAACCCTTCACCCTGAGACAGCACACCTGTCATTAAGTTGGCCCACAATCACTCACATGTTGACATTCCATTCAATTAATTACTGTCACGTAGGCTGGCAACTGTTCATGTTCTCAAATTGGCAAAAAATATGCACCTAGCACACTTTTAACAAGCAAAGATCCACAGCCATTTCAACAGTGAAGGCTACTCCTTCACAATCCCATACACACTCACACACACTCGCACACAGCACCCCAAAAACACTCACACCCACAGTACCCCATACACACACTTACACACACCACACTTTACACACACTCATGCACAGCACCCCATACACACTCTTGTACACACACACACACACACACACACACCTACACACACAGCAAACCATACACCCCCCAAAACACTCACAAACACATACACACATACCTGCATCATCCTACATACAACTGCATACAGCACTCCACACACACACACACACACACACACACACACACACACACACACACACACACACACACACACACACACACACACACACACACACACACACACACCAATGCCCACAGGTCCCCATGCACACACACAAACGTACACACCAAGACAGTGTAACTCGGGTATGGACAGTGACAGTCAAAGGGATACTTCCTGCCTCATCTCCAGAAGCCCCATGGGTAATGTAGTCATCCACTGACATGACTCCATATGTTGGCAGCCTCTGCCATATTAGAGTACTGTGTAAGAGCATCAATTTTTCAACTCTTTTCAGCTCTTGCTAGATCTGTCCCTGATGAAGGCTTGGTGCAGTGGGCATGTTGGACCATATGAGGTGAGCTTTAGCTTCGAGAGCGTCTCTTATTCAGAGGTGTCAGATCTCACATACCAACACCTATGATTTACACCAGGGGGGTCACTTTGGAGCAGCACTATGCAAGAGAGGGCTTGTACTTGCCTTCCCCAAAACACTGTGATAGTAGAAGTGCAGATGCAGAACACTCAGTAGAATGAATTTTCCATGCATTTGGATGAGTATATTGAATGCAAGAGTAGGTTATCTGGACAGGAGTTAGATCTTGGGCTTTGAGTCCATAGGGGGCAACGCCGTGCTGGACGTTGAGCTGTGTACCCCTGTGGACCACCAGAAAAAATAAAATAATAGGAGGAAAGGCGAGAGAACAACATTTTAAAGGCGGAGATGGGGAGGAGGAGGGATGCCGGAAGCAATTAGCGCGATCGGAAAGGAGGTACGTGGCGTTTAAATGCGTGAGGTGTACTCCGGTGACGTCGACTGGATGAGGGCTTGTCTGGAAAAAAACGTCTGCCGGACCTTTGTTTTATCAAACTCCAATTCAAAAATCATTCAGATGCTTCAAGGAACCCTTGAGTCGCTTCCATGAAGTATTCAAACCCAGAGAAAGCGCTTGATTGTACGTGACAGGCAAATATATTTCACTCTTGAAAGGGCTTTGTTTGTGTGTTTCTGTGTGGTTTTTTTTGCTTGGCACAGTATGTCCAATCAGACATGTTCCCATGGTTTTTATTATTTTGCAATACTTTTCATGACAATGTTCCAGGAAGCTAATATAATATACAAGAGCTGATAACAGCTCTTGAGACAAAACATATAAATTTTAATGAAACAAAAAAAAATGACTAATAATATTTATATTTCTAATGCTTCTGGTGAGTGTTGAGAAATGTTGGTGTTGAGATTTTACACTGCACTGGTGTTGAAATTTGTAACGGGTGGTCCGATGTAGCTGTGACTGCCTGTTCATTGGTGGTGATGACATGAGCTAGAACCAGCACCAACGCTCTGTCGAGTTCTGATCCAGCTCTTGAGTTAAACCTGCCAGCACAGATTGGCAGTCAATGTTAACAGCCTGAAGCAAAGACTTTTTTTAATGACCTGGATCAAAGTCCAGGACCTAAAAACCCCAGCCAATAAATCCATCCAGATTTGAGTATTGCGTATTTTGCTATGAGGAACTGGAAAGAAACGAGGCGGGCGAATGCCAGTTCCTATGACATGGTCTGGTCTGAATTTCAGTAAGAACTTTTTGTAACTTTGAGTCATGATTGAATGTAATTGCTGTTTTTTATTTTCCTTAAAAAAGCACAGAATCTTTAATTAACTCATCGAACTGTGTTTTCAATGGAAAAAACACTGCATTTATTTGTAGGCCAACATTACAGTCACTTCCAGGTCTGTCCAATCCAGGTATTTGTGTGTTTATTGAGTTTATACAAGTGTGTATATGTATGTATGTATGTATGTATAATGGGTTTCAGGAAGCTTAAGGAGTACCTATTACATTACCAAACTCATCTATACAGGACTGAGTATCGTTCCCTCTTGTTTTTTGTGGACCCCTTCTGTCTTTCATTCACTCTCTCTGCTTTTTCTCTCAGTAACTCCTTTAATCCAGGACTCTGGGCTAAGAGTCGTACGGTGACATGACCATTTGGGAAGCAGACGTGAACCCTAAGATGGTCGACGAGTCCCATTCATCCGTTTAACTGGCTATGGCTTGAGTAATGCATTGCGGAGGTTACAGTTGGCCCACCCTCATCAGCTGGTTATTTGTGACAGGCTCATCACTCTATAGCGGCCACTCCTGGTCAGACCAGGCAACTGCAGATGAAGGTATGCACTATATGTTGACTTTATCATCCTCCAATAATACAAGCACTGTGTAATTGGTGGTGCGAGGATTAGTCAACACATCACAGGAGGAGTCACATGTCGACCCCCCCCCTTCGTAAGTCAGCAAGGTATGGTTGCTTGTGGGAGATCATCTATGGTTTACTTCAGGTGAGGAAAAAACAGATCACTCATAATTTTTTTCTTTCATTCTGCAATTTCCTCAGCTTGTCTCTGTTTCCCCTCGTCTCCTTTTCCCCAGTCTCCTCTCTGTCTATCCTTCCTCCTCCCTCACTCCTCCTCTCCCTCCTCCCCTTGGCTGGAGGGGGCTGGGGTGGGAAAAACCTTTCCGCCATGTTGTGACCTTTAGGTTTTAAATTAAGTCCTGCCGCGACTCACTCCTCTCTGCGGGGCCTCCGTCTTACGGCTCTTGGGAGAGCCACAAAAAAAGGGGACTCTGAAGGAACGGCCCATTTTAAAAGCTCTCCTATAGATTTTTTTCATTGTTTCGCCTCCTTTTTGTGCTAAATTAATATTCATGCTGGCGGCCCGGAAAAAGGTGAGACGGAGCTAGTTCCACTGATACTGATCGCCAAGGGACTGAAATCCTGATCTGACACCATCAGAATTATGGGAACAGGATGTGATTTATGGAGAGTTTCCAGGCAACGGGTTATGTGATTGCTCCCTTTCCCCAATTGGTTACCCTTTTTGTGGTTAGATGTCCCCTTCTCCCTTGGGGGATCGGCCAATGGAGGGCTCAGGGTTCAATAATTATGCCTGTCTCTCATATTTTCCTCTTCGGAAATGGCAATGACATCACTAAATGGAGAGGAAAGCGGCGCGAATGGAATCCGTTCTCTGCGTCTATGCTGATGATGTGTACTTTCCAGAAATTTTAATTTTTTCTTTCCTCTCTGTCCATTCTTCACAAATTTTGGAATTCGTGCATCATTTTGTTGTTGTTTTAAAATGTCATTTTCAATAGTTCACCCAAGAGGTTTTGTATTAGATATTTGTGGGTATACATTTGTGTGTACGTAATTACTTTTGTGCGAGTGTTTGTGTCATTGTGTCATTGTGTCAGTGAGAAAGTGAGTGTGTGAGAACCAAGCCATGTTCATCTGTACCTGTTTCTGTGTGTGTGTGTGTGTGTGTGTGTGTGTGTGTGTGTGTGTGTGTGTGTGTTTGTTTGTGTGTGGGTTTTTGTAGGGAAGAATTAGATATTTGTGATGTTTTTGTTTACTTGTGAGTGTATGTGTGTGTGAGTATGTGCACATGCTGGTCTGTTTCTGTTTCTAGACATAAGAATGGATATGAGTGTGTGTGTTTGTGTTGTGTGTGTGTGTGTGTGTGTGTATATATATGTGGACATGCTAGCCTGTTTCTGTGTCTACACATCAGCATGCATGTGTGTGTGTGTGTGTGTGTGTGTGTGTGTGTGTGTGAATACATATATATGCGTAAATGCTAGCCTGTTTCTGTGTCTACACATCAGCATGCATGTGAGTGTGTGTGTGTGTGTGTGTGTGTGTGTGTGTGTGTGTGTGTGCCTGTATAAGTGTGCAAGAAGGCCCAGGTTTGAGGCCATAACCTCTGTTTAGGATAATGCAGATGCTTTGTGCTCTTAACACACCAGGCTAAAGCAGGCTAAATATTGCAATTAGCGCAATATAGCCATGGAAGATAAGAGACAGAGCATACATCACCAAGAGCCGTTTAATGGGCCCAGAAAACAGAGGAAGAGCCTGAGTTATAGCTTCTTTCCCTTCCACAGGCAGGCAAGAGAAGAGGAACATAAGGAACTTGATATATTAGGCATTTCACACCACAACAGCAGTTTCCACTAGAACAATTCCAGGGTGTGGTCTTAACTTTAAAGGAATGCAGGCACTTTCAACCACAGTCTGATTAGAAGGTGCTGCCTCGAACAGATGTGTTGTTTGTTTTCTTATGGCTGTGTGCACTTTTTTTTGTTACAGCTGTTGTTAATGCCTAGTACAAGTTGTATCTCTTGTAGGGTCTTCTCCGTCTTGGTAAGGATGAACAAAAGGTGGAAAAAAATCCTTGAAGATGCTGCACTTTAGGAGCTGTAGTTTTAAATACTTGGCCGGGAACTGCTGTACTTATAATGGAGCAATACTTTGCTTTGTCTGGCCCTGTAAATATCAAGTTATATGAATGTACATAATGTGAGGAATGTGAAGCAGTGTAACACTCTGTGAGCGCTCTGTTTCTGATGGGTTGTCATCTCTGAGGCTCACACTCCATTTACTGAGTTACAGACCAGATCCTGTTACTGTCACTGCACTGACTCCTTTGAGTCTCACTGCACTGAGCTACTGACCAGATATCCTGTTGCTCTCACTGCACTGAGCTACTGACCAGATCTCCTGTGAGTCTCACTGCACCGAGCAACTGACCAGATCTCCTGTGAGTCTCACTGCACTGAGCTACTGACCAGATCTCCTGTGAGTCTCACTGCACTGAGCTACTGACCAGATCTCCTGTGAGTCTCACTGCACTGAGTTACTGACCAGATCCCTGTGAGTCTCACTGCACTGAGCTACTGTCCAAATCCCCTGTTACTCTCACTGCATTTAGCTACTGACCAGATCTCCTGTTAGTCTCACTTCACTGAGTTACTGACCAGATCTCCTGTTACTGTCACTGCTATGAGATACAGACCAGGTCTGTTACTCTCCCTGCACTGAGCTACTGTCCAAATCCCCTGTTACTCTCCCTGCACTGAGCTACTGACCAGATGTCCTGTCAGTCTCACTTCACTGAGTTACTGACCAGATCTCCTGTTACTCTCATTGCACTGAGTTACAGACCAGATCTCCTGTTACTCTCACTGCACTGAGTTACTGACCAGATCTTGCATTACTCTTAATGGAGTTTGTTATAACAAAAGTTTGGGTAAAGTATTTTCAGACAACCCCTCATTCAAATACCTCCAATCCGGTTTTCTCCGCAGGTATTGGTTTGCCACATACCTTACCTCCCATCACGCACACTGCTGGTCCCTCCCCCTCCCCATCTCCACCTTCATGGCTACTTCCCTTTCTTCTGTATTTCTCTTTCCCTTCTAGTGGTCCAGTGGAGGGGTTCATGTCACCCACAATTGTGAGGTATTATGCTGCCCCTTGGACACCAAGCCCAAGATCAAATGTCTGTACCACTGTATAACATGCCACATCACAATAAACACCTTTTAAATGCGTTCAATGTTGTCTGAAAATTCATTCCACTGAGCTGCCCTGAGTTACAGACCAGATCCCCTGTTACTCTCACTGCAGTGAGTTACAGACCAGATCCCCTGTTACTGTCTCTGCACTTTGTTGCAAACCTGATCCCCTGTTACTCTCATTGCACTGTGTTACAGACCAGATCCCTGTTACTCTCACTGCAGTGAGTTATAGACCAGATCCCCGTTACTGTCTCTGAACTTTGTTACAAACCTGATCCCCTGTTACTCTCATTGCACTGTGTTACAGACCAGATCCCCTGTTACTCTCACTGCAGTGAGTTACAGACCAGATCTCCTGTTACTGTCTCTGAACTTTGTTACAAACCAGATCCCCTGTTACTCTCATTGCACTGTGTTACAGACCAGATCCCCTGTTGCTCTCACTGCAGTGAGTTACAGACCAGATCCCCTGTTACTGTCTCTGAACTTTGTTACAAACCTGATCCCCTGTTACTCTCATTGCACTGTGTTACAGACCAGATCCCCTGTTCTTCTTACTACACTGGATCAGACCAGATCCTAGTCACTGCCCCCTCCTTTCACTATGCCAGTATCACATCACTGAGCACACACACGCAAACACACGCTCCATCCCACATACACATTCAACATATATAATACAAGATTCATACACTATAGAATTTATGATCACCACCCCACCCACGGTCATTCTGGAACCACTTCGGAGACCGCGAGGCAGAGACACCGAGCGTCAGGGTCATTTGTAGCGTCCCTCTCTCAGTCCCACGGAAGAGCGACAAGGGGGTACGAATACGTGCACCGCAGTCAAAGGGCTCGGTGACATTGAATTCAGTAACAGGAGGCAGACTGTACTGTCTGCTGTATAAGTGTGATGCAGGGACAGGTAAATGGGACTGCCAGACAGGTGTGCGTCCTGGGGTTGAGATTCGTAACCCTGGGAAGCTCCGGGGGTCACAGACCACAATGCACCTCTTCCATACCCTCATTTCTCAGAGAAATCCCTCTATACACACACTTCCTTTCCTCTCCTCCCTTTAACCCTTATATCTGAGAAATAAGCATTTTACAGAGTTTGGGCCGTAAAGAGCCGGGAGCAGATAGCCCATAAATCTGGCTATAAAAGTGTTGAGCTGTCAGAGGTGCCATCAGCCATCAGCGGTGTGCGGGCGGGCTGATGAAGGGGGAATAGGTGATAAAAAAACAGCATTTTAGGGAAATTATGTCCGGCCCTCCATTTGCAAAGTGCTGCAGTCACATTGCAGTAGAATCTTAATCATGGGGCTTTAACGGAGGGAGTCTGTGTGTGTGTGTGTGTGTGTGTGTGTGTGTTGTGTGTGAGAGAGAGATAGAGAATGTGTGTGTGAGACAGTGTGTAACAGACAGACTGCACTGTGTGGGTGTGAGAGAGTGTGTGAGAAAGAGAGATTGCATTGTGTGTGTGTGTGTGTGAGAGAGAGAGAGAAAAGGTGTGAAAGACACTACATTGTGTGCGTGTTTGTTAGAAAGAGAGAGAAGAGTGTGTGTGTGCGAGACAGAAAGACACTGCATTGTGTGTGTGTGTGTTGTGAAATGTGTTAGAGTGTGTGAGAGAGAGAGAGAGAGAGACTGGTACAGAGAGTGCATTGTGTAGGTGTGAGACAGTCTGTGAGAAAGAGAGACTGCATTGTGTGTGTGTGTGTGTGAGAGAGAGAGAGAGAGAGAGAGGTGTGAAAGAGACTGCATTGTGTGTGTGTATGTGTGTGTGTGTTAGAAAGAGAGCATGTGTGTGAGAGAGTGTGTCAAAGACAGACTTCAGTGTGTGTGTGTGTGTGTGTGTGTGTGTGTGTGTACGCGAGAGAGAGAGAGACGGCGACTGCAGTGTGAATGTGTGTGAGAGTGTGTAAGTGAGATAGCCTGCAGTATATGTGTACATGTGAGACTGTGTGTGAGAGACTGTAGTGTGTGTGCCAGAGTGAGAGAAATCGGGTTTGTAAGAGGGTGTGTGAGAGAAAGAGCCAGAGACTGCAGTGTGTGAGATTGTGTGCAAAAGAGGGAGAATGAGAGACGCAGGGAGGGAGAAGGAGGGATAGATGGAGCAATGGAGATGGAGGAGTAGAAATTATTCAGGCATAAATCACTTATACACCATACTTTTCTCTCTGTCTCCCTCTCTCTCCATCTTTATTTTCACTTGCTCTCCTTTATCGCCAGATATTTTTATTTCTCTTCCTACTCTTCCTTTTCTCTCATTCACTTTTTATTCACCCCGTTTCCCTCCACCCAATTCTCCAACTCTGTCCCCAGCCTCATTCTTGCCATGTTTTGTTTTCTATTGATCTCCCTCTATCTGCACATTCAATCTTCTTTCTTAATCCACCATTTTAAATTGCTTCCCCCCTGACAATCTGCCGGTCACAGATCTCTCAGATAACCTGAGCGTGGAGTAAAAAAAAAAATACAAGCTGTCCGCATCCAACTCCAAATGAAGTGAAACAGAGAGGCTGGTAAAAGTATTTAATTGCTTTCCACCTTTACGCGATTCCGATTCTTCGCTCGACGTATACCGAAGCTAGGGTTCTGCTTCTGATATATTTTGAGCTAAACAGCTATTTGCAGATAAAATGGGTTACATTCCCCCACACCTCACCCCCCCCCTTCCCACCCCACACACCCCATATGTAGGCTGAATACCCAGATTATGTCTTGACATTGCTGTGAAATCCTTGCCAATAAAGTTGAAATTGAAATACATTGAATGCTCCCAAATCACAAATAAATGGAGATAGAAATGATTGGAGTTATATATCTTTCTGCTATGTGTTAGGGAAGGCTAAGGGCCTGGGGGATGGGCATGGGGGGGGGGGTGTTGCTGGGGTGTGAGGGGTAGGGGGGGATGGGGGGGGGTTAGGGTGACTGAGACAGTGGTGAGAGGGTAATGCTTTCAGAAAAGAGGAACGACAGAGGCCACGTCTGACAGACAACCGAACATTTAGTTGATGAATGCCCTCCATTGTCCGATCCGAGACTCTCCTCTTAATTGGAGGTCCTTCGTTAATTAATTTTAATAGCACATTTTTGGGGGGCCCTTTTCGGTTGAGTGCTCGAGCTTTTCCTTGCGGGTGATGTAATCCGCCGTAGAGCGCGGGAGCTTGATCCCAGGAGACGCTCAAGACGGCGTTCGCCCTCCCGACGCGCCCGGGGGGACTCGTGAGGCGAACCCTTAGACGTGCCCTAATGTCCACCAGCCTCAAAAGTGCTGCTGGGACAGAAAATATGCTGTTTTGAGAAACTGTCAAAATAATCAATTTTTTCCAGTACGCCGGGGCTGGCTGACATTGATCCTCGAGAGCCGTGGGGTGAAGCGGACCTTTGCTTTCGCCGTAAAATAAGCGACCAGGAGAGGTGAATTAACTACCTGATCAACTCCTTGAACTCCTACACTCCCATTATATTCCTGTTTGTTGCTGAATTTTTACATCTTTCATTCACATATACGTAGGATGAATTGTATCAATATAGTATACGCAATGTTTGCATTGGGCCCAGGACGCCAAAGTATGGTTGCACCATCATAAAAACATAAATAGAACAACCTCAGCAATTTACAGGGCTGAAATCGTCTTGCATAGACATATTCTTCAAGGACAAATTATGTTTGATGAGTCTCAATTCATGACAGCATTGTATAGTATGTTAGACACATCTGCTCATGTTGTCAAGGAAACTGAACATACCTTGCTATCTTAAATAAAGGAGTTTTTCCTCTTCGCTGTTGCCCTTAGCTTGCTCTGAATGTGGTCTCAGGCCTGGAACCCATGTAAAGTTGCTTTGTGACTATGTGTACTATGCAAACTATTTTGTGTTCTACAAATGTAATATAATGGAAATGGAATGGAATGAATTGAATTGAATTGAATTGAATTGAATTGAATTGAATTGAATTGAATTGAATTGATTTGAATTGAATTCTGTTTGATTGCAAATAAAGAACAGGGCAGAAATTAATTAAATGTGCCTTGCTACATTTTTTGCCAAGGTACCATTACTCAAACAAAAATATATTTATTTTCATACATCTTGAAAATGTTACAACTTATATTTTGCAATTCTTTATTCTGTAAATATTATTAAAATATTATGCTATTAAAATAATAAGCTGATTTTTTTTTTTCTAGAGGTACCTACCTACATTTTCTAGTTTCATGAAATGAATTAAGGAAGGTAGGACGAGACATGAAATCAGTACAAGACTTTTGGAAGGCAGGGCAAACAGAAAATGAGTATATCTCGTTTTTTGAAGACGTACGGGAAGAAAAGGGAAGTATAGGGCCTAAGGTGTTACCAAAGTGAGATATCGCGTTAATGTTCATATAACTCCGTTAGGCAGAACTTTTATTATGAAATAAAAATTCCCACCCACTACTGTCTGTGGAAAGTAGCTTATAACCTGAAACCTATTGTACACCCTGCAGCTGTGTGAACAGGAAGAGAAGGGAGAGAGAGAGGTGGGCAGACCAGAAGGGGAACTGGAACGTCCATGCAGATATTACTTTGGAATGAAGAGCGCTAGAGTCATCGTTCAAACGCTGTAATAATCACTGAGACATAAGAATTCAGAGAGTGAAGAAACAGCTTTAGGTAGCAGAGATATTTCCATACATGAATGGCCCACAGTTGGTGAATAATATACTGACCAGTGTCACCCTTTTGCTACACAATATAACACAAGCTATTTTTGTGTTCAATAAATTTTTAGTTTACATTGATTATGACAATGTCTGAATGATGACTTTAGACATGATATAACATGATGAAAAAAGAAACCACACCTGCAAAAATATTGGTCATTTTTTAATAATTTTAAATTACATACTGACAGTATTTGGTGTTTTGCTGGAAAGAATGTAGATTATCTTCTTCTAAGCTGACCCTGGGACATTTTGATTTTTTCCCCCACCCAACTAGTATGAGGCAGTGGCAGAGCTATTATATTCAGAGCTATATTCATATTTTAATATAGTACAGGAATTGTAAATTGAACATTTCACATAAGTTTAAAAATGATCTGGCTCATGTCAGTACCACAGGTCTCTTGTCCTGCAAGTGTACCGTGCCAAAAACCTGGTGTAGAACACAATACATGAAGATAAAACATGGATCAAAAAGAACGAGCAGATTAGACAGACGTACTGAAGAACAAATAGACAGATGCAAGAAGTCAATTATGCATCTCTTTGGATCCACAGTAATTTAAAGCTGCACCCACATTGTGAAAACCCGTCTCAGGGACTCTGCTGCCACCACCAGGATGACAGAGGAACATCGGATCCTTTCTTCAGACACAATTACCCTTTCGTGTTGAGCTGCAAAGCTTGGCGGTATTCGTAGCCTCGTGTGTGGCTTGGCGTGTCACTACCATCGTCTTCAAGTTTTCCATGACAATATTCCCTAAATTAATGTTGAATTTTTCAGTTGTGAGGAAAAGTGGGCACAAGCACATTAGAAAACATTTCATTTTTATTTATAAATTTGTAAGACAAGCATGGGTTGAGTATTCATAGATCCATTTATAGGATCAGAATCAAAGCTTTTATTTTGCTTTGTTCTTTGAGAGACCATGTATTTGCTTATGTTTGACCCATTTTTTTTAAGCTGGAGTAATTAAGGTACTGAAAATAGCGACTCTGTTATGTTGTGGTGCCGGCAATTTCTAAAGCTCTCAAAATATGTCCGAAATTGTGGTGCAAAAGTCATTCCCTTTCGTGACTTCCTTAAAAATAAAATGACACGCTCTTAAGGCTTTCATTTGTGGGCTGCAGGTTTTTCATTTTATTTAGCTGATTACATGTTTTTAAGCAGGCTTTTCTTGTAGTTCATTTGTCAAGTGCCTTTATTTTGTCGATGCAGAGTCTCTGCTGCAATGAAATTTGACAGCTCAGCCCCGAGCCTTCGGGTACAGTGACAGGCAGATAGGTAAAATGGATGCTTTAAAGCAGGACCTCTTGCCAGAGCCATTTTGTATGAGTAGCAGAACAACGGAAGGTCTTTTTGTTGTTCTGAATCTCCAAGTAAGAGAGAATACGGCCATGTCTGTGCAGAATGAGGGGAAGCAGGCATAAAGACTAAGCTCAAAGTGTAATTACATTGACTCAGATGCAGTGAACATTTGAACATTGAAAGATATAAATGAGCTCAAAGTTTAATAAAGAAATCCAGTCCAGGCTTCTCCCTCTGGCAGTGAAAGGAATTTGTGGTTTGTGTTCAGTAACAGAGCTTTCACTTTGAGTAAATATATGGTTGCCATTATGACGATGTGATCAGTGAACTGGACTTCGACCAACAAGGTTTCAAGTTCCAGTCCTGGGAGCGGCCCTGTTTTTGTACCCTCGAAAAAAAAAAAGGTACTTAACTCGAATCGGTTCAGAAAATATCAAGGTGTTTAAAAGTTATTTGCGTATGCTGTCCTGATAAAGTGTGTCTATGGAGTAAAAATGTATGGGCTTTCCATTTCTCCATGTTTAAGGGTAGATTTACATGTTAACCTTTTTGCAAATGCAATTTCAGTCACATGATTTGTGATTGGACCAAACAAATGACCTCAACCAATCACATGCTCTTTTAGTCTTTCTTCACCAGCAAAGCAGTTTTGCATATACTAAGTTGTTTTAGTAAACCAGGCTCTTCGTATGCCCAGTTATGAATGTATCTTGGCATAATTTTTTTCAGTAGTTTGTAACTTGCTTCACAGTTGGCTATTAGCATGGTGTGCAGTTTAGTGAAATGGGGAAAATGTGTATTTTTGGGAATGGGTAGAGAATTGTTTGGGAAGCCAGAATTTTGACTTGAAATCTGAGGAGACTGCAGTATTGCAGTACCACACCTCACTGCTGGGGGGCAATAGTGTACACAGAAAAGGAATGGCTGTCTGTCAGTGGTGTGTTCACAGAACAACATAGCACTGTAGCCAGACTGGAAAGGCCTTTGAATCTACTTTTGAGAGAAGATTCTTTACATGAATATTTAAACATTTTCCAGGAGAGCAGAATAACTAAGGAGTGTTTGATAATGCTGCTTTTATCCACTGGAGCAAAGAATATAAACAGATACTGAGCAAACAACAAAATAGGGACATGGGTATTTCACTGAACATGGTTTTTGGTTTTATCCACCTAGGTCTTACAAAACCATATCTTAAGGTGAATGTTTGATGCTTCAGTCCTCTGTAAATGCTGTTTAAATGAGAGTTCCATTCTTTTTCAATAAAAAATGAAAAGAAAAAGCAAAACCTACCACTGACCCATTGCATATCTCGTTCTGAATAGTTTGCTCATAAAACGAAACAATCAGTAAATTTGCTCCGTGTTTATTCCCACAGAGACCAGCCGCAGTTGTGGTACGAAAAGCAGTGGAAGGGGTTCAAGATCTAATTTGCCTCATTCTCACTAAAATAAACCGACACGATGCAATTTGGCCGATTCCTTTCAATGACAGGGCTTTCATCTAGAGCTTGTTAAAAATGGGGGGTTGGGTTTATTCCGCACATGCTTTGCCAGTTCATAAGAACGATGCCGAAAATTACAATCATCACAAAGGCGGTATTGTGTCGAAGGTTGCAATGATCCTTTAAAAGAATGCCCAATTTTCAAGCAACACCCCCCCACCACCACCACCCTCCTTACCCTTCACTCTCAATCCCTGTTTCCCAGTTTTCCATTCCTTTCCAGCAAAAAAATCAAAGGAAACAATTAAGTGGTCTGATCTGCCGTACACAGCTGCAAAACAAATCTGTGTACCATTACAAATCTTCTATTTGATTAGCGTTGGGGAAATGGAAATGCAACGCAAAATATAAAGAGTCTTCCCTGCCATTTTTTTCCGATATTTTCTCTCAGTTGACAGGAAGAACCTTCACAGGTCTGGCCTCTGCTTCTCAAAAGCTAGCAGCCATTTTGCTGCCCTAAGGTAGCCTACCTTGGATTTTCAGGGGACGGTGAACAGTATTTTGTGCTGTTTTCTGGCTGTGTCTTTTTAATGCGGTTTTTCGCGAAGGTGGCCATGTTATGCGTGAGTCGCTCTGTAATTAAGCAGCATGTGTCAACTTTGCCCTGACACGCCAGGCCCTTCTCCCGCACCTCTTTGCTAAAAAAAAGTAATCAAACCCCTGACTTTAGAGTTCCGTGTAAAATAACACCTGTATCTCGGCACACACTCCCTGGCAGGTTTATGTCATGCAGCCTCCGTGGGGCCCACACACGAACATACACGTATACACACACCTTTTTTTTGTTCATCTAAAGATTTTAAAGGATGTTTCTTGCTTCGTTCACCACTGATTTTCAAGCAATTAAATCAAGTTTAATCCAAAAGATTGTCATGTATCTTTGACTGTTGTAAGGTTTTCATTGTTTGGTAGGTTTTTTTATGGGTGGGAGGGTGCTGGGGAGGGGGTGGGGGGTGATAGTAGTATTTAAAGTTTTCCCTTCAAGGTTCAGCTAATGTTTTAGTCATTCTGGAGCCCCTGGGCAGGGGGACAGATTTTCAGTCCAAACTATTTGAGCACCCCTAGGTCCAGTTAGTGATTTACAACTGTCTAGGACATCTGCAAAGAGCCTTTCCACTCCTCTCTCTCTCTCTCTCTCTCTCTCTCTCTCTCATTTCAATCCTCTGCACTAGTGCATACCAGCACCTCCCTTGTGCCTCCCTCTCTCTCCCTCTCTCTCTCGCTCTCTCTCGCTCTGTCTCAGGCTACACTCCTCTCCTCTTCACACAATCATGCATATAGCCTCCTCCCTCCCTCCCTCCCTCCCTCCCTCCCCCCTTGCAGTCAGCAGTAGTCTGACGGTGAAAGCCCTGAGAACGTTCTGTCAGAACAGAATGAGTCACCTCCACGCTAAAGAAACGTCTTCCTGCACAGGAGGGTCATAGAGAAACCCCTCGCATTCTCTCTCCTCGTCCCCCTTTCCACTGTTCCGGACTAAGACCCAGGGCCCTTTTCTCTGTCTTTTCTGGGGCCCCAATCGACCCCCACCCCCTCTTTCAGCATCATCCCTCCTCCTCCTCCTCCTGCCGTCCTCCCTCCCTCCAGCTGGACCCATAAATCCAGGTGACAGCTGGCTACCATCGCGCTGTATTTTGGGAGACGTCCTGTCGTAGCCGGAGGGGGTGGTGGGGGTGTGTCTGGTTGGGGGTGTGGGGGTTGGGGGGGGGTGGTGGTCTAGAAGGGTGGGTGAGGTCCGCTGGGCCTAACACCAGCAGTCTGTGGTCCTCAGCACATACAGGACCTCAGAAAGAAGGGCCGACTTTCAGAGGCCGAGTCAGCCAATGGCCTCATATATGACGTTTTACAACGTCTTATGTCTTTAAGGTAAATCCAGTCAATCTGGCACAAGCCAACAACTTCCCCACATGCTTTTTAAGTCTCAGAATTTTACTTCTGCAGAGCTTGGCTTAGCTTTGCACACAGAGCAATAGTGCAAAAGCTAACCTTTCAGTCGCAAGGTTAATTTGAACAGATCCATAGAGATGTCAATAAGCATTATGTAATTGAACTGAAATCCTCAAATGGCTTTTGAACAGTTCAAACAGTTCATTTAATGACATAAGAGACAGTGCTAAAAATATCTAGGTAGCAGTCTGTTATTCAGTGATCTACAAATATATAGAGATGCATTGATTCCTAGTTTAAAACTATACATATTATTGTATATATGCTTCATATACTGCAATCATATATACAAGTTTGAAAGGACCTCCAATTTGTATTTGCCATTCTCCAGTTTGGATCTCCCATTCTGTTGGTCACATTCCCTCAGTCATGTGACCAACAGAATGGTCACATGACTTTTGGGGCGGGGCAGGGCTGGGGTGGGTGGTCATTCATTCATTTAGATGCCACTCCATTGTGTTGTGGAGTCCATGCAGGAGATGGGTATGATACAGATGGATATCTGTGACTGGAAGGTGTAGCTTTACAGACATGCACGCACCTGAAAAATGCCTATAATGTAGTGTTATGTAATGTAAAGTCACAATGCAACAGCAACAGTTTTGGTTGAAATGCTGAAACACAACACAACTGATTGGCAGAGAGCTGTATTTTTTGACAGCGAAGAAGAATTAATCAGTTTAACATGTGTTACTGCATCATGGAAATTGTTGACCATCTGGTTCACACCGCAAGCATTGTTTCCCACATCATTGCTGCCATGTTATTTTCTACTTCCTCATATTACATAATTCATTAAGATAAGTTGCGGCTGAATGTTTTATGGAGATGACTGCTGTCACTCTGACTGCTGGCTCAAGTAACTTTTAATGTGAACCTTTGTCCATGAAGCAGTACTTGCATGTTGGATAACCTGCACAATTAATACTGTAACAGTTGTGAGGAAATGCAATTGTTTTTTATTATTTTCTTCCACCATTCTCCCAACAAAACCAAGCTTTACCAGCCAGTTCTGTATCTCTCTCCCACAAACAGACCAAGCAGCCAAAGATGTGGCTTCCTCCAATTCTCATGTCAAAAAAACACAGATTTTCACATCACATACATGTCACTAGCTACACATTGCCTATGTCATTGAAGGAACATGGATGGGTTCACCTTATTGTTGCTTCATGTGCATGCAGGCACCTGGCCTGCCAGTAGTGGCCACTAGAGAGCTAAAAGACCAACAAACCCAAACCAGCTTACCTAACCCTATCCTTCCCCAGTGAGGCTAAGCCAATTGAGGCTAAGCCCTACCACAGCTGACCAATCAGATGATTTAACTGCACCACAAATGATGGATTTAAAGTATGGGTGCCTGGAGGCCCAAAATGCCTGTGTTTGAATAGTTACCTCCTCAAGGATAGTACAGAATGACACCCTCACCCATTTTGCACAAACTGTAATTTACAATAGAGACACTTGTCTAACCCGTCTAAATGAACGTGTCTGTCCAGTCTGCATGTTGGTTGTCAACATTTTGACACAAGAGTTTTGTTTTGGTCAATAGATATGTTATTTGAGACTGGCGTTAAAGAATGGGTGTGTAATCTGTATGACTTCCTCCTCTCTTACTTTACATAATTATAATACACATGGCCCTTGTGTCCTCTTTTTGTCTCTCAGAAAGCCAGAGTTCTCTCTCATCGAGTTTGAAGTGGTCAGTTGGTCACAGTCGTGATTGTCTGACTCTTTACCGTTATGTCCCTGAAGTGCACTTTAAGGGCAGTCGCCTCTCGAACCCTGGCTCCAGCTGATACACTCGGGCTGGGCTTTACCCGTCCCACGCTCCTGCCTCCACCCATGTTTTCTGTCTTCAAGGTGCAGAGGTGGGCGGAGCAAGTTGTAGGTGAGCAGAGGTGGGAGGAGCTAGTTGTGGGTGGAGGCCTACCGGTGGCAGAGGGCCGGTGGCTCTTTCCATGTCTCTCTCTCAGCAGACTCAGCTTCTAAAGCAGCTTTTGGTTAGTCTGTTTGTAGTTTTTTCCACTTCTCTTAATGGCAGTCTTCTCTCTCTCTTTAGTTATAAATCATTTGTGGCTGCAGTTTTAGTTACCGTATGAAATGAGACCAGTTTGTCCTTTGAATGCTCACCTACCCATCAGGAACAACGATCTTTTAAATGACATTAGGAACATTCATTTTGTTTTAGATCGCTCTCTCTCTAACATACACACACACACACACATGCACACACACACACACTTACACTTACACACCATATATTTGAAGAACCATTATATATCATCATTATATCATTGTGAACAGCAGCAATATTGTTTAACATCTCTTGGCTCCGTTTACTATGGCAGAATTATATAGCGTGGCTAAAGCAATGTGACTGAATGCCCAGTCACTGAAAAATGTGACCATGTTCAACTCAGATACCAATTAGTAAGTTTTTAGAATGAGCTGCACCTACCTTTGATATAAGAGCACCTCTCAGTGCTGGGACCTGGTACAGGGAAGCTGGCCCCAGCTACCAGGTCCATCATAGGCTGATCCTGACTGTGCTGGAGGTCCAGCTCTTCTTCAAGGCTCCATGCTGGAACCACAGATCCCCCACCCCGTCTTCCATACCTCATTGTTTCCGCTGATTGTATGAAATGCATGTCACAGACATGTTTGCCTCCACATGCCCATGGGACCAGGGCTACAGGAATACACTATCAGAATGTTCCCTTTTTCAATCTGAACATAGCCAACCTGATTAGCCTCACGCTGCAACCTGATCCTGCTGACTCAGCAGGAGGCAGCCGTGATACACAAATCCTGAAATTTACGTAATGACGAGCAGCCACCTCTTTCCACTCAGCAGACACACCATCAATCACAAACACATCTGTGTTTGGAAGAGGATGACAAAGTCAGTATAATATACTCAGTTTGTCCATCCGCAGGCATCCTGAGAACCAGAAGTGGCCACTAGAGAGCAAAGAAACTAATGAAATCAGTCATAGGGCACATGTATGTTTCTGAACTGAAGGTATCCCACATGAGCCACCCAGATGCCCCAGTTTGGACCCAGTAATTAGTATATAATAGATAGGACAGTAGTAACCATCCATGTCTCATTATATTACTACAAACATGTCTTACAGAGAAGCTTGGTGAGCAAATGGTAATAACAGTAGAATAGGATCAATGATAAAACAGGAGAAACAAATGTCTTGGATTTGGGGATTCCACTTGGATTACAGTTCAGTGGTAAAAACGTTGAACTCGTGGGTGACTGGCTGTGTGGTGCAATGGTTAGGGAGCTGGCCTTGTTACCCAAGCAAGGTACCTTAAGCAAGGTGTCTCATCTGAATGGCTTCAAAAGTTATCCATGTGTATAAATGGATAGTGTGTCATTCATAAACTGTAAATTTCCTGGAAAGGAGCATCTCCTTAATGTAAATAATCTGGTATGCTCATTCAACGGATAAGTCTGTAGCAAGTAGTAACAGGTCCTGATACAAGATTTCAGACTATGCATATGGGACTATTTGATACTTGCTTGTTATTCTTGTTGATTGTTTTCTCAGAGAATAACCTTAATTTCAACCTGGCTGTAAGACTGTCCTTACTATCTGCTGATCATGATTGTCTCTTTCACCTGACTGCATTATTGTTCTGACTTGTATCCCTGTTTGACCCTGTCATTCTTCTTGCCCACTTGTCTGTATATCGTTTGTGTGGGACTGTGTCTTCATTCTGGTAAGCCAAACAGCAAGTCCACCAGAAGAAGGGGTGTGATGTCCATATAGCAGATACGAAGGGGAGAATCCATTGAACTCTACAGCAGTCGTAAGGATTTTTTCCACCCTTCCCTCTCCTTGGTTCCATGTGCCCACCACCTCTGTACTGGTGTGTGTGGTTGACCCTCTCAGATAGGCCGCCTTGAGGATTGGAATGGTGTTGTTCTGGAGTGGCTGGTAACCAATAGTGGCTTGAGGGTTCGGGAGAGCCCATTTTCAGACTCATGACCTTAGTAACGATGCAAGGTCTCCAAAGAAGCAAGGTACAAAATCATCGAAGGTATGGCAGCTTGTCTGGACAAGTTCTGTGTTGAGTAGAATTTAGCAAAGCAGGTAAAATGATCAACCACAACCAGGATATACTCATAACCCCTTCAGCAGGCCTCTATGGGCAAGTAATCAACACAGTAGATGTGAGCTAGATGTACCACTACTCACAGTGTATGATGTGTTTGTGTGTGTGTGTGTGTGTGTGTGTTTAACATGCAGAATGATGCAGCGGGGTATCACCCTGATACATCTGCGTAAACGACATAGTGAATTTATAAGCCTCTGAAGACAAGAAAACAAGCATTTAAAAAAAAAACCCCATGGCGCTCCCAAGACAACACCACAGTGCTCCGAGAGACTGCTGTTTTTCTTTTTTACAGACCACTCTTGTGTGAAAAACAGGAGTTTTGATAATTGCTTCTGCCTGGAGAATTCCCATTCAGCAGCTTATTGTTCTGGGTGTACCATCAGCTCAGCGTTGCCTCTCCTCGTAAAACTGTTTAATGAGAACAGAACATTGTTTTCTGTGGAGAGAGCGAAAAATAATGTGAACCGGGAGCCTAGATCCTGTACAATTCACTGCAGTCAAAAAATACTGACCTGGGAGCCTAGATCCTGTACAATTCGCCGTGGTCAAACAAGAGGAGAGTACTAACTATCCGATACAGCTGGCTATTTCGCTGTAAAGTAGGTTTCGTTTACTCAAACGGCTTGAGGAAACCATTTGCCTTGATCTGTTTGAATAGGGTGGCCTAATTAAAGTTAAAAGCAGTGTTTAACACCGCGGACTTAAACTGATTAAGTTGCCCTGCTCAAATGGTTCAAGGCAACAAGCTTCCTCAGACCGTTTGAGGTTTTACAGTGTTGGGCCTTATGTTTGACTTGGCCTCAGGACCATTTCAGGAAAAAGCAAAAAGCTTTCATAGATGCATGGCAGACTACATGCTGATTAGCACCAAACTGGTAACTGTTAACCTCCTGTCTACACACCGGGACCGTAAGCATCTGTGCAGTGACTGCTATGGGTTTATATACATTTAGGGTCATTTTCGTTTTTTTTACCCGGTGGCAAGCGACTTTTCTTATTTCTGCAGTTGCAACTTGTAACTGGGACAGAGATCTGACACATCGCCGATGTCATAACTGACCAAACATGAAGGTCAGAGGTCAAAGGTCAAATGGAGGAGGGGCCACAGACTCAGGAACCAATCATCTCCAGGCTGACATATCGGTGTGAGGTTATGCTGCAAGACATCTTTGGTCACTACATTTTGGATATCTGCTGGAAAGATGTTGATGTGGCCATTCTTTATTCTTTGGGCATAAAGAAACAAACAACTGTCTAAATCTTGCAGAGGGCTGATTGCCTGCAAAGGTGCACTCTAAAGACAAGGGCAACTCTGACACATTTAATTCAAGAATACCTTTTGACCATAATGAAGCATCCTGAATACTGAGCCAAAACAGCACCTTCAGCAAGTCCTATGGCAAGAGAATTGTCACTTGCAAGTTCTTCTTTGCCTCCTGCTTCACACCTGGACCCGAAATCCTGAGTCCTGTAGCCTTAGAGCTGGAAGGACCCCATCTGGCATGTTCCAAGAGGTTCTACAATAGTTCTGCCATGCTAGCCTCTCTGCACCCAATCCACCAGCATTCAATGTAACTCACCCATATTTACATATTTCATAAATTCACCCAAAGATCGTAAGATGTTCACCACCTCTAGCCCATACCGCATTGAGCTTATGTAGCAACAGCTTCATATCTGCAGCAGTGTAACATCTATACTTTTTTCTGCTTCTACGCTGTCGCACACTGAACCGACTTTATCACTGGATGGATCCATATACAATCTCATACACATTTATTAATTTTGCAGCAATTCTGCCCTTGCCCACTGTCGTTTGTACTGTCTGCTTAGCATATTAGCTGATAATATGTAAGTGACCACTTTTGCCAACTTTTTCTAAGTCTGACATCAGTGATGTCATTAAGTTGTCATTTGCCAACCGACAGGCCCGCCCTCTCTTTCCTCTTGCCCTCAGCAGAGGAGGGAGGGGCTCACTGACTAAGTGAGTCCATGTGACCACTGACTGACAGGCAAGCATCTTAGAATTTGTATCTGACGGTCCACACTGCTTTGATTTGCTTATTCATTAAGCCAACGATTGGATCTATTCAACAGTTTATTTGACCATTAAACATTACGACTTTTGTGAAGTCCATGTCTTAGCATTAATTATGTGTTGTGTTCTGGTTTGAAGTTCTCTTTGTTGTTTAATTATTCAATAGATGTTCAATGCTTATTGTGACTGCACAATCTTCACAGATTAGATCAATGCTGAATTCAGACTGAGAATGAAAGTGCAATATACGAAAACTAAAATCGTTTGTGGATGTGACAAACGCTAAACAGCTTCCACGGGTCAACAGGGTTCTAGTACCAAAAAGGAAACCCATGACAAGCTCTGCTATGTAACTTACTCCTGAAACTCCAAGGCCTGTAACTGTTACTGAATAGCAGAGAGGGAGTGTGGGGGGGGCGGAGCCAGACTACAGCGAAGAGAAAAGCCACAGTAAAAGCATTATAGATGGGCCCAACAAGAGCAAAGGTCAAACTCCTGCTCATTGAGGAGAAGGACACAGCTGGCCCACACAAAAAAATGCGTCCAAAATGTAATTATCTCAACACAGCTGTGACACGAGGAACTACAATATAACATGGTATGTGCAGAGAGAGGTAAGTGAGCAATTAACACTCACAGAAATCTATATACACCTATAACACAAACACACACACACACAAACACTATTCTGCATCTCAAAAAGGAACAAGACGAAACATTGTGCTGGTTTTTTGTGTAATTAAACAAGTCAAAAAGTATAATTAGTAATAATTAGGCCTGAATACTTTTGTTTGTGGCTTTATTTATTTGTCCTTATTTTATTTCATTAAATCTGATTTTGGAGAGCGAAAGGTGAAAGGAAGCTAATAGACATTTGTCATTTACTATAGAAAATGGGGCAATACATGTCAATCTGTTAGCCTTTATTTTTAACTAAAACACAATATGTTGGGTGTGTGTTTTTGTTGAACGCAAAGGCAAAGGCAGCAGCTAACTAAATTAGCAGTGTTCTAATGGGCTCCAGGTTTCCTGTGAGCAAAAGTCAGAGTGTGTGTAATAAGGGGTGTGGGGTACATTGAGGGCTGACATCACTGTTTTTAATTGGGACCATATGAGGGCTAATCACCGCAGACTATGCTATAATGGAAACTCGGCTAGCACCCCCAGCACAGGTGTATGCCATAGAGACAGCAATACAAGGTGATTGGTGTGACATAAAAAAGGGGGTTGTGCTGTAGCAGGCAGGGGTTGTGATTGGTGGAGTTGGTATGGATTTTGCTGGACAGGGGGTCAAGGGGGCAGGGCTCTGCAGGGAGTGTCTTTGGGTGCGTTCCGGTACTTTCTCTCGTCTCCTCTGCTCACCTCCTACCCCGGAAGTATGTGGAGGAAAGGAGTGAAGGAGATGAGGAAACGAGGTGATGAAAGGAAAATTGGGACGGCTAATCCGATTCGCACGTCGTCAAAGTCGTCGTCAGCTGTTGATGAAGTAGGTACTTCACTGATTCCGAGGAAACCTAAGCCAATCATACAGTCCTTTTTATGTATTAAAATATAAATGTCAGTTACTCGCATACTGCTCATGATTTAACATAAACATATGAATAAGGAAATAGGTAAACCTGCTGCTATAGTAATGCCATTTAAAAACATTAAAATACCATGTCAATGTGGATATGTTTAAAAACGCAAACAGTAATGTTTCCCTTTTAATGTAAATTATCCAGTTACTGTTCTGGCACTTACATTTAAGTGTTGGTACATCCCTTGTCATGTTTTATAACTTTTCGATGGTGAAGTATTCTGTTGGATAATCTTCTAATCTGACTGGTCGTGAGCACAATTATGTCACCCAGAAATGTGAAAAGACTTCAACGGTAGGATACATCGATGTATCCTTCGTTTGGAGGAAACAAGGAGGCGAGTGAAGGTTGCTAAAACTCGTTTCCCACGATTTTGGAGCAGTGGAGGAGGAGGACACATAGATCAGTTTTTGGGGCATGGAGGAGACAAGCTGGTGGTGGTGGAGAAAAAGAGATGAAATTTGAGTATTGGAACGTACCCTGTATGTGACTCAGCGGTGGCTGTGGCTTGGAAAATGGCTTCCACGAAACCATCCAACCTCACCCACGTCTAATTCACAATACCAAAATGGAACAAAGAGTGGAAAAAATAAACGGGAAAAGATTTTCAAAAGCTACCATATTTGAAATAAAACATGAAATGTTTTAAAATTATGAGAGGGAACAAAAAAAAAAAAAGTCATATTCAACCAAAATTCACTTCATTAAATGTCAATTGACAGAAAATTGTACATTGTCAACTGATTTTTAAAAGCTTTGATAAATTCAAAATCACTGACCTACAGATGTAGGTCACTCTAACGTTAGCTCTTTAGCCTGCTGTTAGCTTTTTGGCATTTTTATGATGATGCAGTCAAGGTAAATTAGGCTAACCAACAAACTAGAAAAGTAAAAGTTTCGCATTTGCCCAATCAGGTAAAATATAGATGCGCTGGTCACCTATTTAATGGAGTAAATGTATGAGAAAATTTTCAAGGATGTAATTTAATCTCAAATGATAAGTAAGTAAACAAAGATTGACGGCTGGTTGACAGTGGATGATGACGGATTTTTTTCAATCCTATCCATCTGGTTACAGAAATTTATGCTTTACACTAAATCGTCTTTAATTCAGATACAACCTGCAATGCATTGGGGGATCATGGGTAAAAATAACAAAGTGCAAAACTGTTCATTATCCTGATCGTTTTGATTGGAATAATTATTAACCCTGACCATTATAAAAAATAAAAAAACAATTCTGTTTTTTTTGAAGCTAACAGTTTAATGTACCCTTACAACAGCTCTGTCCGAATAAAACTGATTTATTTACAACAGATACTTGTTACCTTAAATAACTTTGTTTAAATAACACTGTTTTTATATAAAAACCAGTGTTTTTTCATGAAAGCTATCATAGATGTTATGAAGTGAAAAACGTCCTCAAAAAATTGATGACTTTGAAACATTGGTACACTTGATAATAGTACGAAATGAAAAGGAAAAGCAATTAATTTAGAAACTAGAGCAACAAAACACATTTGATGGAAAGAATGATTGAAAGTGAGGTCAAAAGCTTGAATCTTGATAGTGTGTTTGACGGTTATAGGCTCCATGTCTTATCAGAACTTTTGAAGCATTGTAGGGCATTTTATTCAATTTGTGCACCGGATAATTACATTGTGCAATTTGTGTTTCAGGATAATTACATTGTCCAATTTTCTGTCCCTGTTTGCAGCTCACTGGCTTTAATTTTAGCATTGCCACTTAGAATTGCCATTTGTTTTGTATAGACGTGTTGTTTTGACTTGCCTTAAAAGTTGGCTTGCTAATTTGAATTTTAAAAAATAGCAGCGCTACAGATCATGCCCTTTCCTGATAGCCATCGTGTTGTCACGATTGAAATATGGCTTGTCGTCAGAAAATGCTCTAAATATCTGGCCACAGCAGAGGGTACGGTGTTTCTGCTTGTTAGTCGCTCATGTGTAACTGAATTTGTTTCTGAATTTGTGCAGTAAAGACAGCCTGTGCTTGACACTCATGCACTGGCACAATGCCTTCTTGTACCTCTCAAGGTACCACAATGACACTCAAATCTGGAAGCACATAGCAGCTGTGTATGTCCCACTGTGACTCTCAGACCTTCACAGGAACACAGTGACTGTGTATGTCCCACTGTGACTCTCAGACCTGCACAGGTAGCACAGTGACTGTGTATGTCCCACTGTGACTCTCAGACCTGCACAGGTAGCACACAACAGCTGTGTATGTCCCACTGTGACTCTCAGACCTGCACAGGAGAACTGCAGCTGTGTATGTTCCACTGTGACTCTCAGACCTGCACAGAGAACACAGTGACTGTGTATGTCCCACTGTGACTGTCAGACCTGCACAGGTAGCACACAGCAGCTGTGTATGTCCCACTGTGACTCTCAGACCTGCACAGGAGAACACAGTGCTGTGTATGTCCCACTGTGACTCTCAGACCTGCACAGGTAGCACAGTGACTGTGTATGTCCCATTGTGACTGTCAGACCAGCACAGTGACTGTGTATGGAAAAGATTGGATGGTATGATTTCTCAGTAACGACAACTGGGATCCCGTTGGTTCCTGCCAAATTATTTGAAGGACCTAATGCAGCAGCAACCCAAAGAGTCCTGGCTGATAAAACCCACCGTATTTCTGGTTGAATTAAGTCAGCTGTATCCCTTGGTTCTGGACTTCCAGTCAAGTGGGCTAAGGCCATTGCCAGGTTCTAATCTGCATAGTCTAGGCTATATGCTCATGGCACAGGCCTTTACTGACTGAGGCACTTGTCAGTATTGGGAGAACGTAATCCCATCTACCTCCACTGCCAGCACTAATGCGACCATCACCAGCTCCTGCCTGGATTAGACCCTCCAACATACGATCTGTCACAAAACAGGCACTGTATCTCAAACGCTGAGAAGGGAGGAAGTCTATTTTGATATTGTGTCCACTGCTGCTCTTTTAAAGTCTCCTTCTGAGAATATCCACGCTGCAGGTGTTGCCAGGTGTTTAAAATCCCAAATCATCAGGGAAACTTTCTGGAGGCAGACGTTCAATCAAACTTAATCAAGGAGACGTCTTTTATTGCAAAGAAATTGATCGTGAGAGACTGTGTGGAAGTAGAGCCAATAGTTTATTTGAAATCATTATGCTTATCCTCATCCTCATGATGTTTTAATTACAAAGGAATTAATGGTTTAATTAAAATTAATAAAGTTTGTGGAAGGCTGGCTCCTGCATGGTGAATCTTATGAATAATATTGCACAGTGTCCAGCGGTCCTTTCAAATTGGCGCGACCGTCTCTTTGAAAGGACAGCTGGATACTGTGCAATATTATTAATGAGAGTTACCGCGCAGGATCCAGAACTCCTGTTGTTTTGAATTGTTGCCATCACTTGCCGTCAGTTATGTTCTGTCAGTGTCGAGTGAGCACGTAACAAAGACGAAAACCACAAGTCAATAAGACGTCATTCGTCAGTGAAAGAAGATAAAACCATGATTTTATGTGACCGCAATAAGAGCCAAAAATATTGATTGGTCTCAAAGAAGAATTGGGAAAAGGAAAAAATAATAATTATAATATTACATTTCCAGTTAACATCTTCCAAAAAGCTACTCAAAGTATTCACTAAATATGGAAACTATGTATTTTTTTGGATCTGATGCAATTCAGTGGAAAAAAAATGTCTGACTTTCCAGCTGGCTTTTCAATCCCACAACAGAGTGTGAAATCAGTGACTTGGCTCTGGGAGACACTCCTGGCAGCCCTGCAATGGAATGGATCGGCCGTCCCAAAGGTGAGCTGGGACCGCCGGATTGGCCGCTGATTAAAAAAAGGGGAGTGGGCACGCTTATCCCAGTCGTTAGGTAGATTAACTGATGAAAGGTACTTTGGAAGGCTTGCTTTGCTCTCTCAAATCATGTAGTCTTTCAGAGGACTGCCAGAAGCAGTTCCCGGCCCTTTAATCCCTAACAACTCATAAGCTTACTTTAATAGACTTGGACATGAAATCAGAACCTTGTCGGGTTAAGAATTCCCTCCTTGTAAAACAGCTGAAAAAAAGACAACAGGCTAGACACTGATTGTGATTTTTCATGTCTAACCGAGCTCGACAAATGAATCATGAGGTAATATAATTTTTCCAAAATTCCTGAATAGTAATATGAAGTCTCATTAAATATGAGGGCACCGTGCACAAGCCCAAAGCTGACAAGATAAACAGAAATTCGGTGAAGCTCCAGTTACTGCTGACAAAACGAGAAACTTATGGTTGGTTCACGTCAAACAAAACATGCAACAAGGTAATCTTGGGGAATATTTAAAATACATTTTAAAGAAATGCTAATTAACAAATGGAAAACTTTGCTAAGTAAAAATATTTCAGCATCTCAGTCGCTTCATTCCATATAACTGTCACGGTTGTGGTTGTATTAACTAGAGTCAGGCTGTGTTTTCAAGAAGCAAACCGATAAATCTGCCCAATGGATAACGCCAGTTCTACTTCAGTATGAACTATCTTTTCAGCGACATTTATAGGTGCCATAAATTAAATTAAATTTTCCACATAAATAGGAAACCACCTTAACAGAAAAACAGAGGACAGAGATATCTGTACCAACAGATAATAGCAAAATTATGTACTTTTTAAATTGTATTACGTTATCTTTCACCGCTGGCTGGTTTTAACTTGGAAAAGAGGAGGCAGACCTCATATCTTGAAAATGACTGTTGGTATCAATCTGTTTTCATTTATTTCATTTGATTAACAAGCATGCCAAGTATCTGAGTAATCCCTGTATACTGTCACTTATTTTCACATTTCTAATAACTCTCTTAACTTACATCTCCTTACAGATGTCATATCTTGCCATGAGCCAGAGATAAACTTGTAAGTCAAGATTGTATGTCTGACTCTGAACACCACATACAATAAACACTGGCATAAACACTTCTGAAAATATTCTTTTTCATGAATATGTCCATTTTTATAGATTAACTCATCTTTCCATTGGCAACATTAAGGGTACCTGCTTTTGGACAGAGAAAATCGCGAGTAAATTTATGCACAAACTCAAGTGATTTTCAGATATTGGTGAAAGCTGCAGTTTTGGGATGTTGATACAGGAGTATAGCATTATGGGTCTTTACATGCCAAAATTGTATAGAACTAGTCCAATGACATTGAGCGAGATATTTTCTGCTCGCTGTGAGGGATTACATAGTGAGGGGTTGATCTACCCAGATGCCACACGGAGGGTGCTAATTTGCATGCGTGCACAAAGAGGTTGGGCGTGTTACTATTTCGCTCCTTGCGGGCCATCAAGAAAGTATAATTACGTGAATTACATCAGCCGCAAGCGCCCATATTTAAATGAGTGGGCATCACATGCTGTGAAAGTATTTATGTGTTATGAACGAAATGCTAGGATGGGCTATGATATAATGCTGTGTTGTGCGTTCATGAATTTACCTAAAATTTTCACTCTAGTGACCGATGCCGATACTCCATTTCAAAAGTCGCTCTGGTTCCATTCTGACACAGGAAAACATACATGTCCAGTTCATACCTGCTCCTGGTTTATACTACAATACACATACAGTTACGTTATCTAGCAGGTTTAGTGAAGACATGTAGTCGTAGGATCTCCTCCAAAAATTTTTTGCTGATTTTTTTTTTCCAGTTTTGCTGTTTCATTGAATACAACCCACAAAATGAATAATCTAGGTATCTATCCATTTTTAAGACACACTACCTGTTGTACCTCAGGGTACAACATGAGTTAATCAACTTTGGACTTCTTTGGACACAGTTACTTTTTATGTATGTATGAATGTATGTATGTATGTGTGTGTGTGTGTGTGTGTGTGTATGTATGTATGTATGTATGTATGTATGTATGTATTCAGTCATTCATACAAACCTAAGCAAACCAGGCCCTAAATTTATTGGTAGCTAATCAACCTAAAGAAAGTTTTTCGTCCCTCTTTGGCACCCAGTCTGACCTTCTTGTTGTTTATACAAATTTGTCAGGCTTTCAGGGCTGTAGACAATTTCCGTTCCGATTCCCCATTTAAAGACATGCACAGCTGAGGTTGATTCCTGAGCAGCACTGCTGTGTCCAGTTGCTGTATAGTATAAATATGTTTTACTTTTTCTACCTTTGCAACTCTCGGTAAGTTGTTTTTTGACATTGCTGTTTTTTTGTTCTGAATTTGCCTTGTTTTTTGTTCGCCCCATGAAAAGGGGATAAAGTTGTAAAGTTTGTCAATTTTTTTGACCTATTTTCCACTCTGTGTGCAGGCTCCGCCCACCGCTGTGCCACAATGTCACAACAGGCTTGTGCACATGTGAACAAAGAGCTCAATTTGGTTGTTGATAGCAGAAAGGCCACTGTTCCTCTGAGGTTTGGTTAGTCTGTACCACAAGACCAAGGCCAGTGACATTTATCAGATGCTCTTGTCCAGCATGGCTAACAGTTTTATATATTACACCATCCTTTTGCATTTGTACTGAATCAATTCAGGTGAAGTACCTTTCTCAAGGTTACAAAGTCAATGCTTTAGCTGGAAATCAAACCTGCAGCTTATGTATTACAAAACCAGCTGCCTAACCATTATGCTACACTGCCACCACAGTAAAGTGCAGTGAGGTATCCTATATGTCCTGCATCACTGTCCTACTGTCCCGCTGCAGACACACACACCATTACTGCACCCATCATTGCAAACACCATGCATAACAGCTGATACGGAGGAGGCTTTACAGGCCAAAAAACAACGGCCCCTTTCTGTGGCTTTTGCAAGGGGGCCCCCTCCAGTTTTCGCTGTGAAATGGAGTCCACCCACACCGTTCTTTGGGCTCCCCTGCTCGCTCCAGGCACCGCTCTGCAGGACACGCTCAGCTCACGCTCGCAGAGCGCAGCTGTTTCTGCTTGCCGCGTTACGTCATCGCGTGGCATTCTTTCATTGGCCGGTCGCGGCAACGTCCGCTTGTGAAACCCAACACTGAGCAGGAATTGGTGAGAATGTCGAGCGTGCCATCCACTCACAACTCATGGAGCTCAGCGGTAATTTCCAGCAGACTAAGGGCCTGATTTACTGAAGCGTTTAGTATGTGCAAAACTTTTTTCCTGCTGCAAAAAGGCAAAGAGAGCATGTGATTGGTTGAGGTATTGTTTGCTCCAACCACAGGTCATATTATTGAAATTGCATGTCCCAAAAACGAAACATTTTTAATGTGTTACATTTTTGTTACATTGTTAAAGTCTAACATAGGCTTTGATAAAACTGGTCCAGATTCTGGTTTAATGTCAGAATTTTATCAATTGGCATGGCAAACTCTCTGGGGCAATTTAAAAGATTGGTGCTGAAATCAGAAATTCAAACCAGGAATCAGTAATCCGGCCTGTTTAGAAGCAATATTGCCTTTACACAACTAAAAACACATGTATAAAGCTCCTTGTCAAGTCATTATAACTTTTATTGACAATTTAAGCCCTGCATCTATCTAGATACTCTAACAGAGAGTATATGCAAGCATATACTCTCTTGGTCCTGTAGGATTAATGCCCAAGGGGGCACTATTTTACTTTGTGGGACAGAGTTCAAATGAATGAGATACATCTGTAAGACTTCTGTCTGTATTCAGTCAACCTTAGACCTTAACTTGGATTTGAAAATGCAAGGTCACCCTAGTTTTCTAGTGTAGATCTTGTGCATTCAGTTTGTCAGACTTTGGTGTTTTCTGATCTCAGGGAGAAAAAAACTCTGATTCCGTTTATTTAGAAAACGTAAGGACAGATGTTGACCGATGATTCCCGGCCAGTTGTGCTTATTTCCCTAGAGCTGAGCTGGGTCCCTTTGTAGAGCCTTGAGTTATGTTGTTCAGGCCACCACCACTTCTGCTCTGTGGTTTGAATGTGTTTTAATGTACATACTTTGCGTAAAAATATATCATTGTCCTTGTTGATATGGCGGGTTCTACACTAAGTAATAATTATGTCAGCCAGGTTTAAATTGCGTGGAACTTTGTTATTACAATTTTTTCCACAACCTTGTACACAATTCGGGAAATTACAGTCAATTTTCTCAAAACTATATACACATAACCAAAAAGGCTCGCTAACTGGCCAGACCTCAAACATGAAAAATGAGATACTGTATTCAAACTATGTCATGCGTCATAAATGAAGCTATCCCAAAGGAAAGTGCACATCAGCCATCAAATGAATAGGTATAATGTGAATACCCATTCTACATTGCTTAGGCCAGTGAAAAACACACTTATACAAAATTGTACTGCACCAGTATCGGCATTTTCAGTGTTACCAGCTATGCATTTTACAGTTTGCTATCGCATTTTATTGGTAATCTTTGTAAATTTTGTTGGAGATTATATGGAAGTGTAAAAACTACACAAAACAGAATTTTCAAACTTTTTACAGAATGAGAACTACATTTTCCAGCAGCTTAATACCAATACACACAAATCAAATTAATCACCTAAAGTAATGAAAAATGTCAAAACATAGAAATAAAAATGAAAATATTAGTTGTTCAACACCTCCACATCATGTCTCTGGCCTGGGTCAGCTCAGATGTTTTATTTATATTATTATACATTCCAAGCAGTGGGGAAAATGCCCACAGTATATTGTATCTCCAAAATTCTGGAAGTGATGTGAGACTCTTGGGTTGTCAGTTAACCAGTTGAACAGTCTGAGTAGAACAGAGCAGCGCAGTGGAAAAGGGCATTTTTCCCAAATGGAATTGTAACAGGGCTGGCTTGGTCTCTCTGGCTCCATCTGCTCCAGTGTGACCAGACAGCGTGTGTCAACCAGGCTAAAGGAAAACTCATGCTTCAAACAAAAACCTGCAAACATCAAACAGCATAAGAAAGCATCACTCCAGAGTTCAAACTGTTGTGGTCCGTGTCCGAAAAAAAGGAGATATAATTTTATCGAACTAAAAGTGTGTTCCAAAGTTAAGCCTCACTGTCGGTATTGATTGGTCAGGTGTACTTAGGTGTGAACAATGGGCAGGATTTTAGGTGGTCTGCAAATTCAGCAAAATCTGTTCAGTCTTCACAAAAATACTTCCACTACTGTGTTAAGACCTCAATAATAGCTTCAGAGAATCTAAGATACTTAGACTGTTCCCCTGTATTTACGTCTATTTGACTTGTTGCATGGGAATTGGGCAAAGAAAAATGAAATTATTTTGCATCTGCTGATCAAGTAGGCCATACTTCCTCTTATTTTCCTCTTCTATTGAGAGCAGACTATATTCTCATTTTTTGTTTTGTTTTCCATCCTCCATAATGCATAAAAGGAGTTTTTTGTCCTACTCCACTGATGATAATGACAACCACACATCCTCCAGCAAGAACAATGTAGCTTGATTGAAACTCGAGGCCATGTTTTTGAATTCAAATTGTCAGCTGGAACCAGAACTTTTCAGTCATACTTCCTTTCTAACAACTTCCCACCCTTCTCTATAACCGACAGCTCTTTGCCCCACCTCAAAGTTCAAGTAGTTTGGTGTAAATGACTTGGTCGAAACCAACTGCCTCATGTGTTTTGTGTTAAACGATCTAGTTCATTTGAATTATGTGGAGGCCTTAAGAGCAGCACAGTGGTAGACGACCCCATGATGGCTGTCTCCATGCTGGCCAGGAACCAGTGACCAATAGAATGATGACCAATGGCACGGTGACCAGTAATGCTCTGTCGTCTTCTTCTCTGTTAGGGTAAACTCTGCCCCATCTGTTTTCTTGTGGAATCTTAATCACATGAAATGCAACTGTTCTAAAAAAACAAAAAACAAATGCGCTATATGCATCACTGCAGTTAATTGATGACAGCAATGCTTTATGCAGAAAATTGTGTGCTTCCACAAAAAAGTGTAATGAATTTGAAACATATGAACATATGAATATGAAGTTTTAAAACATGTAAAGTTTTCTTAAAATATTTTTTTTTCGTTTGCCACTTCAACTAATAGTTTGGGGGTATTTTATCCACAGAAAATGTTTCAGCATGTGATTTTGGAAAACCGTGGATAACAGACGTACACTTTGATATTCACGATGACCCCACATGAGCTTCAGCGCCACCTTCCCCATGTATGGTGACCCTCATCCACCTCATGGGTGACCAGTCCTCCTAGCGCACAACCAACTGCTCCAACCCGATTAGCATTAGCCCTGTGTAGCTGTAAGGCTAACTGGCCCTGTCTTGAGCAGATCCACAGCTGAATGTTACTCTGTCGGCATCCCCAGTTACACACATCGTTTAAACCCCACTCTGACATGCCTGGCTGGGCTTGATGCACTGGGCAAAGGCTTCTGCAGCTGGAGCATTGACTCTGCCTTTCGGCTGCGATCCCTGACCTCACTGCTCACTGACTTTGACGCACAGTCCAGAAACTCCAACAGACAGTACAGCTGTTGCCCATCAATGAATGATTCTCTATGAATCTTTTTACATTACTTTTTACAAGGAAAACTGATTCAAAATTAAAAACATAAACATACTATGTAGTATTCAAACACAGGTCAGGGAAAACTGCAAATTATTATTTTGGACCGCACATAGTTGTATGACCAGTGTCACAATGCAACCACAAACCACAGAATGCAAATGCAAGCATAAGCGTGAGACATTTTTTTCTTACTTAATTGTTTTGGGACAGTTTATTTGCATTGTTGGTCACTATTTTCATAAACAATGAACTACACAAGTGTTTGCACTGTAAAATGGGGGGGGGAGGGGAGGACAAAACAGAAACAATAAAAGAGAATGCTTAAAATATGACGAAAAACAGTGTGGGGAAAATTGAAATACAGATTACATATCTTCCCCTTGCCAGGTCAATGATGAAACACGCAAGTGTCTGATCCAGCTCTTGGCAACCTGGATCTTTATCTCTCTAACACATTCAAAGAATATGATGGCCAGACAGGTTTAAAGTGAAGAGTAGGCTCCACACCAGATTTCATGTCTTGAAGTTGTTAGGGCTGCCAATGATACATATCTCTTATGTAGCCTCAGCAGAGTTTGGGAGTCCTCACAAAAAAGGATTAACCCCCAACGTGAAAGTACTTTCACCGTAAAATTCCCAAAACATGCACATGAAGGTGTCTACCACATCCTTACAGCATGTACACACATATCAGGTATTTTTCATTTTGAAATCATGGTAAGGAGTCAAATAAATCCCATGTACACATATAAAATGCATTAGTTGGTGGGGTACATTTTTGAGGATTATGAAACGTCTTTTCCAATGGCATCCGAATTTGACTCATACATTGCATACATTTTACGAAAGGAATTCCGTTTCCAGGCAATACCCTGTTAATCATAAAAGCTTAATTTGCCATTATAAATAAACAGGGGAAGCAAAGGAAACCAGGGGTGACATCCAAATAAGTTAGGGATTCAACAAGAACATGAAATTGGAAAAAAACATTTTCAAGGAATTCCATTAGCTTGAAGAGTAGAATTAAGTTAAGGACATAAGAAATAAGATCACAGAGAGATGACCACTCCGTTGGGTTTTGGAATAACCAATGACCTTGTGCACTGAATGAATCATTCAGGGTGTGAATTTTCCCGGTTCACAAAAGGGAAAAATAAAAGGTTTGTAAACTGTCAACAATTGACTGTTGTGCCAAATTTATGAAAGATAGTGATGACACATGGCCATCTGCTTGCCTTCTTCCAAATTTCCAGAGCTAGGGATTATAGTCCCCAGATGAAGACAGGATTCTCCCGGAATTATACCAGAATAAGATAAATGAATGATTACTCTACAGAACACCAAGCTACCCAGGACCGAATATATTTAGTGTTGGCCTAAAAAGACCCCTCCCATCCTGCTAACTTCCTGTTCAGTCATTCCTTCGCGGAAAAGACCTACAGCCCCCAATGCCAGAACATGCAGGCTCTGGATTGACACCAACACCACTGCCGTCCGCATTCTGAATGCACAGCAGCACTTTCTGCAATAGCACTTTAACTATGAATGCACCTGGCAATTTTTTTGTTTTTATATGTTTATATTTTGACCTCTGCATGTTAGGTTTGGTTGTCTTCCATTAATATATGTTTGTTTTCTCTCCCAGAGCTCACTGCAACAAATTCCTAGCAACTGTAATGTTAATGTGGTAATAAAGTTTTGGATTGAATTTGGACATTGGGTCCAGGTTTACTCTCATGGACCTCCGTGATATGAGAAACAACACAATGTTCAGCCAATTTAGGCTGCTGTAATGTAGTGAAGCTGATTAAATTTTATTCCAAATAACTTTTCCCCAAATTATATCCATCAAAATTCATGAGAAAAGAAAATTTGTGTGGAAGGATAACAATTTACAATCTAAAGTATTCACTTTTATTAAATCCTTACCGATATTCTCGACCAATCGGGGACATGACAGAACTCAGTCAAAAAGATGGTTTCGAAACTTAGGTATGAACTGCCAGAGGACTGCGCTGTCACAGGGAAGGCAATTGAAAAGACAGGTATAAGCAGTATTTATAGGTATTAAAATGGACTCCAGCTAATTGATTTGTGGCTAGACAGAGAGCCAATTCGTCAAACTGTCATTGCCTGAGGAACAGACCTGGAATCATTTGAAAGGGAGAGAGAAGAATATCATCTCTATACAGTGGAATATGATGGGAGGATCCCTCTATAAGAATTTGGTCAATGACCAAATTTCATCTACCAGCTGGAGGGTCTAATGACAGAACAAACAGCATTGTAGACAGTAGACAAGACAGCCAAGCACCTCGTCCCGAAGAGAACAGATGGAGCCTCAGCCAGTATACACACAAGCAGCTGCACTGTAGTACACCATTTGAATCATGTGACTAAAAAACAGGCCATAATCACAATTCTTTTGGATTAGCTCCACTACAGGCAATCAAAAGGCTTTCCTGCAACTAGAGAGTGCTGCACAAGTCATTTTGCTCCCAGAGGCACAATCTATGACATGCAAAGGCAACAGATGTTATCGGAGGCTAGCCAGCACCTAATAAAAGCAGGTTTGGTCATGATTAATCAAAAATGGAGCAATCTTTTCTAGTCTTTCTGGTAATCCCGTAGAAAATGTTTTTATGTCTGAATTTAACAATGACATGGGCCTGAAACTCGATAACTTTGGAGGATCTTGAGATGAAAGTGTAATTCTAATCTCTGTGAATCTGACTAGTCCGTAGATAATCGTTGATTTTAACGTCATTGGGCCTTCCAAATTCCAGACTGATAATAACTGCTGTTTTATTTTTCAAGTTGGTACAATTTTTACAAATATAATCACTTATGTGTTCACATGGAACGCTTCCCTTGGAAATGTCAGCGTCATTGGCCATATAGCTATAGAGGCATACCAAGGATGGATTTGTCAAGCCAGGTGATTCATCATATTTTCCCAGCTGTTTAGCCAGGCAGAATATCACTTACCCTTTGAACGGGTCCTGCGGTTTGTGGTCTGACAGAATCCATGACAATGCTGACTACAGTAGGCCTATTTTTCTCCATTGTACGTAGAACACTTTACATGCCTATTGCCATTTGTTGAGATGCTTACAGCTTTTTGGAAAAAATAAGACGCTGTTTGTGTATTTATTTTATATTTTAGTACATAAAGATGCATTATTATCTTTTACAACGGGCTATTGTTGAAAAGGAATAAGCCTACTGATAAGTATAGATATTCATCGTAGTGTTTTACATTTAGCACATCAGTGTACACTAAGGTCTATGTATATGATGAATATGTGTGTCATTGTGATGCACTCACTTTAGAGGATCTCATATGGTTTTGAGCAAAACGCTCCTATTGAAATGTTTTCATTTTCTGTTGAGAAAATAAGATATTGTTTCATAAAATGTGTGTAAGCTATAAAAATAAAAACTTTAATATGATGCATGTGTGTCATTCTAAAGTAAAGCAAGTTCAATTTTGCGAGGAGATGAGTTTTTTAAAATGGGGTGTTTAATTTTGCCAGATTTATGGAGATTTGCCAACATGGCTAATGGCATTTAGAGTTTAAAAGCAAAAATCTATAGGTTGCAGAAAACATGCAAAAAAAAAAAAACCCAAGATATTTGTCTTTCCATATTTCATTAATCCCTACAGAGAAAATGAAGAATCTACTTGAACATGTTTGTGAGAGAATTCATTTCTTCTATGCTAGGTGTTGTTTGTGATGTCTGTAAAGAAGAGTAATGGAACCCAATCAAATGCATGTATAGCAAACTGTGACATATGGTCCATGTACTGTATATGCATTTAGGGTGTGTCTGAATTCATTTCTGCTAGTTACACATTGTGCAACTGTGGAAATAACTGTCTAAAGGGCTGGACCTTGTAGTTTAATTACCTATAGGCATGCCCTGGGTATAACATGCAATAAACCAATCAGTTCAGTTTAATCTCCCGTTCCCTTTAGAAGCCTCCTGTATTGGACCTTGGAGGACTATTACTTTCACTTTTTTTAAAGACTTATGCTCTGTAGTTTCTCCTCTCTCTGTCTTTATGAATGAGGTAGAATTATTTTCTATTCAGCCTGTGCCTCACACAAACATATTCTTGTGCCAGTCTAGTTCAGTCTCACCTCAATTTATCCATTCATTTATAATATTCAGAATATTAGCAGTGTATGCTGAAGTAAAGCTGAGCTTATAATTATTCAAACAGTGCATAACAAAACCTAACGTCTGAGTTTCTCCCAGATGCATGAAGGTCCACTCAAGTTTCCTGTTGGTCAAGATCAACACTCCCTTATTTTACTTATTACTACTTATATTTGGGAAATATATAAAAAGTCAAAAATACTCTATTACAACCGTGCTTGTAAGCGGGTGTATGCTTATTTCATTTCTGTACCTCGGTTCTGTTCTGTGTGTGTGTGTGTTTGTGGGTGTTTCTTTTGTCTCGTAGGTGTGTTCACAGGTGCCAGCAGAGGATGTTCTGAGATGGTTCTTCACCTGCTATTTGTGGATCCAGAAAGAGTTCTGCTAAAGAAGTAGAACTTGGGAAACGGATCAGAGACTAGTTACCATCTCACCTCTGTTTGTGTGTGCTATTTGTTGTTTCGTGTGTGGTTACTGTCTCTGTTAGACTTTGATTTTCACTTGTTTGTTCTTGTCCCCTTAATGTATATCATACATTCAGGACATAGTTCAGATACTCATACATGTCATGGTGTCAATATCTACTGTGACACAGCGGAAGGTGCGGCCAATGGGTGAGGTCGCAAGTGTAAGGAAAAAAGGAAACATGAAAAAAATCGGAGAATAAAAAATGGTCAACCACTCTTTTATTGTATTCAGAGGTCGTCAACTTGACACTCACAAAGCAAGAGCTTACGGTCTGTGCATGAGTCGCTTGCCAAAATATGTTGAAAAATAAAAAATCCATCCCAGTCTTACACAAATCTAGCTGTAATAGGAAATATATTTTGTGCACTGCAAGCCTCCTTCTAACCACTATCCAATAAGGAGCACTCTGAGTTGACATTTAATCCCAAACCACAGCCCACAGCCAAGCATTACATTTGACATATTTGAACCAAACAAGCATATTTGCTCAACTTCAGATTAATGATTGTGTACTTTGAAAATGTTGCCATGGGTTGTTTTTTTCACTCACACACGCACACGCACACGCACATGCACACACACACACACACACACACACACACACACACACATAACACACACACACAAACGCACACACACACACACACACACACACATACACATACACACACACTCACACAAAACACACACACACACACAAACACACACATAATCACACACACACACAATGACACACACACACATACATACACATACACACACACACTCACACAGACACACACGCACGCATGCACACACACATGCTAAAACTGAAATGCTATAACCCCAGTTGTTCTTGGCAGTTGCTCTTCACAAGTAGCTCTCAGCACGAAAATGGTTAGAGAACATTGACCTGCACATATACACATATACATACACAAACACATACAGCTGTACCCATGTCCATGGGTTAGCAAACACTGAGCGACCACTTCGTTTGGTACGTCTGCCTAATAGAAAGTTAATAGAAAGTTGGTCCCTCTTTAGCCCTCAGGACAGCCTCATTTTGCCAAGGAATGAACTCAGCGAGTTGGACGAAAGGGATGCTGGCACATTTCGCCTCATGTGCTTTTCACTGTCGTTGCAGAGCTCCAGTCTCTATAGCTCATCTCATCTGTCAGATGCCCCATTGGTTTGAGTGCTAATGACCGGTGAGGCCACTTTCATGATATAAATGTGAATTTAGTGCCGTTCTTGGACAATCCTAGCATTGAGACATGGAGCGTTATCCTGCTGTGAAAGCCCATTTCTATACAGGAATACACTGCTGCAATGGAGAAATGCACCAGCCTGGTAATGGTGTTCGGCAGTATTTGAGTTTTGAGACACACAAAAACATCTGCGTCTTGGTCTTGTCTCAGTTTCAGTCCCGATTTGTCTTGGTTTAGGATGTCTTGATTTGACAAGTCAAACTTCCTCATAATAATGTGTGATTAATTCTCAGTTACGTGTTCCAGTAAAGGGCTTTTTAAAATGGTGTTGCATGTCATTGACGGGTGGTTGGGACAGTGGAAAGAGAAAAGCAACAAAAAGTGAGCCAAATGAACATGTTGTCCTGTGACTGGAGCAGAACAATTTAGTTCAACTAAGGCAAGGCAAGTTCCTATCATTAACATTCAACAAAAAGTTTAGGAAAGACACAAAATGTGAGACATTAAAGTAGACTTATTTAGAACTTTCTTATATAATGGACAATTGGAATTTTTCCTGTCTTTCCCCATCTGACTTCTGTGATACAATTGGAGACCCATCACAAGTCAAATTGCAATAATTGCTGACAGCACTGGAGGTGACATGGGCCAGCACCTTGCTAGACCATGCCCAACAATTCAGACTGTCATGAGGGCAAATTCATTCAGTAGGTGTACCTGCTGAACCAACCATTCTGTGGACTGTACTGTATGTGTATTATTTATTTATTTATTTTTTTATGTACATGTTCGATTCGATTTCACACTACCATCTGTACTTTTGAAGTGATGTTGAAGGAGTGGTATCTTTGTCCATGCTCTGGTGTCTCACAAATCTAATAAGTGTGTTTGTTTGGATCCTCTCTTTGATGGTCTATGATGCTGGCCCGAGCAGCCGAAAGACACTAACTTTTTCCATTTCCTTATTTTGTTTTCTTTTTCCGGTGTCCCAGAAGTGCCACTGCTAAGCACCATGGGATAACATTTGTTAAAAAGGAGCCATTTCTGAGACTTGTTGATTACAAGTCAAGGGACTCATTGGTTGAAACAAGCAATGAAAGTATCTAAGTCGTTATTTTTGCCATAAAGCCAAATTTCCATCCTCTGACTGGGGTTCTTTTTTGGAAAGATTTCACGGCGGAGTAAAGGTTTGGCTGCAGTCGCATCACTTCTCTCCATTTCCTCTACCATTTCCTCAAAAATGTGAAGAACGTTGCAGCTGAAAAGAAGGTGGACTTCGGTCACCTCTGGCTCTGTGTTTCGTATCCCATCTGAAACTTGAGTTAGCGTCAGCACAGCTCTGTCTTCCTCACGATACCCATTCCCCAGACTAATAAAGCGCACCGTGCCGTCCATCAAACTCTCCAAAACTCCTTAAGATTTATGAGTCAAGAAAGCACTGTCTTGTTGTTTATGTCATGCCACTGAACTTTTGGTAACTTCAAATAAGAAAATCTTGAGTGGTTCTCTTACTTCCTCTGCAATTGATAAAAAAATTAAAAACACATACACACATATATATACACACACACACACACAACAGTCAACATTTGCCTGCTTGACAGCATTGCGTCCAATGTGAATGCAAGAGTTGCCAGATGCTAGACTATTTTCTGGATAGCATTATTCCAGGTGATGCAGCCTCTAGTTCATTTGATTGTTTTGAAACAGCTCTGTAATATTTCAGCCTGAAAACTGAAATTCTCCCAATAACATGATGATACACTGCAGTGTTTTATATTTGACTGATCTGGAATTTTGAGTTTTTATCTCTGATGTTTTTATTGTTATTTTATCCAATGAATGGATGCGGAGTAACTACATACCTGTAGATTTCTATAAAATGGGAATAGGAGAGGTGTTCTAGCTGTTGTGATAGCAGTTACATAAAATAAGGAAAACTAATTTTATTGAGCTCTTGTTGAAAAAATGTATTAGCAAATGTCTCTATATGGAATTTATGAGTGGAAAGTGACTTCATTTTCAATAGTCCTTCTCACAAAGTCACAAAAATGTCCCAAAATCTCTTCTGTATGTGTGCCATGTCCTGTTCCTCAGTTATCCATAATAATCAATGCGTGCACAGTGATGCTGACCTTATAAGAGATGAATTCCTGTAAGACTGAACAAATTCTAACAGCAACTGTCAAGAAACTGCTTACTTCATGACTGCGAAGTGTAAGTGTGAAGTGACTGTTTAGGATTGTCATTATTGTATGTATTATTCAAAGAGAACAATTCTCTTGCCTCAAACAATATTATTCTTGACCTAACTACAAGTAAAACTGCTTAAGAGTCTCACTCTGTTTTGCATTATGACTGAAATATTTTAAAGAAGAGTATACCAACGTCCCTGGAAATCATTTCAAGTTTCTCAATGTGAAAATACTGTGCCATCTCTGTAGAGGGACCCTGGCTACTTGAAAAGGATAGAGTCCAATACTGTCCCTTGGTCTGAATTGATGCATTCTGGGAATCTGGATTAAACCACTTCACAGGGGTTAGGCTGTCACAGCAGCAGACAAGACCTTAATTAGTATTGCTAGGGCCAACTTAATTTTAAGTAATATAGAAGTTTATGTATCTTTTGAATGGCCCAGGGAAAGGTAATTTAGACCTTAACTCAAGTCCAGCATTTGCAACGAACACAGCCTGTGGTCTGTTATTCCATGGTACTCTTCCCAGACCTGCTGCTCCCAACCTTCAGCACCACCACCTGAAACCCTGGCGTCTAGGTCCCCTTCCAGCCCAACACTCATCCCCCAAGCCTGATCTGGTTCTATTCCAGAAGCAGCTGCTGTCATTGGAGAGATGAGAGTCATATCTGTTTGGAGGGGGGTTTGGCTTGCTCTATCCAGCACTGTAGGTGAAGCAGTGAAGTATGTAGACACACGCTCTTGGCTTGGATCTTGGATCTTCTACTTGTGATGATACTGTACCCAAATCCGTTTAGCATTAATATAAAGACAGAAGTTATATGCACCGGTAGTCATACTCTACACAACCTCATTCAGTCAGTTGAAAGGCTGCTGGCATTCTGACCCCCAAATGAAGGGGTAGCCCCCGCCCCCAACCCCACTTCAGCTGAAAGAATGGCTCAGTTGTGCCACCTCCTGCCAGAAGAGCTGAAAATCCAGGGCTGCAGGTTCAGCTTCTCAAACACCTGATCAACATCTTAGAGATGGCATTCAAAGTCTGAAGAGTACCAATTTACATCATCAAGGTAAATGAGAAATGAATGTTAGCTACTGAAAAAGTTACAAAAGCGAAAAGTCATGCTTTTAAAGTGGTAGACACATGGAGTATGGTAAAGTGGTCTTGGGGGTCCATCTCCACCTGCCAGGTTCCTCTTGCCAGATCAAGTAGCACTGGGCTTTCTTCAGACCTTCCAGGTACCCCAGGTACTCTTCAGGGGACAGGTAAAGTATTTCTGAGATATAGAATTTACTGTCCTGTAGTCAACCCAGAACCTGCATCTGCCCCTATTTTGACTGGGACCACTGGTGCTGTTCAGGGTGTGAAGCTCTCCATTACCACTTCATTTCCCAGCATTCCCTGAGGGAGAGCCCAGAGCTCTGGATAATGGCTTAGGGGAAAGGGCCATTGCCTCCATCTAAAAGGGTGCAGTGTGCCTATGGGAAACTAGTGGCAAACTGCATTGATGGGCCCTTGCCATACCCTGACTGTGTCACTCCTCTAGCAATGTCACATGTGACCTCTGTGTGCTTTTCCAACAAGGGGTCAGATGTTTCAGTGATCCGCACATGTGAGACTACAGGTTTTGGCTCTTCTCTCCAGCCAAATCATTTCCTCAAATAAACAAAACTATTTTGAAGGCATAAACTATTTTACAGGAAGGCTAGGTCACACCCCAACTGTCACAGGACCTGCTACGAGATCGCAGACAGGCTTCATATCGGGTAAAGGAACTACTGTACAACTCATCTCAAAGCCTTACATTTATACACTGATACCAACAAACAAAATATGTGACAATGACAAAACACCCTCCAAAATTGATCGACTAGAGCCAAGGTTGACTTGTGTTGTGCAAAAGCTTCACTGGTTGTTTAGCTGCATTGTTCTACAGACATAAAGAGCTGTGTAAAACTAAAGGTTCATATGAGTCTAAGGCAGTCTCTCCTGGCAAAGATGACTCAGGGGAAGCCAAGGTTTGAGGTTGAGGGAGAGGCTAAGATCTCCCAGCAGAGCTACACCCTTGGCCCTCTCATTTTTGCTGTTTGAGGACTGGACACTGGGAAACAATATGTCCTTTATAGTGACAGCAAAAACATACTGGCTACACAGAGCCAGTTTTCAGCTGTTTTCTGTTTAGACCCAGGAAGATGAAGGGGGTTTCCATAAAGTTGATTTAGTCTGGGAGATAGCATTCCAGGGACATTTCAGAGAATAACATTTTGCGAGCATTGCAGCTTTCTCCTTAGTAGGGTCTTTGTGCTAACTGATGTAAGTATTGAATGTTTTTAATCCATTAAAGTCCTTGACTTCTTGTGACAGACAAGCCACACTAGCCAGACTAAGCTCCGGGTCAGCCACACTAGCCGGACTAATCTTAGGGTCAGCCACACTAGCTGGACTAAGCTCAGGGTCAGCCACACTTGCCGGGCTAAGCTCAGGGTCAGCCACACTTGCCAGGCTAAGCTCAGGGTCAGCCACACCAGCCGGGCTAAACTCAGAGTCAGCCACACTAGCCAGGCTAATCTTAGGGTCAAGTTTGTTTCTGTCATTCGACTGAATCCACTGATCTCACACTTTATCAATCAAGAAGATCATGGTCGTTATCATAGTTCTTGTTGTAGGCCTGTATATAGTGTTTGCTTCAAGACAGTTATACCTGAAGTGGGGCTACTTTCAGTCTGATTGTCTGTCTGTGGTTGCCGGTAGTCTATGATTTATGGTTGCTTTGTCTCCCCTCTAAAATCATGATCTTCCTTGTGAGGACGTCTGGGCAGTGGTTGGTTCAGCGAATGATTGGCAAGAGGCAAAACTTCAGTTCACCCAGTTTTATTTACAAAAGATGTGCAGATTTAAAAAATTCCCAAAAACCAGTGCAAAAATATTTACGGTTGATGAACGCTACAACAATACTTAAGAGTAGACTCCAGAATGTACAAAATAACAAAAACACTGATACGAACACAGTAGGATATGCCCATTGGCCCTACTACTGCAAACTGCTGGGTGGCTAGCTGAACCACATAGCTCACTTTCCAAAACATAAAAAACCAGCCAACAATTTTTGGCCATGCTTAAGTAGCCAAAGCCCCGCCCTGGGGATTCCATTGAAAAGAAAAAAACATTTATGTCCTCCTTTTAAATATAATCTTTTTGGTCACACATTTAAACATTGATGAATAAATAATAAAACCCCCCATAAAAAAGCCCAATGGTTCGGCCGGCGCTTCTGAGTTCTCTTACCTCGGTTTTTTCTTAAGATAAAATTAAGTTTAACTTGTTGGACATTATATAGGTAGCAGAACACAAGACAATAAAATAAACATAAGTAAAGCTATTTACGGCATTTTATATTACGGATACTTTTTAAACAGTATTGTTGCGGTTTGATTTTTAGTCTAGACTACGATGACCCGTACACACAGTCCATACAATACACACAAATCTAATAAGTGCATATCTTCTGGTTTCATATTAATTTTCATTGGTGTTGGCTTGCGTATATTTCTAGTACATGAACCCAGTTTTTATTCCATTTCCGTATGCGCATGCCTTAAACCTGTAATATGCGTAGGTCATTGCTTATTCCATGACATCCATCCCTTAGGATTTGGCCTCCTCCTCTAAAATGACAAGACAAATCAAGGCACCACAAAATGTGATATAGTTGGGCTCGTGGTCCTGGATAATTCAAGAATGGGCTTTGGTTTGATAATGTTGCTACTCCAGAAATAGTAAGAGTTTTTGTAAGTTGTAAGTTGTATGCTTTGCAAAATAAATAATAGTTGTGGTTACTTACCCACCCTAAATAAATACACTGAACCCTCGTTAAACCAGACTAATTGGGAGGAAAGGGAGTACGATATAACTACGATATAACAAACACAGTAGTCACACATCGGCTGTGGTATCAAGCCATATTTACTCAGAGTTCGATGTACAACAATATTCGGGAGGTCCTCAGTACTCTATCAGTTATTATCAGACCACCCGTAGTTTTTCATCGCACCCAGACACACTGCTTGTTATTCAGGCAAGGCGTCTGTTCTTTGCACACAGAGGTCCACCATAAGTAAACACTGTGTCGAGTTTGTGTTGTGTAATGTCATCTGAAATTTATTGCAAAGTGAGTGAAGGACCTTAAACCTGTGTTTCTAAACCCACCTTTGAATCATCCTAACACTGCCGACACCAAAGCTTTGGTGGTTAGAGGTCTGAACTTGTCCAATGTTAAATACAGCCGACCACACATTGTTACAGCAGAAATAATCCGTTATAACCGAAATCCGTTTTAACAAGGTCCGCTACAGCGAGGGTTCAGTGTACTCAGATTCCCCAAGCAAAAGCACATAGGCTTGAAACACATGTAAACCGTGCATTACATCGATTAACACAAAGAATAAGAAAAATTGAATGAAGTGTTACGCTACACTAAAAACATTACCTCAGTGGTAACCCAGCACCACCGATGCACCAGTGTAGTAAAGCAGCGCTGGTGTATATCACAAGTTAACGATAAAAACTAATTAGACTGAAGGGCATTGTTTGCTACAATTCTGGAGGCATCCTTTTACAAGGTTCTTTACCGTCAGGTGCTGTCAGAGCAGCCTGTATGCACTGTACCATAGGAGCTATGATTGTGTGGAATTATCCAGGAGGGACGCAGCAATGACGCTTAACACGATCATCAAATCATTGGCTAACCACACACGCACTGTGGATATGGGCATTTTTGTCTTGGAAGACACCCTTTTTTTATAAAAGTATAGATAATTTGCAACATGGGGTGAAGGTGATCACACAAATTCATTATTTAGTGTTTGGTATTGACCTTGACCTCTAAGGGGATTAGTGTAACCAAACTATTTCAAGAATATGTACCTGACACTATTACGAAATCAACAGAACCCTAAACTGTTGGGCCCAAGCTTTCAGTCTTATGGACTTCTTAAGGTTTTGCTACATATGCATCAATATAGGATTTAAGTTCTTTAAATATTACTTATATTGATTACTCATAGTTTTTTACTGTAAAATACTGTGAAAAGTATATGCTCCTGTTTTATTTTTGACATTGAATGGTCGCAGGTCTTCATTAAAAGGTAAAAGGGCCTTAAAATGGGGCCTGAGTGATTACATTCCACAATCATAACATGACAATAGCATGATGGTTATTTTGTTTATTTATTGTTGAATTATTACATTGCCTCCTTTTCCCCGCTGGCCCAAGTGATCTTGCATTTCACATACATGTGCCAGACATGCGTGTCAATCAAATTGGCGGATCTAGCACTGTGCGGTTGTGCACCTGCCCTTTCTGCACGCTTGAAATGGAATGGAAATAAAGTAACGCTGGATCAATACATCGATCAATGGTTCATAGGTGTACATCAGGCAGCCCTCAGCAATAAGGATGTGAACTTCCTCATCCTTATTCTCACACCCCTGGACTATTCTCTGTATCCAAAGTTTTGTCGTCAGCATGGGAGCGCTGGAACTTCACTGGGTTCTCCAGCCAAGCATAGATGGCATTAATCATGGCATCCATGTCCAGAGCCATAATCACATTGTACTGCTTAAAGCCATCTTCACCAACTTCAATCTGAGCTTGGGGCTTGAAAAAGTCATCCTGATGGACAACCCAACAGTTGGGTAAACTCTGGCCCTAGCGTTTTTCCACAATGCAGATGCATCACCAACTGCTGGAGGAATACTGAAGTCAGCATGTACAAGCAAAGAGTTTAATGACTTTTAACTGGCATAACCCCTAGCTTTCCTGGGTGAAACACTGGGCCACCTGCTTTAACTGTGACATTTGCCGGTTTTTGAACATGAATTTCGCTTTTTAAGGTTCTGCCGTAACATTTCAGCAGAGCTTGTGTCTAGATTTTGACTAGGCAATTCCAAAACATTACATTTCTTCTAATTTTCATTCTGCCGTTGACTTGCTTCGATATACTAAACCGTTGCCTTGCTGTATGACCCACCTTCGCTTTCAAGTTCAGTACATGGATGACATACGCATGCAGCATCCTGTAATACAGAGAAAAATCCATTACTCCTTCAATGATGGTAATTCATCCAGGACCTGACTGCAGCAAAGCATTTCAAAACCATGATACCCCACCACAATTCATGACCACTGGATGCAGTGCCTGGTTTTCAACAGACATAACAGGGGTGATGTTCTCCAAAAAGATCCACATTTGACTCATCTGTCCATAAAACGTTGATCAAGTACTCTTGGGGATAATCCAGATCGTTTTAGGAGAAGTTGACAAGACTATTTGAGTACTTAATGATCAGTGGTTTCTGCCCAGCTGTTCTTCCATTCGTCATATTTTTCTAAAGGTCATTCTGACGGAGTAGTTATGAACACTGACTGTTGCCAAAATTAAAAGAGGTGCCTGCAGGTTACTGGATGTTGTTCTTTGCAAAACCTTGCCCAGCAGAGGATGGTCACTCCTGGGTTGTGCCACTGCCCTAAACATCTGTTTTTGGATAGCGTGACCCTGTCTGCGGAGGCCCACATCTTCAGAAATCATTTTGTAACTTTCCAGACTGATAAGCATGCACTACATTTTTTCCAAAAGTCAGCCAGAATTTCTTTTAATTGAGGCAATATGTGTCCCTTAGAGACTGTGCGCTGACAAAGTCACTCTGACGGTAAGTGCCAAAGTTTTAAAGTCAGAGTGCCAAAGTCAGATTTATATTATGTCAAGTCCAAAACCAGACATGACCATTTACTTAAGTATTCAAAACCCTCAACCGTAATCATCCTTTTGAAGGAGAATGGTTTTCACACCTGAAAATTTTCTTTTTTGAGGACTTCTTTTTTGAAAGAAGTATCACATTTTTTTGTCATTTTTTCTTTGTTATAACAGACTTACTCGATATAGTATTAAAAGCCACAAAAAATATTTGACTGAATCAAATGTGTAGAATGAGCAAAAAGGCAGGTAAATCAGAAGATAAAGGCTTTTTCACAGTACTGTTATTCTACTATACTTATATACTCTTAGCATACAAACTCTACCAATACATAAATATAGCCAGCCATCTAAATATCTGACCCTTGTTTACAGATAGCTAGTATAGCATATACATTTTTCAATAGCTAGCTAGTAGACAAGTCCACTTGTTACTTAGTATTAAATGTAAAATTGATAGTTATCTTTTTAACGTTTTAACATAACATGTAGCAAATGACAACTATTAGAGGAAGGCAGCATTACTTTTTTATCAAGAACTACAAAAATAATGCAAAAATGGAGAGTGTCTACGTGAGAGAGGATAAGTTCGATGCCCTCCGCTTTTGAACCTACCAGTAGGCCTATGCATATGTAGTACTCCAGCCTCTTGAAGAGAGAACGTAACGATTTGAGGGTTCGTTTGTTTGCTCATTTACAATGACACTTTTTTCTTATACAAAATACTAAACCATATTTTGTATGGGCGAATGAATACTACGGAATTACTTAAGTTAGACTACATTATTTCTGTAGTATTGATTCATGATGTTTCTTGTTGTTCTGGCTTCTCTATTGGAAAGTGTTACCGTTTCGTATCCCAACATTAACTTCCACAACTCTTCTTTTAAGAGCCTTAAAATCTGTTAACCAAATCATTTTTTATGTTGCATCGACTCATTTTGCTGTTTAAAATACATTAATGTTTTTTTTTTTTTTTTTTAAGAAATGGGGGATGCAAGTAATGTGTAAATGCAGAGCTGGCGTAGGCCTACCTTCAATTTTAGATGCAAAGCATAAATTACGTGCTAACTCAAAAGGAAAACTTTATTCTATGTATATTGCCCAGTCCATCACAAAAATGCTACAGCGCAAAGTCGGTGCCTTCTTGTTCGATAGTATATTGCTTGTTTCTTAACTAGTGGTGTTAATTCCAGTGTAATTCAAGTATCTTACCAACGCCCAAGCAGATACGTGTTTTTTATTTTCACATCGTTTGAACAAAATAGATGGAAAATGTTATGAGCAGAGCACTTTTCGATTAGCTAGATCTTAAATTCGTCAGAGAGATTGCTTATAGACATCAAAGATCCAATGTACGCGTGTTGTCATTGCAGGCAAATGGAATCATGATGATACCAAAGGTACCAACAAAAAGTACAAGCAACCTAGTCCAGACAAGTCTCTTCGATGTTCATAATAAATAAATGAATAAACAAATAAATAAATACACTAAAAGGCGTAACGGACGGAATCTTTTTTCTCGACACATTGAGTTTTACTTTGCAGACTTGCATTGGGCGTGTAAATCTAACTTTGCTATTCATCACGTGATGCTTCTATTGACTCTGCGGTTTAAGTTAAAACTATTATTTGGCCTCGTCCATGTTAAACGTAGGCTAGTATGCCCTCATTATTTCATTATTCAGTTAAAGATTATGCGTGTACATTTGCAGGAGGCATACATGTATGTAAATGCATATTTTCTCTTTCCAGGAGATGTGCAATAATAAATTAGTGCTGACAGAATTTTCTGAAGCTTCTAAATGGAAAGATTGTGTAATTTTCATACAATCAGTTAAAAATTAATTCAATGTAGCATTGGCATACATTGTAACAATTGTGCCAAAATGATACTAGCTTACACTACTTTACACCTTTCTGTGCAAAAATATTTAATTTAGACTGCAAATGATCAGTAGGTCACGAACATGCAGTATTATTTGGTGTTCCAAGCTAATTTGTAACAACACACTCGTAGCAAGGCGCTTAAAACGTTTCATTTTGGACTGTTTTAACTTAAATTGTGACTCTTCTCTGTCTTGCCAGAATAAGTGACTGAACGTTATATTTAAATTTTAAATTGCACTGAATCATATAGGCGCACCAAGGTGATCAGAGATGTTCATAATTAAAAACTAAAAGTGCAAAAACTAAGGTTAGTAAAAGGAGCTAATGTAACAGTTTTCTCCAAGCATGTAGCATTGGTTATTGTGATGAGGTACTTCAAAGTACTTCAAATCTCAAAGAAACATGGTGTTGCTATTCATTTAAATGGTAGCCTAGCCGAGGTGCCAAATTAAGCGCCGAAGTAAAGCAGTCACCGCAATCACTGAGGCAGTTGAGAGGTTTTCCCCCAAAAGACTGTTTCCCCCAACGTCCATCTCGAAAGGTCATAGGTTACCATTCAAATCTAATCAATAGGAAACGTGTTAACGGGTAATGATTCTCTTGTAGAGATTAAAAAAAAGCCGACTACTGGATTGTGAAGATTATAAGAAAGGGACAACATTCTTCTGCAAAAAAAAATACATTTCAAACGTTACTCAAGGATGATAATTCCGATGCGAGTTAAAAGGCATGGCGCCTATTGTTGTTGTGTCTGTGCGCCTCTTTTAACTTGAACTTGGACTTCCGACGAGACAGGTTTGTCACCCAAAAAGCATTTTCCGTCTACTAACCCTTAACCTGCACGTGCGACAGTGTGATTAAGTGCTAAAGTGGCGCTTTTCAAATTATTTAGTGTAACATTTAGTTTTGATTTATAGAATGAATTTATTTGAAATTAATTATATCGTCAACATTTTAAAAAATGCTAATGCTTAGAAAATGTTTTGCTTTTCTCGGCTATCGCAACGTTTCATATGTAATGATTTCAAGGACCTTAGAAAACTTTTAGTAAGCACAATTCAGCCATATTTTAATCTGACTGTTTTGGTTACATCCTTGTTTGGGGATTCGTGTTAATTGTATTTACCCTGATTATCGGCAACAGATCTGCAGCTGAGCAGATTTACCATTTTGTTTCACAAAGGATGCTGCCTCGAGGTTTATTTAGATGTAGAGTATGTGTCCACATATACATTGTCACAAACTCAGAAATTTCAGTTTTCTCTTCAGACCACTATTCTTAAATTTTATGTTTAATAGAGGTGTTTTAAACTTTCATTTCTTTGGTTGAAATGGCATCTTTAATAATGTTGCTTCACGTGCGACTGTTTTCTGAATTCACAGCTTCGACAAATTCTTTTGACCATGCTTTGTAAGAGTGTGTGCGTTTGTGTATGGAATTTTACTGCGTTACAATACAAGGAACTACTTTAATCTTCCCATATTGCTTGAATATAGGACACAGGATGAAACACTGGGGCAATGCAATGTTGAATTAATTAAACATCATTTACCATAAGATCCATATGCTTAATGCAGGAAACGAGAAACGTTTTTCTTCTGCAAATAACTGGGGCAAAAGGTTTTTACTCTCAATTTAATTTAAAGAGTTATTCAACAATTATCTACCATACAGAAGTTCGGAACTGTGTTACAATATGAAAAACACTACACAGGTGAAATAATTTAATCGTAATAACAATGGCATTATAAAAACAAATTACTTTGCGTATAATGTATTTTAATAATCTTATTGCAGTTCTGCAGTAATGTCGCTTGTATAAGACTTGCATAAGGGCGACGGAAACAGTGCATTTGTAGTTACAATGCTGGTAAATAAGTAGTTCCTGTCATTGTGTTTGACTGGTGCACCAAGTCCCACTGTTGTATATAGGACTGAAAAAAACTTAAATATATTGCAAGGGAGTGGAACGAAATAAACAAACAATGACAATCACAGACCAAATATTTCAGCTGGCGGCAGATTGTAACATGAAATGTACCACAAAATATAACATGTTGAATTTATTTTACTTTTTCTTTTTATTGTTATTGTTATTATTATTATTAGTAGTAGCAGCAGTAGTAGTAGTAGTAGTAGTATTGTTATTATTATTATTTGTAGTAGTAATAGTAGTAGTAGAACTACTAGTAATAGTCAAACCGAGCAAGAAAATGTTCAGTCTTCTGTCAACAATCTTACACAAACAATGGCGACTTTACATACGTTAATTCGGTTAATGTAGCCTTCTGTACCAGAGTTTAATCAACGTTTACCATTTTGCTGTGTGTGCTTGAAAGTTGTGTTTTTTATTGATGAGGGTTTATGCGCCAGTGCAACAATACAGACATTGTTTTCTCTTTGATGGCGGTTTATAAATTAACGTTGAAAAGGCTTCGTTAATCGCGTTATTTACCTGTTTCCATTTTTTGCGCATTTGTAATACTTCATAAACAGATCTGAAACCAAATATGTAATGCGTGTTATAGAATTTGCCTCAACTGGAGGCTGTTTGGGTGCTATGTTTCACTCTGTAGCTTTATAAGAACCAACCCTTTTATTTGTTTTGTGCATTTATAAGGCGGAGGTATAATTCAATATGCTGATTATGATTTTAGCAAAATGATAGTAGGCTACACAGTCAGGACACATACCTGCTTCCAAAAATGGCGATACTTTTCATATGGGTCATTACTGCCTAAAAATACACATTCCCAACATCTTAATGAGTTGGCTGATATGGCCTTGGTTTACCTAAGAGTTGAAGAGATGAAATAAGAAGCAAATATAAAATTGTAGTCTATCAACCAAGTCATCGCCCGCAAACCTGTTTAAAAATGATATCAGTATATCAAAGATGCGTAAAATAGCTGCCTACAACGAATGCCCGGACACACTAATGTCCATTGTTTAGTAATGCGACAGTTGATGGTAGTTATTTAAATTAATTTGAAAGTCACATATAATAACTTATTTCAGAAACAAGCAATTAATTCGCCATGTCATGAATTTACTGAGCAACATATCTATATAGGGCAGAAAAATGTTCTAAAATCGACTCTGATAGAGTACGTTGTGTCGTATTTTGACTCATATACAACCTGTTAACGTTGTTGGAACTGAACATCATTCATATTGAATTTGAATTATTGTCTTATTTTAGAGTTGTCCATTGTTTTTCTCTTGACTGTAGATCATGTGGTGTTAGTTATAGTATTGTTGCCAGTTAGCCACTGGTTTACAGTAAAGCTTTGTGTGGATCCTTTCCTAATAATGTACAGATTTCATACACACTTTGGTTGCACTGTGGGATTACATAAACCCAGTGTTTATAAAACTGTATTTCATGTTTTGGAACCACATGTTTTTGAAATAATGTGCCAAATCAAACAGGGGTTCTTTATTCCAATTGATCTATCCCGCGGTGATCCAAGATTAGATTCACTGTAATACCAGTTAATCCATGGTTAAACCACTTGGTTTGCCATGAACTTCAAGCAACTTGTTAATGTATTGCTTTAGTTTTGAAAATGTCTGAAAACTTTATAGTTCCTTGAAAATTAAGGCCACATACACCAGAAAAGGTCTCGTATCGTGTACGAGAGCCTAACTGAAAGGGTGTATTTTCTTGGCTTCTCACCTTTCCCAGAGGTGCACAGTGGAGCCAAAATGGCTTCATGCGGAGGGGAGCTTCATGGGGATCTGAAAGATGTGAATTGTGGTTGATGCTCAACCCAAAATTTTCACAGTCCTTAGATATAGTACAGTACATCTTGAGTCCTTCTACAGTATTTATTTTAAAAGTGCATAAGAGAGGAAGAACAGAAATTATATAGCATTTTCTTAAGACATACAGTCCTGTTTGGAATTATGAAATGTTACTGCTCAAATAAACTAATCTTCAGAGACTTCCTGTTCGGCAGTGGAATATAAAGGAAACATAAAGCAGGGAAGAACAGAAAATCCACACCACTGGATAAACCATTAAATGGTGGATCAGTAGTGATAAGTACATTGCTGCTTTTGAAGGAAATGTTCGACTTATGTTTAAAAAAGGTTATGGGCAAAGAGGATTGTTTGGTTTTAGAATACAATTCCAAAAAGGGTTGCAGTGATTAAAATAGCAAATTGATTGGAAAACCAATGTTATTGGAAAACTAAGTGTTATTGCTAAAGGAAATGTGCATTGAAATAACAAAATGAGACGTTTGGATTGTCCAGCTAATCTTAAAACGACTTTCATCAGAACTAACACACACACACACACACACACACCATTTGTGTGGATGCTTTGGCATGTTTTTTTGTGAGTGCATTTTTGTGTGGACATTGCATTTAAAACGGAATCTACCATCATACTCTTGATAAGAAAATTCCTGTTGAAATAAGTTCCCATTGAAAATAAAGTGTTGATGCAAATGGATTTATACCTAGGAACAGGCCTTAAACCTGAATATGAGGTAGAAATTTAAAAGTGCTATTTCCCATATATATTTTGCAACACTGCCAAATCTCGAATGTAATAATTTTATAAATATCCTGTAAATAAATACATTTTGACAAAGTTACATGCGAAACGCAAGTGGTTACAATCCAGAGCTTTGCTTAGATTAGTTTCCCAGTGATCAGATTTTAGTATACCTCAGCCCATAACAGGCTCACAGTGTTAGCCTGACCATGACCGTCACGTCATCTTCCCATGGGGTGTTATTGTTTTTCATTCCGGCGAAATGTATGTGGGCGCTCTCTCAGAAATCACATGCCCAAGGTAAAATGCATATATTGATTTGAAATGATGAACTAAGGTATTATAAACTAAAATTATATTTTTCCCCATGTACTAATATAAGATTCAGTGTTGTTTCCTACATATTTTATATGAAAAAAAACTGTCATGTGACTTATATACAATTTATTGTATGTTGAGTTGCACAACATTCTGTGATAAATGGAAATCCCAGTGTCATATCTATATTTGAATCTACCTTTATGTTCATACTTTGTTGTTTTTTTTTCAGGGGGCTAGGATGTCATGATCTTTGCTGCAAGAAGGTGAGTTTCAGCTTTTGCATACTTATTCACAATATTATTTATTTTTTAAATTACCTTTTACATCACATTACATTTACGGTAGTGAGAACAGAATAATGACATCCTGTCTCTGGCTTTCCACATGTAATGTGGGATTTCATAACTATGGATATCTTAAGTCACAAAAGCGAACCCTGTTTATTTAAGAATTGATCTGTTATAGCATATTGTGGCCGTATGTCAGATTGCATAGTACACACTTTAAGCATTTGAATGAAAGTGCTATATACCTTGGGTTACAGTGTTGGTAACATGATCTTATGCCTGTACAACAATTAACAGCAACAAAAGAGGCTTCCGTTTTGAAAAATGACTTAGAAAAGTATGAATAAACTGGTTAATAGATGGATATGAACATATATAGAATATGTATAACTGAATTGGTCTGTGCAGTCAGAATACATGCATGTTTTTATGAGAAACATGATGATTAGGGGTTAGCCTGTTTCCTCTGCCATTTGCGACATAGATACTTATCTTCGAGTTTGGCAAAGATCAATGGGCAAGTTTCAAAGCTAGGCTACATGTTGATGGGAAAAATACATATTTGTTTGCATATATTTTGTACCCTTGAGTCCATTGACTCCCATTCCTCTAAATCTGACTTACCTTGGAAGTATTTTGGCTAAAAGTCTCCTCCAGAATTTCATTGTTGTAAGCGGAACAATCTCCAGCTTTTGTCTAGTAACATGCTACGGATGATGCTAGCAGGACTCATGAGTGAGAAAGAGCCATTTTCCTCACATGGATGTAATGTGTTCTTACTGTTGTCATCCAGATGATTTTTATCTTACTGTCCCAAGCTATGAATGGATTTAGCTGACAATGGACAGCACATGGCTTCGGTATGATCTATGATAAGACCAAGCTTGCATGAACAAGTTAGCCTCACTAATAGGAATGAGTCAGTCAAACCTTTAGCTGCAGGTAAAGCCCTTCTCACTTAGCTTAAAGCAATGCATTGCCATTGAACATAAGCTTAGATAGCTAGCGTGCTAATATAAAGCTACATTCAATGTAGTCAGCTCAGGTTATGTGTTTTATTCTGAGGTACAACTGCTTATAACAGAGCTAATGATATTCTGCTGTACTGCTAATACAATTCTATCACCTCACTTGTTACCTTTAACTGTGTTGAGTATTTGCAACCAGCTGTTGTAGGTCCCTAATTTTACAGTTTACACAGAGTGTTAACTTTACATAATAAAATGCAAATGGAAATTCTGGAAAAAAGAAAAGCATGTTAAGCCTGCTTGCAGAGTAAATGACATATCTAAACATGCCACAACCACTATTTCTGCTTCATGTTTTAAAGGAGGACCATCACTTAGTTCTCGGTTGTTTTGTTTTTTTTTTTTTTTTTGGGGGGGGGGCAGGAAGCATCATATCAAAAAAGAATGAGTGGTTTATTATCCAAAATGGTCGTGTATAGTTTGGACATACCTATCTTATATTATCAAAATTCAAATTGTATTTAGCAATACTCATACACATGCTGTTGTTTATTGATCCTTTATGGATGTCTAAGTCTTAATTTCCTAAACCCATGTACAATTGATTATAATTATTATACTTGAGTAAGTTGACAACCTTAAACACAACAATATTTCTTGTGAATGTTCATATTGTGAAACTTAGGATGGCATACAAAATGGAGTATTATTCATACACTGGTAAACGTTCCATATGAACTTAAAATAAAAGACTGTGTTCAAAGTAACCAAGTATTTAATGAATCAAGACATCATGTGTTTAATAAATAATTTAACATATATTCGTCCATCCACTGTACCTATACCTGCTTCATCCGAGCTAGGGTCACGAGGGGCTGGACCCTATCCCTGGGCACGTTAGGCGGAAGTCAGGGAGACACGCTGGGCAGGTCACCAGTCAATCGCAGGCATTACTTAACAGTTAACAAAATACAAATTCCCGACACGAAAGTGAATCCGAGTTTAAAATGCCGTTTTAGTTTAAGCAGAGATCACCAGGATAATATCAGTGCAGAAACAATGTTGAGGACTGCAGCGTGGTGAACACATTCAGTCTGAGATGAAACCACGGCCTTGACACTTAACAGCAGTGTGTGTTTGAAACCACAACGATGACATAGATCAAGGCAGAGTGCCCTCATATTATCTTATTGTAATTCCCCCGCCTTTTTAGCATCGTCCGCTCTGAAGTGACTTATGACCATTCTTCGTTCTCAATAATATTGCTATTACTTTAAAATCACGTATTTGGATGGACAGATAGACCGATAAATGTATCGATAAACCTTTTTTGACATCTCGCCTTTCTAATCAGAAACCTTGCTTGACTGCATAGAACAAGATTATTTGATTTGAAATTGGATAGGTCATTCTCACCGGAAAACCAAATTTCACAATTTGCTTCACGTTCAGACATTTAGCAAACAGTCTTATCTACATAAAACCTTTCCTGTGACAAAATTTTCTTAAAAAGCTTTTTGGTTTATTCTGATGATCTGCTATAATATTTATGTTGTGGCTGTATGCATTCAATATTGATTTTTAATTTTTCTATTGCGTGGCCTATGTATTTTCAGGTAATGCAGAGCCAAATGGCAATTGCAATATATTTTTGTATCATCACCAAAATATTGCTGGCTCACTTGCAGGAAGTATTTTACTTAAACATTAAATTATCGCAAAAAGTATTTCATCAGTAGAGATACTAACATAAATATACTGTATCTGCATGCAATTTAGATGAAAAGCATAACTTCACGCTGCAATTTAGTGAAATCGTTCAGCAAATTCCTACTGTCCGCCTACCTTGAGTGTGTGTGCGTGCACCCGTGTGTATTTCAGCATAAGGAGGTAGACAACATGGAAACACAACATGGACAAGGACTTCATTTTAAAGCATCATCATCGAGGAAGGAATAGTCGTTGTCAGACGAAGCTCACAAAGCACTAAGGATAGTTGACAAAAACACAAAACATCGGCTTTATAATTTATCATAGAGCTGGATATAGCCTGTACCGTGACCCAATTTCAACTAAAACTGTATGCTGTGACCTTCTAATGCTGAATTTTGTGGTTGAGCCGCCATTCGGAAACCGTGGGTAGCTAAGGCCAATGCGTGACTAAGTCTCAGCATCTGAAAAGTGGAAGAAACTAACATGGTCTAACGAACCGGTAATGTCTTCGACTCTTTCTACCATACATCCGGACGGGTTTATGTGTGTAGAAAGACAAAGGAAACCCTTAAACTACATTTCCTGTTCTCATGTTGAACATGGTAGTGGATGTGTTCTGGTATGGGCAGCTATGTTGTGGGAGTCATTAGGCCCGAGAATTAGCCTTGCATTGTAGAATCACGGTCGTCGTATACTGCGCCATTTTAGTTAACCAGGTGCATGCTCTTTCCTCAAGACGTTTCAATATGCCCTCACACTCACTGACATTGATTGAAGGGCGATTTCATGAGCGATAGGGTTAAGTAAAACGCCCTTCATAGCCTCCCAGATCACCAGACCTAAAAAGGTTCTTGATATGGAGCTAAGTTGTAAGGTAGAGAAGAGCGCGGGGTAGATATTCATGTATTGCTTCATCAGTGTTATATTGTACATATATACACAAACAGACATTATTACATGTATTTAATGATAAACGCTTATATAAAAGTAACGTTCAAAGGAATATACATACATAGCCGTCTGGAAGCAAACATTACATTTAAGATTTTCTCTGAAAATCTTTTATGTAACTTGAATAAATGTATAAACAAGGCTATATTATGGCATTATTTACCGTTTCACATTATTTGTTTAACTGGTTGCCGTTAAAACAGTGATATATATTTTTTTCCGGTTGTACCAATCTCTGTACTGGTTATACCAATCCCCACCTCAAATGGCCCCTTTTATCTGGCATCCGAAGAACGCAAAGACATCATGTGGGGCTTTCCCAGTTCATATTTTGTGTACAGTATAATAGAGCCAGATTGTTTTTCTGGCCGAGAGGTTGCTTACTTCTGTCTGAAAACTTAGGTTTGATTTGCAAGAAGGGCCACAGTTACTTTGCTTTTTTTAGTCTTTCCCAGTGTTGCTTAGCAATTTACTTAAGCTGAGCGGCAAAAAAATGCATAGAAGAATCATAAAAACATTAGCATGTACGGTAGGAGTCTCACTTGAACAAGAGACGACCTGCCTTCTGTGGGACGAACTTGAATACGCCAGTATTTACACTGTAGCTATCCTGACGTCGCACAATGAGACTGGAACATTTAAGATCTTTGGGTTACACATATTTCTCTCACCACGTTCTAAAGCTAACATGAATTTCTAAAAGTATTGGTATCTTTTTGTCAAATGCAGATTAGTTTCGAACATGAACGCTCAACTCGTAGACACCTTTCGGCAAAATTAATTGATGCTGAATAAGGTACAAGACAAGGAACGTAGCCTTACACCAGTGGACATGGGACTAGTAACAGCAGAACAGTAGTGGAAGCGGCAAGGGCAGTATAATAAAACAGGAAACAGGTTTCTGCTTGCTCAGCTTTAGGAGAGTTTTTGAGAAGTCAATATTTCCGACGTGCTTTTCCTTAATGATTTATTGTGTTTGCTTTCATACAAAGAAAAATGGCAAAGCAATATGACCTGTCAACAGAGGAGAGCAAATTATTTTTAACAGTCATTCTTCTGGATCTTTACAACAAACACGACCAATGAAAGTATTTTCATTTACTTTTCTTATCTTGCTCTAAGTACTGCATAACCCAGCAATTAATAAACCTGACTCATCACCACGTGTCTAAATTGTGTTGGTAAATATAAGGTCACGGTTGGTAATGTCAAGTTTTTTGTTGCGCCCGAGAATTCCGAGAATGTAGTATAAAACACTCCTGCCCAAAACAGAGACTGCACAAATGCTTATTCAACAGATAAAACATTTACACATATTAGTAATTTAATTAAAAACTATGTATGTTATTGTTATTATCATCACCATTACTACTAATAATAATGATGATGATGATAAGAATAATATATTCCTCAACATTTTGTATGTTGGAATTCAAGGGTAAATACAAGGAAAACCAAATTTTTATATACAAAATGTGGCATGCTGCTGTCTCAACAGTCATTACGTTGCATAGGGTCTTTGTTTTTTATTTTGAATTAGATATCGGGTATGATGTAATGTTGGTGAGCTGGTAAAATCCATAACACAGTATTAGGATGTACTATGTTTGGAAAAAGGAAGGGGTGGCGTTTTCTTTTAAATTCTATTAAATTTATTTCTTACGTGACCTCGTTCATGATCTGATTCACACACTGTTCACACAAATATGCTCAAAGGGTTATATTAATCTGGAACTGACCGTGCCAATAGCTTTTAAATTAGGTCACCTTAGATGCTTTTTATATTCCGCCTGTTCCTGGGTTTAATATCTTTTTGCTGTATTATGTTCTGCCTCAATTCTTGCAACGTTTTTGCTACTGAGCATTTACATGCAAAGCGAATATTGTTAGCAAAATTAGATCAAATATTTAAATACAAACTTCTGTCACACCTTTAAATGTTTTGGATTATTTTTTTAGTTGAGAAACTCAGTGGTAAGACTCAGGCTTCAAAGCATGTTCCCCTTTTCATTTGGAAAGTTTTGTAACGCACACACATAAAGACTGTTCTCTCTTTATAGACTAGTCATTGGTTCAGTTTTTTAACACCTATATTCCGGTTACACAGAATCCATTTCATATGCTTCAATTAATATTCTGGGAAAATAGTTTCAAATATTTGCTCTTGGTTTGAAAGCAGTGCACGGTTTGCTTCGAGTAGTATTCATTAGCCTGTAGCCTATATGAAGAAAAGTAAATGGGAAATCAATACATTGAAGGGCGTTATTTCAGGTGCTTTTTGACAAGGCGGTAGCTGAGCTACGTGTCGACGCATGCGCACAAAATCTCACCTCACTCAGACAATCACAACAGAACTCCGTCCGTTAATTTGCACAGATATTTATTATATCATTCAATGTCCTATTTTTGTATTAAATTCTGACTTGTATTAATTGTGCTTAAAAATATTTACATGGGGAGATACTGCATTCAGCAGATCCAACCTTACCTCTCTGGAGAATACTACCCAATCGTACACCAGTACACAACTATAGATCAACAGAAAAACAGTCATCAGATATTGAATGCAAAATTGTTGGAAATTAGTAACATCAACTTTTGCCCGCTTTCAACAAGCTTGAATTGAGCGAATGATACAGAAAGAAAAGACCAAGGCAGTTTTTAAACTGTTCATACTGACACGACATGAACAAAGGTGTTTACTCATGTTTACCATAGAGGAGTTTCCTTGGTGTTTTGCGGATCCATTTGCACGCCAAGACAGTCATACCAAGGAACATCCTCTATTGTTATTTTAGCCTTCTAATGTGTATCTAGGTAGTGCTCCCAACTCTTGCTTCACTTATGATTTCAGTTGAGTTTTTGAAGCATTGCAAAATGTATTGTTACAAAAATTGCAACTTTTGCGACTGTGTCAATTGATGTAAACTGCCACCAAATTCCTCCGGTCCTAATTATGCAAAAAGGCAAAAAGGGCAGACATTCCAATCGATATTTACGTTTAAAATCAACTACGCATTAATGCAGGACCAGTTTCATTATTGATTGGTTACAATCTTATACATTTGTCTACGTTCAAATACAATATCTTAGTGATGCAGAGGTGTTGTTTAGAGTTGAAACTGCAAACGAAATGGGTTTCACCCCTCACGCCACACTTAAACACGGGAATTGATCAATTTAGATTAAGCAACTGCGCATAACCATTGTTTTCATTTTCTCGACTGTTAAACCTTACAAGATCAAGGTATAAATATAGAGTAGGCGGACGAGGAGATTTGGTTGAACAAAATTTCTCAGTTCACTCAGTATTTTGTTGGCTGTCTTGGCAATTAGTAAGACAATTTTGCTCGTAATAGATCAGTCATAATGTAATCACAAATCAAAATGAATGTTACACTGGTTCATTGATAAGCTCTATATTGAAAAACCATACAACTTGAATTTATATGAGTGCTATTCTTAAAATAATTACTTCTCTTTCCCTTGGCATTGATTTTTGATTTGATAGTAAGTGAAAGAGCCATGTCTCTGTGTGCATGTTAAACATTGTGCATGTGCACGTGCGAGATTGAAAACCTGTGGTCGAATCAATATCATCCTGAAAGTGAGACGAAACTACAGAGTACTCATACATCAGACCAAATTAGGGTTTTCTAACTGTATCTGACTGAAAAGGGCCCACACAGTCCAGAAAAATGAATGCTCATTATACCCTGAGTTTTAATTGAAACAATAAATAAAATGAATCAAGGCGAATGAAGTACTAACTGGAGATATGGGACCGATCTGAGCCTATCCGTTTTGCCTGAACTGGTGCAGATGGTCTTCAGCTTTAATAAACCTTTAGATCGTTTTGTTTGTATCCTGGTATTACAGATATGAAAGCATGTGATACCACTGTGATTTGGTCTTAATAGGGTATAATTCTTTCTCAATGCAGGTACTGACAACATGTAAACAATTTAATTTATCTTTTATTCAATAGCCTTTTGCTGCATTACGTGTCCAATTGTTTGTAAAAAAAAAAAATGGTAATTATAAAAAATGGCAGTAAAATTGTAAGAATGGTAAATGCCATCTAAATTCCAGTACTTATTTGCTCAATATGTGGTCACGAAACATTAAAAATGTTCAGCGGATAATAAAGCTTTGCCGGTCATTTCTCAATAACATTTGATTGCATAGTGTTACGTTAGTGATTACAGTCATACATGGAAACAAATGTGTGCGTGATTTTCATTATAAAGTATTCCTTTTTGAAATCATTAAATCAGGACTTTTCCATTGGAATGACTCAGTCATACCCTAACACATGTCCAAATTGTGTGGTATGCGTCATCAGAATTCCAATTTATGACCTCAACTACTTCTGCGTTCGTACGCAAATGTTCAGCCAAATGGAAACATAGATTTATATGTATAATTGCTGAAGTTGTATTAAACGTAAGGTCAAGCTATATTCCAACATGTTGTCGTTGTTGTATGGTGAATAAGGTCTGAATAAAGAAACAGAATAACATCTATTCTTACTCACAAATAGCATCCGCTCACCATACTTTCTCTGTCGCACTCTTTAAAATAATATAAATTAGGTCACAGAGGGCCTTCTTAGAAATTTCCAGACCTTTTTCCCCTGTGCAAAGCTCTCTGAAGCCTTCTGCACCATCGTTAGCTGTCCTAATTGCTCGTCGCTTGCATGTTAAGTCGACTGTGCAGGTGTGAAGTTCATTCTTGTCTGTCTAGACTCGGATTACGACTGTGTTTGTCTGCGTTTTTTACCTTGACCTTGGACTTCCTTGCAGCTGTCTGTTGTAAGAACGTCAATATTTGTCAACTATCAGCACAACCGTTCTAGATGCTTCCTAATCTTTAACCTTTGAATTCAAAGAGCCTGGTATATGACGGTAGTATATTCTTTAGTACAAGCTAGCTTTATTTCAGTCAGTATTACCCGCCCCGTTGGTAAAAAGTACAATAGAAGACGCTTCGTGACCAAACCTCTACACCTGAGGCATTTCCTTGTGCTTCCGGGGTACAAATTGTGCACGTCGAATGTTGCTTTGAGAAAGAATGTTGCGCGTTGGTTGTACTTTTATTTTATTCAGAACGAATTGCTATGCTTTATTTAATTAAAGACGTATCTTTCTATTGTGCTATATACATTTGCACATGAACATTCTCAAGTCCAGATTGGACAGCAGCGTTTGACGAATTGTGTATGCAAGATTGTAAATAAAATAACAGCACTTATATTTAATATTTAAGCTTCATAATAAAATAACTAAAACAACCATTCAAATTCTTTTGTATAAATAGTTAAGAAATGTTCAACCAGCCGCAGACATTATAGATGGTGTGTTATGAATTTGAATGGCCACTCGCACCGGACTTAATGCAATGCGAAAAATAAATGATTTTCCATTTTAAAGTACATGAGCCCTGGAATCCTTGATCGTATTAAATAATAAAACAGAGATTAATATGAGTGTGCATTTGCGCATTGTAAGTGAATTACTGTCAGCCACCTACCAACACACACACAAAGAAAAAATAATGGACAGATAGATACATGATAAATGTATACATGTAAATTAATAAATTTAACTTGTAATTTTGATTTTAATTCAAACATGTAGATGCAAATGAAAACCCATTTTTCTAGATTATATCCTTCATGTCACATATAATGTTTGCATTTGTACTTCCCTGTGGATTGATTCTTTCACAGGTGCTGAGAACAACTAACCCAAATATTATAACTGCCTATTATTATTATTGTTATTATTGTTATTATTGTTATTGTTATTACAATTAGTGGTAGTAGTGTATCCGTTTTGAAATTATGACTAACTCGTTGCTGTCATCCTCGTGATTATGTTTTAATATCACAAGAATTAGGAATGCCAAAATCCAGTGTTGTTGTAAGTATTGTTTTTGTAAGTCCTCTTTATAGTATAAACACTTACTATGGGCATGGTTTAGTCTCTGGAGTTATGCAATTGTAATGTCCGTAGCTTCAGATTTATTTGCGTTTGTGCTCCTATGCCATCATTGTGCAGTAACTAATACTTTTCTTTATAGACTCAGATAGCTTGCTATCACCACCTGTCTGAGCCAGGATATCAATCGATCAATTTAGCGACAACACCAAAATTTAAGTTGTTATTCCACTCTGATAATGAAAAGGAAAAATCATTTTAAATGTTTCAAAATGTCACCAGTTTTTCCATTAACGTGGATATTTTTAACCCATACATATTTTCAAATATTTATTGCCAAAGTATCCTTCAGGAATATTCACAATTAGCCCTTGCGGTTTATTGTCATTCCCTATATAAAGGAAAACAATTTACATGCTCATCCATTTTAAAGCAATTACTTAAAAAAACAAGCTTTGTAATATAGAAGAAAATCATGTTTACTGTGCATCAAGCTTTTCTGCATCGGCCAAAATATGTCGATCGCGTGTCCTGTTCTTTAAGATTAGTTTGTGTCCAAATTCGCCTTTAAAGATTCCGGATTTTAAAGTCACTTCAACCAATGAAATCATTAGATACTCTTCAGAAGAGAACCAATACCAGAGTCGAAGAAGCTATTTAAAGGGATGAGCCCCCCCTTGCCCCTTCTCTTCGGCCTCGTTATCATGTCACGTGCCCTAGAGCCCGTGTCCAAATAATGAATTGGACACTAGGGGTCTGGGCTGCGCATGCGCCGCGTAAAAATGTGCTTGGAAATGAGGTGTCTGTCGTGGAGTAGTCGACTTTTAAAAAGCATCGGCAACCCGTGATATGACGACTTCGCTGGTCCTGCATTCACGCTGGGCGGACACCTTGATGTACGTGTATGAAAAAAGCCCGAATGAAAATAATCCGAATAAAAGCCAAGCCATGGAGGGACTAAGTGGGAATTGCCCCGCTACCCACTGCAGGGATCTGATCTCGCACCCAGCACTAGGACGGCATTCTACCAGCATAGCGACACACCAGGGCTCCGTATACTCGGATATATCTTCTCCAGATGCCGGTCGACAGTGTCCCGCACCCCAGACGTCATCCAGCGCCACTCTGGGATACGGGTACCCTTTTGGAAACCCCTATTATGGGTGCAGATTGTCTCATTCGCACAACATGAACTTGCAACAGAAGCCGTGCTCTTACCACCCGTCCGAAAAATACACAGAGCCCAGCAGTACGCTGCCCACAGAAGAACTGTCCAGCAGGGCCAAAGAGTTTGCATTTTATCCCAGTTTCGCCAGCTCCTACCAGACTGTACCGGGTTATTTAGACGTTTCCGTGGTGCCTAGCATTAGTGCACACCCGGAACCGCGGCACGAGACATTGATTCCCATGGAGGGCTACCAGCACTGGGCTCTCTCAAATGGCTGGGACGGACAGGTGTACTGTAAGGAACAAACACAGTCCGCCCATCTATGGAAGTCGCCGTTCCCAGGTATGTAAAACTACCTTGGTGTTTAAGAATATGTAATTGGTTATTATTTTTGGGACCGTGCTCTGCTGCTTTTACTTGATGTCATCATGAAGATATCTCAACTCACAACCTCATGATGAAATTCAAACCGTCCTGTTTATGTACGTGTGTGAGTGCATGTGTGTGCGCGCGCGTGTCTGTGCTTGCGTGTGCGTGTGTGTGTGTGTCTGTGTGTGTGTGAGAGAGAGAGAGACCGATTGTGTGTTTGCATATTTGTGCGTGTATGATGTAAATATGAATGCAACTTCTGGCTCGTTTAACTTGTGAACCTCTCATTAAAATGGCAAAGAAATTGTTTGCAAACATTTTTTGCAACCAAACAATGCAACCAAACGTATTTTTTTGTCATTTCACATTGTTTACTGCTTAGTATCTTGGGACAGAAACCCCTCCGTATCTACTATAATATTGCCATGCAGAATAATGTGAGAAAACTAATGCAAATACAAAAAAAACTGCAACTGCCTCACTAAAACCGATGGTAAATAAAAACGTGAATATGAACGACCCAATAATTTAACAAAATAAATAACATGTTTGGTATAAATTTCAGGCAGAAATTTTGTTATTTTTGCATCAAAAGTGGATACCATTTGCTTTTCAAAAAATGTAGTAAGTAATTCCTGGCACAACTCCGAAGATAAAAAAAAATTCTGCTGTCGGAACCACAGATCAGAGATGTGAAGATACGAAGAACCACAAGACCTCAAGGCAAAATGTGGTCCGCTCCCATGTGACAGAAAATATTGTTGCACACATGTATCCTAATTTACATGAGCGCTTTTCAGGGTTTTGAAATTAACTTAATTTTATCACAAGGCGTTTACAGTATAGTACACAGACTGGAGCAGGTATTTTTACACAGACTCGAAGTTTGTCAATTGGATGTCTGTCTTTGTCATCAGAAACCAAAAAATGTGGCTAGAGGCGTTAAATTGCTATTTCTATGTATGCCTTGTCTTAAATTTGATCTCTCTAGCACATTTTCATACAAATTAACACATTGTTAAAATTAGAGTCCTGCGGCATTCTACCCGCATTTCATAAGACCTCAAAGAAATTATTATTATTATTATTATTATTATTATTATTATCTTTTAACTTCCTGGGTAATGCTTTTATATTAGCCGAATATCCTTTTAATGTAAAGTTTATTGGGCTTCTGTATTTACCCTGAGCTTTATGAAGTTTATTCAATTTTGACTTTAAATGAGCATATTGCTCCCGCCCCGCCTCCCCCAACAACCAGCTTCCGATTCTGTCTGCCCCCTTTTGCTTGCCTCGCTTTGAGAATACATACACTCAGCTTCAGTGTAGTCGCTGGAGGTACTGTTTAAGTCTATGTCATCCATATGTAAAGGTTGCTACTGCAGCAATGCGTCGTCAGATTTAAATTCTTACCATACGCAGGTCATCTACACTTATTAACAAATATGGGTTTATGGCTTTGTCCACTATTTGCGCAACGTGTCGTCTTATATGGAATAGTCTTGCTCCTGATTTTTTATAGCATATCTGCGTCATATAGAATTACTAACCTATTTAAGCGGGTCACAGTTACTTGATTTACTAATGCAGTTGTCCATCTTGTATAGTCGTAGCGAGAACCATATAATTCATATAGCGTTGTGAAAATGACATTAGGCATAACCGAACTTGCGAAAGGCATAAGCGTGTACGTGTAAAGTAAAAAAAATCGCAGCACAAAGGATCACATCCAACTTATTAAACATTTATAACATTTTATTATCAGATTAATATTCTTGGCAGTATTTCCCCAGTTCTGCTTTTTTTCTAGTTCTGGAGGTCGAGCTCAGTTTTGTTTGGGTCTTATCCTGTTAGCCACTTTTAATGACCTCTGGATTCAAGCTGCATAGTGTTCCTCCGGACTGCTCATTCACTTAAGGTATTGGCGTGACTACAGTATACTTTTTAATGTTAGGCTGCGATGGGAATGGTATGCCCCGCGCTGGCAGTTGCACTTAATGTCTTAATTTTGACATGGGTGTGCTTGACAAATTAAGATGTCCCCCTTTTTAAAGTGTATGGCCTATGGGGGCGATTTACTTCATGACCAGCAACGCACTCAGCAACCCATGCATTAATAAAATCGACGATATCAAGAAACAAACACATTTTTTATCCCTTAGGGGCGACACAATTGTGTTTTATTTTATTTTCCGCACGATTACCTTTAGCATTTTTTTATATAGAAACATGAATAAAGAATTATGTTTCCTTCGTGTAGCTCCAATTAATTAATAGAACAACGTAACACAAGGAACACATGGCACAAGGATACGGTCTTAAATATGTTTTTCTTCATAATAGTTTTGAGATATTATGCGTAGGCCTTTCTCTTTACGTTGAACATTTCATCTTGAAATATAAACTCCATTCACGAAAATATAGGTACTTTTGATATCAAAACCATAATGATTACTACTTGAGTAGTACATGATCTCTCCGAGTCAGTTACCAAAATTTGAGTTCTTCCACGTCCTATACTCACACTGGAGACTCAGTTGATAATGCCCAGCTGTTCGAATTTGGCGGGACTTAATTCATGACAACAAAAAAAACCTGGCGAGGTCTCCTCGCGCCCGATTATAGCTTTAAGATAGATACAGTAACTGTTTATCTACACTGCAGCTGTCCCCGGCTTAGCTTAACATGATATCAATAACACCACATCGATTAGCCTACTTTGCAAGTTCCGCACTGAAGATAGCATTTGGATTTGTATGTTATTTTGATTAGTAGTAGTAGTAGTAGTAGTAGTATTATTATTATTATTATTTTAATCTAGGAGAATAGTTGTATTATGGGTGGTGGTGATATTATGGAGCTTACTAGTAGCTAGTTATATTTTGTTGTTGGTGGTGGTTGTGGTGGTGTAATTGTAACTATTTGGGCTATAAAGTTCACTGTCATGTTTATTCTGTCACAGATGTGGTTCCCTTGCAACCTGAAGTCAGCAGTTACCGTCGAGGCCGCAAAAAACGGGTTCCGTACACTAAGCTCCAACTTAAGGAGCTGGAGAAGGAGTACGCAGCCAGCAAGTTCATCACCAAAGACAAGAGACGGCGAATTTCGGCCGCCACCAGCCTCTCCGAACGCCAAGTCACAATCTGGTTCCAGAACCGTCGGGTGAAAGAGAAGAAATTTGTCTGCAAATCCAAAAACAACACGCATATGCATACAACTTGATCCTCTTCGGTCTTCTCCTCACCTCGTTTCACCCCACAACACTCCGATCCCGAACTGAATCTTATGTACCTGATTACCAGTAACACCCGATGAGTGCCGAATTTGTGCAACACCTTTTCATCCGCCGTACTGCTTTTCACTGAGATAAAGGACTCCATTCTCCGCACTCACCTGCTATTTTGGCTTTGGAGAAACTGTTACCGAAAAACGGTAGATTAACATTGAAATCAAGTTGATATTGCCTGAATGCGGTCTAAACTTTTGAATTTTCTTGTGAGAATTTGACCTCCATTTTATTACAGACTCGTGGATTACTGGTCTTTTCTTCACCATTAGTTCACAAATAAAAACAATTTGCTCCTTACACAGACGTCACCCTCCCTCTCCGTGAAAAAATAACAACAAATCCTTCGCTGTTTTGACTCATTGAAAATGAAGTGAGAACCATAACCAAAATGCACGAGGATGCATCCGCAGCTCACAAAGACTAGTCTAGAAACGAAAAGTGTATGAATCGTATACGTTTTTATTTCAAATATGTTTATAAAATGGACTCGTTTTCGTTTGGGATATTTTTTGTATCCCAAATAATACGCTTGATCAACCATGTTGAATCGAGAAACTAGAAGACTCCGAAAACGTACATGTCTATGATATATGGCTTACTCCTTTTGGTGCTTATGACGTAAGCAAGGCTGCTAATGTTAAAATGTACAGTACAATGCCTTTATTATTTAATGAATATCCTCTCGTTTGACAAGGGTTGTAATTTGGAATGTTTTATTAGGTTCATGTTTTGTTCTTTTTGTCAGTGAAGGATATGTGTCCGCCGCTCAACTGGAATGACTGTAATCAATTAAAGAGGACTTAGTGCAGTATTACATATTGATGCACAATCTCCCTTGTCATAATTATGTTTGTAAGATAACGTAGGTCTTCATGCATTTGAGCTGTGCACTTACTCGCCTTGTAAGCAGTTTACCCCCCTTTTCCTTCGTGCAGGTTGTGAACTGTGATGTGGTTGATTCGGATGTACTCAGTGGAAACGTGTTTCATAAATAAATTACTCAGAAAAAACCTCCTTTGTTGTTTAGGGGTCGCCTTCAAATGTTGAAGCGAATGGAAAATAATGGAAATGGCCTGTTTTTTTATTGGAATGACAGGAAAACTATAGTAATTGCTTGGCCTTCATCTCTCTCTCTCTCTCTCTCTCTCTCTCACTCACTCTGTCTCTCTAAAATGTATAATATATATATATATATATATATAAATTTCTGTATTTACTGAACAGACAGAACCTCAGTAATCAGAGACTCTCTTGACCGGGCGGTTGTGATTCCTGACATTTCGTGATTGAGACAATTTGAGGAATTTTGATCATTCAATTGAAACCCCTGACTTTTAATTGTCCCCTTATTTCAAGCAGTTTTAGACTTATTTCAAGGTATTTTGCAGCTGCGACAAACCATCCAGCGGCAAGAGTCCCTGTTACCTAATATAGGAACACACCTTAAATGGCAGTGTAGGCTACGTGCAGCTAGTAACGGTAAAGATGAATAATACCATTAATCTTTAGCTTGCAAAAGAAAATGGCCAAAGGAAATAGCGCTTACATGTATGTATGTATGTATGTATGTATGTATGTATGTATGTAAGAGAAACCTGCACTGGAGTGCGGAACTCATCATTGCAAGAGTAAGAAACGTATGCACTTAGGAAAATGTACTTAAGCCCAAGTCTGAAATCGGCCCTAAGTGCTGGGTAAGAGACATCAGAGTGCAAGACAAATCAGGATCCTTTAACTTGGAAGCAGCAGCTGACAAAAACGCCTGTTTTATTGCAGCCTGTAGGTATAGTCGTTGTTATTGATCATGCTGTGCTAAGCTCCGTTTTCCCCACACAAACGCGAATTATAGCAGCGAAGGCTCATTTCTAACCTCTGTCGTCAATGAAAAGTATTATTTAAAAGCTAGAAGTGGTTCACTTACTTTTAATTGTGCCCAGTTGTTTTGCATCTTAGCTGTATATACAACATCATAAGGCGAGCTAGCTTATGCAATTCAGTGTGTTCATTTGACCAATCAGTATTCTTTTCAGCCAACAGTGCCAAGTCACTCCCCCTTGCCCAGTTTTGGCTGTATTTTGCATTTTTATCTGTAGAAAGCGTGATAGATAGACGTACTCTTTGCCATTTTGTGTAAGTGTGTGGAATTAATGAGGCATAATCAGAAAAGTACTTCATGGTTTATACCGGTTTTCTGGTTTTTCTGTATCCAAGGTTTCAGGGATTACTTAGTTCCAATTGTTGTGGTTCTACAGTAATATACCAGCTGACTATGTTTACATGCATGAAATGTGCTACGGCCTGTGCGCCGATTTCAATGAATATAATATTACTGAATGTGGTGTTACGTAAGCGCTTCCTCAGTCTCACAGCCGTTGAGATGAATTCAGTATTCCTGCTAACCGTTTTGCGGTCAGATAGCACAGTTTTGTCCTTTTAGAAGTAAAATAGTAAGCATCCCTCATTATTTTTTGATTTGTGGCCAGTTATTACTTAAATTGGAGGCAGGTGAAGTCGTAATTTTTTATCTATAATGTTAATATATGTCACTACAAGTCAAATGTTACTTTTATTGTGGATATACTGAAAAGGTAGAGAAAACTATTAGAAGAAGGTTTTGGCTAATGTTTATGCCCGCGTGTATTAGGGATTTAGGATCTGTGATACACTACCGAAGTAATCTTAATAGCCTACACAAACGAGGGAACTCAGAACAACATACGGGTGGTGCAAAGTCTCAACCTTTAACATACTTTGAGTGACATCAAATGGATGCTGACGTTCACTTTGGAAGTAAATTAGCGCTTGCGTTTATTCAATATACCCACAATACGCTTTATTTCTTTGAATAAAATTGTGTAAATTCACTGTGTTCATTCTTCAAAAATTCATTCTTTTCTCAGCAAAATCATTTCTGTCGTCACTGAAATTGTAATACACGCCGTGCAAGAAGCGCGATTAGCTAAAAATTCCTTCGTCAATGTGTACATGAAACATATTTTGATGATATATTGAGTCTGCCCGAAAGGCATATTTCTACAAGGAGAATGAGTCAAAGTCAAGCGTCAAAGCGTATGATGACTCAAGTGCAAACATGATCAAGCATACGCAATCGTGCATCTCACCTTCAGTCCTTCAGTCAAAAAGCTGGACTAAAAAGTTGACTTTGAGTGTGTTGATGTGGAAGTGCGGACGTAAATAAAACACACCTTGAACTTGATGTGTTGGTGGTTTGGCCTTCATTCTCAGTGATGTACTGTAAGCAACGAAACCCTTTTCTTTACTCGGTGGGAAATGAAAAATCTTGAAGAAACGTATTGATGGTGAATAAGCAGAGCGCTGTGATATAATCGTAATATGATCACATTTTGAAACTCAAAAAGTGGCATGTGATGTTTTCTTCTAAGTGCGTCGACCACTAAACACTTTAACGCAACACAAATTTATACTTAGTTGCTTCCACAAAAATAACACATTTCTGTAAAAACGCTCGCAGTAAATGTTACTGAATCAAGCATAATTTGAGCAGTTTGTTCAGTTTTTACCCTGATCACGTTTTCAATTGTAAATTAAAATTAGAAGCATTTCTATCTTGGCCTAACTAGTAAACAGTAGACAGCCTTTTTCACATATACCATTAACAGAAATCTAATCTATGTGTGCCTGCCACTACAGGATCGATTGGAAATATCATTGTGCTTAGTCTTGTAATAGCCTACGTGCGTAAAAATCACTGTGACATACCACTGTCTGTATGGAGTAACCAAGGCCGAAATTTAGACGCTGAAAATGTATGCTCCATTTTCAGTGAATAAACATAATATAGATAGATTGATAGCACAGAAATTCTGAAATAATGGTTTTTGTGAATTATTATTATTATTGTGTGTGTGTGTGTGTGTGTGTGTGTGTGTGTGTGTGTGTGTGTGTGTGTGTGTGTGTGTGTGTGTGTGTGTGTGTGTGTGTGTGTGTGTGTGTGTGATTTAGAATACCCTATGCTTTTGTCAAATATGTACCATACTTGATGTAAAACATGACTGCCTAAATATAAACATAATTGTTCGACACATAAAAACAAATATATCGTTTTCAAACAACAACAAATCCTTAGTTTATAAATATGTGGTAAGGTTGCTTAAAGGGGATTGAGGCTGCATGTGCAAAATCAGCCTGTAACTGCCTATTAATCGATAATATTCCAATTATAAAAAATGATCCATAAGGACAAGTCTCTCTCTGTGTTAGGCACGTATTTGTGCTTACTGTTAACATAATTTGGCAGCATCTACTTTAGTTCAAGAAGGAGTTCGGCCATAATAAGCACTAATTACAAATAAGTCTGGGAGTGGATGTAGATTTCTAGCATGATATATTTATATACGGTATTTGCGAAATGGATTAAGGAGATCAATTCAACGACCGTTCTATCAACTGAATATAAGTTGTTGGCGGAACATTAACGGTAAATAGTGTACGCAACAATATATATTGACAGAGGAGTCGTTAATGCGAGTATCTTACCAGGACATGTGGTATTGAAGACCAGGCCTGGCACAGTGTCACGCGCACTTAAGCCTGTAGGCAGAATAGCGAGGCTACATAGAGGTAATGCCCTGGTCTTCTCAAATGCCTTGTTCTTGTCGGCATTTAGATCTCGTAATATAACTACATTCAAAGAAGCGATAAGTGCCAGACCACATCACATAAATCACTGGGCGCCTTGAACGCTCCTAGAAAAATAACTTATATCAATTAAAATGTTTAATGTTTAATCCTTAGCTTCCAGCCGGCACTATCACGAATTGCAAAAATGAGTTGAGCATTTTTGGCCATTGTGTAGGATAGGCCCTGTTGGCAGACATGCTCTTTCAGGAGTAATCAAGGGGTTATTTTAAAAATATTCTGCAATACACGGTGTAAGTCTTGGGAAACAGTAAATCTCTGTCACCAGTAATGTGCGATACAGAATGATCTGAGCAAAAATGACCGAATTTATTTATTTAAATGTTGCTGCAATAGTGAATGCTTACATCTAATGTGCTACACGTGAAATACAGAGAAACTGCAATTTTCATGTGTCGAGTGTCTTCATTTGTTAAACGTTTATGGCATTTTTCAGGACATCCACACATTAACTGCAGGAAGACACAAGCCAAAGTTCATTCTAAACTTTACAAAGATGCATAGGCCTGGTAATCAGCAAAAAGGAAAACGGTTGACGAAGCTCAAAAATTAGCAGCGAGATGTTGTGTTTATTTTGCACAGTTTTGTTCACCCCCATAACTGATTTCAGAGTAAACTTGTATTTTCCCATTTTAAACACAAGTATGTTCGCCAAACGCTCCAACAACGTGACACATTTAAATACACTATAAAACTGAACTCAGTGTGGGTTGGCCCTCACCAGAAGATATAGTAGCCTATATTCTATCTCCTTCTGTTACTTTTTTTTTGTTTTGAAAATTTCTAAACGCTGCTAAATCCTTTGATTGGGCAGCATTTGATTTTGGTGTTGATTACAATGTAGTTTAAATTTCAATGTGTTATTGATCACAAAATAGCTCGGTGTACTTATTCAAACGGTGCTGTTCTAAAGGCTGTTTGGAGTGAGAAATTCCGAACTTTTATTTACAGTTAGAATAATAACAATTAAGACTAAAATATCCAAAAAGCCAAGTTCCAGAAAACCTCGAAAACAGCAGGTTTCTAGAATCGGGAGGAAGATATAAACATGAAGACCACAACATTCACATACACTGGAAATTATATTATATTCAGTAGCATCTGTGACATTATAAGATAGCCACACAGTGAACTGTAAGCAGCTTATGTGTCGCGTGATTAGCTTTTTTTAGTTGTTGCAGTCATGCTAATATAACCAGGATCACGATACAGCAGCGTAAAATATAGCAAAAAAATTATTTGGCCCTATATTTATGGGGAGCACTTGAAAACATTTTTGGTTTAATTTACATTGACATATATGCTATGTGGCTACCTGGACACACCAGAGCATGAAAACAGCATATGTAAAGAATTAGTTTTGTACTCACATACACATTTGTATATACATGTATGCATATAAGGTTAAAATGCTTGTATTGACACGATTTTGTTTCTCTTAGGCCTGTGTAGTTTACGCTCCCATTTGACTTTGAAAGTCCATGACAGAACATTTTACGGTAGGAAAAGGTGTCTGGGGGAATGCAGACGTCTATGGTATCCTGACGTCACTCCTTGGTTACCCTTGACCGTGACTATGTAGTCACTTTGACCTTGACATCATAGTTGCTTGCGCATAGTAAAGAGGAAAAGGGTGGGTTTTCCTCTGATTGGGGTTATGGGGCGGGGCGCTGTTTGTTTGTGAGCAAACACATTGCTGTTTTCAAGTCTAGACAGCTAGACTTTGCTAATGGCAGGCAATAAAGAGAGGAAACGCATGGGCTTTCTTTGGCCTTAATGATTTTGAGAAATTTAAGGAGGCTTTTCCGTCCTATATTGAAAAGTACTACCTTGTTTTGTTTCTGTCTTTCTATATTTCTTTCTGTCTTATACGTTGGACTCTGCGGAGCATCAGTTTTGCATCAGTGCCAGATTCCTTCTCGCTGTCTATTTTTTCAAAAAAGACAATCAAATATTTACAGTCACATGTCACGTGCGTTTTGGCCCCGAATAACCTGTAGCGATTTCAAGGCAATGGTGTGATGTACTCATGAAATGAGTAGTATAGGCCTATCTGTCTAAAATGAAAAAAACATCACTCATAAAATCATTTTGAAGGTATAAAGGCTGCCTACGTTTTGCCATGCGATAACATAACAGCCTTAAGGACTTTATCGGTACATTAAAAGTTACGAAGTCTAGAAAACGTTATTTGGACGTTTTATGTTATATATATAGAGCTATACATAAAGTGCGTCTAACCGAGGACAATGCGGTGGAGATTGTATCCGTTGAAAATCCAGAATAAATAAACAGGGGCAGCTGTTGTTCCTGCATTGCTAAAACCCGGCTTTTGGTGCCTGCTCCAGGACACTGGAGTGTTGGTTATCTAACTTGTGATTACATCTTCATTATCTTACCCATCACATTAAAATAGTGGCATGATGGATGCACAGATTGATTTCAGAGAATGAAAGAAAAAGCCGAGAATAAAACATATTATGAAAATTTAAAATATAAATGAAACTAAGCATTTCCCGTGTGTGTGTGTTTGCGCGCGCGTGCGTGCGCGTGTCTTTTTATTTAAGAAAAAGAGAGGAAGTGAACATTTTGCGTTGATGATAATTGATAATTGAGGACGTAAATATCCATGTATTTTTGTCAGGTATGTTGCCAGTATGAAAACATTATTTAATCTCGAAATAAGTTAACTCAAGGAGTGGCTATCATCTTCCAAAAAAGATGGTTCTCCTTTTCTAGTTTCGTATTCTGTTTTATTTGTGACATTAATTTCTATTCTTATATAACTCTTTTAATACGCACATACCATATAAACAAACAACTTATCCATATAACATGTGACTGTTTAACTATACATGGTTACAAATAAATACATATTAGTGTGTGTATGCCCGCGCGTGCGTGTGTAATACCTTATGAAATTAATTTATCTATGACAACCATTTATAGTTACACAGTCATGTCATCTTTGTTACACTTGCAAAATGATGTGGCTACTTGTAAACGTGTAATAATTTATTTGAACCACAGATACTCATTTCACAGCCACAGATGTTTTAGACATATATTTCTGAAGTTGACATCGTTTGAAAGGTATTATCTTTGAAATTCTAATACGTCAACAGGTTTATCAAAACGCTTTGAGATATTTGTTTAGATTTTTGTGAGTTTAATTATAATTTAAAAAAAAACACTGAAATGACTGTCATTTTAGGTATGGTTCGTGTTGTGTTTTCATGGTTGTAATAGGTCTTATATGTATGATATGAGTTATGTTATAAGTGATGATTAACTGGTAATTTAGGAACCAGCAGTAGCTGTAATTCATGACGAACCTGGTAGAGGCTGGTAAAATTATAAACCCTTTTGTGATGTGTTTGGTTTTCAGGATATTTTATTTCGTAAAAATGATAAACTAAAACTAGTTTGCGGTGCGTGTTCATAGCATCTTACACCAATTTTTAAGAAAAGCATAGGCTATATTTGGTGTTGCCAGTTCACAATGTGTTGCACAATACAATATGTTATCCTGCGTTTTATAAAAATAACTTCAATTGTCTTACGAATGAAACAGGCGCGTTCTATTGCCAGTTACACAGCTGGAGGATTTGACGTCGGAGTCTATGTCCAAAAGTGTTCCATAGTCCGTGTCTGAGAAAATTCTGTATTTCGAAGAGGACGGAATATAACTTATTACGCGGCGTTTTTTAGTCTTGTAATTAAAAAAATACCGAAACTAATGACTGCTATATGGCATACCTGTAGAATGCTTTTGAGGAGGTACAGCCTCTTGGACTCAAAACTTTATTTACAACACTTCAGAAAAAAATATACCACAAATATCAATTTTACCTTTTTAATATGAGACATACTCAATTACAATGTTTTCCACTTCTCTTTCTCTCTAAATATATATGTTTGTGTGTGTGCGCGCGCGCGTGCGTGTGTGATACCGTGTGTGTCTATATATATATATATATATATATGAAAGCAATAACAATATGTCTATATATCAAAACTAACTATATATAAATATATATATATATATATATATATATATATATATATATACACACACACACACACACACACACACACACACAATGACAGAGAGAGAGAGAATATATATGCATATAATCGCGTATTAGGGGGTGATGGCGCTGTGCCCATGGGCTATGTACTTTGCAGTGAGAAAGTTGATCTCTTTATTGTTCCTCGCCTCGCTGAAGATTAAACATATTGTAGGCACTGGTAAAAACCTACTGTAACTGTTGCTATCGGTAGCAGGCCCAGCTTGGATACAGCGCGAGCAAAGCGTAGCAGAAGGAGCGTGATAACCTCTGCTGGCTGCATGATGGAAAATCAGGAAGTGCAGAAGAGGAAAGATCCGCCGCTCCTGTAAGCTGACGGCAGAGACTTAAACAGGCCACTGAACGGAGATGACACGGAAATAAACAAGAAATTATTGCACAGCCGATCTGTTCAAAGTAAAATATTGAACGTACCTTCACGATGTTTGTGTGTTTGTCTTGATTTGTGTCAATGGATGGGCTCGGCGGAATCACGGTTAAATCGTATGGATTCCCAAAGAGAACGAAGTCAGTATCTCCTCTTGCGTGTATTCTGTTAGGTTCTTTGTTAAAATGCATTTGAGGTTTTGCGTTGACATTTTACGTAGTGGCTCTCTCTTGTCAACTTCGATATCAGGTCCCAAAAAGCGGATAATTAATATATAAGCAGATAATGTGTAGATTAATTACCAAGACATGACAAAGTGTTGACTGCATATAAAACTGTTTCCTTGTGTCTAAATTACTATATACTACTCCATAAATGACGACAGGAAATGGTTACACACAAAGGAAACAGAGTAGTTCATTACTTTTATCATAGAAGTTATGAAACATTTTTCTCACATATTTTGTCTCGTGTGCTGTACTGTATTCTGTTGCACTACATCACAATTCAGTATTATGGATTTTGCAGTAAATTTCCATGCATCCATCGTATTTTTATAATGCTGTTCAATTTTTAAGGTTTGCACAATAGAGGATTAAAAATATTTGACAGTTTTACTGGATAGACCAAACTATTTTTTAAGCAAGTATCTTGATTTTGAACCACAACATTAGAACCCGATACCAAGTCGTGAGCTCGAGTTAAATATTATCCAACAATAATATTTCCCTACCAAAAAAAATCACAGTTATAATCTAAATCTTTTTTTGGCACAAGCAATTTCCAGTTCAGTTCTGCAGTGCTGCTCTATCCCTACGCATTGTTTAAAATTACGCGTCAGCTCCAGCCCCCTGCACACCGCTAAATTCTGTTGTTATTGCTTTGGTTCTTTCTTCAAAACTGTTCCAGTTAGGTTCTTAAATGCGTTGCCTTACAGTTATTTACAGTTAGTTTAAAGGAGATTATCCACGAATGCTTAAGAGCGTCAGGTCGGTAATAACTATAATTTCATTCTCTGAAGAGTGCAAAGCTTTTCGGCAAGGCAGAAGGCTATGACACAAAGATGAGGAATGTATGAATACATTAAAATTCTCATATTATTTCTATTACAAATGCGCATGCTATCGTATGCATGTTATTTATGTAACAAACCTGTCAACATTTTCGAATCTAAAGTTCCAGTTGAGTAATGGTAAATTGTAACTTTCTTCCTTTGATCCAGGTCATCATAATTTTGCGTAATTAATCATATTATTGACACATGCTGAAAACATCCATACACACACACACACACACACACACACACACACACACACACACACACACACACACTGGAGATCTTTAAATTGGACCTCACTATAAATACCCAATTGCCCCATATACACGCACCAATAGTATTTTTAATATATAGGATTTAGGTAGAGTGCCATGCAGTTTTGTCAGTCGATACGGTGGAAATTTTGGAGTGAAATTGTTCAGAAGTATGTATTCACACCAGATTTTGCATACAAGAATCTTAAGGGTGCAGAGTGCGCCTCTTACACGTGTTGTTGAAAATGGCAAAATTTTGTTATGTTTGTCAATGTCAAACTTTGTCTGAATTATTGTTTCATTATTGTAGAATATCATATATAGTAATCTCTCACAGTGTGTGTGTGTGTATGTGTGTGTTAGGTATACCAGTGGATTGTATTCCTGTAGCCCTGATAAAACGTTTTTTTGTCAAAAACATCACATACTGTATACATCATTCAGAGGTCATCTGCACTTACTTATTCACAAAAATATTCGGGCTTCTTTTTCTTGATTTTCATGTTGTTTTTTTCGATTCACAACATCGACATCGGCGTATAAGTTGATAGCTGTCCATGTTAAACGAGGCACGTCTCACACTGCTCCTAAATTTTTGCCTGTTCGAACAATGTACAAAGCAGACCGACAGAGCAATTGCACATGTTGCATTTCAAAACATGAGACATAAGTTACAGAGAGATGCCCTTTCCACAGGATTCACAGAGGACAAGGAAGCATGAACGCGTAAATCTGATCAAGCAATTCGTGATTGCTTAATTGTTGTCCGAATAGTAATCACGGCGAAATAACTCAATTAAGATAGGACTATTTTTGTACATATGTATGTACGCATACAAAACATATTGTTCACTTTAACATTCTGAATGAACACACACAAACACACACACACACACACACACACACACACACACACACACACACACACATATATATATATATATATATATATATATATATATACGTACAGATGTACGTGGCGCGTAATGGCAGTCATTTACAGCTTGAAAGTAGTGGGTTTTCACTGGTGTGCAATATCCTTTGACAGGATCTTTGATTAGTCTTATTGCAGGGCTATAACTGTGACAGGGTGTTGTAGCAAAGCTTTAAAAAGGGGGAAAGAGTCCTTTGTTTCGGCTATCGCCCTGTCCGCTTAGGGCACGGGATTCCAAGACGGTCATTTCAATAAGGTGTAGACATCAATGCACTAGACAGTGACCTTGAACTGCCAAGCGCCAATTGGTAGCGTCTTTCCTCAAAAAAAGAAAAGAAAGCGAGCGAGGGAAAGACAGAAGTTTCCAGCTCATTTTTAATAGAATCTTTCGCTGTTATTAAATGGTGACTGTTTGTAAAATAACAGTGTGCTCTTAAAGACCGCGGTTTTCCGCGTGGATATTAGATCATCAATTTCCTTTTTTTTATTTTGTTGGTCTTCTCCGGCACACTAGGAGTCCTCCCGAAGTGTGCTGCATGTTCGTGTTCGAGCTAAAAGTGACGAGGCCCGCATCGCTTCTGTTCTCTGAGGTAAATTTGACCATTCTGAATGCAGTTCTGACTGAGATTTAGTGTGGGGCATGATCAATGTTTAACACCGCTGATATGTTGGAAGGGCAGACACTATGCAAAACTCGGTTTCTCTGATGTGGCTTAAAATCGTCTTGTTAAATATAGTATTTTACCTTTATCCAGTTCAGTTTTGCTATGAGTCATGCTTTCTACGATTAAAGAGGTCGTGAACTTGTGCTGACGAGAGACTAGTCAGAGGATTTGTGTTATCTCATTCGTTTGCCATTGTTAAGTTGTTCTCGTGCATTGAGAAACAGTGAGGCTTTAACCGAAATGTGGAAATTGGGTTATTAAATTGGACGTGCTTGGAAACTTTTGAAGAAAATATGCGGAAAATGCGTGAGTTGTGCAGAGTGTTTGGTTTTCTGAATGCCTTTTACAGGCTGACTGAATTTTTTTTTCTGTTGTTGGGTTATCTTTGGCCATCTGTCACAATGTTCAGACACTGACGAAAAGTAGACTCCAGGGAAGGATTTCTAGTGGTGCATATTGATATATTCGTACACATAAACAATGTTTTTGGCTTGTTTGAAATGTGCTTGCGTTTGAGTATAACAGCATGAGTACTGTAGCGTTTTGCGGTTATGAAAACGAAAGTAGACTAACAAGTTTACCAAGGCGATGCTAGGCCAGCAATACAAGAGGCGCATACATGTTACACAGCAGAAGGCGTCATGTTTTTGTATGCCAATTCATGATTGCAAGTAGTTTAATAACTCTGTATGCCAGTAACGGACTTCAAGAAGCATTCACGTTGTTATCGTGACAGGGCCGACGAGGAATTGGGCCAGACAAACTTCTGTTTCCTCAATTAGGTATGACAATCACCCTGGAATCGTATTCTTCGATAACTGATGTATACAATATCGGATTGACAATAAGCCTATATGCTCTTGTTATTTAATCAGACGGTGATGCTATGCTTGTATAAAGAGGTTTCCTGGGCCAAAATCAAAATCAAATATTGCCATTTGTAATACTTTCCAGTCACCTTTCAAAGTAATCATAAGCCAGAATTGTAAACATGTTAATGCGAAATAAATTAATGCACATGCGAAATACAGTTTTGAAAAGTTTAATTCACAGCAGAACCACACGCAAAAAAACACACTCAACTAATCAAGTTTCTTCTTCAGATGAACTTAATTTGAATATTTTTTTACAGTAAAAGTTTTCGTTCATTCACTCCAAGTAGTACACAGGTAAGATTATAAATAATCTTTGCTTACATGTTCGTGTCAGGTTTTTATCCATTGTTTGTTTCGCATTGGGAGACCACTCTAGTTCGAAACTTCTTGAGTTACAGCCTGTAATATAAAAATATGATTTTTTATTTTTGTATATTGCCCGTTACAGTGGCCACTATGGGTATCTGCGGAGTTATCAATAATGGGAGAAAACACCTCTGAGAACCCTTGTAACGTATTAGCCTGTGTTTTCATGTATTTTTAATGAATCTTCGGTCTTACAGCATAAGTAATTTCCTACCAATCAAAAAATCAAGGAGCCAATCATGTATCATAAATCAAATAATCTAAGACCGATCAACTGCTCTCTTTATCCCTCTATCTCTCTCTCTCTCACACACACACACACACACACACACGCACAAGCACAGATTACACACGCACAGGAAAACATTCAAGACACAAGATTGTGTATGCCTCTGCAACCAGTGACGACGCTTTACATTGCACAGGATAAGTTAAGGCGCAGGCCATTTTATGACGTACAGCCTAGCGCATTGATATCTGAATATATGAATTAATTTATGTATGTGTATATGTATTTTTGGCCAACCATTCCATGCTTTATAAAGCTTCACCTATGCTAAAATAAGTTGGAATGGTATATGGTACGGTACAAATCAGTTTTCGAACACTTGCCATACATTATAAGGTATTAGGAGCGAATGGGAATTCAGACGTCACCTTTACAATGTCTGCATGTAAGAAGTATTCATAATTATTTTTGAAAGGTTTCCGTAATTGCATAGGTGCATTGTTAATATCTTGTCCAAGCATTCATTTCGCCTACTTGCAAATACCCACTTGCCACTTGTCTTTTCCACACTGGCCTTGAAAACTTGCAAATGGTCCACCACAAGTTAAATGAATTAACCCACCTCTTTTGAGATATTATTCACATCTATTAAACGGTTCGCATTTTATCAGATATTTTCATGACCTTCGTTTACTCGGCTTGTTTAGCTATAGCATATTCAATTATAAATAAATTAATAAAATGCGCTGTAACGAATCTCAACTGATTAAATCCTTTTAAGCTCCTTGTACTTCCTTGTAAAGCCCTTATAAATGAATTGCGGGGTTTATAACAAGCAGCTCAGCGTAAGGCTGCGATTTAATGGGGGCGTCTGTGAAAGTCGCTCCTGTGAGGTGCACGGGAATTGTTTGAAATATACGCTCTTAAAATAATCTTATTGAAGATCGTCTTATTTTACAGAGCCAATGGTTTCACCCTACTGACCTCGATACTGTAAATACGAGCAGAGCGTGGCTATGAGCATCAGTATATCCTTAAAACAACCCTGTAAAAAAGTGGCATCAAAGCTTTATGTGACACAATTTGCAGATATATATATATATATATATTGTATGTGTGTATATATATATATGTATATATATACACACACACACACAATATTCTTATGAACGTGTCTGTGTGTGTGTCTGCATGTGTATGTGAAAGAAAGAGAGAGTATCAATGTGGACCACTACTTTCCTGAAGATGCCAAATAATTGTCAAAAGAAAAGGCTTTCTGTTTGGTTATAAAACGTGTTTAGAGACTTTTTCCCCGCAAGAGAAATTAAATGTGTCTTGGGACAGTCCTTGACTAGGAAAAAAGAGATGTATTTTACGTGCCAAGAGATCAAAACAGGCTAGGTTCGCTATTTTTAATAAAACGTTTTACAGTATTTTACAAAGGCATATAAAAGCCGTAATACAGAAGTAAGTGTTTTGTTTTGTCGGAAAGACCTGGTGGGTGGTACCTTCTGTAGCTCAAGTTGGCCCCAGCACGTGACCCGAGGGCGACCAATCAGGCGCACCTCTTGGTTTATCTATGTTAAATGTCAGATTGCAATAAAGTAGAAGCTGTTGGTCGGGCCCGCTGAAATGGGCGAGCATAATCTTCTTAATCCCGGTTTTGTGGGACCTTTGGTAAACATCCACACGGGAGACACGTTTTACCTCCCAAATTTTAGAGCATCCGGGGGCCAACTGGCGGGTCTATCCTCTCTCTCCTATCCAAGACGGGACAATGTTTGCTCCCTCCCGTGGAACCCATCGGAGCCCTGCAATGGATACTCACAATCCTACTTTAGCAGCCCCGTGTCCATTAACCCTTCCTTCAACCGAGCGTGCGAAATAAACCGACAGGAAGACAGCAAATGTTATTACAGCAGCAGCGGCGGCAACAGGGAGGCTTGCTCCGAGGGCGCGAGCCTCAAGCGCGAGGACAGAGCCAGGGAAACTTCTTCCATGTCGTCAGAGCACGGACTGCACAACGGGATGGGAAGCGGTGGTACCTTTTCTAAATATGATTATGGGACTGAGCCGCTGACCCAAGACCCGCCGTCGTGCCAGTCCCTTGAATCCGATTCAAGTTCGTCGCTGCTCAACGAAGGAGGCAAGACCACAGTCAGCATCCAGCATACGCTGGCATCGCCTGGCAATCACGGCAACACTGTGGCTGCAGGCGGAGGTGAGTGTTCTGTCTAGAAGCGTTTACTTAAGCTGCAAGAGTGGATAACGGTTTCTGAGTGCTTCTACAACACACATACACACACACTCACTTACGAACGCACGTTCTGTGTCATCGGTGGCTTTAATGATTTGTTGTCATTAACTGTGCGCTAAACTGAGTTGACTATTGACAAGGGCGCATGCAGGGTAGAAAAACGCCGCTAGGGGTAGCACTTAAAAAGGCTTCACATTTTCAGATGTTTGCACTCTTGTCTTTTACAGAACCAGTAAACACTTACAGCATCATAAAACACCATATTGTTTGTGCGTGAAATGAATATGTTTTAATTACAATCGACTGGAAATGTTTCGCCCGGCCATAGTCGAGCATAATCTACCAGTTTACGCTGAGGTGATTTCTGAAGCCGGGCGACTTAAACGTTTGTTATGGCAAGATTACTTTAAAGATGTCACCCGTTATGGCATACTGCAGCGGGGAGAGCACGGTTTTAATGACTCGTAAACAGAATATACCTGTTGTCCACGACAACAATGCTGAATACCATGCCTGAGTCGTGGCAAATATTTTGGCGTCAGTCAAAGTGAGGTTACTGTAAAAATATGGAATGTGTCATAAACATGTATTCATATATAACTGTGCTACAATATAGAATACGGAAAAATCTTATTAAAGTGTGCTTTAAACATTGTATAATTATCCACAATCATTGTTAATGTTCGCTTTTTGACGTGTTATGGGATAAAGTCTTTTGCATATTTCGAAGAAACGTTCATTGACAGGAAACATACAATGGTAGATGTCAATATATTGTTAAAATAGCCTATAGATGGCATTAAGCGCGCGGTCATTGATGTGTGCTTTTATCAGTTGGCAGCTGACACTGCTTGCTAAGGGAAACTGGGATGAGAGGGAAGAAAGATGGGATGCCGGCAAGATTGCTGTATTTCACTGTGATGCATTTCCTCGCCAGGTGCGCCATGGTACCCGATGCACAGCCGGACCCGCAAGAAACGCAAGCCCTACTCTAAACTGCAACTGGCCGAGCTGGAGGGCGAGTTCATGCTCAACGAATTTATCACGCGACAGCGGCGGAGGGAGCTGTCCGACCGCCTTAGTCTCAGTGACCAACAGGTTAAGATCTGGTTCCAGAACCGGCGGATGAAGAAGAAAAGACTTTTAATGAGGGAACAAGCCTTGTCTTTCTTTTAGAGAGAAAACACAAAATAGTGAATACGTTCGCAGTGTACCCATGTAATTAATAACGTTTACAGCCAGTCGATGACTTCGTTTTTAACCAATTCAAACGCATGCATCTTCTCCGACAGACACCACTGTCTTTAGAAAACCAGCATGTTTATTAAGTAGTCTTAATATTTCTTGAGTTTCTTGTTTAGCAGTGTCAAGAAAGCAAACGACCAAATAAAGGCGGCTGAATTATTCTGTTGTTTTAGCCAGAATTTGTTTTAGAGGGTTTTTGTATGTTATCACCAAAGGCAATATTGGAGTATGGCGTATTGATCTTATCTTCCACAACTACTTCAAAGATACAAGCGGGATAAAATATGCACACATTTGTCCGCCTCATTTAAAAAGACAAAGACAGTATTTAGTGGTTCAGGTTTTTGGATGTGTGCCTCAGCCTTCGAAAACGTAACAACCGCAAAACATCGATTTTGTCATTTTAAATGGCAGGCGGTACGGTTTTTTTTTTTTGTTTTGTTTTTGTTTTGGATTTCATCACGCCCTCTGTTCCTTTTAAATGATGGAACATCCAGATGAAGTGAAGTTTGATTTGAAATAAACACTTCTAAGTGTGAAGAATTTTCCTTAATATGAAATTTATATTTAACAGTAGACTGAGTTGTTCTCTGTTCAATTTACGGAAACATTTTCTTGAAAGCTCCAAAACAATTGACGAGACACTTCGACAAGACCAATCGGTTTGACAAAGAGCAGACAAATTATAGATGTAGCAATATAAATTCGTTATTATTAGGTTTTGTTGTTGAAAACCAATAAAGCCATAGCAAATGCAAACTGATTAGCTTATATTGTTATTGCTGCTTTGGGTGTCTGAACAGTTCCCTCGGCTGAACAGATCACGTTGCACTGAAAACCTGAGAATATTATAAAGTCGAGAACAACACAATGAAAAATCAGTTAAACGTTATTTGATAGACACCCATCATATGTAGTATTAGCTTCTTCTGAAGCATCAATAAATTTCCTAAAAATGTAATACTTTATAACTGACTTCGCAATTTCCGTAAAGCGCCGTTTTATCTCTGACCAAATTCCGAGTTAATAGCCGATATTAGAATAACGAGTGTTTGCTATAGTATTTATTCTCGTCGAACAATGGAGCAATGGGACACAATTAAACTCTTATTTCCGTTCAATTAACATCACGTGTTCTTGGGGACGTTCACGGCCACGGACTTGACCTCCGTCTTCAAGTGGCTCTCTGACTCCTGATTCTGATGTAACTAGCCTGCCTTATGTTCGTGTTTTCGCCTATTTTTAAGTGTTGCTCCCGCAATATCTAATAACAGACGTACAAGAACAACAAATATATTATTTTCTGTCTTTCTTTATTTTTGAACATTCATTTGCAGTGTTTAAATGTTTGCGAGGGGGTGGCGTGGTTGTGTGTGTGTGAGAGTGCGGGGGGGGTGTTGGGGTATGTGTGTGTGTGTGTGTGTGTGTGTGTGGTGGGTAGCGGCGGAGAGATGTTAGGATGCTTGTTACTTGTATTTCGAAGCATCACATGGTTCAGTGCGTGCGTGTGTGTGTGTTGTGTGTGTGTGTGTGTGTGTGTGTGTGTGTGTGTGTGTGTGTGTGTGTGTGTGTGTGTGTGTGTGTGTGTGTGTGTGTGTGTAAATTCTGGGCCCATACTTTTCATTAACTAATTGTTTATCGCACTAATAAGGAAACGCAGGTCCCTCTGTCCTTTTGCTGACTAGTTTGTAAAAATTCACGGGGGGCTGTAAGGATTTAGATAAGTAATGTGCGTACATGGACTTTGTCACCTCAACCTGTGCACGAGCAGTACAGCCTACCTGGAAAAAATGGCGCAGTCACCTACTGCAGTGCATATATATGAGGGCGTTGCCTATATGGAGAAAAAGTGTAATCGTTCGAAATATTCAATAACAGACTGTCCTCATAAGTGATAAAGTGAGATGGTGTACCACGTGAACTCTAATATTTTGATCATACGATTGCCAAGCACCTTCCGATTATTATTATTATTTTTTCTCACTAAATGCTGAAAAATGTTTATCTTTAAAGGCATTGTGAAATTGCTTGTTGTATGCGGTATATCTGTTGTTGATGTTGTTAGCTTATGTATTAGAACTTGTAGGATTTGTTGTGTAGTATTCCTATGTAGATGTTTGAATAAGCTCTCTAAAAATCTTCGGGACTAAAATACGGACAGTTTGTGATTGGTGGTGCTGCCCCCAACTCCCCCCCCCCCCCACCCCCGCGCCCCTCATCCCTCTCAATCTCTGAGGTGCTACAGTGTATGTCATAGCCAACTTGTTATGTCTTGAACAATCCTGTATTTCAGTCTTACGTCCCATTCTGTTAAACATACAAATAATCCTTGCAAAAGTTTCGAGTAGCTTTTTTTGTCATAATGTAATACGTGGTGATGATGATGATGATGATGATGATGATGATTGTAACGGTGATTATTGATGGTGATATTTATGATGATGAAGATAAAGATGATTTTAATGTTGTTGGGGATAAAAAATGGCAGTGATAATAATAATTATCATTATTATACTGTTGTAATAATAACAAACACCATCACAATCATGATGATATATTTTTCTTAATCCGTATGTTGTTGCACCATTTGCATTTGTAACATGCTGCTTATGTAAATACCAATGCTGTATGAATTTCATGAATGTATCGATGTACTCTGAAAATTAATAAAAGTATTATTATTATTATTATTATTCCTCATCAGAGGAAGGGACTGTTTTATTTGGCATTAATCACCTTTGCCTGCAGTTTCCTACCTTGAACAAGTGCTGTTGACGAAACGTTTATGATTATGACGAAAGAAAGGATGAAATAGTACCGCGCAAAAACCCAAAACACTATAAGCGTCAAAGGTCTACCACACGACTCCTCCTTTCCGCAAACGTAGTAACTTGCATTTGATTCTTAACCTTACATTCCAGGCAAAACACTTTATAGGGCAGTGGTATGGGTAATGATAACTATAAATCCGGTTATATTTCCTTTTTTGCACAAGTTGGCTGTAGCAAGCTATGCTTTTACAAGTCTGCTAAGAGGATGCAGTAAAAGAATATATTTGTAATGAAAGATTTTTCCCGCTGCTAACATCACATTTTACTATACGGTTTGAAGAATTAAACTGGACAAACCCGGGCGCAGGAAAACTATTGTTTCCTCAAGCATTTTACATACACTGAGAAAACCTGCCGTGCACATATTATATTATATTATATTATATTATATTATATTATATTATATTATATTATATTATATTATATATATATTCAGTGAAACAGGTTTTTAGATTTTGGCTGCTTTTAGATACTTGTGATGACCTACAATTGCTTTTTAGGCCCTCAAAATTCATTCCTTTGCAATCCATTGCAATTAAATGGTTAACATTGCACGTTTATGCACCAGTGCAACTGGATTCCTCTGGCATTCTTATTTATATTTTTACTTCATGTAGGCTTTACCTGACACTGAGTAGCACGTTACCGAATAACGTATGAGTAATACATCTGTAAGAGCCAAACACTTTGCAATAGTATGTAATTGGAAATATGAAGTATATGTTCAGGCAACGACATCCAGTTCAGTCTTTATTGTATGTATTGTTTTTGGTTTGTAGTCGCTCTTTTGAAAAATCTGTGGACTTCAGAGCTGTGCAGATAAACAACGATGCCCCTTGATAAGCTACTTAGGACGACCACAGCATAGCCTAAATGATGTAAAATTGAAATACACTCGGCTATGTTGAAATTGTCCCCTAGTCATGTTACGTCTGACTAATCTGCAGCATAATTGCATTAACTGCAAACTGGTTATTTTAATTAATTTAATGTTACAACCCCTCTATGTAAACCGTAGCATTCATACCTCATTCATTTTTTCACTATTTAACATTGTCGCGTGGCCATCGTTTCAGCTCTGAGACTCGAAATTGTACCATTTAAAATAACAGTTCTCACCTTAACGCCTTTAAATGTAACTTCATTTCAAATCGCAAACTCAAATAACTCACACTTGATCTTAAAATATAACCATTCAAGCATTTTTATGGAAGCTCGCGACACCTATTTAGCTTGGTAGCCGTGGCCTCATGTTAATTTGATTGGGTGTCGTGTGTCGATACTCCTGCTAATTCGCATCAATGGACCCTTTTATATTGGTTATATACAGAAATTGCAATTGGTGTCTGAATTCACATAATAACCGAAAGACGAATGTTTTTATTCATAATGGTTTTGAGCAAATTAGGAGAGCCATACAGCTTTGCTCCGTCTGGTTAAATAATAGTATTTTTGTCTATACATGTATGTTTCATATAGATTAAGCCTAAAATTGCCCGCTTTTGAGTTTTGGGTATAATAGTCATAGACACGTATTTTATTTGCAACTGTCTGCTTATTTGTGTTTGTTCTCACGAACCAGATTACTGTTAACGTGAAGTAAATATGCACTGCTATGTTAACATAGTTTATGGTAACAGTGTATTCGCGGACTAAAGTAAATTATATGTACTGCAGTACTATGTGTTTGCGAGTGTGTGGTTTCAGTCACCCCCAACCCCCAAATTGTATGTATGTGTGAACGACATATGATGCGTGTATGATCAGACTGCAAGATATAGTCCACCTCCATTGTGGAATAATGTCTTTCCTCTACTAATCATGTGAATTCTATCTTAACGTAAAATGAAGACGTAAAATAACAAGGGGCTAGAAAGACTGAAGCAGATAAGCTGCGATGAAGCGCGTGCAATATCTGCGCTATAGTGTTTTTTTCCACGTGACTTCGGATTGATAATTAATCCTGCAGATAATTTTCGAATGGTTTCATGCCTATGAAGGACACACAAAGGAGCAGTACCCACAACGACATAAGCAATGTAGCATTTCGAAAGCTATTAAGAAATGCTTCTGACCGGGTCAATGCGTGTATATTTTCTTACATTTATCCTGTTGCTGTTGTTGTTTTTGTTGTTGGCGTTGGTGGCGGCCTTGGCGGCGGTGGAGAGGGTGATGGTGTCATTGCCCAAGATGGCTTGCGTGATACAATGATACACTGTTTTTGTTGTTGTAAAAATGTTCTCAAAGTCACGGTCAAGGTTGTTTCACAAATATGTTATATCGAACTCACTAATGGCGAAGAAATAACGAAGAATAGGCAGTAACTATAAAAAAGGATCATAGCATGTAGGAATTTGTAGATATATTGCCAACGTGCTATTTTTCCCTCTTCAAATTATCCATGAAAGAGAATGCGCACCAAAAAAAATCTCACATATGCGCAAATGTTGCCTATAAACCGACTTTACTTAAGATGTGTTGGACTATCGAGAGTGGAAAACGAATTAAATTCAAAAGTAATTTAAAGTCACAATTACTCGGTGATTTTCATTTAACACTAACCATATGCAAATGTTTAATCATTTATTTATTTATTTATTGCTCCGACATATTTTGAGAAGTTTCGAGTAGCTGATAGCGAGTTCCCTTATTTTTCCTGCATAATTAGGCCCATACATTGAACTGTGTGTTCGAATTCAGCTCGCGCCCTTTCTCAGAACTCCGGTCTCTGGTCTGTACGGTTTTGACTTTGAGACAGGCTTGGTCTTTTTTTATAGCAGCTTGTCTCGCTGGCGCAAGGGTCACTGATCTACAGCGTGCACGCAGACCTTGGCTGTCATGTGGTCTGGGGGCAATGGCCACCCCGCGGCCGATGGGGAGTCTGCCGCACACATAAGGGGAGAGATCAGAGAAAGGAGAGGCTATGAGCGTTTGGCAGTATAGACTTGAACTAGCTACTGTTTTCTTTAAACTAGTTTGCAGTTTGAGTGGCCGCTAACAGACGAAGACTGAGATGTCGTGTGTTGACCGACTGTTTTTTTTTTTTTGTTTTGTTTTATTTTGTTTTTGATAGCCACACTGCAAAATGGCCCGCAATATTGGAACTGGTATTAGTTTGGATATAAGTTTTTCTTTATTTGACTAAAAACCTGTGAACAATCTGAGCAATAGTGGGCCATCTATTAGCGTTTCAGTATTTTTGTTGTTTTTGTTTTTTACGTTAATTGTCATATGTTCTCTTTAAAGCAAAATGTAGTTTACAAATCGTACATGTTCGGCAATTGCATTAAAGATACGGTCATGAACAGAATTACAAAAAGTCAAACTTTATAGACACATACAGCTGAGGTCACTCGTGCGTATTTTTGCACTCAGATGCGTATTGTTGTAGTTTTAATGTCCCAATACATATAAATTCAGAGGAACCCCTGGCCGATATTTTCTGAGGCATTGCAAATATTGTAATTTGACTGTATAGTCAGCGTTAATCGTGTTCCTGTTTCCCTCGCCATGTATTTATTACCTAATCCACATTTATGAAAAGTATATTTTGATGATCCTTAACGTCACTGTTAACATTCATTCAAAGGTTTTTCATGTCGGGTTTTTGTAATGCTTTACATATATAATTAATATAACTGATAGCAGAATGAATTGTATTCCCAAATCGTGTACCATGTTGATACTATCTAATCCATGAATACAAGCACGCATACACACGCGCATACTTGTACATACGCATATATGCATAATTGTCAGTTGAAATGAAGTTTTTGGTCCAATTTAAATTTGCAATAAGTACAAATTCAGAGAAGTATAGTTAGTTTGTCCGCTCAATATTATCTACACTTATCTGCGTAAACTTGGTTTTGAGTAAGTAATATTTAGTGTTAAAGAACAGAGGTCAGCAAACGGTATAACAATAGATTACTAGCTGCAATCCAGAGAAGATGGAAAGAAGAAGAGAAGAAGCTCTGTAAAAAGAAAAATATGAGCAAATATGTTTTTAAAACACGTTTCTGTTTTTCAAATAATTTCTACTTGATTTGTCAGTCTACTCCCTAGCCACTGAAAGATTCAGTTTTCAGAGGGCAAATACCATAAGCAGATATTTGTTATGATAAAAATGTTCGACTGTTTTGTCGATGTAATCGTAGGCAGCTTGCCTAAACATGTAACGCCAAAACGCTAAGAGCGAAACGACAATAGAGTGCAAACACAACATTCGCCATGTATAAAAGTGCTGTCACTTTTGTCCAGGTGCGCGTGTTCTTTGGGCCTTTTCATGAGTGATTTGAGTGATATCGGAAAGCTCTTGAACAATATTACATTTTAAATATGTACATACAAATCACAGGATGTACTTCCAGCTGTTTCTTTCATGCTAATCTGCTACTCAAGTATTTTTTACGTCGTCCAGAAATTATGCAGAACGCCAAAAATATCCAAAGCATTTTTAAAACGTAATTAATGGTTTATATAGTTGTTTTAAATATACTCCATTATCAAGATTTAAAAAAAAAACATACTGAAGAATATATCATTGCTTGATTTACATATACTCCAAAACAAGTTATACCAGATCACAGTATCACGTGAGTGAGTCCAAATTGTATCTCTATCAGTTCTGTTTGTGAAGTTAACATTTCTCACATATCCAGGCTCCACTTTCTCTTTTGCTAAGCGTATCATTCGTTATATTTAAACATGACCATCGCAAAGCACAAAATCATTATGGACGTGACAACTGATCTAATGTGTAAACTAGTCTGTATGTCATGCTTATGTTATCTTTTCGATATAAAAAATAGTGATGATAGCATGAGACATGAAATTTAAGCTCCGTCTGATGCACCTCTGTAAGGTTTTTGAATGTACAACATGAAGACGGTGCCCACAAGCTCAAAGACTTGACGTCTCTACATAGGTGCGTAAGTGTCCAGATGCAAAATGAGAAAATGGAAGACGAAGACCGCACTGAATTCAGCTGTATACAGCTGTATTACAGATGGTACTCTTCGATTAATAAAAGGGGAAATACCACCTGACATAATATCGGTTAGTATTTCACAGACGCTGCAGGACTGTACAGTCCTATTTTGTGTCTTAAAATTACAACGTAAATAGGGGCGGGGGTTATCTTACGTCAGCCTCTCTTAGCCACACTGTAGCAAAGAAAGATGTTTGCTTTGCCTTGAATGAAAAATTTCCCACAGCAAAAGTTAGCGTTTCGTGGTGTCTTTGGCTTATAATAGGCTGAAATATGTCACACCATCAGTTCCGATTTATTTTATTGGGATTCTCCTGAAAACGCCAGTAAGGGCACAGACATCTTGTAAACAACAGAGCATTTCTTCTTAAAAGAAGAATGCCAAGAATCTAGTTGCCTTATTCAATTCTTTCCCTACAAATCTCTTAATTAAATTGTTTCCACAACGTCGTAGACGTTCCAGACTTTCAAACTAAGTCGTACAGACGCAGCTACGACATTCCAAATCATTTAGCCGAATGTTTAAAAGTTAGCTGGCTGTAGAGCAGAAGTTCACACCCCAAAGTTGTTTTTAAGTTTAAAAGAGTTATATTAAGACCTTTTTTCTGTACTGGTCAGCATTCGGTAAATTGAAGTGACTGCTCCAGCAGTAAGCGATGTCCATTGCTGACAATATCTGAGAAATTTCACCCTTTGGCAATCACTGATAGGACAACAAAATGAAAAAAAGTGTAATGTGCAATGCAATCAAAACGTAATGTTCAGGTATAGGGTCCAACGGCCACTTTCTATGGATTTCTGTGTGGTGGGGAAATGAATGTTGAGAGAAGGTTTAAGTTTGACAATTTGGCACTGGAAAAATACACCTCATTTAAACGTAGGAAGACAAAGGCTGTCGACACTGTGATCCTGTTTATAAATAGAAGTGGGCAGCGGTTGTAACCTTCAGAGTCATTCAAGACACGACCTCTGATTGCGCCGAAGGTTATGAATGCCAGACTAATAGTGAGACATGCGAATAACCGTGTGTAGTTCCTTTCCTTTGCTACTTCTGTTTTTAATATCCTTTGATGTGCATAATCGCGTGCGTGGGCATGGTTATCTCTCACATGCGCTCTCTCTCTCGCGCTCTCCCTCAATAGTTCTATTATGTTGATATTCAATAAGTATAGGTATAGGTTTTCAGACACATGATCATTGCACAGTTCATACAATTCATAAAACAAGTATCTCGCCTCAGATTTATAACATGCAATGCTCACACCAGCAAACCACGTTTGGTAAATGGTTGTACACATCTCCCTTGTTCTTGAATCCAAATTTTCTTGTAGTAGGCTATTAGCATTCGTATTAGCATTAGGGTCACCAATAGTAGAAGCAGTAGAGCAAAGAATGCTACCGATACGAGGCCTGGGCTTTTTCTAGGCTATGTGTGAACATTTTCTTTATACAACATTTCGTGAATTAAGGAAGCCAAAAACCAAATATAATTGCAATCATTTTGTTTATTTAGGTCTGATCCTCACATATTTCACGAACACAGTTTCTGGCCAATCCTTGCCAGTTTCGCAGAGCTACTTATACGGTTTGGCTGGTGGTGTGCGCCATAAAACTGATTCCTAGGTCAACTGCTGCAGCAGACCGACTAGCTAAGTCGTGTATCACCTACGTTTATTACATTTCCACAGTCTTGGCAGCTATAAAGAAACTTCATAGGGCTTAAAATGGAATATAGACAAAGAAATACGATGATCCACGTGTATGCGGTGCACAGTTTGAAAACGTTGAAAAGATAACCAAAACTTAACCCAAAGTTTCACGTCACGTTTCGTTGAGTCGAAGGGTGATTACAACGACTTCCCTTGTGTTTGCTACTGTCTGTGTGGGCGGGAACACATACAAATTGAAGGTCAAGTTAGTAGGCGCCTTATATGGGCTCCCAGTATTATCTTCTGGGTGTTTTTGAAGCGGCGAAGAAGGCTAAACTGGAAATAAGAAAATATGCAAAACGCTTTCTGATAAGTCATCGTTTCGGTTGTATCTTCGTTTCATTTAAGATATGGTTGTTATTTAGGTTTCTTGAGTTGTGGTTGGTGTAAAAAAGAGGAATCAGAGAAAGAAAGAAAATAACAAGAAGGAAAAAGAAAACTTTTGGATCGACTGGGGCTAGGTGGGGTGTTAGGAATGATGCGGGTGAAGAGGGGCCGGGGAAAGATGCGTGAGAACAGGTTACTAGAGAGGAATATGAGATGTAATATATCCAAAGTGATCAGGACTTCAAACGCCGTGGTCTGTATTAGACCTGAAAGCGACACTGTCTTGAGTTGGAGCGGAAATTAAACGTCATAAAGTAAGAACCTCAATTAGGCCCAATGCTTAAAGGCGACCAAATGCTTTAGGAAACAAAGACGGATATTTGGTAAGAAAAAACGGATACTATTTCCTGACTCGTAAATCTATTTTATATTTAGCTACTTAAAAAAATACCAGCGAGGTTGTCTCAATTCGCTTCATTTTCGTGCGTTCAAAGATATCTAAATGTTTTGGGCCATTAAACGTTCTTATGAATGAAAATGGACACTTACGTGTTTCCGGTTCTTATATTCCGTCAAGGCAGTCTCTACATACAGGGAAAGTTAATCATATGCTTATTGACTGGTTGCAGGACTTTGATTGGACAACTAAACTGCGTTTTCACTGGGTTTTAAAGATAGAAGACATTTATCTACTAAAATCTAAGGCTGTTCGTGTTTCCATGATAGTTGGTCTGAAATTTTGAGGTTGTTTGTACTCTGTTTCCACTGTGTAATTAATACTGTTTTCAATTCGCCATTGATAGTACAAGTATTTGGGTTAGGTCGTCGACACAAATATACCATTCTAATTTTGAACGTTGTGTGATTAATCAGAGTTTAAAAGGTGTAAGCAAATATATGTCTGCACACTCATTTTGTTTGGAATCGTTTTTACAGACAGGCTTACACACGCCCTATCCATATATTTCCACCGTCGTTAATTGTGGCTTAAATAAGTCATACGAATGAGCAGGTGGATGATTGAATGCTGGAATCTAAATGAAATCATGCATCTTTGAATCAGACACACTTCACAAAATATTTTCCATCAAAAGAGTAGTTTATCTCAGTTCAGGTGTGATGTCTTATCTGATATTATGGGTGGACATACATGTGTCTGTATGTCGCGGAAACATCAAACTGTGTGTATATATATATATATATATATATATATATATATCAAAGACTAGTGGATTTGAATTTTTTCAACATTGGAAGACAGTGTACCCCACCCCAACACACACACATACTGCGCCTACGTGGTACATAGTATTTCCTGCATTTCTTTAAAAGATCAGATATTTTGTAAATTTTACGCGAGGAAGGATGCAAGTAATCCTTACACTCGTGTATACAATACAATATCACAAGTTCAACATTTTATTTTAATACAATTGGCATTCTCATAAGTATCAGGAAAAGTTTACTCGGCTCGAAACAAAAATGAATTCAAATTTGCATTCGGAGACCCTTTGGCTTTGAGATAACAATGTCCTGCTGCCAAGATGTTGATTTTTAAAAACTATCCATGACCATCTCAAAATGTTAAATTTGATCGCTGTAATTACGAGAACCCAACAGCCAAATGTCTGCATATATTTAGACTAGTAGTAAAAGTAATAGTATTATTTCTTTTACTATAAAATCAACAGGATTCACAACAGCAAAAGGGTTGTCTGGAAGTATGTGGGCCCTGAAACATTATCGAATAGAAAAAAAGCAGCGTAAAAAGTAATAAGTTCACTGTCGCTGACTAAGGCAAACGTTGCAAGTGGTATAAATTTGTTAGCATAAAAAGAAACTTTAGACGTGAATAGACATCTTATGCACTTTTTTCCTAAATGAAATAATTTGTACCCTTATAAAACATTGTATAACTTGTACATGTGCTTGCTTACCAAAGTTCCTACCAATCTGGATGGAAATATCGCTTAGCTATGCTTATTTGTTTATTTATTTAATTATTCATTCATTCATTCGTTCGTTCATTCTGCGATTCCTGCTTTAATAGCCACTAGTAGTCGAAGATACGGTCTAGTCTCCGCAGCGGTGGGGCGAGTTTCACGCATTTATTTGAAGTAAGGGGTCATTGCCAATGTTATACTCCACTGGACCGTGCTGTTATTGCGCGTTTTGTTGTGATCACCTGTATAGGAGTCAGATGTATCAGTAACGCTTATATCAATGCCAGCACTTTGCCTGAACACTTGCAGGGTTTTATTTCAGCCACACTGTATGTTTTGACTACTCCAGTCTCAAAAATTGACATTTTCCGATATGTATTTAGACTTTGCACAGATTTTATGATATTTTGCATTGTGATCTGCACACACACACACACACACACACACACACACGCACGCACACACACACACACACACACACACACAAACACACGCGCGCGCACACTAACAGTCTGACAGCGGCTTCATAAAAAGAAAACATCTAATTGAAGGCTACACATTTACTGTTAGGGTAACATTTTGATTTAAAAAAATAGGTGAAGTGTGAGCTTTTATATCAGTCACTGCTGTCATTTGCCCTGAATATTTAAATACTACATTTCAGTGTAGAATGTTTTTCCAATCCTTTTACTTGTCCTTTTAAATATAATGCAGAGCCTACACTTTGCACAATGTGGGTTCATGTTGGTCTGCCAGGCAGTTTCAAAACAATATTACAAGACAGCCACTGACTGTATGTGCTAGGAAAAATGTTTTGCAGTCTATACTTTTGTCTGTCTGTGTGTGCCTGTTGGGTTATGGTGCGCATATGGAGCATGATACCAATAAAGCATCGTGCAGGAAACGTGGCGAGCAGATACGACCGCAGACCGGAGCGCTCTTCGATGTACCCACGCCAGTCTCGAGCTACTGTGTTCATGTGTTCATGTGGTACAAGGCAACAATAATTGCAATAAAAATATATAGCGCGAATGAAGCGAGCAGCTTACAAATTTTGGTAACCCACACTTAGACGCACACACACACATACAAAGTAGGTACTTATATCCTCTGAAATTAAAACCGTCTTAACTTTATTCCCGGTGATGACAGCTGAAGAAACTGATTTTTTTTTATTTACAGTGAAACAACGGCTTAATCGCATTGTGGATGGAAACGTAATCTTAGACATAGTCTTAAATCATTCCAAAGAAAAATTGTATATTCATTTTGGTATGAGCTAAACTATATTTAAGCCCTGTATTTGAATGATATGACAGTTTGAATACGAATTCAGTCTTCTGAAACAGTTTTTTTTTTGGACAAGACGTAGTATTTATTTGAGAGGCAGTTGTATGTTGATACTGAGAACACGTGAACACAACTGTTCTCTCTCTTTCTCTCTCTCTCGCTCTCCCTCTCTCTCCCCCTCAGACACACACTTTCTCTCACTCATGCACGTGCTCTGTCACATACAGAAACAAATCTATACCTTAGTCAGACTGTCATAATTTCTTTCCTATTCATACGCACTAGGTGTATTGCCTGAGACCTCAGTAAAACCAAGAGCCTTTTTGTTGTTGCTTGAAACTGTTCACAGCTCATACAACCGAATTTAATAGCCTGGCCTACATCCAATTAAATTTATCTGGGCCACGAGGGGACAATAATATTATTTCACACGCTTGCCACATTTAGCCCTTGTTTCGGGTCGAATTTATGTGGAGAGGTAGCGGATGGGCTTATTCGCCCGCTGTCTAACTGAAGGCACAGGCGGATGTCTTGATTTTTGTCTCTTTCCTGAAAAATCCCCCATAATTTCCGTCAGGAACCAGTTTCCAATTCGTGCTGTTTTAGTACTGTACCACAAGGCAACAAAGCGTTGCTTGGATTCCACAGACAGACAAATGTCGTAAAGTCTGTTCAAGTGTGCTCCCCAACAGTGCTGTTTTCAGACATAGAATGGCAAATATTTACAGCACCGCTTGCGCTCTCAGGACACGTATAAGCCCCCTTTGCTTTTGGCATATACCTGCATTTTATATTTTTTGGTTTTATATATTTCGTTTAGTTCCCCCAGAAGTTCACAAATATATAAATCAAGTTAAGGCAACAGTAAGAAAAGACATCGCATAGCAGTTTTAGTCGAAAAACAGCTTTATTTAGAAAAAGTGAGACCACCTCTTCATTTCAGGGTCCTATTGCGTGTTGTATTGAAATACCATGTTCACGTAGACTTATTCAGACTTAGTCAAGAAGCCTCCCAGGAAAGTCTTGGTTGCTTTCTCTTCAACCTTTCCTGACTGTGGATATATATTTGAAATGGCATTTTTCTCTGTGAAGAGGAAATTGGTTTAAATGTGTAAGGGCCGAATTCAGACCTGCGCTTAAGTGCATTTTCGCGCAAGTCTCCCATTCTCGCAATGGTAAGTTGCGCGGAAAAAGTACTTAAGCGCAGGTCTGAAGTAGGCCTTAAAAGTACAACTGAGTCCTGGACTCAATCACATTTTCTCCTTCATACAGCGCCTGCGGTTTCTACAACAGAATGCCATTTTATTTGAATATGTTTATTAGGTATACTGCTCTCCAGGTACAGCTTATATGAGCGGAAATTCGGACAAAATATGTCTTCAGTGTCACGAGGAGATATATAGACCTCATTAAATGGGTCCCAAATATTATTTGCAATGCTATATTCTATGAATATGTAGTGTGCGATTTACAGTTTCACCATCACTCTAGTCCACACATTTGTGTTTATATATCCTAAAAGTTATAACCACATTTAACACATACATATATACGAGCCTATTTATTATCAATTTATTATCTACAAGCATATAGGTGCTATGACAGGCGTGTGTCTTTGAAACCAGAAGGTGCTACTTTTTAATTCTTTATTGTATGTGAAGATGTTGTATCGATCCCTCCAAAATAAGAGTTCCAATGCTCCCCTTTTCGTTTCTGGCTCCCCAATGAACAAAGAAACGTCGCTTCGCAGCAATTCGACGTTTTATGGTAGTCGCGGAGAGTTTAGTGGTCAAATTCAAGTGCTGTGTCTGGGTCGCTGTCTGCTTTCTTTGTACTTGATTGCAGAGATCTTTGGCTGCAAGCTTTCATCTGTAGAAAACTGTCTTTAAACAAACTACCCCCCAAGCACACCCCACCCCACCCTACCAACAACAGCTAATGCCACGGCCACATACCTTTCTCCAAAATGCACCAGGCCGCCCCTTTCGCTTGGAACGCCAGCTCTTCTATTCCAGTCTGTGGGAAATCCACTTAATGTCAACGCTACCAACCCTGAACCCTGAATTCATCTCATTGTCATTGAAATTCAGTCCCTATGCGCTACGCAAAACTACTGCTTTATGCTTGGGAAAGTCAGAAAGTACATTCTATTTCAACATTTGTCTATAGACACAATCAACTTTTCAATATAATGCAACTTTTTTAAATTAAGGTTAGGGACATGGTAGGTTGTTTTAGCTGTGCATTATAATCGTTTAAAGCCGATTTTGTGCCACATAATATTACAAAAAAATCTGGAAAAAAATAATTAGCCTTGTTAACAATGGGCAGTCTTATTAGTTAATCAATGTTGTTGATCATATTGGCCAATAAAGCGCCCAGTAAAAGTTAATCTGACAGGTTAATTAAAGTTTGCCCCAAAGCTAGACAAAGCGGTCGGACCTAAACTGTTCAATCAAATAAAGGATTATATTGACTGTCTTTCATCGGGGCTTCTCTTAGCAAAACCATGAATTTGGATGGATTCCAAATCTAGATGTAACGGTCTATTTCAGTGTAAACCTGTATGCAATTCAGCTGAAGATTATGGCAATTATTAAACAATATATCTTTTCCCCTGTGATCGTGGTTTGTTATTTTAATGCAAGTTATACCGTCTAAAGGAGAGGCCCCTATACAGTAGCATCATTTTATTTAAAGTTTTATGAACAATATACATCACATTTACTCACTTTAATTTATTCAGACGTCTACTGATATTGAAGGTTAATTTTTTGCTCTAAGTAAATGTGAGTCTAGTGTAGTGCCAGACGGAATGTTTGTATTCCGTTGAAATGTATGTAATTATTACTTAAAATGCCTATTCGTTCACTTGTGCAATCAAAATTAGCATTTAGAACAGGCAAAAAATGTGGCTGTAAATATTCCGTTGCTCGTGACCTCAGGCAAGTGCATGCGGCAGTACCCACCACCCATATTTTATTTCTTTAAGTGCGTATCAAATCTTTGTATTCGGCCATACACTCTTGTTTTTCATGGGGTTGTGTCTGCAAAATGATGTGGCTGTTTTAATTTCTCTTTCAGCAAAGTCTTTTTAAATTCTATGTGGACGTCTCCATATATGGGGTTATTTCCATGCGCTTTACACGAAAGAGTGGATTTAAGGTAAAATCCCCTTAACAGTAATAATGATGAATATAGGTGTTCTTGTGGATTCAGTTGTTATATTTGATTTTCCCTAATGTAAAATAGGCTAAACATATTTGGAAAACAAATGAATTACCTTTCGAAGCTAGGGTAATAATGTAAACATTTGGAAACATTAGATTACCGTGAATGTTTGCTGCTTTTCTAAAATTTAGCAAGTGCAAAAGAAAGAAATATGGTGATTTTCTTAATAAGGGTGCATTTTAACAAATTTTGTCTGTATTAGGTCTACGTCTCATGACAGAAAACGCTTAAATAATATCTGGAAATGGAAAAATATGGCCTTACGAAAGGGGTTTTTAATATATATTTCACTTGGGTTTCCAAAAATACGCTTTAGTGGTTGTCAAAGAACCTTTTCCGTATCAGGATTTTATTTAATTATTTATTTTGAGTATTGTATATGTAAACTTGACGGTTCTCGGGTATGTCAAGACTAATCTCAACAGGGTAGCGCTCAGGTGTTGCACGTGCACAGGACTACAGTTCTGGGTGTTTCGTATAGATTATCATGTTCGTTAATTTGGGTGTAGTAGCTTAACATTGTTCAAACTCCTAACGTTCAACAACGTGAACATTTTCTCTGGAAGGGATGTTTTCGAAGCTAAGAGCATCTAAAATAAAATGCAACTACAACTCATACTGCCACTACTATTACTGCTAATGCTACTACTACTGTAAAGACAAACAACAACGACGACGGCAATAATAATAATAATAATAATAATAGTAATGATAATAATAGTAATAATCTTACCTGCAAAATCGAATTAAATATTTTGCAAAATCAGGTGTTTACTATATTATGTTTCTATTTTTTCATGCAAGTTGCCTCTAGAGACTGCTAAGGGGAGTGCCATAAGTAAGCGGTCAGAAATCTGCTATTGATTTCATAATGCTCTTGCGGTGTTTTGAACCAATCGTTTGAACCTCCTGGACCCTACCTAAGTGAACCACTCCTACGTATCTAAGTGCTTCAAATTGATATATGACAATATCTACTTTCGATCACGTGTCCAGGGGGGACTTAGACGGATAGCGCGTCATCTTGCCTTTCCCAAATTTCCCCTTCTGCTGTTCGAAACCAAAACATCTATCAATAGTGTGCGAGCGAGAGAACGATGTTTAACTCCGTGAATCTGGGAAACTTCTGCTCCCAGACACGCAAAGACAGGACTTCAGAGTTTGCGGACAGAACGGGCTGCGCCTCGAACCTCTACCTCCCAAGCTGCACGTACTATGTCCCTGAATTTTCTGCGGTATCTTCGTTCCTTCCACAGGCCTCGTCTCGGCAAATCACTTACCCTTACTCCCCAAATCTTTCTCAAGTGCAACCGGTCCGGGAGGTTTCCTACGGTTTGGACCCCTCCAGTAAATGGCACCACAGAAACAATTACGCGTCCTGCTACTCAGGAGAGGATCTAGTGCATAGAGACTGCCTTCCGCCATCTACCATGACAGAAATGCTTATGAAAAACGACAGTGTCTACAGCCACCATCACCACCACCATCACCCCAGCTCCGGCCATCCATCTGCGGGTTTTTACACGGGCGTGGGGAAAAACAACGTCCTTCCACAAGGTTTCGATCGCTTTTTTGAAAGCGCACACAGCACTGCAGACAGCCAGCTAGGGACCTGTTTACAAAAGAGCGACTCAGACAAGCTAGAATCGGAGTCCCAGCAGTCCGCCGCTCTCCCCGGCGCCGCAGACCCGGAAAAGGACCCGGAGGATGTGGAAGAAAACATCAATTCGGGTTCGTGCGCCTCTTCCTCGGGCACGAAGGACGACAGCACCAGCAAAAACAGCCACTCGAGTAGGTATCGAAGCTGTAAATGAAAAAAAGGTTAAGGGACTAGCCCGGTGTTTTGTCGGTCAGATTTTATGTGGAGTTTTATAAGCATTGAAAGGATTTTATTATAACCTACAAAGCTCTTTCTTCCAAGGGGAAGAATTTTTACGATGGGAAAGCGCTTTGAAAAAATGGGATGTTATACACAGGCTAAGCTATATCGGAGTCTGTGAAATTTTAAGAGCACACTATTGTGACAAATGCTAACTTTGATCATGAACTTGCATTGGGCATTTTAAAGGATTTTTCTCTGGGCCGTTGCAGGTAAAAATCAACTGGGCAGAACACAGCTTTTGGCGTCCTGCGAAATTTTATTTAAGCAGCCCGCATGCAAAGTAGCTCAGCTATTACATTGTACAGAAGGCGCCGCTTGCAATCTCAACAGACACAGCGAAAAAGTTCAACAAAAAATATGCTTGTGTGCGCAGATAGTATTTACACGCAGATGCCCTACCTTTTGGGTCTTTTCCACACTCCCAGGTTCAAAAACTGCATGCACAGAAACTATTACACGTGTTTGTTCAATTATTAACCTGATATGACAGATGAATGTGTTTTTCAACTGAGCTGTACAGGTTCAAACGACCTAATCTGTCTGTTGCTTGAGACCATTCAAGATGGCAGATTACTGTGTTCTAAATTAGTATTGCTAATTAGAGTGTTGAAGTAGCATTGCTAACCGTTGGCCGTTAATAATCTTACAGACAATACTATATGTTAAGGTCAGTTTTCCTGTAGATTGCAAAGTTGTGTCCTGGATTCTCCAAATGTTGATACACAGAGGCCAAATGTTCATTAGCAGTGTTTCGAGTATATTTTGTCTCGGTTATATGTAAGTGTATGAATGCACCTCAGAATGAACGCTGTAAACTGTAATCGGCATAGTTATTATCTTATGAAGGAGAGAACGATTTTTATTTGAATGCTTGAAAAAGAATAATTACAGGCAAAACAGCTGTATGCAATATTTTAGCCATAACTGGCTACATGAATAGGAAAATCGCAAAGATAAAGTAGATATAGTCAACAGCCTAATAGCATTTGTATTTAAAATGCAAAGACGTGTGCCGTCTCAATAAATTTGATGAGCATGTCGCAAATTACACCGAATACAGTATGGCATCGTTGGCTGTTTACTTCTTTGTTTGTGAACGCACATAACAGATAATCAGGAGACTGAAACATGAATCGGGCTGCATCGAGAATACTTTGGCGCACTGGCGGATATTGAACACAGAAGTAAATAGGCAACACGCTGCTGTACTGTACAGTTCAATTTGCAATATGCTCCTCAAATCTCATTTTAAAATGCACACTTTTTCGCCTGTTAACGTCGATGTTTTTAGGGTGCAAAATGGAAAAGCAGGAGCCTTAAACCTAGCAACTTTGAGAATACGTGGGTGCTCTTTCGGCTGATGAACAAGAAATGTTATTACAGCGGACTGTTTTAAAATCTGTCAATCTTTATTTAAACTGAATCGAGCTGTAGACATCGGGAGAGGCATACCAGAGTCGTGCTGAATCATACCAGCAAATATTGAATTTATGAAGTTGCAGTGTAAGCAAAGGCCGAAAGAGCTGCACTTACTCACAGTTACTGCTGAAATCAAGATTGCAGTCCAACTTGCATATTTGCGTCTTAGTGTAAAACAGACTTCACATACTTTGCACTTGATTGCATTTAGGAAATGGAGAACTGTTTTGAAAACACCGTTGACTTGCTTTTCCTATCCGATTGCTTCAAGGTACCCCGCGTACAAGGAAGAAGAGATGTCCATACTCCAAGTTTCAGATTCGGGAGCTGGAGCGGGAGTTCTTCTTTAACGTGTATATCAACAAAGAAAAACGGATGCAGCTTTCAAGAATGCTTAACCTTACTGACCGTCAGGTCAAAATCTGGTTCCAGAACCGGAGAATGAAAGAAAAGAAATTGAGCCGAGATCGTTTGCAGTATTTTTCCGGCAACCCATTATTGTGAACACTAAGCACTTATCTGTGCTGCAAAATAATATTCAGTATTGAAATTGTTATTGTTAAATAAATGTCCTGTGGGATGAAGCGGAAACAATATCAACAGAGACGTAAGCTAAAAAAGTATTAGGTCGCATTATGATGGAAAAATCGAGCTGATCATCGATTCTTCTTTTCATTTTTGTGATCACATCAATTATGCTCCCTCTATCAAAACCAGCAGAAGATGACTGACTTCCATCATCCTTTTGAATACTATAAGAAAGTTAAAGATTGATGCATTTTACACGCAAGATAGATTTTTTTCAATTATTCGATCTGTTTGTGAATATGTGAAATATATAATTAGCCTTGCTATGTGCGATTTTTAAAATGTTATCGGCCTCTGTAATGTTTATTGTTCCGTTTTATTTCGTTGCGCGTTTTGCAATCATTGTTTGTTAATACTATAATGCTTCCGTATCACGTTTCTCAGGCACTGTATCTTCACATATGTTTTTTAAACCTATCCTTTTATTTTGAGCATGGTATAAATCTAAATCGAGCTGAAGATTGTCCAATGGATATGAACTGCAGCTGCGAACTGTGACGTGTACAATCTGCATCAGACTGATCCTCGATGTAGAGACTATGCAGAATTGAATTTTGGCTGTACATATGGTAAATATGATGAATGGATTTTCATCTCCCTTTCCCCGTTTTATTATCTTTACCCAAGCACTACAATTCTTCAAGAAGCTCTCGAACTTAAAGGGTTGACTCTGTAACTTAATTTTTGATTTCTTGATGTTTGCATCGCCTGCAGAGAAATAGAAGACACCATATAATTTGTAATGTTAATATATTATTACACAAAACATGCATTAAATAAATGTACGTTCTGTATAAAAGAAACTACAGCAAAATTACAACACCACCACAAAAAATGACATCATCAACAGCAACAGTAATAATAATGTGTTAAACAGGCTATTAATATTACATAAGGCTCTCAAAATCTGCATTTCCCCTGGGCGGCAAGTTAGATTTAAACATTTGATGTATCAGGGTTCTGCTATGTGCTTTAGTGGTATGGGCGCGTGAGTGTGTGTGTTGAGTTGTGGCCCACACTAAGGTCTTGTATTTATTTGGTTTCTCTGATAATTTCTCAAACAAAAATTGAGCTGCCGTTTTGGGGAGTAATTACAGTAATTACAGAATTATCCAGTGGCCTGACGAAGTTGTCAATATTAGTATATGAACTTTAGCCTGCGTATTTCAGTAGTGTGGATGTCTGTAAGTGTACATATTTTGAAAATATCTTATTCATTTATTTTAACATATGGAGTCATTATTGGAAACATTTGACTTTCATCTCATCTAGTATATATTTCATGCACACGTTCCCACCCCCTCACCCCACCAAAAAAACGTACACACACGGTGTTATGGAAACTTTTTTATCAGTCGTAAATCACAAACGAACGATTCCTGATTCATTTATTAATGGTGCTGGTGGCTAAATGTTAATAATTGTGCTTTATTTATTATTTCTCTTCAACGGACAGCTGAAGAGCATTTTTTCCATTCATACATTGAGACTGCTGATTTTTACCACTGGTCTGCAGAGATTCGGGAGAGTGATGTAAGGCCGAATGGTCTTCTATCCAAGTTTGACCTTTGCGTGAGGCAAAACACATTTACGCGCGCTGAATTCGTGCATGCGCGATGGCCCGCTCCTGCTAGTTAGTTGGTGGAGGGGACCGTCTTCAGGTGTTTACTTGTGCATGTTATGCACTACAGGACGACTTCAGTGCCCAGTTTAGTGCCTTTTTAAGTGAGATAGCCAGTGGTCATCTGAAAACTCGTCCAGTCTAGACACTGTCGTAAAAAAAGAGGCACTAAAGAGTTATTTTTCTCTTCTTAATTGCACCGTCTGTTCAGCAGAATGACAGTCACTTCCGCGGTGAATTACAAACAAGTAAAACTGGCTGTGCATACAAAAACAAACGAAATCATCCGATCATGCAGACACGCGGCTCCCCCGGTCCACTACTTCCTTTTTCCTCTCTGCACGTGAAGCCTTGTCTGTATAAGTGACCATCTCAACACAGAACTTGGACGTCGAGTTCAAAGCGCCCACGTCGACACGGATTCATTGAAACTGCCCATAAAACTCAAGTTTATCGACCACGTGGCGCTTCACCACTGGGCCCTGGGCCCAAAGAATCTTACAGTTTAACTGGAGAGAGCAAGCGGGACCATCCCCCTGTCACCCAAAAAAAAAAACAAGCAAATGTCTGCTATTACTGTGGTATTAACCTTAAACGAAAATTTAGATGCGAAAATATATACTTTGTGATTGTCTGTGTGCGTGTGTCTTGCATGTGTCTATTCTTTGAACTCTTATAAAGTCAAGGTAATCACATTTGAACCCAGTAATAAGGCAGAATCAAAGTCAGGCTTTCCCATGGAAAATGGGTAGCAGTTGTATCAAAGACAGGTAAAATAAGGTTGAATTAAGAAGTCTTTAATGAGCTTCAAAATCAAACGTCATCGCAAATTTTTCCATTGCTTCGAAGTTTTTCCGACAACCTCATTTATAGGTCTTACAAGCCCATTGTTATTGCTCAGTTCACGTTATTTCATTTTATATATCGCATATATTTTTGCTTCAATTATTTTGAATGAGCATTACATACATACAGATAATGGATATTAGCTTTGGTTACATTACCCGAATAAGAAATCGAGTGCTCCTACATTCGGTTGCTTTATGTTTGTGTTTCTGTATATTAGTTTGACAAATTTCACAAAGCGAACATGTATGGTGCCATAAATGCACAAATCCCCGAACAGGCTCAAGGCTTTTCATTCTATCTCAAGAGTGTTATTCGACATTCAAGGAGTATCGGTTGCAGTATCCATCGCATTAATGAATATCACTGATACTCTCCTTTTGCGTAGTTTTCAACCAGCTGCATTAGCAATAACGATTGGCTACATTACGTTACAGGTATTTAGCAGACATTCTTATCCAAAGCGATTTACAACCAAAAGTGCAAAAGTCAGGGACAACAGTGCCAAAAACCCTACGGGGAAATAAAGTCCCAAGTGCCATAAATGAGAGCACAAGACACGCCTGGAACACTGTAGAATAACCTGTCGAGAAAAGAACCCATAATTATACAGATACAAACGTACAAACTAAAAACAACATTCCTGGAACAAGAGAATCAGACAATGCAATAACACAAAAGCATACAAATAAAGGACACTCAGTGGATTAAGTGAATTAAATCTGGCAGTTAAGTGCAGGAAAGACGTATGAAAAGAATGGTTATAATAATAATAATAATAATAATAATAATAATAATAAGTTGTAGAAGAAGTAATAGTCGTAGTCATACTAGTAGTAAGAACAGAGGAATCAGCCATTGTCATAGTCATAACATGAGTATCCCAGAACAGTTTCCCATTTCTTCCATAAAATAATGCTATTTAAAAGGAGAACTGACAATTACTTTGACATATGTTTGCTGATCCAAGTAACTGACCAAACTCAGTTATTCATTTTATTTTTATCAGCTTAGAACCATTGTGCATTTTCGATTTCACTGGTGCTTGTAAATATAATCGTTTGAGTATGATATACGATGTAAACTTTTTCTCGGCCCAAATGTAGCGACCTTCTTTCACCTAAGAGGGCGTGGCTGTTCACATTACTTTCGCTATTTGGAGCGTTAACCAAGCATGCTTTTTTCGCTCTGCAGATACGTCACCAATAATATTCTCTGTTACCGTGCTTGTTGGTAGTGGTGGTGTAGTGTCATTAGAACTTTCATTTCACCTTAAATAGGACAAGCAACTTTGTAGTAGCCTATTAGTGGCGATGAATACTACATGATTTTGCCAGAATAGGCCATGACGAGGAAAACCGTTTTCATTGGTTCAAACTTGAAACGTTCAAAAGTGAATGATTGACAGCTGAGTTAGCTCCACCCTAACGGGATTCATGAAACCTTATTTTCAGTATCACTACTTATAGGCCGCTAGAGAGCGATGAGACTGATGAAACTGAATCCTCTCAGCCAATGTAGACCTACAGCCACAGCCAGCAACTTCCAACTGAATCAGGAAAATGTGCTTCTCTCCACTCCGTGAGCCACACCGAGGACCCGTTTACAAGGTATTAGAGTCACAAAACCGTTTAAAAAAATGTAGGCCAATCCATTTCTGGGAAAAACAATTCATATAAGAAGATGAGTGCACGGTCACATGTACGATGTTAATGTAAAATTAACTGAAACACTGTCTTTTGAGTATTGCAATCTTGAAGTGGTAAATTGATTTCGAGTGCAATTTAAAGTTTATATCAGAAATAAACTCCCGGCTGATGAGTCTCCTGTCAGTTTATGCCACTGGTGACTTTTTACGCATTCCATGCATTCACATAGATTATAACGCAAAGTAACACTGACACTACACAAAAAAGGTTACTGAGAGCTATTATTTAGGCATAGCTCAAGAAGGAAAGTCGTCTTGCTTATGAAACAGAACAAGGAAAAACACATCTTTGCAGTCAATTCTGCCGTTTCTCGCACGGGTGCAAACAAAGATGGGCGCATGTATTTATCCAAGCTCTCCAACGCGAGGTGAGAGGGCTAAGGGGGGTTTAGTGGACCTTGTGGGTGTGAGCACACAGACAAAGATCAAGGCCAATGGGCTTTTGCATGTCACACCCGGCGAGGACCTTGGCCCTGGGCTGGAGATGCACGTGACGTATGTTCAGGCTGTGCGGAAGAGCGTCGCCTCCGCCCCCCGCCTCATCGCCATCCCCTCTGGAGCGACTGCCTATCAAAGCGCCGGAATGGCCGCGGCGATACTTGGAGCAGCCTTCTGGTGTCTAATGACACACAGGCAAAGTTTAACCCGAAACACGTTATTGACGTAATCGAGATGTTTGGGATACATAATCGGGGGCCAGCCATGAGAGCGACACAATAATGTGAATGATAATTCAGGCCGCCCACTGTCGGACACTTGAAGACATTCTGCATTTCCATGAGTGTTGGGCTGTTTGCAACAGCTCTGGTTCGTGGCATCAGGGTAACGATTCATCTGGAAAGTTGAGACAAGGAAAAGAGGACTTCAGCTCCCAGCAAGCCTGACGGACTTCTAGAACAACAGCGATAACAACAACAACAACAACAACAACATCAGAAACTGACAGTAAATCCCGGAAAACTGGAGTGCGAGGTTATAGAGCCAATGGGAAGGACGTTTCCGGATTTCTTATCATATCTTATTTTTCTTTAGCCAATGATTAAAATGAACATGTAAACTATGCGCCGCGCACGTTCATAATATAACTTGGTACAGTGATTGTTGGGAAGTGGGATAGTACTTGTGGTTTCGAGTTGCGTTCCGTTCAATTGATAATGGCAGCTAATGTCGGCAAATGCCACACATAAATGTGAAAGGCTAGACTTTTTAAAAATGTTCTAATGTCTAAGACACGCTTTTTGAAAAGAAGCATCGTTGATGAAAAAAACAAATTCGTGTGTTACTATTTTATCTCTAAATACAAAAATGACTAATTTATCAACCTTAATCAACTTCAGAATTACAACTTCAGAATATCATACATACATCGTGAAATGTGTTTGTAGCTTACAATTAAATTGTATAAACAATATCAAAATTTGGGATAAGTTATATATGACACATTTTTACGGGATGACGTGATAGTACTGACGACAACACGGGTGACATGTTTTCAATAGAAGGGTTAATACAGACGTTGTCCTAAAAAAGTTTTAATCATTTCAGGATAACGTTCGGCCAATGCTTCTTCAGGTGAATTCAAGCTGTCGTCTACGGGAAGTCTATTGTTTATTGTAGCCTTGTAGTAAATGGATTGTCTTCCGGATCGTGTTAGTTCATATTGAATTATACAATTTTTTCTATGTGATCATTGAAACACAATTAATTTATTCATTATTTGAGGAGAAGATTTATGTAACTGTCCTGGGCAACATTTGTATTAAGTATCTTGATCGAGGTATTAATAAACTGTTGCATCTTTCCAATATTTAAAAGTAATAATATGATGACGTGCGTATACACCACTGGCGACTTTAAAATTTAATTAGAAAGGAACGGACAGAAAGTACATTTCCCATTAGATAATTTCCCATTATGTTATGTTCTGTGGGGTGGGGGAGTGTGGACGAAAATAAAAAAAAGCTAGTTACTTTTTTGAAATTTTATTGCGTCCAAACACTTGGTACAGTGTCCTCGCTCTCCGTCTTCCCACCGCCCTCAGGCGAACTGAAAATTAGGCCCGAGCAATATAAACGGCTCTTCCTTGCTGAGAGTAAGCTAACCTCGACGTTACTGACGACGGTTGGGACAGCATACCAGCAGGTCTTTGAAGAAACATTTTTATAGTTGTCTGCATTCTTTATGCAAAATACATAATAAAATGATGTACATAATCGTGAATTATTATAGTTATCGTTGCTAATTACATTACATTGTTCTCTGATGTCAGCCCATTCATGCAAACTCGTAAGGTATATTAAGTGATAAAAACTATTGCAACACCAGCCAGCTCCTAGGCCTGCTCGCAGAAATCTGTCTCCTTTTTAATTATCGTAAACAATGGACTGTTTTCTTCTCTGTTTTTCATATTACCATAATCTGTCCCGTAAAATATCAAATTATGCTGGTTATTTTGAATAATGCACAGAGGGGGGACATAAAAGAAGACATTTACGTAGAATGAAATTTTATAAACAGATCCTTTAAATCTAATCTGTGATGACTATTAGGTTACTGCAATTACATTTCATCTAGTGAAATTCAAACATTTTGTTTTATCTAAATATGCATATGTTTGTGTTCATTTAGGCTATATATATATATATATATATTAAAGAATAAAAAGACAAAGGTTCTCGGTATTTACATAAATATAGTTTGAGAGCAAATGGAGTGACATGATGTAGGATATGTTATTAAATACATGTTGGAGATAAAATAATAAAATGTAGAAAATCAAGGTCTTTAACTCTATTCGGTAACGCCGTACACCGCCTATTGGTAGTTAAATATGCGTAAAAAATTATATTAACTGCTGGGCGAAAATAAAAAAACACCATTATAAACTCATTTGGATATAAAATATGTTCTTGTTTGAAACGAGGTATCTCAGTACAGATTTATTTCCTTTTTTTGTTAGATTTTTTGTTTTAGAGACAGCAAGAGAGACATACAAGTTGTGTTCGGGGGTTTAATATCTATGCATAAAATCTAAAAGATTATAATGGTGTAGTAATCATGCATGGCGGTTTTTATAATTTTACCAGTAGTATACTACTGAAGTAGGTGAAAGCAAATGTTAGATACAGGAATTACTGTGCTGTATTTAATGTAATAAAACAAATTATGTGCTGCAATTATTTGCAGATTTGGTTCCGGAATTCCAGCTCTGTCCACTTTTTCCCCTTTTGTCTGTTCTGTGTGTGTGCACGAGTGGGCGCGGGATGTATGGTGCGTGCACGAGTGCCCGTGCCAGCGTTTTTGCTCGCGCACGTTCACAAGTATCCATCTATATATCCATCTATATTTTACAAATGCCATTATTCGTTTCTTTAATTCTTTTTGTATACAATCACCCTTGCTCAGTTACAAAAACAGTAATACGACTGACTTGCGCCGTCATTGATATGAAAAGAGGCATTTTCTATATTTTATTTATTTTTATTTTCTCTCATGCACGAACACACTAACACACACAGTTTAGCCATACCAGTTGCATAGAATAGTTTATTCGTATAGTACAAATAAATCCGCATACACCCCAAGGTCGTATAAAACATACGCAATATACAGAATTTAACAGCTTAAAGGATTCATGTATAAAATACTTACATAGTAGCTTTCCAGGCCTGGATCAAATAATTATGTGAAATTACTTTTATACCTTTTAAATCGCTGTAATTTATTTATTTGTTTATTTGAGTAACATTTTCACGAATAATGAGAACAAAAATATGTTATGTGATTTTACAGTTTGCCCTGTCGGTCGGTGAATGTGCTTCTATAGTTTTGAGCACACAGTTTTGATCCTTGTGTCCTGTCCACCATGTGTGATCAATAAACGTTAACTGCCCTTTTCCTCAAGAACCTCACCGCCTTCTCCCAGGCTCTCTCAGTGTGGGCGCGTACACACACACACACACACACACACACACACACACACACACACACACACACACACACACACACACACACACACACACACACACACACACACACACACACACACACACATACCTACCAACCCACACATACACATATGCACAAGTACTCACTCTCTCATCACACACACACACACACACACACACACAGTTTCTTACTTGGTACTTACCTGACGGCATTGTTCGTGTTGGATTCAGTGTCCATGAAATGAATGAAATATTCACGAATAACATCCTTTGCGTCCGCAGAGGCGATATAACACCGTGACTACTTTCGCGCCAATAATGCAAAATGTTTATAATCACCAGAAATTTAAAAATGACAGATCAGCTTGAACGAGGTGGAAACATAATTTTTTAATGTATTACTATAATTATAATTTATACACAATTCAGATTTTATTTGGGGTTTGCAAACTTCCCAGCTTCCATTTCCGAGTCATCATTTAATGGGAACCTTTGAATATGGGTATGCGAACAGAAAGATGACGCATGAGTAGTTTCTGGGATCATGGTCACTGCTTTAATGCTGTGGAATTGGTTTACCACGACTTAAGCAGATTGAAAACATTTGTAATTGCTTGCACTGTCGTTTCCGTTAATGCGAAAAGTAGGAAAAGGTGCAAAAGAATGTGAGACGAATCACTGGCAACATAACAAAGGTTAATTAGGAAATTTATTAATTGATTTTAAATAAATATATATATATATATTCCTATATAGATATAGTATATTCTTATAAATAGTCTTTGATTGTCCATCCAATTCAAAATCAATGCACTTAACGTCAAATAGTCCTTCTTGTAAATAGTCTTTGATGTAAAATATTTACACTAATTACATCTTAAGCATTTTACCATTTGCATTGTATATATATATATATCAGTGGTGCCTTGTATTTATTATGTTTTAGGTTTTCTGGAAATCAGCCCAAATTAACTTCATTTGGAGAATTGCAACCATTGTACATTTTCATGTAATTCACATTCAGATTAATCGAAATGTAATGCGCCTATCTCTCAGTAAAACGACTTTAAAGAGTTCTGCTGCTTTTGATCTTAACGGTGGTTTAAAATAATTAAAAACAATTCTCAAGAAGGTAAGTCAGTGTAGGCCTTGTATTAGCTAATAATGGAAAACACAATTGAGTGCTCTCTCCCTCGTTGTAGTTAGGTAACAATAAACGAAATCTGACAATGTAAATGTTAAAATGCTTAAGATGAAATTAGTGTACATATTTTACATGAAATACTCTTAACAATAAGGATTATTTAACATTAGTGCATTGATTTTTCATTGGATGGACGGGATACGCAGAAATATAACCTTTTCTCCATGAATACTTTCCAGGTTTCAGGAGCTCGTTTACCGCATGTATTTCTATATCACGACTGTATGCTATGTACTATAGCTTATCTGCTCGTTCTTATTTTTCTTACTCTTCTGGATGATTTCCACAAGTTAAAAACAATTACCTGCAAGTCTTCTTCCCCATTTAACACATACTTACTTAGCCTGTCTGTTTTGGAATGGATAGCCAAAAATAACCGCCTGCCCTTCACAATTTCATTCTTTAATTATGTCCTATCTTCCCTGTCTGATTCTATTTTTCTTATTTCATAGTGTGTTCCTTTTATCATTCTTGGTTTGAAAAAAAAAAAATGACCGCGATACCGTTGAACTTAGTAAATTCGAGCATCCAGTTCTAGAGACGTAAGCACTGAATTATCGTGGTAAGAATGAAGGTGGACTTTGAGTGACATGTGAACTAACCAATGAGAAAAGCTATTTAAAAGGCCTCGGGCTGATCTGATGTTATGTTGTGGTGGGGGTCATTGTCAGTGACATCTCTGTCGGCGCCTTGAAAGCGAGGCAACATTTCCATGGTCACTGAGACTTTAAGACCAAATCTCGGCTGCAAAACAGAGAACGGGTGGAGGGTAGCGGGGTCAAAACACATCTGGACTCTTCCTTTAGCCAATTCCTTCAAAACCTGGATGTTCTTTTTTTCAGGCAATATAAAAATTCCTTTATTTACGTTATTTAATTGTGAAAAGCAATTGACTGTAATGGCAAATAAGTTGTGCATTGATATGCAAGTTATGCTTTCAAGAAACGCGCTCCAAAAATTCCTTTTTTTCCAAGACGTGTACTATTCCCAATCATTTTATATTTAAAATTCGAGTTACAGGCTAATTGATAAGGGGGCAAGTAAGATAATATATTTGGCCTTGACTCAATCCAAAATGTATGCTTGGCGATATTTTCCCGATTTAACTTTGCCGGTAATTTCTACATCGTGAAACTCCAACTGAACTTAACCTTATAGCTACATTATTAAAATGGTACTGCTTCTTTTCGACGTGTTTTAGTTGGCCTTATCTTGGGCCTTGGTCTTCTCTGAAAATGTATGGGGAATGTTTTATTGCAATTACGTTTCTTTTTATTAAACTTTTCTTTTTATTATGTGAAAATGTATTTTTAGTACTTAATGAGCAATATATTTTTTATCTGACAACATCAAAAGCAAAATAAATGAATTAAATTAAATACAAATGATGATATGTAAATATGTTTTAAAAAGTCCTATATTTTAAGTTGCTGTTTCATTCAATTAATTAAACCACATGTTCAGTCAAACATCGTGTGTTTTTCATAATAATAATGATAATGGACGGAATGTAAAACTTGATTATACTCAATCTGCACCCGACAAAGTAATGTATGTCAAAAGTAGCGATGTCGAAGACATAGAATGCATTTATTAGAATCGTTTTTCCAACCAAACCTGATACATCCATTAGAAAATATCAGTGAGGCCCCTAAAAAATCTTTACAAAAGGAAAATGTATTTTCGACGAATATCTATATACATGCACAATTTTTAATTGTAGATAAATCTTTTTCAAATAGCGAGGCTGTATGTTTTGCATGTAAACACAAAACGTATTATTATAATAATAATGATAATAATAAAATCATCACTCGCGACAATATAAATCAGTTTTATGCGAGCTCACGTTCTGAAAATGAGCTAAAATAAAACAATTCAAATAAACGATGTGTAGCTAAAATATAGGCCAGAAAGGGTGAGTCTTATCTAAACCAAAAAAAGTTTGTTGTTATATTTCAAGTAAATATTTAAAAGCGGACGCTTTTAGCATATTAAATTATTTTACTCCATGAAATGTTTGATTGCTTTCGAAATTGCTTTAGGAATCAATATAGCCTAATGGAACTTTTTTTATTGCTGAAATGCGGTTGTTGACTCAAAAAGCTCTCCAACAGCCCAAACTGGTTATTCGGTAAATAACTCCGTTGCTTTAACTCCACCCTTCCATCTTAAGATACACATGAATTTAAAAAAAAAACATTTTTATTCCATATTGAATGGGTGACATCCTCTTTCTTCCCTTTTGGTGATACCAACGACATTATTTTAAACTGGTGAATATTCTGCTGTGGCGCGTATGTTTAACTGGCCCGTTTCAAAACATGTCTAAGCAACCTTATTTAAACTTGACTGGCCATCAAAACAAACACCAACGCTGCCCTGTGGCGAATAAAAATGTTGCTGTATCTACTCTTTTGTTTACAACTATTAATTGACTAACGTAATCTTTAGTATAAGCTTTAGTATAATAATAAAGAATAAAAAAAGAAGAAGAATATTGAGAAGAAACCAAAATATATCGTACATTAAATAGTTACATAAGAAAACGCACACGTGTTTGCGCAATATTAAAGATGACAAAACGTCAACTCCTCCATGTTGTCTTAGTTTACGTACCAGGCATTGCATTCCTTATGTAGTAAGAAGAATAAGAAAAGTTCTACTATCCAATTTCTTAAGTTCAAGATTAAATCAAAGATGCATTCGTAAAAAAAAATCCAGCATACGAATATTCAGTGTTTAATTTTTTGGTTCATGGTCCTCTGATATGTTCAATGAAATTGAAGTTGTTTTTCTTCTTGTCTGTTTTTGATTTACCTTCCTTCGACTGCTATTGCCATCTTTGTGGCCTGCGTGTTCGGATGGCGTGTAGTGCCTTTTCTTTGTCTTGCTCACGTGTATTTACACCTGAAAGTCGGCTAGATGGCGCCATTGCTCCATGCGAGGAGTCGCAGTCTTTCCAACTTGACCCCGATGACGTCGACTCAGTCTGGAGCACCAAGGCCACATTCAAAACCCCATTGGTCTGATAATCACGTGGCATTGTACCGTGAATCCATAATTATGTTGCTAATGTTTTTTCATACCAGTGCCCCTCCCCAAAAATATGTCAGCTTCCTGCTACCGTAATCCTGTTGGAAAAAGCTTGACTGCTGAACCAAAACAATAGAAATAGAGTAAAATGACATGTCCCCGCAATGTGACTGCGGGTTCCTTCCTCATGGAACCCTTGGTGGGAGGATCCTGCGCGTACAGAGGTGAGGGCTATTCCCCCGGCCCTGGAATGTACATGCAGCCGGGGCTCGAGTATGGCTGTTCGGTGATGAGAAATTATGGAATTCTGCCTTCACCTCTCTCCAAACGGGACGATACATCCTCTCCGAACATTGGTTTACATCGCAGCGCCAGTCATCAACAACCTTACCTATCGCAACTGGACAGTTGGGGGGAAAACCCCAAAAATTCTTGCAGTATCGACCAGCCTGTTGCCCGACCCTTGTCCGCTTGCTCATTCCCGGTTGAAAATGTCAAAGAGGAGACAGCTTGTTGCCTTTACTCGGCTGACACAAACAGAGGTAAGGAGAGTGGAGAATCTCTCACAGCTTACAGCTGTACAGCTACCAGCGGCCAAACCGATAGAGCGGCCCCTGTATCCGCGCCAGACTACTTCAGAGTGCATCAAGATTACCCAGGTGAGAGGGCACGAGAAGGAAATGGGTTCGGGCCAGGTTTTGCTTCCTTGACCAACATGACGCCTCCTGATGAGACATCCATTCAGGAGTCATTCACCGACCTTAGCAAACCTAAACAAGACCTGACTGCGCCAGAAATAAAGAACGAAGACAACGGCACTGATAAGGGGCAGTCGGAGAGGAAAGATGATCTCTCCAAAGTGGACAGCATAAGTACAGGCAATTCGGAGAGCGAGCTAAAAGGTAAATACACACTCGCGCGCACATGAACTTTTGAATGCATGCACACACACACACACACACACACACAGATATGCATAGAGATATGCATATACATATACACACATACATTATGGGTATGCATTACATGCAAGGGAAGATGACGGGTAAGGTGAAAGGAAAATCGGATCGGAAAACTGGACCATCCATTTTTCTACGATATAACTTTATACCACGAAAAAAGGTTAATTCAAATTGCACAGGAAGGAAAAGCCCATTGCCCATTTTACCTTTTTTGAGGGAAACTTCGAGACAGATGGTGTGAATTGACACGGCCTTGAATGTATTACTGACTTCAAATCCCATCCTGAGCAATTCCAAATGAAAGGAATACAATCCTCTCGAATTCTCGTCTATATAAAAATATAAAAATAAATCTGTTGGGGATATTGAACGCTGGTTCCCCAATCATGCATTCATTTCCAGCCTATTTACCCCATACAAATACTTCCGCCTTTAACTAATTGCACATTTAAAATATCATAAGTAGACTAGTTAAACAGAATTTACTTTTCACACTATTGTACTGACTTCATCTTTCTTTTGTTTTTACAGATACGTATTTAAATGAATTTTTATTTGTATTGTCGGGTAATTGTGAAGAATTATTGGTTATCAGTTAGGACTGTAAGTGCGCCTATAAATGACATTTACGGCATTCGTATTTATGTTTTGAGACTTTAAGTACTCCTGTGTTTTGCTATACAATATTTGATGTTATATTATTATTATTATTATTATTATTATTATTATTAAAATGAACTATGAACTATCAGCAAGATAATAAACATATTTGAAAACCCGTGATAAAGCCAGCCATTTGATGTTAACTCGGATCTTCAGTATTATATATTTTTTGAGTTATCAAGCACAGCACAGTGTGTGGAGAAAAATTAGTAGATTTCTGTGCCAAAGATTACAGCATAGTTTATTGTCTCAACAGCAATTACAAAAGCATTTGTTTCCAATAGGAGTGCAGTACAATACAACAGAGGAGCGTGTGAGACTTTCCTTATGATATTTGTGGTATAAATAGGTTTCTATTAGCAGATGTATCACCTAGCCCATAGGTAGATAGATAGATTATATGAATCAGTACATTATTTGTTGTTCACATTACTTTCAGTAATCCGGACCACCTCAACCCTTGACGGGTTCGGATTACTGAGGTTCTACATTATTATTATTATTATTATTATTATTATTATTATTATTCAATATACAAAAATCAACCCTCCGTTTAATGTTAAAACCCTAGTCTTATGCCTTCGCACAGCAAAAGTTTCTTTTTAGGGAAATGTGTTTACAAACATTACTCAAGAACAACAACACAAAAGATTTCCTTGATAATTCTCCGTAGCTTAGCGTTGTATCAAGAGCCTTGAATGCAAGCCTGAAAACCATGCAGAGTTAGTTTCCCGTCTGTTTCCATATCACCTTCTGTTATTCAGCAAGTCTGCCTACTCTGTTGTGTGTGTGTGTGTGAGAGAGAGAGAGAGAGAGAGAGGAGAGAGAGAGAGACTCCTTGTATATTATGCATATATCATATATATTATAAATGCATAGATGCATCGATATATAAGAATTTGCATACGTGTGGAGGTGGAAGTACTTAGTTCAAAAAGTGTGTGTGAAATGAAAATAATTTTCTCGGGTGTCTTAGGGAACGGTACAGTGCGTTTTATGGTTTGACCCCGCTGCGCCGTGTAATCCAGAAGGAAGCCAATAACAGTTGCATGGAAGCCTCTCTTGGGCTGTTTTATGATTTGCACCATGCCTCGCATATCCCTTTAACGACAACTACTTCCATATTAATAGAAACTTTATGTTGTGCTGCTAATATTCACTCCATGACTGTGTATGTGCTGAATCGCCTTACCGCGGTATGGGGAATTCTGCGACAAACAATAACTAACAAGTCAACAAGCCGTAACCAGTGGTATTTTATTTGACGAGGATCGCCTGGTATGTAGCTAATTTTAATTTTAGTTAATTGATAGTCACACTCATCATGCCAAGAAAGTGGAAATTACGCATACCATAGGCCCATATTACTAATTATAAATATTGCCCGTTGTTGCTTGCCTTATTCCTTAATATACCCATCATGTTGTTATAGTTATTAACAGCAAGCAAAAGCGTGACCCCTGCGTAATTATTAAAAAGGTTGTTAATAGTAACGGAATGTATTAGTACACGTTGACATGTCTAGCTCATTTTAGCTTGTATGCTAAAGATAGTGGAAATATATTCGATCATTTAGATCACAGCAGTTTTCCTAAATTACCTGGTCCAGACGTTTACACAATCACGAGTAAATGAACAATGTGTGTGCGTTTGTTTGAATTTACAGACCATAGTAGTTTCATGAACATGGAATTAAAATGTGTATGTGTGTATCCCCGTGTGTTTCATCTTGAACATAACCTCAAATGATTTTTGCCCCTTCATTTTAAGCACACGCTACATATAATATATTACACATTCGTTGCCACATGCGACATTTGCCGATCTCCACACAGCTTTACTAAGCGACAGTACAATTTGACATTGGGTAATATATTGCGTTTGTGTGTGCGGAAGACAGAGAGAGAAAAAATGAAAACATATGCAGGTATGTAACGAAAAAAATATAGCTTGATAGATATGGTAGATACAAAATGTAATACAGAAAAAACAGGATAATATCCGTGTTATAACATCAGTAGGCTATACACTTTATTAAGATATGTGATGCGCCATATTTCTAAAAAAAAAAAAAAAAAAAAAAAACGTCATGTGTTGGTAGATTCATAGCCTATTTGTAAACAATGGATTGATCTCTTTGTTTATTAACAGAGGATTCAAACATGGATAAGGCCACGGGGAGTTGGCTGACAGCAAAAAGTGGAAGAAAGAAGAGATGCCCCTATACCAAGCACCAGACTCTAGAACTGGAAAAGGAGTTCTTGTATAGCATGTATCTGACTCGCGAGCGCCGCCTGGAGATCAGCAAGAGCATCAACCTTTCCGACAGACAGGTCAAGATCTGGTTCCAAAACCGGAGGATGAAGCTGAAGAAATTCAATAGAGAGAGCCGTGTGCGAGAGCTCACTTCGAGTTACGAATACACCTGATTCCCACTGCCCCCCACCTATATAGTCACTCACTCACTCACACACATACACACACACACACACGAGCTAGCACAAGACAATACACGTGTACACAAACCCATTCAGTCATTCGCCCAAACTCACTAAACAAATACATGTACATGCACAATTCGTTAATCACACAGGTACGCACAAGCTCGTCTCCACTAATACACACAAGTCCAACACTACAAACCCATCATTTTGGAGCAATAAGGCGTTATTCCACAGTTAATACAATCCCGAGTGCTCCGCAGACTTCATATTTTCAAGAAAACATACTGTCTGAATTTATTTTGAAAGAAGCACCCCACTCCGAAAAATAAAAGGTTGTGCAATTAATATTGTTTGTTCACTTCGTTGACAAGATGGTAATTTGTCAAAAAAAGGTTTCCATAGTGCTGAATTTAAGAAAAAAAGAAGAAAAAAACATTGCAGTATGTTTTAGTGTATAATTTTACGCCTATATATCTTGTATGTAACGAATTGTTTGTTTATTTTCTGTGTACAAGTTGATGTACTGTGACAGTATGTGACGTGCATGTAGTCTACTTCTTATATGATAAATAAGTGTCTGATTTGGATATTTACTCGGGTCCGTTAGAAAAAAAAATAAAACGGGTTTTTGAAAGTTGTTTTTCCCCCTCTGTTCTTCCCCCGCGTGTCATTTATGGCTTTTCCTAGAGAAGGAGCGAAAGGATGAGGGGGTCGTGGCGGTTTTAATATAAGTGGAACACCATAACCGTTGATTTAAATATTAGCCAGGTGACCACAATAAGTCAAGGTCATAAAACAGTAATGTCAGGATGGTCCTGGTACGGCAGTGGAGGTGGATTTTATGATCTGCAAATATAATGTGCTGCAGTGGTAAACGTTCATTTAAAGGTGAGGAGGAGGGCTAATCCACACAGCGGCGGCTGCAATGTGCCGGAATCACGACTCTCCTCTTTCTTCCCGGGAGGAAAAAAACACAGCGGCATTCTGTTTAGGTTATCAGGACGCTAGCCAACCACGGATTTATATTTTGCGGATTTATACGAAACTACGAGTCAAGGCATGGAAATACGAAGCGTGGATACCAGCGCCGAAGGTAAGACCAGACGTTGGCAATACTTTTCATCTTCTTGGAGCATGAGCGCGCTTGACAGTGTTGTTGATACCATAGCAGAGACGAACAGCTAAATTTTAACAATAATGCAGAAAATAATTTTAGTTTTTAGTGGCTGCAGAGATGTGTGTCAAGTGTCATTGCGAATTCTCAGCGGTGTCACAGAATTTGGTTTATTAGAGTAATTATGGTTCCCTTATATGAAGTTGTTTTTTTGTTGTTTTTTTTTTTTGCAAGTGAGGAGTTGTATGATAGTAAAATTCTGTGGTTGAAGTTTTATATGTGTTTTATGTGTTTATGAATGAGTGACGTGATCCTTGTCTGGGCACTGTAGTTGCAGTGCATTTTAATGATTAGCTTAATGTTTGTGAAAAGAGTCTGGAAAAGGAAGCAAAGAGGAGAGATTGGTGAATTCAGACTGTAAATTAAGTTTAGCTGCTACCTTACTATTACAGTCGACTGTCGGCGACAATTACAAAGGCATGCTGTTGTAATGGCAGTGGATTTAAAAGGAAGTCGTCTCATCTTATAAATTTTAATGTATTCCTTTACTTTAACCTACTAGCCTGGATGTCGATTTTGTTGACATGTTGGTCGCTTCTGTCCGGTATGCTTGTGGTTGATGTCTGTCTGTCCCCCTCAGCAGATTGCCCGCCTCGCGCGGCTGATGCGTGATTTAGGTAGTTTCATGTTGTTGGGATTGGCTTCCTGGCTCAGCAACAAGAAACTGCCTTGATTACGTCAGTTCGTCTTCATCAAGGGCGTCTATTTCCGTTAGATTACACACTCAGTCCTGAAGTCTCCGCAAATGGCATTGTAAATGAACCAAACAGCTCGTTTTGCTGCAATTTCTTCTGTCTTTTTTTACGTTCTTTTATGTGGTGGTCACAAAAAAAGTCTTTCAGCTTCCGAGAGGAAGAATGGGTTGTAAACATCACGGGGTAAACTTCAGTCGCTTTGTATTGCTGCGCATGTAGGGATTTAGGCCAGTCGGCAAGCCTATTGACCGGAGGTGTTTTAGGAGGCTGGGCGACTGCATTCAAGTAGTTAGACCAGGTGCCCTTCTGAACATCCGCCAGTGGGAAATAAGAAATTGCCCATGGCATAAGAATACAGTATCTTTTTTTCTAAGAAACATATGCATATCTTCAAATGCAAACATCATCGTGGATTTGTTAAAACCCACGTCGCAGCTTGGTATACGAAATATATTCTTAAACTGCTCGGTCTCGCAACAGCCTCTCTTCTTTTACTAATCCTAATTCTGCTTCTGTTACTATCTGTACTTCTCCTCATTTGATATTTAGTTTGCTATATTCAATTAACACTCCTATGATCCAACAGCCAACAGTCTCCCTCCTTTGGTGACTGGGCGTTAAGTTCCTAGCCTAGCACATCTCAACCGCGGCCAACTCTTCCACCCACCTCACAGTCTACGGGTTAATATGTTTAGGAGCTTTCATGTGTTTCTAGCATGCCTATTGTTTTATATTTGATTATTGCTTATTCATTTTTTTGGTGACAGGCTTTTTTTAAACGGTTTTTTGAGATTCTGGTTTTAATATTCTCTATGGAATAAGATTTGAAACTTGCCCGGAGCTTTGAAAAAAAAGATACTTTAAAAACTCAGTGAAATGTTAATTTATTTTGAATAAATATCATTAAGGACTTATTATAGAAATTTCGAGTACGAAAAACGGAGTCCAAACACAGTCATGTGCTATGATTTGTTTTCCATAATTGTGAAAGCTAAACAAAAGTCCATGTGTTACTCTATTCTTACCTGCCCACAACAAAAGCACTACTTAAATATGAGATACCACAAATACGTAGGTAGGGTTACAATCGCTTTGTCTGAATTGTTGGCAGTGATCCCAATTGAACATCCTTTTCATTTGTGGTCCAGATATGTCTTTCATTGAGTTTTCTATGGTGTTAAGTGCACACAGTTTGTCATGTTAGTTTGGCTTCAGAATTGTAAACAGTAATTCTGCTAACTGGAGAAGACCATGGGTGCGTTTCCCAAAAGTGCAATTGTCTAATTATGGTTGTGAACCTCAGTTGTGAGAACCGTAGTTAGCAGTTTTGTTGTTTCTGAAAACCGTAGTACCAACGAACGTTCGCAACCACCGTTGTAAAGTTATGTGGTTGGAACGACAGCTCTGGAGGCGTACTTAGAAGCGTCATACCTACATGACAAAGATTTTTCTGCTATAGTCAGTGAATCTGCATTAAATAAGACTATTTTCGTCAACGTTTCCCTTAGTCATAACAATATATTGTTATTGAAGCAGTTTTGTGTTTGTAGGTGTATTTATTTAAGTTATGTCCATTTAGGCTACGTGAACAGTGTATTTCAATATGGTTTATATTGACAATAACTACAGCTGAGAGAAGATGCAATACAAGATGCACACGGGAGTGGAGGGGGGGCGTTACTCCTGATAAACTAGCAATTTGCATAATTATTATATTATTATTTTATGCAAAAAGTTAAACATAATAATAATAACGATAATGCATTGTATTTATAGACCGCATTTCTAAATACGCAAAGAAGCTTTGCCGAAAAAAGGTCCTATGCTTCTCTTGCTCGGGTTAAAAAAAATACATATCCCTCCCGGTGCATGCTGGACCTATATCCGCCCTACCTCAGGTGTGGATAGATGGATGAATAGAAAAATAGATAGAAAGACCGACCTCTAAATACTCATTAATATTAAATTTGGGATAATAATCCCAGTTTTTTTCCACAGCGGTTTTAAGTCTGATTTATTTTAAAAGTATGTATATAGGAGGTCTATAGGCCTAAAGAGGATAGCAGGATAAGATGTGGACAGAGGGGTTGACATGATTAACCTAAGGACTTGCAATACACTTCGATTAATTATAAATGGACTGCGTTTATAAAACGCTTTTCTACCGTCTACCGACCACTCAAACCGCTTTTACAACAGCCTATACAAGTAAGTTCAAATGGGTTGCTCTACGATGCAACAACTGAAACTAGGAAAGAGTTGGTTTAGAACCGCCTACCCTCCGAATTGCCCCTACCTACTGAGCTACTGCCAGCAGTTTAATGAATGTTGCCTCTATCTTGAGGATGTAGACAGTGAGCCATGCATATATAGATAAAAATGTTTTCCCTAAATTAACATGCATAAATTGGTTGCAATGTGATATGCTTCAAACATTCGGTGATCATCTTTGTCTTTGCTCATGACACTACCTGAGTTTGGGAACTGGGCGCAGTAAATTGAGAAAATGAAATACTCCCAACGCTGAATCCTGTCATTAACACCGTATTTAAAACTATTGTGGTTTATACAACCGTTGTTCCCATTTGCGACGTACTCACTATGGTTTTGGGGAACAGTCGTGACTAGGAAGTTTCTCTAACGATCCATCTTCCAACGGTGGTTATTCGTGACCACTGCTGTTGTTTGGGAAACGTACCCCAGATGCGGACTTTTGGAGTAATACAGAAGGAATGATTTGAGTTAAAGCCAAAAATGGCTTTTTATAATCGCATCCTTTCTGAAATAGCTTATACTTACGAATAAAATAACAACAATATCAATACTACTACTATTACTAATAGATAATAATAACAATAATAACAATAATGTCATTATTGTTGTTTGTTTTAAGAAGCAAGCTAAATATATTATTATTAATTTTATTATTATTATTTATTTTTAAAATGTTTTATGGTGGGTGAAGGTGATGATGATTGTGTTTAGTACTTAGAATAATAAAAGCAGAGAAAGTAATATTAGCGCCTAGTACTATGCTGTTCATAACTTGCGTAGTATTATTGTTACTCTACTGTTGTTTTAGTTCAGCCTTTGGGGAATAATACGGGTTTCAAAGAGAGTAGTAAAGCCGCAGACCCCACTGGACTTTGTGTGTGTGTGTGTGTGTGTGTGTGTGTGTGTGTGTGTGTGTGTGTGTGTGTGTGTGTGTGTGTGTGTGTGTGTGTGTGTGTGTGTGTGTGTGTGTGTGTGTACTATGTAGTATGTATGTATGTATGTATGTATGTATGTAGGCTATGGAAGTAACCGTGATATGAAACGATATTCAAATATATTTAGCTATAACCTAAACGTATTCTTTAGGCCCGAGTTACACTCCTTCGACGTAGCAATTTGGACCGTACTTTTACTCCCGTTTGACAGGTTGATAGACCAAGTTCCTAGTAATCGGAAAAAACTTTGCTGATTGTAACGGTATTCTTTATTTTGCTCTCTCGCATTCAACCCTGTGCTTTTGTACTGAGTGGAGGCGGTCGTCTGAAATCCAAAGTCATATGTAGTGCGTCTGCTTCGAATGCATCACCAGTAGACAAACTAACATTACCCATAACTAACATTACCACCATTACCATAACTAGCCAATGAATACCGAATGCAACACATGATTGTATTATTCGCTATTCTTAGTGTAAAAACAGCCCACGCATGTATGGCTTTGTACTTTTTTTATTGAATAGTTCATTTTTTGGAAATATTTTGGAACCCACGGCCGAAAGCGCAGTTTATTACGGAATCAATGTACCTTCCTCCTTCAGGTATAGCCCTGTTATGTTATAGCATCCAATCTAAACTTTATATATATTTATATATCCAATCTTATTATATACAATATGTAATCGTATTACTATTATTATTATTATTGTTATTATTATTATTATTATTATTAGGCCACGCCCACTAGGCGTCGTGCTACAGTTATTACTACGGCCCTCTAACATAACGAAATTCGAACGGTCAGTCACTGGAACATTGCCATTCGCTGTTTTTAAAGCAGCCGTGATCAAGGCAAAATTTCGCAGTTTTGACAATATCAGTAAGTAAGAAATGTAAGTCTATAATGACGTTGAAGTTATTTCAGTGGGGAAGCATACTCGAAATTACGTTACACTGAAATACGAAAAATGTGTAATACCAAGTGATTGCAGAAAAGTTCAGTGCATCTCAGCACGCCTTACTGTTGACAATTTAACAAGTGTGTCACTGAAATGTGTCGCATGGATCACGAATACGAATATGCGTACGTTACCAGCGTCACCACGAATAAAGTGTTGATACTGATCGACTAATCTGAAACGTTTTTTTCTCGTTTCGCAATGACTAGATATTTACCTACAAGATATTTAAAATGTAAATGACTTGAAGTTTCACGTATCATCTGACCTGAAATCTAGTATATACGAATTTGAATAACCCATCAGCCTAGAAGCTTGGCCTTACGATTCGGCTGAACCGGTCAATGTTGCTATCAACTATTTTCTTAATTAAAAAAACACCACACTGGAGGGCATATTGACGATGTCCGCTGCTAACCTATTTGTCGCCCATATTCAAACGACATTCAAAAAATTGTTCCATGTTTTTTAAAGAAAGAAGGCATATCCGAACGTCCTCTGACAGGTCAAAACTATGCATCTTAGTCTGTGGAAATTAACTTAAGTTATGAGGAAAATAAGATCAAACGTTTGTGAAAGGTCACGTGGTGTTGAAGCCTTCGCCGAGCTAACAGTCTTGTACTGATTTCTCCTTACGACCTGCTTTTCTTGCCTGGAACGAGACTCTGTATGAGTGTTTGGACTCTATACCATATAAAATCGTTGTAATACAGAAGCTAGCTGTTTAAGCAATTATTAGTTATTACTGTCCGTGTGTGCTGCATTCGATCATGAATTTGCTTACTAATTAAAAGCGTACTTCAAAAGTTTTCCTGGTTGCCTATATCGTTAAAAGAACGGTCTTCTTTTGCAATGTTATCATTATTCTGAACTGATTTTAGCTTTGTCCGAAGACACGTTGGATTTGTAGTATTTGTAGGGAGCGGCAGGAAGCATTGATTTTATTTCCTGGTATTTCTCCGAGCATAGATTGAAATCGTCCAGGTATTTGGTTTTATGTTCCAATATATTGTTGTAGGAAAAGATCATCCTTTTCATATCGATGTTTGTTGAGCTTACATTGCTGTGAGGCACCTCGGCATATTTGGTCCAACACAGACGTCGGCCTACATAAAATATCAACGGCCTTGATCTTGAAATTAACTGTTTTTCTAATTTCATTCATATAGAATCATGAATGAATCATGCGCAGTCCAGAAGAACACAGAAACACTTCCGTTTCATTAAAAAAATCACAATTTTCCATTAAAAACTGAATTTTAGTCCCTTTTTACTTTTAGAGTTAAAAGTGTATTGTCCACCATTCGATGTCGAGCAAGTAAAAAGTACGTATAATTCAAAGAAGAAACCAAGTCTTTATTTTATGTATTCGCACATACAAAACACATTAAACAACAACAAATCAATCCACAATTAATAACAGAATTACAAAATTTAGGGCAGTTTGCCGTATTAAACAAGGTAATGTGCTAGCTACTGAGGCAGTGTAATTTTTTCCAGTTCGATGGCGATATTGCAATGAAAATACATGTGATTAATTCTATTGTAAAATATATTTATAACAACATATTTGGAGAACATCTTTTTGATCCGGAATAGAATCAAATAAAAGATGACGACTGAAAGTATTTCTTAAACAAGTTAAGAAATGAAACATCGACATCATCGTCACAATAGTCATACTCACATAACAAATTAGCACATTTTTCTTCCCAGTACTCTTTATTCAGTTTATTGCTGTATTCATTTCAAAATGAGTTGAAACTGAAACATTTTATGCAGTGTCTTCCTCTACCAAAGCGTATGTATATATAAATGAATGTATCCCCCGCAAACGTCAGGTACACGTGACCCTGGACTCGGAGATTGAATGAAATTCAAAAATCCATCGAACCGCATGAAATTTGCAAACAAAAAGGAAAAATGAATTACTTTTAAACAGCTTTCAAACATTTCAACCTTCATTCTGATACATAAAAGGTTTACATATGTATATTTCAATCAACGCAGGCTGTTTTGCTCCAGTATACTGCATTGCTGTTAGAAAAGTTTGTTTAAAAAAGGAAAAAGGAGCAAAAACAATTAGATACAAACTGATAAATGTGAGTAATGTTGTTGTGCTATAATAGACCTGTCACACACACACACACACACACACACACACACACAGCATCCTCGTTTGGGCCTTTTTTAACTGTTGCTCGACGTTACAATGTTGCTAACATTTGAAAAAATGCACCATGAAGAACATGTTGGGGTAATTGCTTCAAACGGCAGAATCAGAAACAATCCCAGTCATGTTCATTTCAATTTGCTCACATTTACCGGTTTTAGACGAAAGAACTGCTAATATGATCGAATTAAGAGAAAATGCGTATGTATTATACCGATGGAGTTAACTGCACTTTTCCTTCAGAGAAGCATGGGTTGAATGCCAAATGCAATGCAGAAGCGTGTTTCGTGGTCTGGCCCTGCAGTTCTATGCCTATTTCATTGAAGGACGCACTTGCACATATTGTCCGAATATTTAGCATATGGTCACTTAGGGTATGTAATAATTCCGAGGATGTGTGGTGTTAATTTGAATTGTGCAATATTTTGAATATTAAGAGAGCATTAAAGGGACATAATGTCTAAATCATTTAGTTTCCATGACACTGTCTCTCGGCCATGTCTTCAGCCAGTTTGACTAAAAACACGTGTGACATTTCCGATTTAAGTCACTGTTAATTGAATTGTATTATTCAGTCATGTATACGTTACCCTGTTTTATTGTTCGAGATACAGAGTAACGCGTATTAAATTTAACATTACCCAAGATGTTGAGAGCGTTATTGAGCTGGTGGTCTAACATCACGCCATGGTGAAAGGGATCCTAGTCTTTGCTATTGCGTGTTTGTGCCGGACTCAGTACGCAGCCGCACTGTCGGTTTTGTTGACGTTGAAGCCCACGGACACTTTCTACTCGGCTATAGGTTTGATATCCTAAATGAGATGTATTATTTGGCTATACTAATAAGCTCTTTATGATGCTGTAAGCAATAAAGAACGTTAGAAAACTACTTTATTTAAAAAGCATAACGTCCAGTTTTAACCCAATGTAATATTGACTCGAATACTTCAGGTTAGATTAAATTTGGAGGCACAGCTTAAAGGAAATATTGATCCGATAAAACACACTAAAAACAACAGACTTAAGAATTCGTAAACGCATCATAGATTGTTCAAGAAACATGTATTACGTTCATGTTTATTAGTAATGTAAACACCCGATTATTTATTTTCCTTCACTATTCCCAGTTCCAGGATAACTGGTTTATTTCTTACTTGCACAAAATAGGGCAAAGTTTCGATCAATGCATTTCCATATTTCCCAGCGAATAGAACTACCACGTGCTTCCTTTTCCAAATGTAGATCAGCTGATATACAGGTTTTGAAAGTAGTAAGAAAGTTAAGGTACGCTGGGATAGAGTGAGACCGAGAGAGAGCGAGAGAGAGAGAGAGAGAGAGAGAGAGAGAGAGAGAGAGAGGGCCAATATTCTGTATGGCACATCAACCTAACTCTGTATGAAAATTTATTTCTTTCTATAATAGATTAATGAGATGGGAAAATTGGTTTTCGTTAATGTAGACAATGTAGCCAAGTCATTTTCCATTGCTTACACAAGCGCCATATAAAACGACATTGTATGACTAGTTTATACGTTTTATCTTAATATCACAATAGAAAGAGCGCAGCATAGTTTTAATTGTTTTTATTACAGGTACTGGAGACTAAACAAATAAGGATTACAATACAAAAGTGAAATTTTGTAGACCAAGATATTGTGTTTTACAAAACATGTATCTCTAAGTGTGATAAACATCTTAAATTTACAGAGTGACGGTTCGTAGTGTTTATAGACCTTAAGTTACAGTTTTACTATGTCCTTATGAAATAAAAAGGGACAACTAAAACTCATTTGTATCTTTCATTTATACGACTTCCATGAAAGCAACGAACTGTGTAAACACACAACTATTTTACCCCGGAGTACAGCCTGAGAAATTTAAAACACTAAAGATAGACATTGTTGTTTACATATCAATATCAACAATGTTTTAAAAGGAGCAAAAATTCTATTATGATCCGCAGATATGTGTCTGGAATACATTCCCCAAAACAAACTAACCCTCTCTACTCGCAGAAAACAGAAGCTTTTTTGTTGTTGTTTTTTTTTTTTTTTTTTTTTTTGCTACATTGTGTTTTCTTTTATAACAGGACTATTTGCAAATCCTTCCTTACTTTTTATGGTCAGAGTTTATATAATCTTATTTTTACAAAATAATAGCATGTTTATATAGCTATATATATTTAAAAAGCTTAATACTTTTCGCAAAACATACAGGCCTCTACTGAAGCCCGATTTATTCAGAGTTTGTGGAGTATGCATGTACTTGACTTGACCAGGCCTGCTTTTCAATGACTCTCGGGGAGATAGCAGCTTTTAAAGTCTTCCATAAAACGCCGTTCTCTGTCCATATCAGTATCAAACTAATGCGTTTTTAAACAGATACTCTCCTGAATTCTCGAGTGTAGTTACGTCTAAAAGTATTTTTGTAATCAAAGGAACTAAGAGGTGGATCGAAAAATGTAGTATAGGTAAAGCAGTTGTAGGTATAAGCCGACTTTCGATATTCTGCAAAAAGTAACTGTAGAAAAATACCATACAGTGTTTTATACAAAGGATGCCTTTTTATCCAATTTGTACTGATTTGTTGTCCAACAATTTTGTGGTTTTTCACAGATGGTACAAGTAAAATCGAATTAATGGATAAGGAGGAAAGGACGGGTGAAATTGAAGCTTAAGTAGATGTATTGCTTTTCATAAAATGTATTTTGTCATGTATATGATCTGTGAAATAGCACAAATGCACAATTAATGTTAAATTCCCTTCAAAGCGTAGGCTAGGAGTATACAAATCTAGGAATTCAGTATAGTACCCTTTGGTCCGCGCTGAAAATCGGTCACCATTTAACTCTCCATTCACCAAAAAGCCGTTTTCAAAAATGAAACATAGTTTCATTCATATTTTCCTGAGTGGAGGAGTTCAATGTGGGGTTGATTCAGTTCATACCCCAATGCAATATCGTACACAGGATGATTCCATGGAGTAAGGAGGACTTGGGGCCTAGCCCTGACTGACAGACAACGACTTAGCAGTAGCCTGTGCTGCGGAGTAATTTAGTCCCCTATAATACACACGCCTCTGAAGAGTTTCATTTAAGCTATGCTTCAATGCAATCCTTTTCAACTATCATTTATTCAATGTCATTATATATTATTTATATGAGAATCTATTTTAGTATTCTATTTTATTTGTTTGTCTATTCAATTAATTAAATTTTTCCAAAAATGTGGAGATGTAGCAACTTAATTATGTGTACGTTATAGACATGTCCGTTGGGTAATCCGCTTCAGTGTGGTAGCGTGTAGTTTCTTTACTATAATAATATATCAATTCTGCAGTAGGCGTGGGAAAACACTGTTGTATTACGAGGTCGGGTAATAACCTGCACAGTTAAACAACATTGTCTTGATAAACTCGGAGGTGTGTACGAACAATGTCAACACAGTGCTGTGGCATCTATATAAGTTGGTGTGAGAATAAATAATTGTTAAACAGTTAAATACATACTCATTCGCCGTTACAGCACGCCACTATGATACCACCAACACAAAAAGAACGACATCAATTTTAGCTTTAGACATTCTCAGAGATCTTAAGTCATACGCGTCAAGACAAACCAAAACGGACAATAGTCTTCTTTTTATATAGCCTCTTTATATTGTTCAATAGGCCTATATATACATCTAGCTCTGTTTTTACTAATCATTTTTGTATTTAATAAGAATGTACCTGTGACTTAATTGAAAAAAGTCCATAATTTTAATTCAGAAATTAGACGAGTTACCTTGGATTTATGCTTTTGGACTTGCTTCCGCTCTCATCCACTGATTTTGCTTTCAAATGATAGTCTTGACGCACGACGTGTTTCACGTGCACCATGTTGATTTTACGCGCTACGAGGAACTCAGTTTTTATTAACGACACGTTTATGAACAATCAAATGGTCCTCGTAAAAATTTATTGAGGGACATAAAAACATGAACGACCACTTGCCGAATGTAACCGCGGCAGTGCAAATGTTTCCAAGCGTCTTACAATTCCCACTTCTCCAAATTTTTAAAATCCATTTTACAAGGGAGCGCCCCTCATTCTTAACATTTGAAAGGCCAAGTGTTCACATCCGGCGTGTTCGAGATATAACCCTACAGATCAGTTTGACTTTGCCATCAGAAGACTCCGTCTTCAAAACTGTTCATGTTCTGTTTAGCTAAACGTGGGCACGTTGTGGATTACCCAAAGGACGAGATCCACACGCTTTAGTGTGTTGTATTTTAACCTACCATCGCCTTGCAGATATGACCATCACGTTTAATAGACAGTAACATAGTTTTTTTTTTCTCGACATAGATTAATTACAGCAACAAATAGTGCCTTGGACTTGGTTGTCAACGTACCTCGTTCTCCAATATGGTGATGCGGCTCTTGGAGTTTTAGCTTTTATTAAGACACAAGAAAATGATTTGTGGCCAATTCGAGACATTAGTTTTTGCCACTTAAAAGCAACCCGCTACATAAACGCCACTCTGAGGTCCCTAAGCATATCACTTTCCCAGAAAGACTCGCGCATTGATCCGCTGAGTAATTTTTTGGGGTAAATATAATCACGTGTCGCCCGGGCAGCCAATGAGAGCCAAAGCAGCCCGGAGAAATAATTACCTGGGTTGATTGTTCTATGTGCAGATAAAAAAGTACACATACACTCCATATAATAATCGGATGCATGTATAAGAGACGAGAGCCTTCGTCATGTCGACCACGGGTCCCATAAGCAATTATTATGTGGATTCTTTGATAAACCATGAAAGCGAGGAGGTCCTTGCGACTAGATTTTCGGCTCCCGATTTACTTCCCGCCAGCTCCCGTCAAGCGCCGCTTGTTCCGGAGTGTGCAGACTTTCCTTCTTGCAGCTTTGCGCCAAAGGCTCCCGTTTTCACCACTTCTTGGGGCCCAGTTCACTCCCAGTCCTCCGTGGTTTACCACCCGTACACCCATCAACCTCACATAGGAACGGATTCTAGATTCGTGCGTTCATGGCTGGAGCCTATATCTGGAGCCGTATCCTTCCCAGGCTATCCGACCAGCAGCAGACACTATGGGATGAAACCTGACGCCATCTCGGAGCGCAGAGCTGGGGACTGTTTGGCCTCCAACGGACGCAGCTACTCGGACTATCTCTACGGCTCCACCGCTGACATCCGAGATAAGACGCATCAGAACATCCCGTCTCCGGAGTCGGAGGTTTTGGCTTCCGGAAAGCACAACGACGACAAACCTGAATTAGACCCGAGTAAGTGGAAGTCATTCCCGTCTGTACCTTGGTATGAGAATTGCTGAGGGTGAATTTGCAGCGTACACAGCTGTAACTGGGTGTTGTCTGTCTTCCATAAAACGAAATTATCTTTTCTTTTCTTTCCCCTCTCCCCACATCTGATTACGGTTGTCCTGCTAGCAGACTGGCTGTTCACGTGGAGAAGGGTAAAAGACAGCCGTATAGGGTTATAAAATAGGAAGTGGGCTGTAAAAATGAACTCTTGAAAACCATACAAAGGCGAAGTGGAAAAACTAGATTGGCATTACAAGTTGTTCGCTTTCGCATTTAGCAGCACACTTTGGCGATTTTTATAGGATTTTCTAAAATTTCTACATGTAAATACTGTCAAGTGTATGCTAATTTAAAACACTATTGATATATGTAGAAACATTTACAGAATAACAACAGCCCAAAGAACAATGATGTTGAGGGTTTAAATCACATTGGTGAGGTAATGGAACCTGGGAACTGATGTTAACAATTTCAAGAACACGACGTGGATTTTATGCGTGATCTTCGCAAAATACAGGCCATCGAGTAGGAATACAGATGTATGTGCCGGACGAGGTATAATGCAGTGAGACACACACACACTTTGAAATTATGATAATTAATTTCATTGTTGTGATTTATAATACTCACAACATCCACAAATATCGCAGTAGCAATGCTCACTTATATTATTCAATTTAGTTTCAAATTGGTCACAGTAACCGAAATAACAGCCCATACATTTATATCTTAAGGAGGGTGGTATAGCAGTAGCCTTCACGTGTGCGTATTATGATCCACATATGTTTCACATGAGATGATTTTCACACTCATGTCCTCTCTCTGCTGTGCTTGTACACACACAGACTGTAGTACACAAAGGAGGCACATCTCACCGGGTGCATTTCGTGCAGATTGTAAAACTGAAAGTTTCCAGCAACAATGAAAAGCCGGCCTTTGTGGTTTATCAATTGAATGTATAAGCAGTGGTAAAAATAGTGCCTGATCAACATAATATTGGGTCAAGTTATTTGCATAACATAACAACTGCAACCCGAGGTGATACAATTCTTGTAATATATTGTTTGAAAACAAACTGGAATTCAAGCAATCTCTCACGCAAATACACACGTATATATACACGTATGTATACACATATACATATGTGTGTGTGTATTTATGTACATTACACTCACACGAGCGCACACACCCGAAGTATTTTCTAATTCCAGTACAAACTGAAGGATACAACTTGTGGAATGCCAGAAATATACCGAGGCACTTAGACAGTAAAGACATGCAAAGGCTTGAAACCAACGGCTTTTAAAATGCGTTTATGGGCCTGTAAACCAAATGGGCGCACTCACAATTTTACGACTAGTTCCTTCTTAAGCACCGTAGCATCTTAAAATAGAGTAACTGGAAGACTGTCTTCAGGACAACTCTTTAAAAAATACAAATTATTTGTTGACAAACATATGACATAACACAGGTAACAACTGTGTAGTGGTTTGCTGATGATTCTGAAGAAAGATAGGTCTCGCCTTGCTTCAAAATGAATCGTATAATGTATTATGAAGTTAAAAGTTTAAGGTTTTGTCCAGAGCTTGTCTAAATCTATTGAGCAATCTCTGTTTTTTTCGGTTGGCAGATAACCCCGTGGCGAACTGGATCCACGCGCGCTCCACCAGGAAGAAGCGTTGCCCGTACACGAAATACCAGACACTAGAACTCGAAAAGGAGTTTTTGTTCAATATGTATCTTACCAGAGACCGTCGATACGAAGTTGCTCGAGTCCTAAATTTAACTGAGCGACAGGTTAAAATCTGGTTCCAGAATCGACGGATGAAGATGAAGAAAATGAATAAAGACAAGACCGAGGGAAATGAACAGTGATTTGACAACATCGAGGGCAATGGACAGTAATGCCCAATGGCTGATGTAAAAGGCAGGAAATATAGTGAGCGACGCATTCGGAAACATAGGAGTCGCAGACGGATTTTAAAAAATATGTCCCCCTCTTTATGTTGCCTCAAATTTCCCTTTGATGTTTATCCTTATTTTACATTTTGGTATATTTCATGCAATGCAAGCTCTTTTCTATACACACAGTTTATTGACAAAAAATGCTGTACAGCTTGGTCAGATTTTAGAATGAAGATATGTAGGTACCTGGACGTGTTTTAATTGAATTTAGGTACATATTGGGTTGAAAAGTAAAAAAAAAAAATTGCCTACCTAATGTGAGGGAAAACACATTTTCAAAAAGAAAAAGTATGGCCAGAAGAAAGTACTTGAATTTTTTTCTGTTATTTCATAATTTATAACGTTGCCTTGCTTGTTTTATTTAGCTGGTGCTTCTTATGAACTTATGCAAGTGTTTGCATATTTTGTACAAAAAAAGAACAAAAGGCAGTAACGTTTGTCTGTGTTTGCGTCTATGTGGGAATAGATTTTGATGTACTAATTGTTGTATTTTTACATTCTTATTTTTAGATTCTGTAAAGTTACGTTATATTGTAGATTGTGGTTATATTTAAATATACTTTACATCACCACGGTTTCATGCGTTTGCTGTTTGGAAACAAATTCCACGCCCCAGTCACTGCCAAAATATGAAACACATATTTTGGAAAACATCTGTGCCAGAGAATATGCGTTCTAATAATCGTATATCTTAGAAGACATACAACACTGCGCTTTGTATGAGAAACAGTATGAGGAAAATAATATGAGACATGGTCGCCAGAATAAAAAATTCTGATGCGCAACCCTGTGTAAACGTGTACAACTAACTTTGAGTGTACACTTCTAAAGTCATCCCTAACAACTTGGCTCTACCATGCACCGGCTGGGAAGGCCATTGTCCATACACAAATCAGAGCCATTGCATGGCGTTTTCCCGGTGTTTTGATTATTTTTATTTTAAAGCTGTTTTTATAATCAATTTATTGTGTGTTCCAGTCCTAAAAGTAATGTCAGTACTTACACAATAAAACCTTACTTGTGAAACAAGGCCGTACCCGTAAATACCACGTGTGCGCCATTTCCAATTTTTATTTTGAGTCTTATATCTGCCTGAAAAGAAAAACATCAGGCGTATTACATACAACACCGTTTGTAATGCGGAGAAATTGGCAAGTAGGCCAATATTTATTTATTCAATCCATCATCCTCAATGGCCGTCCTTTCCAGAAAAAACATATCTCACTAATTTGTGAACTCTTTTGGCAAAGAATAAAATGCATTCTCAAAACGATACCATAAACCAAACTTGTACTCTATGAAAACACATTTATTTTATTCTATTTTGTGTTCAATTGGGTTAGACTTAACTTTTTTCAGGTACAAACGATGACAACAGCATGAATTGGTGGTCCTTACTACCTAGTCATCCATACAATAAATAAGTATCGATATCCGTACATTCACTCATACCCACGTATTATAAATAATGTGTGTGTGTGTGTGTGTGTGTGTGTGTGTGTGTGTGTGTGTGTGTGTGTGTGTGTGTGTGTGTGTGTGTGTGTGTGTTTACTGTCTATAGCTAGTATTTTGCTGTTCTAAAGAAGCAAACCACACGAGGCCTTAAGCTTTATCGTTTTAGATCCCCATTCAGTCTATATGACCTTTTTTCCTCTCACGCATAACAAATATATGGAAATGATGAATGCGCCGGGGCATGCCTGTAAGTTTGACTCTGCACGAACGGGGGAAAACATGACTCGCGCAGACGCTTTCGAGCAAATGATGTAAATACTGTTTGAGAGGACAGCTAACTTCAGCTACATTTTCTGAGGTGGGTCCTGTTCGACTGGCTGTGCGTGCTGGCCTAGAGCCTCTTTTTCAAGGTCTGATAGTTGTTTCCAGGGAGCTGGAAAAACTGTCTTTTTGTGGAGGCACAAACAATGCTAACAGGATGCTTAGATTTTAGTGCCCAATATAGTTCAACATTTCCGCAGCGGAGCTAAAAAATGCAGGTTTTACAGCCGTGTCTGAGCTAGCAGTGTTTGTTCCAATGTGGGAGAACAAAGCGAACCCGGGTAACTGGCTAGACGTCTGGGATAAATTACTTTATTGTCTTAATATAAGGTGGTGGTGGCAGGTTTCAAAGGAGGCTTATTGCGCTTGTTTTGTCTGCAGACCCCGCAGCAAACACGTTTCTCCCCTCTTTTTGTTCCTCTGGAAGGAGAAGTGGGAGGGGAAGTATCTGAGCCCGGGAAAACGATAAAAGACCTAAACTTGTAAAACTACTTTCTTCCAATTCAATATCCACTTCCCAATTCAAGAACACACTACTTCCCTTGACCACCTGCAAATCGTACCACGTGTTTAAGGCCAGATCTTGTGATAGGGGCTTCATTAAAATTACAATTCCTAGGTGGACGGATTGTTTACCAAGTAATACAAATATATGAGTAACAGGATGGGCAGGGTAACTGCATAAATCAGAATTGCACCTCAGTCTAACAAACACACACACACACACACACACACACACACACACACACACACACACACACACACACACACACATGCATACATACGTACAAATATACATATGCGTGTAAGTTGCTCTGGATAAGAGCGTCAACTAAATGCCTATGATGTAATGTAAAGTGTGTGTGTGTGTGTGTGTGTGTGTGTGTGTGTGTGTGTGTGTGTGTGTGTGTGTGTGTGTGTGTGTGTGTGTGTGTGTGTGTGAGAGAGAGAGAGAGAGAGAGAGAGAGAGAGTCAGAGAGACAGAATGAGTGTATGTATGTATATATTATTATTATTATTATTATTATTATTATTATTATTATTATTACTACTACTACTAAATCTACTATCAGTTTTAGAAGTAGAAGTAGTAGTATTGTGCTTGTTATAGTTGTTATTAGGCCACTCAAACAGAGCCAAACAAATGGAAGTCTGTTCTTGAAAATCAACAATATATGAAGACACTAGATGTCGCTGTTGATTCATAGATGATTCATTTTCTGCAGGTTGGCTGTTGTTAGATTTGCTTCTGAATGCGGAAAGCCGTGGACCACATGATAGCTTTTGCAGCCTCTGAAAGGGTATTAATCATTAGAGAGTAAGAATTAGCTCTCAAATCCAGTTTTTATTGAAATTGTGAATGACAATTTTAAGGGATATGTGACTGTAATTTTATGGGATATAAAGTTACATATAGGTACGGAGTACAGAGCTGAAATGTGCACAGTGAAGTTTTTTTTTTATATATATATGTACGTGGGCTCGATGGATCATTATATTCTTTTGAGAGAAGCTATCGAGACTTTTTGATTGTGTCACAGAAATGCAACTGATCTAGAAGCCCGAGGCTACTCCAGCACTGCGTCGCTACATAATATACAGTAGCTACATATACAGGCGGTTTACAAAATAACATCATTCGTGTTAAAACAGTCTCTCAGGGCAGTTACATATGGGATTGAATCGAAAACACTGACAACTTGCATTAAGGATTTCTACATCTGAAGTTAACATAGATTAAAGATTAACAAAGAAAAGAGACAAAAAGCTTATACTTTGGCTCACAGGTTGATCAGTGAACGGATATTTTAGAAAATAGTCTCATATTCGTCTATGGGATATACAATCTTGTATACAGAATGTCAATTAATGTAGAAGTGCACATGAAAAGTTGGAGATAAGTGTTGGGTTGTGTAAACGTCAATAATGATACAAGCAAGAATTGACATTGTGGATACCAGCAAACCTTTTCATTTGCTTATATATATAATGATAATGACATGTGATGGAATATTTGTCAATTAGGTATTGTGTGAATTTTTGCCAAATTGTCGATCTATATTTTCAAATTTAATTTGTAAAAATTATGTGTTTATTAAATGTAGGTCCAGATGTACGAAGAATTAAAAGACAAACAAACTGAAGAACAAATTATTTCCAAAACCGTCTTTATTCGTACAATGGTATAATATGGCAAATTAAAGGGTCTTTCCTTCCTTACTTAATACATGATGTCAATACCCAGAGAACGACAGGCGATGTAAGCAAAAGCATAACAGATTTTTTTCTTTTTCAAAAGCTTGTTTTCACATTGACGTAAATTATACAGAGGGTATACAGTTGTATAAAACTGTGGAGTATATAATTTATTTTATCCCTGTTACAATTTGCCCTGGAGAACAGATTAAATACATTTGCAGTGAGCGCAGTCGGTATCTAAGAATCTCAGTCCAATTTACCACCGCTTGCACAGGGAGTAGTAGCAGTAACTGCTACGTTTGAAGCCGTGCATAGACATCGCCACGCCATAAAACTGATCCCAAGCGCAGGGGCCTTGAAGGCTAACTGTGCACGTGCAAAAACAAAACATTGCGTGGTGTGTGTGTGTGTGTGTGTGTGTGTGTGTGTGTGTGTGTGTGTGTGTGTGTGTGTGTGTGTGTGTGTGTGTGTGTGTGTGTGTGTGTGTGTGTGTGTGTGTGTGTGTTTGGGACTGGGTATCTTTGTCTTAGGCATTTCGATAACATGAAATTGATCAATAACAAATAAGGTATTCTTTCAAATAAGGACACTGTCCTCGATATCCATAAACTGTTGTTGACTGATGCAATATCGCACCGGATTACTAGACCTTCTGCGTTCTGTTTTGTTATCGATAAAAATGATTTTTCTGCCTTTCTGGATTATTATTCTTGTGCAGAAATAGACACGAGCTACACAGGAATGCTGTTCCTGTAGGCTATTTCTAGTGTTAAAATAGTCCACCAACCACGGCAGTTCAACATTGCTCAAGGTAGACGTCTGAGAACGCCCGTGAAAAGAGAGAATGTGGGGATGAGGGGGGTGGTTTGAAGGTTGGTAGAGAGAGAGGAGGAGGGGGTCGATGTGGTGGGGGTGGGAAGCAAAAAAAAACGCTTGTGACTGTACCGGCGGAGCTAGCCAGCTTTAGCTGTAGCGCACATCAACAGTACATGACATGAGCCGGATTTGAAGCTGCAAATAGGGAAAAGGGGGAGATACAGCTACAGTCTCGTGTAAAAGAAACAGTGAGTGGAACCGTAGAGAGAGCCGTCGGAGATTATTCACCGGGGCACGAGCCTTTCTTCACCCCCACCCTCGGGTTCCGGTTGCTGTGTTGTTTGTGGTTTGGAATACAACTTGTGCAGCTACAACATTTTTTTTTTATTTTAAAAAGGGCAGTTTTATTCGTACACCTACATTTTGTTTTTGAATGCGAAGTAAACATGAGCTCTTATTTTGTCAACCCACTTTTTTCTAAGTACAAAGGCGGCGAAACATTGGAACCAACTTACTATGACTGTCGGTTCCCTCAAAGCGTCACCCGGAGTCATGCGCTGATGTACGGACCAGGAGCGGCTACGCCGGGTTTTCAGCACCCTTCTCATCACGTCCAAGACTTTTTTCACCACGGGACATCGGGGATAACTAACGCAGGATACCAACAAAACCCATGCGCTTTAGCTTGCCATGGAGATGCCTCTAAATTTTATGGATACGAGGCTCTTCCTAGGCAAACGCTTTATGGTACCCAGCAAGAGGCAAGCGTAGCGCAGTACCCAGACTGTAAATCGTCCAATGGAACTAACCCCGGAGAAGGACAAGGCCACCTAAATCAAAACCCGTCTCCCAGTCTAATGTTTCCTTGGATGAGACCCCACGGTTAGACTTTCTTATGTATTCTTCTGTCTGAAAGGAGAAAATATTATGTGTGTGTGTGTGTTGTGCACGCTTGCGTGCGTGTGTGTGAGTGAGTGTGTGTGCATACGTGCGTGTGCACGAGTGTGTGTGAGTGTTTGTGCAGGTTGTTTCTTTTTAATCCTTAGTTTTCTTCCCTAAGAAGAACATAGCATTGCGACAGCTGAAGTTCCTCTTGGTTGCTTTGTAATATTTGTTTTCATGTTTATTTTTTTACATACTTAGCAAATGACCAATTTTGCTTCTACACGATTGGTTAATGTTGTCACTTCCTAATTTTCCAATGACGAAATAATGCTGGTTAATCAGAGGCGGAGACAAGTTGATTTTGATAGCGAGTCTGTTCATTGTAGAGGCTTTCGAAGCATTACTACATTGACAACAACAATAATAATAACAATGTCACATAACAGCGAGGTTTACCACGGAAATCATCTTGGTACGGCCTTCGAGTAGACCCAATAATCGAAGTCTTTAGCAATTAGTAATATATAGTTTAAGTAGAACACCATCATTTTTTCTCCTGGATAAAAACAACCCTTGATTTAAGTATAAACATTCCGTGTTAGACACGTTCTTGGATTGGTTTAATTTAGAAGTAACACAACCACGCAGTTTCATTTTATTGGTATGTGCTACACATATATTTGCTCACCACTCACAGTCAAAGAACGTGTGTGTGTGTGTGTGTGTGTGTGTGTGTGTGTGTGTGTGTGTGTGTGTGTGTGTGTGTGTGTGTGTGTGTGTGTGTGTGTGTGTGTGTGTGAATTTACCATAGCATTGACATGAATATGAAATTAATATGTAAATATGTTTGTATTCCCGTGTGTTTCATCTCGAACTTAAATCGATTTTTGCACCACTATTTTAATCATAAGCTACATATTACAGGTTCATCGCAACTGTTACCGATTTTTGAACCCCCACAAAGCTTTATTAAGTGAAAGTACAATTTGACATTGGGAAATATGTTGTGTTTATTAAAAACACTGCCAAAAGAAAAAAGAAAAAAAAAACAAAATGCAACCACCAGAAGTATGACTGCCAATACTTTAAATATTACTACTATCACTACGACAACTTTGATTTTTAGAATTATTATTATTAATATTATTATTATTAGCAGCTATAGAAATGCCACATTTATGGTGCACACTGTTTTTTATCAAACATTTAAAATGAAAATGCTCATTAGGTTTGGTAAGGGCACAGAGTACTTTGGGCAGCAAAAAAGACAGGCTGTTTTTGTTTTTATTTATTTATTTTTCTTGTATTATTTTAACATAGTCTGCCGTTCCAAAGTGAAGAAGCCAATATATGTCACTCAAACTGTCAGTTGTCCATGACTACTTCCGATGTGGCTGCCTTTGTATTCTCAATCAATGTATACTGTTTCACTTTACAGCCCCAGGAAGGCGCAGTGGACGACAAACTTACAGTCGTTATCAAACGCTTGAACTGGAAAAGGAATTCCTTTTCAATCCTTACCTTACACGCAAACGACGGATCGAAGTGTCCCACGCGCTCGGCCTAACCGAGAGGCAGGTGAAAATCTGGTTTCAGAACAGACGAATGAAATGGAAAAAAGAGAATAACAAAGACAAATTCCCTGGCCCCAGAGGAGAGGCCGAAGCTGAGGAGGAATGCAACGAGGACGCTGAAAGGGAAGAGGACGAGAAGAAGGAAACGGATGACAAAGATGAAACTAAAGAGTGATTTTGTGTTGTGGTCTTTTTATGGTTATATGGCCTATAAAAGATAAAGACAAAGCGAGAGAGAGAGAGCGAGAGAGAGAGAGAGAGAGAGAGAGAGAGAGGGAGAGAGAGAGAGAGGAGTGTTAACTTTATGACCACCGTTTTATGGAGTCAACAACTGAAGAAAATCCCATAGAAATAATTGTCAAACCAGTTCCCTTCGCCGCGCACTCCCATGCTATGTCGCGTTGAGCCTTACCCTTTATTTGGCAATGTCCTTTGGAAGTTGTGTTTTGAGATGTTTCTGTTTTTATTATACATTTAACGTAGTGCTTCAGTCCTAATTATACACTGAGCAAGGCTTCAGTTTAAGTATGTTTTAAGGAACAGCTTGTTTTACAATCGACAACCTTATGAAAACTTACTGAAAACATACAAATAAGGCTGATATTTTGCCACATGTTTTTATTTTCTCAATTACAATCACAGATAAGCCTTTCACATTAGGAGCTGTAGAGCCTTAAAACAAAACCGAGCATACATATTTTGAGGAGAAAATCCCTTCTGAAATGTTCAATTATCAGGCTGTCATACTAAGAAATTCAAATATCAGTGTGTCAGGTGTACGACAGAATACCACGATTATGGTCTACATCTTTAACCATTACATTATTTTCTCTACAGCCCTTGTGGGTTCAAGGGGCATGACAAAATAGGCTTAACATATTTATTTTCTCGAGGTAAAGATTTTTAGTTATTTTTTGTATATTATATTGTATTTTCTAAGTATTATCTGGGTTGTGGGAGGGTGGGCCGGCTGAGAGATGTAATTTTTTATAACTCACGTGATCAAGGATTCCCAGATCATTTCAACTGCTTGAAAGTCGTAAAATGCTACCTAAACCTGGGATAATTGCAATATGAAAAATAGCTCATCTTTTTTATATATAATACTATTATTTTAATTTATATTCCTTCCCCGACCACATCGTCATACTCTGAGATATTCGTAAATGATTTTGGTAGACGTTCTGAGCTCAAAGCTAGCTACCATATTGTCGAAACTGAACTAGGGGCCTAGTCAATCCAAAAGGGAAGTAACATGACGTAGCAATACAAAAAAAAAACTAAAAATTTTGGGCACTTATAATTTTTGTATTAACTGACACATTTTTGTATTTCCAACAAGGACAACTGAATAATTGTATGTGTAAAAAATAAGTAGCCTACGTAGATCGTCTTTTAACAGCACTTTTGCCTGGATACAAGGTTTCATCCATTGAAATGTTACACTTTTATACCTGTGTTAGTGTAACTACAATACGAAAAATGACATCAGTTTGAGGGTGACTTTTTTGCTGCTGGATTGAGTAGACTCCGTGAGCGCCATGTAGTACTACCTAAATAGAGGACATGACGTTGTCTATTGTTGGGGTCAATTCCATCTACCACAAGAGCGATTTTCTGTGTAGTTGTACTTTCCCAAAACTCTGTACTTATCAAAAGAACGCTTAAACTTGTAAAATAATATTGTTTAAAGTTCAATAATTCACAGAGAATTGTTGAGGATGATGAAACGTAACATACTATTATCTTGTATTGCTTGAATATTTGTTCTAGTGAAAGCTATGGGTGGAAAGTTTTGTGGTAAATTAAATTGCCCCTCTACATGTGGCTACGCCATATGGACTGTTGTGCTGCTTTGGATTTCATATAAATGAAATATATTCCCCCAACAACTTAAACTGCCTATATAAAACGCACATATCTGTGTCTACTATTACCATAGCGACAATTCGAGCAATTTCAAGAACGCATTCTTTATTCCAATTTTATCGTGCTGATGTTTAGAATAGATTTTAATTGCACTGAATATAATCTTTGTGTATGTATTCGTATATATTGCTGTTAACAAATATGCTCGTTTTATTATGTTTGTAAGTGAAAAGATGAAGACAAGATTTTGAGTGTACACACTTGATGTTGAGACGTAATAAAATAAAATTTAAAATAAAACTATTTACCTTCTATCTTTTTCATGTCGGAAAAAAGTCACAATTACCAGTTTCCTTCACTCTGCAGTCTATTCTTCTAGTTCTTCGGTGTAAAACTCATCAGGTGGGCTGCACTTTGTCCTTATGGCTTCAAAATGGATGCAGGGCAACCGCAACACGACCTATGTATCCATTCGCGCGGAGCCTGCAATACATGTTGTGGTTATTATTGAGCAAATAGTACTTAATGGTAAAATTGGATTTGACGAATATAGTTCGACATGATAAGGGCGTTTGAGACGTAGCGATTTGTTTTCTCATTATCTAATCTCTACAATTTGGAAAAGCTACACAGAGGGCTGACCGGAGGACAGCACGATATAATAAAGCTGATAGTCCCTCATTTTTGACCTTTCATGAAGACCAATCTAATGCCGGAGATAAGCGGATTTGTATTAATTTATTCAAGTTATGTGCTTGGTAATGATGATAAAACAAGGGAAGGAGAAAACGGAAGTTCAGCGCTACCCTGAATCGGACAATCTGTGCTGCCAAAGGTGAAGACGTGATAAGCAGGGCACAGGCCTTGCACCTGTATGCGATAAACATATGCAATTTTGGTAAAATTACATAAATATGGTGAGTGATAATATGATTAAAATATGGCAAAGTATCTTCACCGAATAAATGAATGCGCTTCCTATCTCCAGCATACGCTTAAACTGAAAGTGAGAAAGGGTGGCGTTTGGTAATATTCTATTCTGTCTTGTCAAAGCCCAGATATAAAGAATTATACCTTGCCGAAACTGTTGAAAATTGCAGAACTTAAAAAGATTAACAACAAGAGAAAGAAAATGTTTTGGGAAACAATTTGCTTTCCAACGGAAGACGTCATAAAATACATCAATGAGAGATAAACGAAGATTTTGAAAGTCTTAGATGAAATGTATTGTTTTGAAATAAACCGTATGTTAAGTATAGATCAACCGCTAATTTGACTTATAATGCAAATGCACAAATTTAAAGTAACATTTACCGTCACAATTATCATTTTAAGTATATAATAATACTAGCTGAAGCAGAGTTGGCTGTTCTTGGTACGGTAAATAATAACGCCACAATAACAGAACTGTAAATAGGTATAATTGCAGTATTAATAGATTGTTCTAATCACACAATTTGTAACATGCAGAAAATGCACTTACAGCAGGTCTGCACTGAACTTTTAATTATTTTACAATGGTTTAATGTTATAAGAATATATATATAACAAGAAAACCAATGTAAAAGAATCAAGGGTCGAATCCAGACATGCTTTAAGTGCATTTTCTGCGCCACCATGGAAAGAGTAAGAGATTTAACCTGAAAATGCACTTCACGTCTGGATTTGGCCTTACGTTTAACGAACCTGTGACCTAAATGAATTTTTAAGTCCAATTCCATTGTCAGCCTAGTGTCTTATCATTTTAATTTTTCATTGAATAATTTTACGTTTTACACAAATCTAAATTCAGACGCATGAAGTCACATTTGGTGTGTCTTTCTGGTAAATAATTTGTAAAAAGTGTACTCAATAAGATCATCTTGGCATCAGGCCCTCAGAATGTTTAACTTAATATTTTATTTTTGAGAAGAATTTGGGGGAAAAACATTCTGGATAAAGCAAAAACTAATAAAGTATCTAGCTGCGACAATTACACTAACGAAGAATGCGTTTTTAAAGTCTTTAATTTAAACAGAGGGTTGCTGAAATTCAGAAGATCCCACTCACCTGGCAGCAGATTTATGAAAATAAACCTGACTTTTTCCTCATCACCTCTTCATCAGTGTATTCTCTCCGCATGCATGTAGGTACGGCTTCTTTGTACAGAGACAAGACTTGTATGTATTTAGGCTATTTACTTATCGTACAAAAGTGCAACCTTACGCCTTGTTTTATACAGGAAACCAAATCCCGGAAGTTTTTGTGAAGCCAAAGTGACAATTGTCCTTGTACATTGTCCACCTCGTCTGGTCATTGTGTGTTATACGACTGCCAGGAAGCCGCATCCCTCATAACGTCTTAACTACCTATTGTAAAGTTTATTGACAGTGTTCAAACCCAGCCGCATCCGGCCTGGCCGTCTTTTCTTTCTTTTTAACAATAAACGCATTTTAGGGCACAGTAAGGGCGAATTCTTTGAGTCTACACCAGGACGGGTTCTTTTCAATGCTTTACTCAAATTTTGCGTTTTAGGTATTTCTTTCGACTCTTCAGGTTAAGATCAACATTATTTGATCGATATTTTTATGATGTTTGGTTAAATGAATGTCGCCAGCTCCCCTTTGTGATGTTAATACAAATTATGTGACTGCTTGTTGACAAAATGCATAGAGCCAAGGACAATACTTAGCACATTTAGTGTGCGTTTATATGCTTTATTCATGTATGTGTGCTTACATTTGTACCCTACGATTAAAGTTTAATAAAACTCATTCATCCTCAGAACACATTTTCATTTATATTTAGTTTTATTTTATATAGCCTATGAGCATTAGAGATAATAAAATATTCTGCGCAAGTACTTATAATGTAAATAATAATAACATTATTATTATTATTTATTATTATTGACCGAGAAGCAGGTATTTGCTCTGAACCGCCTGTAAAACAACAAATTTACAATATGGACATTAAGAAGGAACTTACCTTTCGTCAGACCGATTCAGCCCTCAAACACATTTTACCTTTTTAAGATGACAGTGAAACTAAAGCTCTTACCATTGAACTAACGATTCATTGGTCCTGAGGTGCGAAGTTTTTCAGAAATTAAACATACCATTAACATTAATGGAAGCGAGAGTTGAGTGTCTGTAGGCTGAAAAAAGATGTTTAGTCAATCTAAAAGCAACCATAATGTTACTTTTAAACATTTCCTGTTTTCAGTGCCCAGAAGTGTTTGCGCAGGGAGTATAAAATCTGTATATGATTTTTATTATCATTATTCTTACTTAACATGTAAACAGTATGATCTTATCAAAATGGAATGCACTGATTCTCACGTGCTGCCACAGAAAGTTATTTCATTTGATAGAATAAAAATTGAAATTTAAAACAGACGTGGATGAAGTTTCACACCTATCTTTAAAACCTTATGTGTGATGAATGACCTCATTATAGTTAACCTCTTTTGTCCTTATTACTGTTATTTTTTTCAGATTTTGCTATTTTCTTTTGTTACTTTTATAACTTCCATTGTCCATATGCTTTATCAGCAACACTTATATGACTGTGACATTGATATGTTTAGGCTTCTTGAGCGGAAATGAATAATTACAAGTAAATAAATAATTTAATACATGAAATTATAGTTTAATGAATTAATTCCGTAGGAAACAGCTTGATAGTGCTTAAACAGCATTTCTTTGTATTCAGGTGCACTTAGCCATTCTACCAGTGACCCGAGGCATACCTCACGTGAAGTTACAACGGCTGTAAGTGCGAAGATAGAGACATTTTGTGAAATACCTTTCATTTTTACAATGTAACTTACGAAGGTTTGTCGGTGTCTTAGCGCGAATATAGTTTTTGAAGCTATGCTCTGGTCACTAACAGAGTGTTATTTTATAATAAACACATCTTCCAGACTGAAGGGAATACTTTTCATTGCTAAATGTATCTGCAATCAATAACAGAGAGGTAATTTTGTTTGGGACAACTTGCAGTGCAGTGCTTGTCTGCTAACACACTTCGACTATGAAACCCCATAGTATTCTTTTTACTCGAACTTTTAGATGACATATTGGTTCGACTCTCATATTCTGGTTTGCTATAATAGTAACGGAAGTACTGTTAAGCTTGCTTTTGTCTCTTCTTTTAATATTTGTATAATGCAAACGGGAAAGAAGCTTATATGTATGTGTGTGTGTGTGTGTGTGTGTGTGTGTGTGTGTGTGTGTGTGTGTGTGTGTGTGTGTGTGTGTGTAGGTGTGCGTAAGCATGTGCACACTTGGGTGAATAAATGTATGTGTATTCGTATGTGTGTGTGTGTGTGTGTGTGTGTGTGTGTGTGTGTGTGTGTGTGTGTGTGTGTGTGTGTGTGTGTGTGTGTGTGTGTGTGTGTGTGTGTGTGTGTGTGTGTGTGTGTGTGGAGGGTGCTTTTGATTATATTCTCAATGTTTAAATTGCCATAACTATATTGACATTAATATGTTATTGATATGGAAAACAGACAGAGAATGAATTTGTTGTAGAAAATAAATATTATTACTATTATAATAGTAATAACAGTAATAATAATAATAATAATATACCAGTGGTTGTAGTATTATTACTATTAGTAGTAGTCTCACTATTTGTAGTATCATTATTGCTGTTGGTTGTAGTAGTCCTAGTAGTAGCAGCAGACCCGGTTCTGCAGCAGTAGTATCAGATACTCAGTATTCTTTGACTGAACTGTATACTCTCAGCTGAGCATACAACTCGCGAAGGCAGTCATCATCAACCTTATCAATTTTGATATCTTCCCATTTTTCTCTGTGACACATCTTTCACGCGCTGAACATTGATAAAATTTGCTTTGGAAGACTAAGAGTTTACCTCTCATTACCCGTATGTAGGATTAAACGGGGAACAGGTCAGTCAATATCGGAAGGGGTGGGGGGGTGGTGAAACGCATTCCTGGTTGTTTGGAGGGAAATTTACAGCTAAGTAATAAAAGTTTACGATTGAACCGCTACGTGGATTGGCTGCAGTAGATCACATGACTTCATCTCCATGAACGTGAACTTTATACTGTTGTCTTTCGCCTGATCGCACGGTCTCTCCACTGCTGCAGACTTCGAGTCAGCACAGAAATGGAGCTCGACAACTTTTTTCAACGGTTTTTTTGCGTATTCCCTAGTTCAGTCGGATTTTAAGGACGCAGGGTTGATTTTCCAGCCTTCTCATTGGCACCCTGCTGCGCGCCAGTAATTTTATGGCAGTCGCTCTCTCTCTTTCTCTCGCTCTGTCTCTCTCTCTCTCTTTCTGCCCCTAGAGGCGAAACGGCACAGTATTTTGTTCCTGTGGCTGGATTGCAGGAGAATCGAATGGGACCGGACTGAAAGATTCATTCGTTTGCTGTTGGACGTAGTTTTTTACCTCTCGGTTTCCTTCGAGATAAGGGATGTTGTCTATGTGCAGCATCTTGGCTCCGCTCGCCTTCACCACTCGTCCGCCTTGCTGCCGGACCAGCAAATGTGCGTCACACCAACTCCACAGAGGACGCGGGTAAGTGAGGGATTCTGCGTTCCTTATTGGCTTAAATGTTCATCTAATGGACCATGGGAGGTAGGCTAATGAAGCAACGTGGTTTCTGTTGCTTCCTTTCGCGCAGGGTGGATACTATACACTCTCCTTTTCTTGGCAAAGCTGGGATGGTGAAATAATAAAGATTATGATGATCTGCGCCAAAATAGATTATACAGCCATTGAGCATTCACTGTATGATGTGTGTTTTATTATTATTGGACTAACTGTTCGAACCGTATGGGTTATATCATGTCGTGACGTTGTGCATTGTCCCTGAAAGTAAAGTGAAACCCTGATTGTTTGAAATATTATGGGCCAGAATGCTCGCTTCCTTGCAAGCAGGCTAATATACGACAAGAAACAGAGAGCTTGGCTGTATTGTCACTGTGACCAACAGATTGATGGGATGAGAAAGATTTAAGTTTACTTTATCACTTTAACCGAAAGGCAGTTTTTTTTCCGAGAGCATTTCAACCAACACAGTTTGTACGTAGGTCTAATGAGTTGGGCCTGCTTGTAGAGAATGATGCTTTCATGTCTGCTCCTTGCCATAACAATTTCATTTTGTAAGTTATAGTAATTAGAAAGATATTTTAAATGAAATTATAACAATGTAATCCATTGATAAGCCATTTAGAACAAAAACAACGCGTACATCTTGGAAAGGTTCTCCTTAGATAGGTGCTATTATTATTGCTGCAAGGCTTGCGATCAGATTCATTAAGCCTTATTTTATCTTGTTTTGTACTGGAGGACCAGCACGCTTTTTCATGACTATTTGTGGCCTACCTAATGCACGAGACACATTCGAAAAATACTGTATATTAATCCGCTCCCTGTCAACATTATCTGCAAAGCCGTAGCAGGTATGTGTTCACGAGCCAAAGTATCACCTATAAAGTCTCTATCGAGAGAGACTGTTGAATAGGAAAACTCCGGTCTTTTCCAGGAGAAGGAAAGGCCTTTTATTACGATCATTTTGACACTGGTACAGGCGGAGTGACGGTTGTACAGTAGACTACGTCACATGGGTCAATTTAATGAATTGTTAGGAACAGCGAGGAGTGATGTGCTTGCACTAGCCTAAATCGCCGATTTAGGGTAGGGAATGGCCTTTCTCTTGGTTTTTCTTTTTCCTCTACACCGTTTGACATAATTAGTCACATATTTTTACTGGGTTATGTTTACATTATTGTCACATTTTGTGCGTGTTTATTCACAGTTTCATCGAAATAACATTGCACTTTAGCTTTGAGTCACAAGTTAATGGAAGTATTGTATATAGTGGTGAGGTAAACAGAATCACTGGAATCAAAATGGGTTTGTACTAAATTAGGTCTTAAGAAAGCTAGTGTCGTATTTTGATTGGATTAGGCCTATGTGCTGAAGGGGCCGATGTGAGCTGTTCGGTGAATTAAAAAACGTAGTGATCCTGATGTTGCTCTTGAAGTGTAAACATTCATTACTATTGAGAAATGTTTTGATTTGCACTTAATGTTGAGAGGTGTTTGTAGAAATTGCGGTTGGCGCAATTCTTATATTCTGGTAGGCTGGATGAATTTGTTGCAAGTGCCCATAAACGGATATAGTCTTGTATTTCACTTGGTATTCTGTAATCAAATGCGTCGCACATTAAATGATACTTTTAAACATACACTCAAATTCATCCACACTTTGTGGTACTACAGTTTGCTGCCTTCATTTTCACGACAAGGCAGTTAAATGACTGGGTGTTAAAAACCACCTCTGCAAGAGGTAAAATTATATACAGGCTTGAGTAGATATATTTCTGTATTATCCTGTTTTGTATTTATTTGCTGTTGGAGACGGCTACTTAAAATGTGAAGAAAATGCGAATGTGTAAAAATTACGAGTGTGGTAAAATTACAGTGCGTACATTTACAAACTGAAACCATAACCAAAAAATTAAAAGCACTTGGGGCGCAGCAATGCTTGCGGCCGCGTCGATTAAAATGCAAGTATGTTTACGCCATTTTCTATTTCCAGACTGATAAATATTAAAAGGTTGCGTACGTTTTTTCGGTAATAAAATATGCTTTTTGTGTATTACTGAATTAAATGTGGAGAAATTGGGTAATTATAAACATTTTTGTTTGCTTAAATGTACAGTATGGGTGTGTCAATGTATTGAACATTTTAATTAAATACAGGCAGTTACCTAACTGTGCCTACAGTCTTTCGTGGATAAATGATACATTTAAAATGTTTTGATTTTGTTTCATTTATTTATTTCATGGGAAAATAGAACAGAAAATAATATTCTCTGGTGACATTATGAATATTTATAGCCTCCCTCCCTTCACATCTCAAACTCAAATTACAATAATCGCAATAAAATAAACAAAAACGGTATGTCGGGTATTCTCTTTCATACAGGGTATACTCTTCGGGCTAGTAAAAAGGCGAAAGGTAACCTCTTCACATTGTAATTACTTGGACGTCATGAGATTCTTATGCAGTGCGGTTTTGGACATTGGACAAAAATGTTGGGCCGTTGTAGGAGTACTCCTCGGCGAGTTAACGAGTCTAATATATGGGTGATAAAACATTAAAATGTATATGCGCCAGTAAATAACGCATCGTATGAATGTCGTTTAGAAGACGTACAGAAATATGAGAATATTAATGTATGGCCATAGTTTTCGTTATGATTCCACAAACAGCACCCCCCACAACATAACAAACTACACACACACACACACACACACACTTCCTATCCAATGTTTAATACAGTCAACACCGCCACCTTGTGTTACCTTCTCTATATACCAGACATCGCAGACACACGAACCTAATTACAGCACACCAAAATAATCATTTATTAACACTGAGGGTAGAGAAACTGAAAACATTTCGTTATTTATTACTTGTGACTGTTTGCCACGAGCATGGCTTTGCTCATGGGGAAGTTTAAATGTCATAATTCAGTGTCAATATACATGAGGACACTTGTTGTTTAAAAGAGTTCTGAAAAGCAAGTTGTAAATACCTCTGGGCACGTTTACCCATTATGTTGAGATGTTAATATACAGCTAAATACGATGCGCGGCATAGGTAGGAATATAGGTTAAGTAGCCCATGACATATATTTACCACAAATAACACAACTCTCAGATTATACAAGCTCAAAGCAAACACAATAAACAACAATACATATATAGTAAATAAATAAGTAAATAAACACATTGACTTAATGGACTAAAATAGACTTGTCAGTCTAACACGTTGGCTAACTAATTAATTTGAGCTACTTACTGATTTGTGAAAAAAAAACTTCGGAAAAGGATACAGAAGGACGCTCCGCACACGTTCGGTCTTCGTGTAGAGAGAAATACACAGCCTACTTTAGTGTAAAGCCACACTAACTTCAAGGTAAAAGAATGGCGCATTAAAGTGACTGTTTTGCTAGTAACAGACAAAAGAGGCACAGCAATAATAAAATTAATAATAATAATAATAATAATAATAATTCCAACATAAAAATACATAATCGCACACCGTTAGCAAAACAAGATACAAATTAATTTAGCACGAGGCTCTGCTTAATTACAATATTGAGCAAATACAAAAAAAATGTTTCCTCATCATTGACCATCTTAGCTGTTTGGTAGCCAAGCTTTGGGCTCAAGCCGAAGTGCTGCTTGGCTTCCGGTATTGTGTCGTGAGACAGAGTTCCGGACCGCCTGGGGACTGTAGAAAAAGAAGATGAGAGAGAAGGAAAAGAGGTATAATTAGCGTTCTCATCGGATCAATGTTAAACATGGTAGAATGCTATATTACCAACATTAAAATTTTATGAATCTCCATAAAGTATTCTGAAAGGAGCATTGACTGTATTATTCGTTTTGTTACAACAGAGAAACCTCATATGTCAAGATATAAGCTGCACAATCTTCCTAAACATTCGTACCTGCATTTTTAAAAAGATGGAATAAGTGATTGCATTAAACAATGACAGAATATTCTGTGAAGGTCTTATCTGCCGCATTCTTTATTATTATTATTATTATTATTATTATTATTATTATTATTATATTGGTAATAATAATAACAACAACAACAACAACAACAATAATAATAATAATAATAATAATAATAATAATAAAGTACGTCGGGCGTTCAGTTTTGCCTACGTTCGGTTAAACTTGTCTCTGTATTTTAGCAAGTCTACAAGCTTTGGATCGATGTTGATATTGTCTATGGAACTGGCGTCCTTACAAATGTCAATTTTAACATATCCTTTTCCTTGCAGAACCACAATTACTGCAACTATCAGAATGATCATTGCATAATTTTAGCCGTTAGCCGTCATCTTTATTATTTCATGCCTTATTATTGCGAACATTACAGTTATCAGTATTCGCGGCACAGTACTAATATCAGAAATACCAGAGGTGGCAGCCTTTGTAAATGATTTAAATAAACATGAACCATTTTCTTTACAAACTTAAATAAACCACTGCAAACATACCTTTTTGTAAAAAGAAAAAGAATTTGTTACACTACAGTGATTGCATCGATGTTTTATTATTATTTTTTTTTTTGTAGTGTCCTATTCACATATACAATTAGAACTGGCCACGGATAGGTGAATTAACCATATAAATTGACCAATCAGTCAGTCATCAAACAATAAATCAATGAACCGAATCCTGTTATGTGTTGTAAACGCTACTTGATATATCGCAAGGCATCCACAATCATTTTAAAAGTTTATCACATTACGAGCGTGGTGCCAAAGCAAACATCCACCGAAGGTCTGCGATAGGCCTGGCCGTATTTGTTATATCAGAGTGTATCCAGCCAAGCTCTTAAGTATAGAGGACTATTCTTACTCCAAAATACTCTGACCTATGCGGGATATGATACCGCGTTCTTTAGCCTGTGTGTCTACTTGAATGCAATCGTGCAGTGTGTGCGTGCGCCTGCGCCCTGCTGGCTCTGCTGTGTATCCATACTGGGAATCTGCGTTCCATTCGGGAATCGCCGTACTTCTGTTCGGCAGCGTTAAAGAAGGGGGAATACTGCTATAGCAATTTCAGAGCATGGTCGCAGTTAGAATCGGAGGCTAATATGAGAATGAGTAAGGGCACGTGAACTACAAAAAGTACTAAACAAAAGGCCTGAAAGTATGGATGAACAGATATCAAACGGGGATAATACGGGGAAGCCGAGAAGATATATTGAGAATATTAACATGCGTAGGAATGAACACGAGGAAACACACTTCAGAAGTGTACTTTTTCGCTGAAGGAAGTGTCTGTTTCAAACAATAGGAAGCTTACAAGACCCTGTGATTGAACCCAGGCCTCAGTGACCAGATACTACATTATTATAATTGCTATGGTTGTTCTGGCTTGTTTAAACATTCCATTAGCGAGGGGGAAATGCTTACTTAAAGAATACTAAGCATTTGTGCGTTAAAGGTTTACATTTTATATATGTTAGGTATATAAATGCACCGTCTGATAATGGCAATAGAAAAACAACAACAACAAACGACAACAGCAACACAACAGCGCCAATAACAACAACAATAACGATACTACTACTACTACTAATAATAATAATAATACTACTAATAATAATAATAATAATAATAATTGTTATTATTCCCAGTCATGTGATTGTTTTAAACCAGTAGAGTGCAAACGCTGCTATGTCTTTTCTTTTTCTTTAAGAGTGAAATAAAACTTATTTTCTCTTCAGTTATTTCACATCTATAACTCTTCCCAAAGAAAAGAGTACTGTGGATTATAACGGCCGCAACTGGCCGTTACAATCCACGACCAGTTGCGGATATATTTCCAGAAATTCAAGGAACACGAACAGGACAATTTTTCATTTTCATATACAATCTTATTGCTCTCAGACATCACGCTTTATTTTATTTTACCTTAAAACTGCACCTTTTACAAATGAATATAATCTACAAGTAACCGAATATTCTAAGATTATTACCAACAACAGGGAAACCGAAAATTAGTCTTGCGCCAACCACTGAGACTTCGCCTAATAATTGCGTTTAGTTATGCCACAGTTTGTGCCATATGGTCTATATTATACTAAATGGCCTTTCAGAACATTAATCTTTAAAGATTAAAAGATTTTTGGTCGTGGTAGAACCCGATCTACACTTTTATATCCGGTATGGTCAGTTATGTGACGCATTTGATAGCCTTTTCGAGAATTATGTTACTTTGAAAAATATAAATTGCACATTGAGATGAAATATTGAAGATATCGAGGAACACACACACACACACACACACACACACACACACACACACACACACACACCCATTTATGTGCATATGGCGATATATACACATTGTTTTTTAAATAAAAATAAAAAGGCGAAGTCTTTCAAGCACTCCGTCCGACTTCAATTCACCACACGTTTCTCCTTACAATTTTTCAGTTAAACTCAAGTAAAAATGTTCTACATGTTGCTCTGTACGGTGTATTTGTATTAATTGTATAATATCGTAAATGTTACACAGCTACTCAAATTTTCAACGTCAATGCGTGGTTTAGGAAAAAGTTTTTTAGTCTATAAGAATGTCTAGTGGTGCATTTCCTCCATATATCTTAAATTACTCCCAGATATATCCACTGTAAGACAACAAAGGCAAGCAGGCACACACTAGCATACACGAGCGGTTTCCTTTGTCGGGTGTAGGATTTTCTTTACGCAGCCTGCTTATCGAGGGGTGTTATCGGCACTTTGACTGGGAGCTGTTACTTGTCTAGTTTTATGACTCCTATAGCTTCCACGGGCGTTAAAGACATTCTTTGGCAATAAAGCGGCTATTAAACTCCTCTCTGTATCAGAAATTCCCACACGATTCATGCGGAAAAATACATCTTAGATCGTTGTTCCAGTATTTTATTCGGCGTCCCACATTGAACCGTTTCGGTCATATCCGTTTAGTTAAACAACAAAGTTATTTTACCCTTGCACCAGGATACATTACATAGGTCTCCAACATCACAAGACCATACGTTTGTACCCAATTTGAACGAGTCAGTGTGTGCCCCATCGAAACTATGCACAGTTAATCCTTCTGCATCTAAAAGCGTTTATAACATGGTTTATACAATATGAAATGGACATCTGGCAGATTTACCATCTGGCAAAAGTATATTATTTAGTAATGCTACGATGTACCCTATTGGCTATCATTTCAACTACAGTGCACTGAACTGTAGACCGCCAAGGTATTTTATTAACGCCATGTTTTTTCGTCTGCAGCCGCAGTGGTATTACCTTTTTAATAACGAGGCAGTGAAAAATGAAAGGTCCTCGCCGTGGGTGTTAGTTAAATATATGTTTCTCTGTTTAAAGCTTTGAAGAATTACATGATGTGTAGCCCACAGACTGGGATACTAGCATGTACTTGTGTAGATATGCACTTAACAATCATGATTTAGTGTAACACAGTTCAGAATATTTTTACCTTCGGTTCGTTTTGTTTGTCCAAAAAACCTGGTGAAAAACTGTCTGGCTATTGAAAATTGTTTTGAATAGTATCTACTCAATTTTTTTTCTTTTTGGCTTTTATTTTTAATTGTTCTTGCGATGAAGATTTAATTTCCTGGACTTGCTTATTCAGTTGCATGAGACTTTGACGCAGTTACTAAGTACGCAGCCATTGTTTTGGTCACAAGTGTTTATAAGTAATGTGAGATACATAGAGTTGAACTATAACCAGGAATCAAAACACAAAATAACTTTTCAAATGTATATATGTATTTTTTAGTGTGCAAGTCATTCTCACTTAAACATCACACTTGTCAATGAGTCAAATGAAATTTCTACTAAAGGCAGTATTTAAAATTTTCATTTAAGTTGGAAATGATGTATGGTTCTCGGGAAATAATTTATGGCATCGATCTTGGAGACACAATATTGTAAAGATTATTCTATGACTGAATAATTTGATTACTGTACTCCTATTGCGGTAGGCTAATTGTGTTTTCCTTGAACCACGCCGGCCATGAAAACATAACTCTGCATTACAAAGAGCTGTCCTTGGACAAAAAGAATGAACGGAGGCCTAACACCATGCAAACAAGAACATATAATTTGTATTCCTTGTCAAACGTCTGCAGCTATGTCTTTATGCAGCTTAATTGACGAGTTTTTTATTTCTTGTTCGATATGAGTTTTAATTTGCGTCATGTTGACAAAAAAATCATAAACAAGCTATGTCAAGTCCCGAACAAATTTTAATCAGTCACACGCTCATATAATAAACACGAACCGTGCTGTGTGTGTGTGACAAAGAGACAGAGGGAGAAAGCAAGAGAGAGAGAGAGCGAGAACGCGTGTGCGCGCATTGGCGCGCGTGCGTCTGTGTGTGTGTGCCTGTATGAGTGTGTCTACTTTCGACAACGGGATAAAAAATACCTAAGGTTTTTTTCACTTTCCTTCTACTCCGTGCATTTTTATTGGAGGGAAATGGTCAGGTGACATTGTCATTTTGACCGTCTTGGAGTGAAGACTTAGCTATAACATTCGGGCTGTGTGTCTTTACTGCAGCCTTGAAATAAATAATATTGAAATCATATAACGCGCATATATTGAATTTACAAGGCGAACAGAGAAAGAAAAAGAGAGAGAGATAGAGAGAGAGAGCGAGAGAGAGAGGGTGAGAGAGGGAAAGAAAGAGAGGGAGGGAGAGAGAGGGAGAAAGAGAGGGAGAGAGGGAAGATATGAATTCGTATTTTGCAAACCCGACGCTCTCCTGCCACATAACTGGTGGCCAAGAAGTTTTACCCAACGTGGCCCTGAATTCTTCCACCTATGACCCCGTTAGACACTTCTCCTCCTACGGCACAGCCGTGGCCCAAAACCGGATCTATTCCTCGCCGTTCTATTCTCCCCAAGACAACGTTGTGTTTGGATCGGGTCGAGGACCGTATGAGTATGGATCTAACGTGTTCTATCAGGACAAGGATGTGCTACCCAGCTGTAGACAAACAAGTGTGGGACAGAGCGCACAGGGCTCGCTCGCGCAGGATTACGCCTCGGACCAGTGCAGGACGGGATCGCAGGAGCAGAAGGGAAACATTCCAATCTACCCGTGGATGCAGCGAATGAACTCTCATAGTGGTAAGTATTACAACTCAGAGAGATAAATTAGATAAAGTGGCCCGTTTTACGACTGGCCTCAGCAACAGGACAAGCGAAGCTACTTTTATTGCCCCATAAACCATTACTGCAGCACCCTGTCGCTGACTATAAAGGCCTTTTATCTTTATAGGAAATCCCTTTTGGTCAAGCGTTACTGTCGTCTCACTTACCATCCCCCAGCCATCGCTAAAAACAACTGCATTTTAAAGTTTTTTTTTTTGAAGGATTCTTTAAAATGTATTTGAGTTCTCTCTCATCTCAGTTTAAACCCTACAGTGTACGGTAAATATGACGAGACGCTATTTTTACTTAACCAAAAAAGTTAAAAGGACACCAGAAATAACATTAATCTGGAGTCTCATCTACACATACAATATTGTTTTTCACCGTAATGTAATCGTTGTCTCTGTAATACGTACAAGACAACATATATATATTTTTAATGTTGGTGATGCTACAAGTTTTAAATATTGTTTTAGACAGGTTGACAAATTCAATACAAATGTTAGCTATCATATCTGTATAGAGTATGAGTAATCCATACTGCATTTAACAAAGTTTAATATTCTTACCAGAAGCACCTGGTTGTCTTGTCGCTGTAAGCATGCGGAAACCAGTGGCATGTCGCGATACGATCTGTAAACAATTATTTAAAACGTGACTTTAAGAAAGCAATAATTTGCGCATTTTTTCTTTCTCTGCAGGAGTTGGGTATGGGTCCGATAGGCGAAGAGGCCGCCAGATTTACTCCCGGTACCAAACGTTGGAGCTGGAGAAGGAGTTCCACTTCAATCGATACTTGACAAGACGTAGACGTATCGAAATCGCCAACGCGCTATGTCTCACAGAACGACAGATCAAAATATGGTTCCAGAACCGGCGCATGAAATGGAAAAAAGAAAGCAATCTAACCTCGACTCTGGCGGAAAGTGAGTCGTCGGGAGTAACACAAGAAGGCGAGAAGGTAGAAGAGGAAGAGGAGTCAGAAGAGAAGAAGAAAGAGTGAAAACCCCCACTTTACCCGACACTACAAAATCCCTGCAAAGCTAAAAGCAAATTTAAGGATAACTTAACTACCTAATGTACATTTTATTTGGCACAAGTTTCCCACAGGACACGCGGACACACAATCACGCACGCACATACACACAAACACGCACACACACAGGCACGCAAGCTCGCACGCTCGCACACATACACACGTGTCTCGGTAAATGTCTCTCGCTTTTATTATTCTGTTAAAATTTCAAAGCGTTCATAGCTTGGACAGAATTCCAGTGCTTACTTGTCATTCCACTCTATATATAAACTCGTGTGCTGTAGTAAATAGTACTAGTTTCCTTACTGTATGTAGCTTTTTACTATGAAACATTGTCGCTCCATTGATATGTCTGTAAATTTGTATATGGCAATATATTTGTCTTTCTGGCGGACGCCAATGTGCGCACGAGAGCAAGTATTTACACATTGATCGTGTGAAAGAATGCGTTACATCAGCTTCTGAGAATACGTATTTTAGGTTTTGTTATATTAGTGTGTAAATATGTTGAAAAGTTTTCACAGGATAATCCATACTACCTGAATTGTTAATATATCTGTACATAATCATATCTGCCTTATTCCTGTGAGAGCTTTCGTGTGCATCCCAATGATTTTCTCGTAGTAGATTTTTATTTATATGTAGCACTATACCGAGTACAATATGAAATGAACTCATGATAATATGCTAATGTGAATTAAAACAGTATTAGTAGAAACTGAACAAGTAACCATTTTGATGTGTTATGTGTATGGATTTCACGTCCAACTGCCTTTGTTCTGTATTTAATAAAATTGTTATGAAGAGCTCAACCCTTGCTTGTTTGTGTTGACTTAATGCTAATGGTTTACATCAAGTCTGACTATACTGTTCTCCATATTTCAATATCGTTTAGTGGTAATTTAACAATAGCACACAACTTCAGCTGTTAAATAAGATACAAACACGAGCCAGTAAGCAGTCGTCCTTAGCTAGCTAACTGAAAATGTATTTTGTTGACGTATTAGCCGTGCACACTGATACTGATAGGTTGTACTTCTTTATTCAAATTGTACATGCAATATGTACCTAAATGTAATATTTTCTTATAATAAGATTTCGGCCCACATGTGGCAAATGCGCCATACGTATGCAGAATTGTTCAAAAGTATATCAAATATAAACAAATATCACACAAAAATAAGCAGCTTATGCAATATGCACTGGAACCATGAAAAGTATGATTCTATACTATAAGTTAATTTGCTGATTAGTTTGAAGATATTTTTCATTAACTTGCTTTCCAGTGTTTGTAGCTCAACTGGTAGAATTCCAATGTTCGGTTTCACAACTGTGTTGTGGAAACTGTAGGCCTAGTCCACAGGTAGTCTCTGAGTCACTCAGCCGAAAGACAACTTAAAATATAATAACCACGTGAAAGAAATAATTTATAAGAATGATAGCCTATATTTTATGGCCCTAAGGCATTCGTGGCACTTTTAGCCAACCACAAAATTCTCAAGTAATTGATGCCAAGATCTGAGCGATACCTCTGGATGTGAAGGAGGTATAAGTGTGAATTATTGACAATAATAAAGTTCTATAATAGTTGTTATTATTATTCGTGGTAGCAGTGGTAGTAGTAATAGTAGTAGCAGCACTACTGTAGCGTAGAAAAATGTAAGCGTTCCGTCACTGTTCGCGTTGAAGTATTCTATAATATTTTAAAAGAACGTTATGGATTTTTATTTTCTTAGGCTACGTCTTAACTAGGAGTTATTTTGGCAAGTGGCATTAATCCGTATTTAATACAACTAATAGGCTAAATATTGCGCTTAAAAAAATCATAACATGATCATTATTCACCAAGCGCTACCAGAAAACTCCTATTAATTATATTATTAACAATAATCGTACTGTTTCTCCGTCGTCTGGTTTTATTATAAACTAATATTGTACTTTTTAAAGCAGAGTACGAAGTTCAGAACCGACTAGTTATTTCTCTCTTCCTATGAAACAGGATTGCCATTTAAACTACAAATCTTGCGAGTGTAGCTTTAATTGCCAGGATTTGCAAAAGGATATTATCTAATACTGTTGCCAGGATACATATAGGCCGTACAATTTCATTAAAACCCGACAAAACAGGAGCCTACAAATGTTCAAACCATTACAACTCGTTGTACGAGTGGTCATAATTGTAGGCTATTGATAATTCTTACTATAGTACAAGCACTTGAAGCAATGATGATACTAATGACGAGAATGATCGCCATAATTGATATAATATTCGTAATTGTCCATGGCATTTATGATAGTCATACAGTTTATACAGTTAAGCTTCCCTCTGCGGGGATTTATGGCCTCGAGACACTGGTCCAATACTCGCCATTTCTTTGAACCAAAGAACCAAAGGAAGTTAGAAAAATACTTTGTGGTTACAAACCCACATGTAAATCTACTGTAAAAACCTTTCCCAACTTGCAAACCAAGAGGTCGACAATAGACGAACCCGTCTGTCCTCCAGTTCTTCTCCGTATACTGTTGCAGTGCGTGCGCGCATGCTTCAGTGTCACGTGTGTCACAAATGCTGTTCCCAGGTAGATCACAGGATTGTTTTGCTGTTGGTGGGGGGAGGGGGATTGTATATATTTTTTGGAGGGGGGTGGGGGGTGGTCGCATACTTCCTGCTCTGCCCCATGTTGGGCACCAGGTGACGCTCTAGGTCCACTGTCCAGCCCTTCTATTTCGAGCGCCCATATGATTCCCATTGCCAAGTTATCAGACACGTTTCTCCTACTTCCATCAATAACCTCCTGGTGTGATCAAGCCAAATTTATGACTGGCCAACACAAGCACGTGACTCTTTTTAACATCCCATATTTGGGCAGTGAACGTAGAATGAAGAAAAAATTATTTTAAAAAATCCAACCCACCTATAAATCCTGGTCATTTTTAGAACAAAAGCCCCTTGAACTTTAAAGATCAACTAATCGAACGCAATAATAATAACAATAATAATAATAACAATAACAATAATAAGACTATCATCAGGTAATTTATAAGAATTAAAAATATAGCAAAACTGTAGTTGTATAGCTTCAGTTACATCCTCGGCTCTGTTTAAATGCTTCTGGTTTGTGCTTGCTGCGTTTTTTCCATAAAATGAGCTCTTACGTAGCTAACCCCTTTCCCAAGCAAACCCACGAGGCGGCTGCTTTCACCATGCACAACTATGGCTATGGATCTGTCTCCGAGCTCCATCCGTCCTCTTATTGCTACGGAGAGCTTGATTTCAACGGATCCTGCACTTCCTCGGCCTCTTCGAATTCCCTCAAACTGGGGGAGATGAACAAGAGCCTGCGTGACAGCCCGGACATCTCACCGCCAAAGCTGCAGCCCTGCTCAGCTGCAAGCTCCACGAGACGCACCATTAACGAGAGCGGTCACGGCACTCTAAATGTTGGGCTGTACAGTCGAAAAGCCGAGAGCGACAACATGGAGCACAGCGAAATGCCCATCGGCAAGGCAAGAGCGGGCGAGATCAAAGTTGGAGCAATGCAACCCGTTCAGCCAGTAAGACAACCAAATCATGCGACTCAGCCACAAAACAACCACCAACAGCCACAGATATATCCGTGGATGACAAAGCTACACATGAGTCACGGTAAAGTTTGATTTTCTGTTTTCTGCCATTTGGGAGGGGTAACGCTCGCACTTTCACCACTGTCCCATACCCTTTACCCCTCTTCAGTCCATTCACGGTTCTTCATTTAGAGTTTTATAGGCCGTACACGGAAATAATAAAACTCGCGGTCGTAAATTTTACGACTAAGGCATCAATTGCTCGTAAAACTGTCCTGTTGGAGCGAAGAGGCGATATGCATCCAAATTTATGACAGCATAATTGGATAAGAGAAACAAAACTCCCCACAAAAACTCGGATGCAAATGTATCTATTGTTAAGTATTCCGTTTCAACACATTATTATTATGATTACTTTTTTTTTAGTATTTTGAGGATTGCTTGGTGCATGTGTGTTTGCTATAGCATACTGCGAAAAGCGGAAAATATGATGCAAGCAAAACGAATGCGTTGGCCTTGAGGTGAACTTTTCACCCTGGAATGTGTTCGAACCATTAAATAATTCTTAAGACACAAAACTTCAAGTTTTTACCATTATTATTATTATTATTATTATTATTATTATTATCATCATCATTACTTTCGTTTTTGTTGCTGTTTTAATGTGTAGTCAGTTTTTAAAGTATACCCTAAATTACATTTTCCATTATACCTGGTTGTTGTTGTATATCACCGGAGGAATACAACGATACTACAATAAAATGTGTTCTTCTTAAGAATGAGGGCTTAACTGAATAAACACATTGTGTTTTGAGCCAATTTTCCGTTTATTCCTCATTTCATAAGTGAGATAGTTTCATTTTCATAGTTTATATAAACCGCTGAAACAGAAGTTAGAGTACCACGATTTTTCAGTGTTTACATTCAATTATTTATGAATATAGAAACTATTTCGAAGGAAAGAATAATTATTTATCCATACCAATGCATGGATACAAACATAATACAAGTGCCATATTTTCTGAGAGGTAAATGAGCGTGAACTATATTTTCATAATTAGGCTTTCTGGATGCGTCTCGTGGTTAAGACATGCTTTTTGTTTTTCTGATACCAATCTAGAACCCGACGGGAAACGGTCACGGACCAGTTACACCCGCTACCAGACTCTGGAGCTGGAGAAAGAGTTCCATTTCAACCGGTACCTCACACGTCGCAGGCGTATCGAGATCGCCAATAGTCTTTGCCTGAACGAGAGGCAAATCAAAATCTGGTTCCAGAATCGTCGTATGAAGTGGAAGAAGGACTCAAAGCTCAAAGTAAAGGAGACGATACAAAACGGCCACGGGATCACACGTTCTTCTCAAAATTAACTGCTGGTACTATAAGAGCAGGAGAAGACAGAAACTACGGACGAAAGAAACACGAATAAAAGTACTTTGCCGCCCCACGCCTCTTTTTCCCAGTAGTACATTATTTGTAAATGATATGTTTTGGTATGTTATGCTTTGTGAAAATGTCACTTCGATTTGATATACACTTAATTAATGTTAAATGTTGTCTCTTTATTTTGTGTCTTGATCAATGAATGTGAATCTTTGAAGGAAAATTTCGAGAGCACACACATTTCTTCTCCCCACCCCCACCCTGATGTGTGAGAAGAGGAACGCTTGAAATGGAATTTTGAATGTGCACTCTCTCTCTCGTTCTGCACGCTGTCCGCGCGATGACCTTTCTGAATCCATGCCTTGGACATAGTGTGACCTGGATCTGACCCCATAATCGTGTATCGGGCCTGACCCCGTGTCCTTGATGACTACAGCAGTTATTGGAAGAAGTATTTATAATGTTAGTACTCGTAGTCGCTATTGTTGATGTTGTTGCTGTTGTTGTTGTATAATTCATAAATGTTATCTCCTGTAGGAAGCTAATGACAGAATTTAAATCGTTCTTAAGTATGAACGACATGTTTAATAGATAAGTGTTCATTTTTGTCATTTACAAACCAATTTGCAATCACAGGACAATTTATTGAATGATTCAAATCATAGCCAGTAGAGTTCTGTCCCCGTTTAATAAGACGAGTAAACACTTATTTGGCCTGGAGCTGTAATATAAAATTAGAGCTGCATCATTCAAGGACACCAAAGTTGGTACATTTCATGAAATTCCTCATTTAAAAGAGTGATATATTATTGAATAAATAACATTTCGTCACATTTGTTAGTATGAGTAAGCAAATGTTCATATTAAGCACAGTCAACTCTGTATACGCATTACTGATTTGTACAGTCGTGGAATGTCTATATTGTTTTAATGTATCTTTTCAAATTACTGGAATGCTACCTGACATGAAGACTTTGAAGCGGAAATGTAGCTTTCATGTTCAAAAACGAAATACTAAAAATGCGTTTGCTCTCCCAGGAAAAAAATATTAAAGACTGTTTGCACTAACCACTATGGATGAATGAGTAGTAATGAGTTTATCAGCCGTAATAAACGGTAGTTTGAGTTAAGAACTGCCGTTGATGTTGATTTGTTATTAAAACGCCGTATGCACGAAGCATACATACAGTATAATTAACCATTTACAGGGTCAATGAAAATAGTTTCTACAGTGAATGACAGCTTACTGAATATTTTATGTTTGTGCAATTCACTGACAATTTTAGAACCGTGTTCATATCAACACAACTAAAACTTAGAGATATTGCTCGTGAAACAGAAAGCATGCTGAGAGCACCCAGAAACTGATTAGAATCTGTACCTGTGTGTGTGTGTATGTGGAGTATATAATAAAATATACACCATATATTCTTACTATCAACTTGTTATGCTTTGTTATCAAAGACCCTCAATCAAAAATGTATATCTAAGTGTGTGAGTTGATGTGTATGCGTAAATACCTTAATTCTGCAATCCTTATAAAATTGAAAATATTTCAATTGAGTTTCAAGCGGTGAAAGATGGATATAGTATGCTTGTAGTCTAGAGCAGTATCGCTAATCTGTATTGACAGGAGTATTTTGTTCATGAATGTACTTACATTATTGTATGATACAGTTTCTGTCCTTCATGGTTTTGAGAGAAGCTTTTCTTTGCTTTCAGTCAGGTTTACACTGGCTTCCGTTTTCCTGGGAATTATTTACAGTGCAGACAAATGGCTGTAAAACATTATGACCCTAACGCCTAATAAAACCTTAAAGCGTTTCCTAGCACCTCTCAGACAAAGCGAGTTGTTTCCTGTTGAACAAAGTGGGCATACTTCAGGAGGAACAGTTTCCAGAAAAGATTAATTAACATATTGTCTATGACGTAGATAGAACATTGCTTTTACCTGTGCTCTGTCAGCAAAGTACCTCTTTTGAAGGGCCTGTCATTTTTATCAGAAGTAGATTATGTGAAGTGAAATCTTGCAAATATCTTGGTTGACTCTTTAAACCAACACGAATGGCAATTGGAGCATCAACGTTAAATATTGCGACGTTCGGAGATTTGTTCTAAAGAATGGCTTGTGTTTAACATCACGATGAAAGCGGTTTGCGTCAAATAGTCTGCATTTCTCAAAGGCCTAGGGCTATATTGAATCAAGTACACTTAGGCTCGATCAAACGTACTAAGTATTTTTATAGACATATGCAGTTCAATCTGGACGACTTTTGTCTTTAAGAGTACAGTACATGCTGTTCTAAAATAGCACATATCAAAGGACGTGCTTGTATGTGTTCAATAAAATACTGCGAACTAAAAGAAAATGATATTGTAATATAAAATCTGTTTTGATTGAACTGCATATGCATTTGAAGAGACTAAGGGCCGACTCCAGATCTGCACTTAAGTGCATTTCCCGTCTCATTCTACCACTCTTTCAAGGTCTGGATTCTGTTTAAAGTTCTTTTCATTTAATCAAGCTGTTGAAACATACTGCAGCATTCAATTCACATTTGTTCCTAACTTTTACTTACAATTTTATAATCGTGTTATTATGTTTTTGTACAATAAATGCTTTGTGAATTAATTTACAAGATTGCTTAACTCACCAAAGTGTGTCGGGTGAAGATAAAAATGAACACTTTATTACTTGTGAGTCATAGATCAGGCCAAATGTTGATTGAATACCTTCTCTAGATGTTTAAATTGTGCGACCGACTTTCTTTGGTTAAAATAACACATTCTAATCAACAAGTGTCTTCAATAAAATAAACCAAGTTTGATATGCAAGGAAAACATGGGTATGTCTTCATGTGACAAATTGGCCTGCTCATAATAAGAAAACGTTACGACCAGTAACAACCAATTCTGACAGGATACATTTTACTTTGAGTACAAATGATCCCTATTATAGTCGTTAAACCTCTGTTACAGTTATATTAACATTGACTATTTGTGTAAATCGGATCATATTTAAGTATGGTAGGCCTTATGTTGTGTAAACCTAGCGATTTAGATTTTTCGATCAGTTGATATGGGAAGTCAAGAGTATGTTGTATTTGTTTTACCGCGATATACCACTGTAACTTAACGTATGCACGGTTGCTTTCCTTGTCTGTTTAATTCAGAGCAACTTCCACTCAATTGCCACCGGCTGTACCAAACTAGATTAGAATGCTTTCGTCTCCGTGGACATTAGCAATCAAATTATTACAGAAACTATGCTTAAACAACATGCAGCAATCGGTTAGGCACCCAGGACCTTTTTCTATTAGAAGCAACTAAAGACGTCAGGTAGTGATGATTAATTAAGCCACTTTCGAAATTAATCCTGCCTTTCATTTTTTCCCTCAATTGTCCCGGAAGCATTAATTACTGTAAGCAATGCGGACATTTCTTTTGAAAACAAAGTTCAGAAGCTTGGTTTTTTTATCCTTCGATGGTATTTCCTATGGAGATTTCCCCCCTATTCCATGTCAGGAATAAAAAGGAAAGCATTACTCACCCCTTTAGACTCGTTGTCGTGCTCTGTACTTCCTAAAGAGCTCCTCTGTGTGGTAAAAATAGACCCGTTCAACAACAAGTGTTCCCAGTTATCACGCAAACTTTGCGGCTCAACAGTGTGGTGTAGCATATCGCTTTTGTGTTGTATTCTTTTTGTTTCGGTCTTTCCTTTAGTACTTTTAAACTTTTGGAAGGTTATGTGTGCCAATTCCCTCAAGCTGTGACCCTGAGTGGCTCGCGGAGAACACGTGGTGCCATTAAAGTAAGTTTTATGGTTTGGGAGAGCTGACAAACCCTCAATATATTTACATCATATATAATCTTAACTGTCGGGAATTGCAGCTGTTGGCTTCTCTTATCTCGAGGACAGAGGGTATGAGGCGTTTAGTGTGGATTACCTCGTGCCTTACTCTCCAGCCTACTCGCGTTAGACTTCAGCAAATGGATCCCAGACGGTGCAGTAAGTTAATAATCTTGTTTCTCAAGCTTGTAATGAAATAGACACCTGCCCCTTGTAACACCCGTGGGGGTTTAATTAATACTATAATTTAATATTTCTTTGAGAAATGCTTTGGTGTTCTGGCGCTAATGGGTTTCAATTAGGGTCGAGCTTGTCACATGCATTTTTCTTAATTTCTTTTCTGATAACGAACTTGTGATGTTAAAAATCCGAAACTTTAACGTGATGTAATTTGTACTTTGGCTAATTGCCATTGTTGTTAGAGGAACGTCTATCGTTGCATAAATGTTTGGCTTGGGGTTTGTAGTTTTACGTTTTATCTGTCATAGTTATCCAGAGCTAGACATGATAGCCAGGAACTAGCACCGCTCAACTGTTGTGCTCGACGTGGCGGTAGACGCGATTTAGCTTTTACAGTTACCATTGTGTGTATACAGTAGGAAGATTTTGGATCAAATTGTTTTCTAAAGTGGAATTCTGATTCCTCAATGTCTCTGATAATCAAATGTTAATATCAATATAAACTGCGTGGAGTTTGTGTAAGACGACAGTTAGTGAATACAATCGTATAAGACACCTCAGGCAATGGTATTGTACTCGAGATAGAGATATTTGGATAACGCAATGCTGAGATATTTTGCCAAGAAATACAGCAGCAATGTGAATTAAATCTTTTAACAGCACTGATTGTCCTTAAACGGAAAAAAAGACTTAAGTAAGTGGAAACTATGTCTAATCGGTGAGTACTTGAATGTATAATTTTATGACAGTGTTCCTGGAAGGAACGCGTCTCTCAAAGGACTTGATATGTATTTTTTCCCATGTCTTGGTAATCCATTATCAGACAACCTGACAAGGGCTCTTTTGCTAGTAAACGGGTACACATAGGAGAGAGTGGAATTCCGTACATTGATTGTATGGTTTCTGTCCTGTTAATTAAGATATCTCATTGAGTAATCCTGTCTGAATAGGCCCCACATAGTACAAAACTATCCCAACTATGTTTCAAAACAACATTTTACAGGATTGAACGTGACCAGTTTAAACGATTCAAACGACATATAATTATATAAAGAAACATATACAATAACTTTGTTGTAAATTTATTCAGAGTATGGCATCAGTATCATCCAAACAGCTCCCATCATTATATCATATCATCGTTATAATCATTAAAGATTCCCTTGAGGCAGTGGAGAAATGTTCTATTAAAATTTTCTAATGGTTCAAAACTGAAAATGTGAGTCTAATATCTTATATTCTGTTATAGTAGTGAATTAAACAGTGTGAAACTCAGTCTATTTGTTGCTTAATCATGTCATCAGTTACATATTAATACAAAGTTTGAATTGGAAACTCAAACAGCAGTGAATGATTTTTTTGTCCCTGTAATAGGATAATTATGAATGCCACATGGGTTACCAAGAAGAGAAGTTGAATAATAATAATAATAATAATAATAATAATAATAATAATAATAATGTGTTTGTGTTTTTCATTTGCTTTTAATGCTACATGGCAATATGCAACAAAACTATATGAACCAGAGCTGGTGAGCATAGGCTAGAGTATGTCTCAGAATGTTTATTAACATTTTCCACCCCGTGACAACTACCCCTACCCTACAAGAAAACAATTTCCCTGCTTTATTGAGGTAGACTTCATGCTGCTTGCTAAATGAATAGCCTGATTTAGTATTCCTCACTCCCCATCATTGCTGTTTTGTTACCCGGCTTGGTGCCAGCCATAGTTTTCAACTGTAAACAAAGCTCACACTTATTGACCCCATGACAACTCACTACTGAGTGAGTCTGTTTTATTTAAAGACGAGTGCACTTACATGTTCGTAATTAACTGAGCATCTACAAGTAAAATTGTTTCCCGGTAATGATACATTTTTGACCACAATAGAACAACAACGGTACCAATAGCTGGTGTTTATTTGACTTGTTTAATAGCCAGTGTCTTTATCATAGGGGTAAACTATGTGAGACATGTTTCTCATGACAGAATGAGAGAAATGTGTGGGGAACCTAATACCCAGAATTCCTTGGTGTAAGGCCCCCTGAGTAAATAGGTCATTATCGTATTTAAGTCTTACATAAATCCATGAACTGTATGGATACTGTTTTTATGGTTTATTGCATTATATATTCAAATTTTGGTAGATGGCCAGAAGAAATGGAATAGCCTGGAGACATATGTATGGAAATGAGCAGATTAATTGCTTTAGCAAATGTGCAAGGTTTGAAGTCTAAAAGCTTAACTAAGATGAACACACACCCAGAAATTTCATCTGTACATATTTTACTTTAAATAACATGTATGTGAAGCATCATGATGTATGTGAAGCATTATGATAACTTCCTGCTCTTTTGTGGTAAGTACAACCAATAACATCTAGCCTTATTATATCTGCAACTAGCCTTTGTGTTAAGGACTACTTTCACCACCACACAGCTCACAGCTTGAGATCTTTGCCAGGAATTGGAATGATTCTAGTGACATATTTTCCTCTTGTTGTGTGTTACAATGACATAAATATAAAGAGTTATAAAGAGCATAAAATACAAGAGCCCTGTATACCACAGCTGTATGCTCAGCTGTAGGCCTCTAAACAACATGTGCACCTACCAAATGGAAAGTTGGGACAGCAGTGTAGTGCAGTGGTTAGCGAGATGGGCTTGTGACCCCCAAGGTTGTAGGTTCAAAGAGTTTAAGGGAACTTCTGTCTACTCTTGAGAAAGATACCTCACCTGAATTGTTTGAGTAAATATCCAGCAGTATAAATGGGTAGCGTGGATTGTAAACTGTGTAAAGCGCTCTGGATAAGAAGGTCAGCTAAATTTACTTAATATCTTATGAAATGACACGTTCATTACTGTAGCTCATCTTCGATTAACACAGTGTAAGGCTAAAAAATACCGCCTGGGAATCATACTGTTGGAAACTTCGGCTGAACAATATTTAAGTTGTCTTCATCATGATTGCCTCTGGAATTCTAGATATGTCATTACAGATAAAACAGTTATGTGGATTTACCATTTCATTAGCAACTATTATGGGTATGACTTTTACTATTATTATTTATCATAAAATTTTATAGGTTTTTGCAGATTCAGCATCAAGGGTATTTAGGTCCTGTGTTATGATTGGTCCAGGACCAATTTATCAAACTATATGCACTCCTTCCTATGGAAATAATACATTCAATGGGTTATTCATGGTTATATTTTCTTTAGATTGTTGTAACTATCATTGGTCAAATAGTATACAGATGTATAAGTGGTCCAGACCGCTCCTAAAAGCATTTTGAGTACAGAACAGTTGAGCAATGGTTGGTGGAATTACCAATCCGTAGAAAAATCAGTCAGTCATTCACTTGCAAGTTGCAAGCTATATCTATGGAAGATCATGCATCACGGGCAGCTCCTGGGCATTGAATGGACCAGAGACCTGAGAACAGAAGGGCAGGGGCTCCCATAGTATATGTGACATATTACTGTAGTCACCAATTACTGGATATTGGCAAGCTTAGTCAGAAAATTCATACTCAGACTGTCTTGAGATTTAAACTGATTTCTCTACAAAAAATATGTTTGGAGCATAGCCCTACGTTTCCATGCTCAATTAATTGCCTAAATACACTTTTAAAGTGTTAAACAATGATATAGCTAGGCATTGAGTGTATGGTGGCATTCGGAACATTGAAAATTTTCGCTGTTAATCAGTTAATGTTAAAGTTAGTCCTAAACAAACGGGCATCCAAAATATGTTCGCAAAATATGATGTTGATTTATACAGCCTTTGAGGCTAATTAATTTTGTCCAAATAAAGCCCAAAGGAAACCTGTTCACTAGTAACAATCAAGCCCTGACTAGTTGAGTGTATCTGCGCCCTGAAAAATCTTTCTTAACTTTCTGAGTTAAACAAGCTAACAAATAAACAAGCTAATAAACCTGTAGTTTGAGGTTTATCTAAGATCAAATGTCTATACAAAATAAACATACACTGAGCTGGCACAATTTATAACATTAGCAGGTGAACATTTGTTTTACCAGACCGCAAATGTCAGTAGCCCTTTGTCAGATCTGCTGTCTAGTGATAATTCATGTTTAACAGGATGTTCTTCATTCCATATTTAGAATTATTAAATTAGGCTGGCATTGTTTGAATGCTGTATATGAAGTCATAATGTCTTTTGTGGTCAGAGTAATTGTTTATGATACAGCATGCCACAGAAGCATGAGTTGGATATTTCATGCCAATCAGAACCTTAAGTCTCTTAGGTCAGGAACACAGTTACAGTGGCTTTATATATTGGGGTAGCTGTATGTTTATTTGGGACTTGTCACCAAAATTGTTTGACAGGGAATTGTGTTTTTCATTCATCCAAGACATCAAGGGGAATATTCATTATTTATTCACTGTAAGCCTTACGCCTTGTCCTATTTTTGGATCCAACCCTGGTTATCTTATGGAGACTGAATAAGAAGAAGATATTAGGTTTAGCAGAGTAAACAAACAGATATTAAAGGAAAGGTAAGCCAGAGAATAGACCTAAAAGTAGTCAATGGGAATACAGTGTCACTCGTATGTCAGTTGTTTGGCCATATGAGGGCACTGTGAGGGTGTGGCCAGTCCCACACAACCATTTGGTCATGTGACCCTTTTCATATAGGCTCACACCTGCCTGTTTATACTGTACACATTCTATTTCATTTGCCAGAATCTTCTACAAATAATCAAATCTGTGAGCCACAAAGTCACGAATGCTGAGGTTTACTGTACTGTGGCCTGTATAGGCAGCATAAGGAATGCCCTGTCAGGAGCAATGCAGCTTTATTGATTGATTGATTGATTGATTGCAAATCCACTTTTCGTTAGTGCTCACAGTCATTCTGGTCAGTGCTCACAGTCATTCTGGTCACTGTAGCAAGGAAAACGAAAGCAAACAGGCAAGTCTCTCCACCTTACAGTGAGCCCCAAACAGGAGAAGACATTACTAGCCCAGGGAATTGAGACAGGCAAACCTCCTGTCCAAGATATGTACATTGTTACAATGACCTGGACTCAGTCAAACACACTTAGGGCCAAATTTATCAAAGTCTTCAGCATATGTAAAACGTTTTGCACATGCAATTTCAATGACATGATTTCTAATTGGGGCAAACGAACGACCTCAACAAATCAAATGCTTTCTTAGTTTTTGTTTCGTTTTGTTTCGTCTTTGAACCAGCAAAACGGTTGTGCTAAATGCTTTCGCAAATCAGTCCCTAATCGTGTTCGACTGGGACTCAGTCAATGTCTTAGTTGTTTTTTCCAAGGCCAGCGAGAGGTTCAGTCACTGCTGGTGCAGAAGCTGGACAGATATAGGTCATGTCTCCTGGGAATAATATAGATTGTTTTTTAGGGCCGCGGAGATAGAGGAAGCATTTCGGGAAGTGGAGAGTTACACCTAAATTGGGTTTCCCCATTTGAAAAAAACAAGATACTCAAATTTGAATATTGAAGTAACTCCTCCCCCCTCCACCCACCCCCCATCTGGTAATGGTTTTTATACTTTTGCAGGGCTTTGATCTTGGGGCTTCCCATGTAATAATTTTCACAATTATAGCAATACAATATAAATCATCGGCTTGGGCCCATACCAGAGAAAATGTTATGGATCAGCACATCGGTCAGTCATCGCTCTCATAATAGCTGCAGGTAGACTGAGCTCAGACATGTTCTATCACTGGTAATGTGCTGCAAAAAGACCTTGATTTAATACATATGTAGGTTTTGTTGTAGCAGGGATGGTTCTCTTTGTTTTAATTGGAAAATTATTTATAATTGTATGGTAGCTTTAAATATGGTTTCTGGTATGAGAGAATAGACTGATAGAAGCTGGCCTCAGCACCTTGGAGCTTCATATCCTATGGAATAAATTCCTGCACACTGTTAACAATTATGAATTTAATTTTTATTAGTACAGACTTTCTGAGCATTACAGAGCTAAGAATGACATGTATTTTATGTATTAACATTACCCACAGGAACAAATCCAAACGCCTCAACATTGGGCTGGGAAAAATACAATGATTACATAACATTACTTTACATTCATATAGCGGACGTTCTTATACAGAGCATTTTACAATGCTGGAGAACGTTAAATGCACTCACCTGATCATGAGTCAAAGTGCAAGACCATAGCCAACCACATCTCTAGACCAGCAAGTACTTACTTACTTAAGCAGCACCACTAAGTAACAGTGCCAGTTATACCAAACTTTATTCAATAAGACATATCGAAGAATGGAAACCGTAGACATTATTGGCATATCTTTGTGCATTACTATTTCCCGATGTACTTATCGGTACATCTGAGACACAGCAAGCGGTAGAAATCACTGACGATTTGCATCATAGAAACCATATGGTACCATCAAACAGCATTGCATGTCTTGATAAAATGTATCTGTATGGGAATATCTAATAAAAATGTTGACCCAGGTCCAAACATGATGTCTCTGCGATGTCCTTTAATCTTCCACAGCTGTCTCGATGGTTGTTTGTTGTCCTGTTTCAACAGAAAACAGCTCACTGAGAAGACATAATAAAACATTTAATGGCTACTACAGGGGATATAAAAAGGGTGTTACGGCTACTGCTTTGTCTGTAAAATCAATCAGAAAAAAGCTAAGTTGCTGAAGAGCTCTGCATTGTGTTTTGGGCATACTCATTAATGGCAAAAATGGAAGAAAGGAAGAGCAGAGAGGAATGGTCCTCTGACTTTTATGTTGGCTTAGGATTGAGTGAAGGACATGCTTTCTCCGTTTTGCTTTGATTAGTTTTAGCAGAAGTTGAAATGCGGATGAAGTTGTGAGGGACAGATTGTGAGCTTACAGTTATTCTAATTTTGAGTCATTGTGTGAACTGCACTTTTGCTGGATTTGTCTGGTTTTTTCCCATTTTTCTCACCCAACCTCAGCTGTTTAGCTTCACACAGCAAACCTCTCATGTTGCTTGAGGAGAAGGCTCTTCTTGAACTCTTCTGATCTAGGTGACAATGAGCTCTTGCTTCTTTGCACACTGAAGGTGCACCACTGATCACATACTGCTTGTGTCATCGGAGGATGTCAAAGTCAGCATATACTGTAATCCCTTGCCAACCACGGGTTCTCCAAACACTGAATTCACATATAAATGGTTACATAAATGTATTCCAGTTCACCAACCGTGGGTCTGTGATGCAGGTATGCACAGTTTGTGGGGTTAGGTTAACCTTAGCCAATGCTACAAAAACACAATATTCTTCAGACCTTTAGTACACGCTACAAATGCATACAAAATGAAAATAAAAAAAAAAATACAGAACCCTTGATGATGAAGGGGAAAGTGGAAACCTGAGATAAAACCAGAGATTACAGCACGACTTCTCAGTTTTCAGCCAGCAACAGCACAGAAAAGACAGCTTCCCGTATTCTACTTTCCCCTTCGTCATCACAGGTCCAAAACTTTAAGCAAACAATGCCGGTTGTGACAAGCCAGTGAAAGGGGCAAGGAACATGATGAAGTGTGAATTTTATGGTGTGAAATATATATTTAAGGTGTGAATTTTTGTTAATTGCAGTATTCGTTTGATGTTGTATGCATTTGGAAGAGTGCAGTGTGTAATAAAGGCTTAAAGAATATTACATATTTGTAGGTTTGGTTCTGGTTCCGTATACCCTATTTTCCTCATATTAATTTAGCTTCGCCAACCACAGTGTTTTTTAGGAACATCCCCATGGCTGCTGGGGGATTACTACACATGGTTTGTGCAACCGCAGGAGCCCACCAGTAGTGGCCAGTAGAGAGCTATGAGACTAACAGTCTTAACCAGCTTAGCCCCTATCTTTTCCTGGTGAGGCTGGGCCAATTGTTGCCTCTCCAGCTCAGATTTCTCTTTTGAGGCTTGTGTGGGCTGTTAGTATTAATACTATGTTTGAATGCATCACATTTTACACTGCTTTTTTTTACTTAATATTTTTAAAATCTCCGGAATGGTGAAAAATTCAGTTAGGCTGACCTTATGGATTTTTGTAGGATTCTTTATGGATTCTAGGTTCCATCTGAAAGGAGGGATGTATCAAATAGGGCATTCAGTACTGAAGTAAAACTCCTAATATTTAATGTGCTCTACAGCAACGCTAAGTGGTCTATAAATAAATATTTGTGCATCATATTTTTGCAGGAGAAAATCATATAAAGAACAGTAGGGTTACAGCACTGTAATCCTGGACACTTTATTAAGGTTTTAGTAAGAGGTGGATGATTTGTAGTATGGACTTAAGGATATTGTGTGTGTTGTGGTATTCCCAAGTTCAGGTGTTTTAATTCTGGAAGCCTCAAAATTAATTTGTGTAAATCCTCACATCCTTGCACTAAAACTGAACATCTGTGGTCCGTCTCCTGCATAAGTTTTGGTTTAAACATCGTTAATTTAAATGCCTGCTGTCAATTAATGTTTCTGCGCTGTCCCATTTCAACCAATCATAACTCTCAATTATCCAGTGAGTCCAGAAATTACATAGTATTTTGTTCCGTTTTACCCAGAGCCGGAGAACCCTCAGTTCAGTTTGTTTAAGTTTGAATAAACAGTCAAATGCAGACTCATCAGCAGGGTTTCAAAGAGATGAAAAGCCTGGAAAGCTTAGACATCTTAAACTTAGACAACCACATCACAGACATCTTAGACTGGGTCCATCTTCACTGAGGTCTGATGAAAACCTGTCTTTTACATGGTCTCCTATAACTGATAGAATGTGCAGGGATGGTTGAAAACTGGTTTAGTGCACCCCATCCAGTGAACGTGCCCACTTACCTACATACATTTACAGCATACTTATGTCATAAAGTCGTTCTTCCATTAATTAAATGGGCATAATGGGTTTTTGTCTTTCATATCTCTTTCCCCAGGTTTGACGCGACTCAATGCAATTACCCTCAAAGCATGTTTTCAAAGAACATTTAGCACCATATTTATCAAAGCCTTTAGCACATGCTAAACTTTTTGCACTTGCGATTTCAGTGCCGTGATTTTGATTGGAACAAACAACCTACCTTGACCAATCACAAGCTCTTTTAGTCATCTTGTACAAGCAAAACAGTTTTGGACATCCTAGATGCGTTAGTAAATCAAGCCCTGAGTACACTGGAATAGGGATGATTCTCAGATTCATTGGACTGATAGGAGGGTTTGTGTTTTGTTGGCTGGTATGACCTCAGAAAAATGGCAGTTATATGGAGCCAGGGGTTTATATAAAATGTGCTTATTTCATTGTTGTTTGCATATTACAGATGTTGATGGCAAGATTGTGCCAGGCTGGTGTAACAGCTATTAATTTTTTAATAGCGACTTTATTAACTGAGGCATCAGGTATCTTATGTAACATTTTTATTATTTGATATTAGATTAATTAAAAGAAGAAATTATAAAAAGTAAGCAAGTGTGGGTTTTTATGATTTTTAAAGATTTTTTATGATTTTTTTTACTGGGATCTAGTCAAACATACTTGGTCTGTTTAAGAGGAACAGTGTTGAAAATCATGATACAATAAAAGCAAGGAAAATGTATCTGGAAAGAGGAACAATGACAGCAAATCAAAGTTCACCAAATGGACACTTAACATTTGTGAAAAACTACAAAAAATATCCCAGAAAGCTACCCAGAACAGCATCTACAATGGTTTTGACTCAGTCTCAGCAAAACGTTATCAGCATTGTTAGCTTCACTGACCTGTTGCTTATGGTTGGGCAGCCCTCAGAAACCCCTAAACACCAAGACAGATTCTTTACAATAGTAAACCTGGTGTAATGAGTACAGAACCTGGACTTCTGGGCAGTAAAAGAAGGTAAAACAGCCTGCTGAGGGAAGTAACACAATTTGCTGAAGGACAGGAAATTAGCTCAGCTGGTAGCACACTCGCTTAGCATGCGAAAGGTAGCGGGATTGATGCCCACATTCTCAATCATGAAACATTACACATGACAAAATCAACAGGTCTACTAGAAGAGCTCTGTACTGTAATGGTTAGAGAATTGTCCATGAAATTCAGGGCTGGTGTTTTTGGGTCTAAGGTAGGGCACTGCTGTTGCACTCTTTAGCAAGGCATTTCAGTAAAATATCCAGCTGAAAAATGGATAGTGTGTAGAAATGTAAGTTGTGTAATTCACACTGGATAGAAGTGTGAGCTAAATGTCATGATAAATTACCTTTTATTCTTTTTTCCTACATATGGACAGGTTTAGAAAAGGGTTTTGAGAAAGCCAAAAGTTGCCTGCTCCTAGCTCTTAGACAAAGTGTCAATCACCTAATGTATCTTGTCACATTCTGCCAACATTGAATATAATACAGTAATCATGAAGGTCACTTCAGTATTATTTATTTGCCCGCTGTGTAGCTATGAATTATGACTATACGTATTCAGTTTCTATTCATTATAATGAAAAATCCTCATTTCACATAATAATGAATAGTTACAGATAATGTGTACTTTGTGTGTGAATTACTTACAGCTTATGGTGTTCGCATTGCAATTCTTCAAGTGGAATTGTACGGAAACTATTCTAGATATGACGAGTACATTAGCATATTTGTCAAAGCTCAGGGAATACAGACAGGATGTTTGTGCATTTTTTATCTGTGCTGCTTGCAGGCCAGAGCAGCTTATTCCAGATGTGTTTTTTATTTGGAGCGGTAGATTTACATTTATGATATGCGTGCTTTTGGGAACCCTGATGACACGCTAAAAACCAGACCATAAGACTCTGCTGGTGTCCGCTTCCACATATAAGATATCGGTTCCCCCCATGATTCTCAAAAGATTCATGCCATTTACGCATGTAAGTTCATTTTACTGACCATTGTTCATGATCAGTTTTACAAGACGGCTCTTGACTAAATCTCTAATTTCTTCAACAATATTTTTTACCGCATTCCTTAAGATGGAACTTAAAAAACGATCCAGAATAAAAATGTTCTCATCAGGATTTATTTGAATAATTTTCAGATGCAATTACAAAAACATATGACCATGATTATAGAAGCGCTCTCTGGGTCATTTGATGACACCTGGTATCTGTGCAGTTTTTACCCATAATTCCTTTAATTCCTGCTAGTGTTTTCTATTATTCACAAGAATTGCAGTCTGCATTATTAAAATACCAAGCACATGACCTATATTTTTGGGAGGGAAACAAGAGATAAATGTTCAAATACTGTCTTCAATAAATATTGTATGAAACTTTAAAGGTCACAAGCTAGCTCACGAAGACAAGACAATAGATACATTTTTATAATAAGATCTATGGTCAGTACTTCCTTGAAAAACCTTTTGCTTATTTCGGACATAATGTATACTTTTTGCAGACCGTCAAGATCCCTTGTGTACCCAAATGAATGGTAATTATTTAGCCGCGTTAAATGAATAGCATGTACTGAACGTTCAGTTTCATGGGTAGGGCCTATTGGTGCCTAAGCCTATGTTCAATTGCTCTCCTACAAAGTGCCTATTGAAGTTGGTAGGTTTTTTTTGCCCTTTTGCTCTCTTCATTATGGTAGTGCAGTGACCACTTCCCCTTCATAAGTGTGCAACTGTCTGTTAGACAAACACATATGCAATAGTCAACATGATTACACCATTTTGAATTTGTTCACGATTTCCTCTTCTCATTTTCTGAACAATCTGAGCAATTCAATTTATTACATTTTTATAAAACAGAAAACCACACATTCTGTACATTATGATAATAATTGTCCTCCACCACCTTCACACAAAAATGGATTGACATAATAATGGCACACATAAATTAATATCAATTAACTGGTTTATATTATTTTGATTGCTTTAATCTCAAGAATCTAGATTTATGTAAAGCAGTAAAAGTAATATGAAATATTACACAATATGCAATTGTGTATAGTCTACATTCAGGGCAGTATTTCAGAATTTAATTTCAGTCTTTTCAGGATAGTTGACTCTGTGAATTCTTTTATTTGGAACTAGTGTGTGATAGCTTTTAAAATAAATCCACCCACACTGAAATATCGTATTTCCCTCAGTCATGGCAAAGATATTCTTCCTGTAGTTATTTTGTCTCCTGTCTTTCTCGTTAGCTTCCTGTCTGTGACTTAAATGAAGCCGGTCTGAATGTCTGTTCAGCAGCTCTCAGTCCAACTGAGGCTAATTTCAGATCACTAGCTCATAAAACAGAAATTTGAGGAAAGCTGGGTAAATGAAATAAGAACACTCCGGTATTCTTCCTTAACTTATGCTATAAAGTGCATTCCAATACGCACTTTTTTTCAAAATTTTTTGTACCGTACCTATTATCTTCATTTAAAAATGCGTTCAACACTCTGTGGATCCATGAATTGGGTTTGGTGGGGTCAAGAAACGTTTTTCCAGAACTAGCTGGCACAGTGGGTACTGTGAGTGCCTGTTACTGACGTTGTAGAAAAATGCCATTCTGACGTGGGAAATCGGGGCCCACTGGGTGTGGTCCTATAAGATGCACATTCCCAAATGTAATGTTCATATTTAAGATTTAACCATCAAGCTGTTCGGGCTAGTGGCTGATTAATATTTCCTGAATGGTGTGTGAAAATCAATAAATGAATCACTCTGCTAATTTGGTAGATGGTTTGCATTCTATATATATATATATATGTTTTATACAAAAGTATTTTATTAACAGAAGTAAAAGGACTTTTGAAAGCAGGACACTTTTTTCCCCACTCTTTGCCTGCCTTTAATTAATAAAACTGCTAAACCATTCTTTGCCATCTCTTTGAACACTGAGTGTATTATTTAGTGCAAAATATCTCCCATTAATATTCATATTTCCTTCAGTATTAAATAATTTGCTTTCAGACCTCCAGAAAATAGACCATCATCAATTATGCTAGTCTATAAAACACATTGGATTGGCAGTTGTTTCTTCAAAGTTTTTATTGTTTATGTTGTTTTCAACTTCACTATTTACTACAGTACAGAAGTACTTCCACAGTGTAGTGATAAGGCTCACAGTTGAAGCTGAATCCTGTCAGCTCTGTCTGCTGGGATCCAGAGAGGGAGGGTTTCAGTAGGCGAGGAATCTCTCACTTCCATATATAAGAGCAACTCTTCCAGTCACATGGGAGGTTGCAGTCTGCCTTCACCCACTGGGTCAGTCGCATACTCATCCCAGCTATGCAGCTATGCAGCTCAGCTGATGGAGGGAAAATGAGCACTGATTGGCTGGGTGGATTTCAGAGGACTGTCATGACAGTTGGCACTCTCCTGACATTGCACAGGAGACTGCAGTGATGGGACAGGTGTGTAAAATGTGATTGTGCATTCCAAGTGGAGAGAAAAGTAAGGTAAAATGTGAGTATGAACACGGACCAGATGTCCCTGAACTGGATATAGCCATTTTCATGGTGCATGTTATGCTTTGATTATTCTAGCAAATGTTGTGTTGCTCAGTTACAGTCTACTAAATGTTGTGTTGAGGCAAATGATGATTTCTCAGTTTTTAGGCTCTGTTTTGAAGCACAGTACTTTCTGATTGGTAAAAAATAGAAGCTTGTGGCTTTTATTTTGCGTTGGACTTGGTAAAGAAACAACATCACAAATATCTCCTGTGCTCATTAGAATTATGTTCTTGGCTACAGTTTTCCTCACTTGGCCTAGTTTGGGTTCACTTTGAGGAGACACTCTTTTGCGAGAGAGATTATCTTAATTTATCTACAAATATATGCATATATAGAAAAGTCAAGGGGATGGCTAAAATTATGAAATAAGCTAATAATACATACATATCCAGTGGCTGATACAAAGTAGGACCACCCTTACTTCACCTTCAGAACCACTTTTTTCCTTTTTGGAAAACTATTATACTTTCTTATCTGTGTGTAGAGGGGTATTGGACCCTTGTTCAAGAAGGAATGCATCTAGTTCAGTGAGGGATGAAGGAGAGGGATGGAGTGGAAATGTGCTTCATCCTTCCTGTTTTTATCCAAGGTTTGATGATATTCGGATAGGGTGGTTGTTTTGGCCATGGAAGGCATTTGACCTCACCCTGGTGTTCATAAAACCACTCTTGAATGTGTTTGGCTGTATGTATTGGAATGTTATCATCTGGAAATATGGTGACATCATGAGGGAACAGTTTTTGCACTGTAGGGGGTACCCGGTTTGGTAAAATGACTTCATATTCTATGGTTGTTAAACAACCCTACAGAGCACTCATCCCACTCAAATGACTCCCATGAGATGGCTGCCCATACCATTATAGCATCATTAGGTTACATTATGGGTTGAAGGCTACCTTTTTCCAAAATTGAAACTGTCCAGATGTAAGAAAGAGAGTAAAAGATGACTCATCTGACCTATTACTTGTTTACATGGCTCAGATAACCAGGTTTTGTCCTGCTTACACCCAGGTAGTTGGCTACTGGCATAAGGAAAAATATATCTCTATTATGTATGCTTTTAAGCATTGCAGTTAGCAAATACGCTGCAAAAACAATCCTGAAAACTTTAATGTAAAACAAATGTTTTTATTATTATTTTATTCTCAAAACATACAGTGTCTAAATATAGCCACATGACAACAGTCTTCAAAACTTTGAGCCAGGGGATATTATGTATGTATTCATAAAAATATGGTAAAATCCACAAGTACAATGCCATGACAGCTTTCTCGTTTTTAGAGGACAGAATTGTTTGTATGTATTGCTTGGTTTAAATTTCAAATACATTCAACAGAAATATGAAGGCTTGGAGCTATTAATTTTAGATTAATGGATGTGGAATATAATTATGTTCATACATTTGCAATCCCTTAACTTTGATGCCATTATATTTACTGAAACCAAGCAATACATTTTCCAAATGAAGACTGAAATCTGTGTTGCATTCATATGGCACTTTGCCTTGAAGCCCAGCAAAATATAAAGCTTAGTTTTTGGGGTGTGAGCTTGTCCTTGTCAATCAAGTAAAACTACATTTCTAATGAGAAGTCTTGAATTTACAAACTTTGTGGGGAGCTACAAACCTGTTGTAACTGCAACCAAAATAGCCTGCAACATTGAACTATGAGCTTGCCATAGCTACATATGAACCATATCATTCTGATAATGTTTTAATTGCCTTCCTAGTTTTCCTTATAAGTCACTGGCAAGCTAGCAAACTACACAGAAATTCATGGTTTCATCTTTTGACTAAATATAAACTGGATAATCAACGCTTACAAGGCTATCTGCTCTATTCCATGTGCAAACTCTTCTGGGGAAAAACCCTGTTCATTCATTCTACATTCAGTGTTTTTACTAGCCACACCCTGTCTGTTTCTGATTGGCTGGACATTACAGTGAAGCACAGGGGTGTGGTAAAAGTAAGGTTGAGTTTTTGTTATTTTTAATGTTTCAATACCAGCAACATGAAGCCAGGCCACGCAACGGCTCAATTTAAAAATAATGATGTTCAGCACAAGTAAAGCTAGCCTGAAGTACCATGTCAACACACCGTTAGACTGGGTGCTCAGATTGGTAACATACCGCAGCTTTGATTTTTCTCAGGTCATCAACAAACAATTAAATTATGGGATAACTCCCTCTTAAAATGTAATTGTCCCTTGAAACCAACTAACCATTTGAGCACTAGACAGCGCAAAACTCCAGTTTGGTTTAAAATGCTCACAAGGCCCCAGCGAACCCCCCAGCAGGAAGTGATCGTTTCGCTCCAATATGCTTGCATGCTTGCTTTGCTCGCCTAGGGTGGCCAATAATTTTATGTGGTTTTTCTACATCATGGGGGTGCTGTGGCCCTAACCCCCACAATGTTGGAGTGTCACCTGTATAGCATTGGTAACTAAAAGTGGTATGAAAAAGATAGGCTTTTTCATTGAAGAGGGCAATAACTTTTTTTGCGAGTGGAAGTGGGGTGTAGCATAACTTTTTTAAATGAATAAATTAAGCATCAAATTCCATGTTATTTTTTCACTTAGGTTCCCTTTTATCTAATATTAGGTTTTGGTTAACGATCACTAGCATTCTGACAGTGAGTCAACAGAGTAACATTAGCTATCGAGTAAGGCAATTGCCGAGAGCAGTGGATTTTGTTACACAAGATTCACAATGCAGCCCCAAATAGTCATATCAAAAATAAAAACTAAAATAAAATCACAGGTCATATACATTTATGTAGCTAATATTGATTGATGACTAGCAGGTATGTGTTCATAGAAAAAAGCTTAAAAGGTAAGCAGCTAATGTAAGCTAGCTAGCCAGCTTCCTTCCTGCATAGGTTTAGAAGGCAGGCAGCTATTTAGGTCTTTCAACATGTGCAAGTGAATGAAGAGGGACAGAATATTGCCATTGATCGAAGTGGCATGAAGTCTAAAACCCCTCTCTTAGTGATTAGCTAGGTAATGTTACGCTGTTTACCCGACCAGAGTTGGACAGTGAGTCCAAGAGACTCAGCCTCTGGAAAAGAAAAAGGCAAACACTAGTGAACAACATTACCATGAAAAAACAGCTAGCTAGCTCAATCGATATCATTAGCCTATCTTAAAAATTCAGGTTAGATAAGTCTTAGTTTCAGACTGTTTTTCATTTGGTTTTTGATGTTGTTGAATTAGCTTGGGATCACAAGAAAGAAAGCCAGATTACAAATTATCTGTTTGCATAGTAAATTATAAGATGAAATGTAGCTACCATATTATCCTGTCCATCCCAAAATTTACAAATACAGGGGTGAATGTTTCCAAAAGTACCCAAAGTTACAAATAAACAAGTGCATATCTGCAACTCCAGAATTTAGTTGTGTACATAATGTGCACAAAATATATTTGTGGATTGTGTTACACCCATACTTCTTTGCAAAGTTGCATCTATTTTTCCTATCTTTGTCCAAGCATTCACACGGTTGTATCTGTTCTAAACACAGGGGTGCCAAAACTGGACACATATGTATTTGAGGGAAAAAAATTATGAGAAAGTATATTAGAATAGAAAAACATACATTTTTCAAAATGTCTGAGCATGGAATGTAGATTATTTTCTGTTCTTTGTATTGTACAGCATGTTTTACATCAGATGACAGTTATTGTGAAGATTACTATATATAATGATATATAATATTGTTGGGTCATTCCATCAGAAATCAGTCAACTCCTCATCACCTTTAATTTTATTCAGTTTAGTGTACAGTGACTACTACATGTACTACTGACGAATGTAAAGGTCATGAACATCTTTTTAGTCATTTGCTTTTTTTTAATACATGCTGGGTACTTTCAGTTTTGAGAAATGTACAGCCATTTTAAACCCTGGTTACTCTCTTGATGATGTTAAGCAGTGAAATGTATTCATTTCAAACACCAAAACAATGGTTTGGGTTCCATTACAGTGCACATTTTGTGCTAACGTTTTCTTCACAAAACCAAACGACCCATCTTAGTTATGATAACCAAACTGACATACAGTAAATCTTTGGAATGTCAATTAAAGTACATGTATGCTGTGAACATGGTTGTGTTTCCTTTTTTTTCTTATATTTGACCATTTAAATAGAAATTTAGGAAAAATACCAATTGTGTTTTGTATTTGGTGGGCGGTATTAGCATTTTGGATCGGTGGTATGTGCATTAAAGCTCCTCTTTGTATCTGTCGCTTGGTACCCAGGGTTTTTTTTTTTTTTTTTTAGGTGTATGGAGATTCATACTTGAAAACGGAAAGCATTGTTTGCTGACACTAAGTATCTCAAATCAAAGATAGGTTTTTGTTCTCTAAGAGGCCTTACTGCACATAATATCTAAAGGAATAATGCAGCTTCTGCATCGCGAGGCCTTGCAAATATGGGAAAATTAATTGTGCTATTTAAGGTTCCACATTGACTTGTGGGACGAGCTACGTCTTCGTTCCTATGTAGTTTAGAATGAGTTGAAACGTGTTACTTTAAGTTAACAAGTAAATGTTGTAGATATATATGCAGTTGTTTTGTTTATTGCCCCCTTCTTTTGATTCCATGCTTATTTATTTTCAATGCATGCAAGTAATATCCATATATTCTTTTTATTTAAAGGGTATTTAATGCGGTGAAACCTTTTTCATGACGATTGAAATGTCATTTGCTTGGGAAAATTCGTGTGCTTTAATGTTAAACTGGGATGTACGTTATATAGACTTTAAACAGCTGAGCGAATTGTGTCTGTTTTGTTTTCAAAACACCCGACAGACACCTGTCTGTTTTGTACAAAGGCGTTCTTTAATGACATCACAAATAAAAAACAAGACTGAATGCAATATATTTGTGTAAACGAACAGTAAGAGACAGCGCTTTGTGCCTTGAAGTTATTGATTGGTTTGTTTTCTGACAGTAGCAGTAGACGTTATAGTCTTACAGACCCTATAGCTGTACGCTGTTTAATAAAACAAACGAATAAGAATATAAGGGTTGCAGTAAAAGTGGTTTTGCCGTAGCATGTCATTTTCTCATATCAAATTAGATGTGATTTTTAGCCACTTCCCTTTTCTTCTCGGTTTTGTTTGATGGTGCTCAGCCAGAAATGGTTAACATTCTCATATAATGATTATATGCAAAAAGTACATTTGCGCTTGTTTGCACAAGACTAACACACACCAAAAATAGCATAGGTACTACAGCGTTTTACGTATCTTATTAATATGTAATCGTATTGATTGTCGTGTATACATTTACAAATACACAGGGAAAATATTACATTACAGAAACCGGAAAATATATGGTGAAGGAGAAAAAGTCTTCAGAGGTTTAAGAAACATAATGTTAATACGGGGTGTTTTCTTTTTAACAGAGTCGAGACAGACGAAATCGAAAAGAGGAATTCATCCGCACGAGTAAGTAGCATGTTTGAATCGTGTTTTGCTATTCAATACCAATTATTATTTCACCTTAAAACCTTTCACACTCCAACACTTTCACGCTGCCACACTGCAGTGGTATTACTGAGCTTTGCCAGAGGGGGCAGTGTTCCTCGATAATAGCCGAGAAGGCAATAAAAACCTTCTGCAGAGGTTCAGGATGCGTCACATTTTGTCAACGCTGTTAAGGCAGTCCAACAGATAAATTGTACTCTTACGTTCAGCAATTTCACATCCTTGCAAAAGCTAAAAAAGGCAGCACGAGGAAAGCATGTTGAGTTTGTTGATGAATTATATTGATTTACGCTGTCAGCGCTGATTTCTGTAAAGCTTACTTGTACACATTTAGCTTTGAAGAAAGCACAAAATGTTGCGTACGTTAAGACTACGAGTAACATTTGTCATTATAATTTCCCACTGGTAATTGTTTGACCTCAGTTTTCGGATCAATTTCATAATCATATCTGAAGAGTCATTATAACGGTGGAGAGCACAGACAAAATAGCCACTCAATAGATTGAAACATTTTTAAATATGCAGTATGTCTGTGTAAGATGTATTTTTTGTTCAAATTATAGTTGATATTTAAATACTCAAAGAACACTTGTATGAAACTGTTAATCCACGAAGTTCACCTGTTTTCGTCGTGTAGCTAACATGCAGTGCTAGCGATGCTTGTGTAGCATACTGTCGCTAACTTTAGGATGTTTTGTCTGTTCTTTGTTTCTACGGTAAAACTATTTGCAACTAATACAAAAATTAAAAATTTTAATGTTCGAACAATACTATTGGGTTCACACCTGCGTTTCGTTCGATGATTAGTCTAGTTAGGTACACAGTATTTGTCTTCGCCATTTTCAAGATATGAATTAGCTCCGAGTGTTGAGAATAATTAGATTTCTTTTGATTCATAAATCGACAATACGGATGATGTATGGATAGTCTTCAATGGTGGCAACTTAAGTGTGTCAGAACATAAGAGGTCCCTTTGTCCTTGTCAATATTCAGTATGTGAAGTAAAATGACATACAGAGAAAGGCAGTGCAGCTGCTTCCTGTGTGAGATACTGACACTGATTACAGATTGACATCTTAGAGACCTATGAAAGAAAACAGCTGGGAGAAAGTAACTGTTCAGCAAAGCAGTTTTCAAATTATTATTATTATTATTATTATTTATGACACAGTAAATAATAATAATAATAACAATAATAATAATAGTGAGGCCGCTGCTTTAAATGAACCGAGGTCAAAATTGTAATAGCATCCAAGTCTAAATGCATAAATGATTACATTGGTGCATTATTATTATTATTATTATTATTATTATTATTATTAATCGTAGTAGTAGTAGTAGTATTGCTGTTGTTGCTGCTGTGGGATAATAATAATAATTACTATTATACTGTAAGAATTCTTTTCTACTTGTATCATTGTCATTACATCATCGTCATGAAATTTAATTACTGCTCATTGCTAGGTAGTTTTGAAAAGAGGCCAAAGAAACGAAATGCTCTTATGTTTAGATCCTTGTGCTTGCATGAATGGTAATACGATTATAATTCAGTAGTTAATGTTCCACTTATGAGCCAATTATGAAAAAGAAAACTGACAGTTCCTGGCAAGTTATCTTTGCCACAAGTGTTTGTTAACCGCACTTTCAATTGACTTGCACTTTCAATATGTGCTGGCTCAGTTCACCCTAAAGCGTGTCTCATAGTACAAGCTGTTACAACACAAAAACGAGGGAACCCTGTGATTTATGGCAAAACACACTTTGTTTCTTTTCAGTCCTAAGGGTTATAAACAACTATTCAACAAAGCACTCTTCGTCCCTTGCTTGGTTATTATCAGCTGTCCAAAGTGGATCATTTCACTCATAGAATTGATCAGCGCCTAAGACATGCTTAATTTAATCTTAAAGTACGGAATTATTGGAAGTATCAAAAACCCAGCAAATTTTTTACAATGTTTCTTAAATGTTCGTAAATGTTCAACAGAATTCTTATGAGCGCACTCTAGCAGGACCAAATTTACTCTGTCAGAAATGAATCAACACTTAGAGTTATTGGCTTATAATTTTAATGTATAAAACTTGAAACATTAAGGCTACTTGTTAAGTTTTTCTACTGAGAAAACAACCATTATGAGCCTCATTGGATCTTTCCGGACCGTAACTGTTATCTTAAGTTATTAGCTTCTGCTCTATCCCCTTGAACATTAGCCCCACTGAAATCCGACGGATAAAAACTAAGCATTAACAACCGCACTTAGGCAGGTTATTTCGTGCCTGTGTTAATTTCAGTGTTAAACATAACTACACGGTTGGAAAGTGCGGTCTTGTCTCCAGGAATTACTAAACTAATTAATAGTTAATTGAGGATCACATTACTGTAAACTTAATTAGTGTTTATAGTTAGTAAAATAATGGCGACCGCCCAGCTCACCATCTCTTTGCATCACCTGGGATTTTTTTTTGTCTCACAAAATTATCAAAACTACCTGGTTAAAACATTGCATGGAAACACACATATCAAACGTAATGGCACTTGACTTTATTTGCCAGGTTGTTAAATTGATTAATTGTTAAACAGAGGAATTTCCTACCATTAAATCTCAAAAATATTAATTTGAAACACATACTTTTGTATCCAAATAACTTGTTTCAATTATATGGTGTGTTTGTGGGCATGTGTCTGTGTGTTTGTGTGCGCGCGTGCACGCTCGCTCGCTCGCCTACACTACATATTGTAAGTAGGCTTTTTAAACATATATATTCTCTTCGGAAGTTGGTTTAGGAAAACATGTTTTGTATATTTAAGCATTAACTGAAATTGTAGTATGAAATATTCATTTTTAAAACGTTTATTATTTTGCATAGACACATAGTATGCATCTTTACAGAACGAAATCGACGCATTTTCCTTTCCTGGCCTAAAATAGCATGTGTACAAAATAGAATTCAGCAAAATGTCGTGAAAAATGATATTTTCATATTTGTGTGAAACAATCTTAATTTGAAGGACACCTTAAAACACCAATAGCCCCCGAGCTTTAACATATCGCTGCCTGATAAACTTCTATATAACAGAAACTGGACACGATGAAGAAAAAAAAACTAGTGGCGTGGTTACGTTAGTCTGTTTAGCCTCAGCTGTTGAGGATCTTATATTGCTGACTCGCACTCTATTAGTTCAGTAGTATTCGTTGTCGCAATTTGTAAAAACCTAAGGAGACGTCGCCTAATAGCAGTAGCAACAACAATAACAGCAATAATAATAGTAATAATAATATAATCTGCTGAGTATTGTTTATTAACAGGCGGGAAATATTACAGTCACATATATGTAAATGGCTGTAGTAGTCATTGTAACCTGCTTTGGGCATCCTTTGGAAGTAAAAGGTACGAGCGCCTACCGAGCCAAGATACGTTGCAGTAGTCCCCGGGTTCTCCGGACTTGTAGAGTTCATGAACTGGCTATGTCCTGGTCATAAAGATCCCTGATATAGATTCACTTTTTCACAGGGGCCACATAAAGGGCAAGGGATGGACTCCATGGGGGTGTGGGGAATTGGGGGAGGAATAAGTTTTCCTGATGGGTATTTTTAACAGTATAAAAAAGGAACGCAACACGGTCACGCGCAAACACACTCGCATATAGTACAAATATCGATGGAAATGGCTTGCCATTTTCTAACATAAGAACATCAAATTAGTTGGCCTGCGGGCTTCATTTTTCTAGTACTATGTTATAACTAGTTATTGAACTAGGCACAAGATCTAAATGGCATTTGTGTGGAGACAAATTTCGCTGCTGTTTCCTCATCAATAACTCCTTGGCAGTGAACTATTGGAACGAGTCAAACGCTCGAGGTGAAACGTAGGTCAGCCTGTCTAAGTAATATTAAAATGCGCCCACGAGAGAGAGCGACAGGAAAGTGGGAGTGAGGGGGTGGGTGGAGGGTGGGGGCGCGGGGTGGGTTAGGGGGTGGTCTACATTTGCATGTATTTTCAACAAAGAAAAAAAAAACTTTTGTATTTGAGCCAGCGGTCGTGCAGAGTTCTTAATTATAAGAAGTATTATCGAGCTACATTTTCAGTCGTGTTGATAACAAATAAAACCCGCTCTTCCAAAGCAATAATTGTGCAAAAGGTGAACCAAGATAGATATCACGTTGACTTTTTTTGTGTTCATCGTCTTGTTACACGAGTAAAATGTAAGCTAGCATTTTCATGTTCCCTGCACTCGTCCATTCCTCGCCAGATACAACGCCAGATTGATCTTTCACGAGGAACAGGTTACCTAACGGTCAGTATGCTAATGACCTGCACAATAAACCCCGAGGAACAATGGAAAGTTATTTTTCATGTCTTCTGTCAAGCGGGTGCTTTGTATCTTCCGTGTTTGTGACTGAATATTTATACCTTGGGGGCACTTTAAAACTTGGGATGATTTTGTAAGACAAAGTATGGTTTTCTTTGCTAATTTATAATTTTTGACGACACAATAGTGCCTCTGTTTAACACATTTTTGATTTTTTAACAGTTTCAGTTTTCAGTATGCGACTCTGCCTTAGATTTTTTTTTTTACTTTTTATTTGTGAGTGTGCATGTGTGTATGTGTGTGTGTGTGAGAGAGAGAGAGAGAGAGAGAGAGAGAGAGAGAGAGAGAGAAGAGAGAGAGAAGAGGGGCTCTAGACCATGGGCATGGATAGTCAGATTTGATTTATATAACAGTATGGGGTAATCGCTGTAAATCATTTCTTAGTGTTTGTGGAATTGCTCACATATTTTTGAGTAATGTAAAGATTTGAAATGACGCAGGAATTAAAAATGTGTAGCTTTGCAAACTGGAATCCATTATGCTTAAGAGCAAAAATTCATTATTTTTGATATATTGTACGCTGAAGTATCTATGCTCTTATTAAAAATGTGAGTGTTTTGCATATAAATTGGAGGTGTTTACATAAAAAACAAGTACAGGTGATATACCGAAATTTAGGTTAACTTCAGGCCCTTCCCCCTTGGTTACTTAAATCAAAAAACGTTAGTTTTACTTGAGACATCTTTGCATTAAGAGACAGCTTTGCATTAAGTAGCCATTTCACTTTTCTTTTTTTTTTTTTTTTTTACAAATTTCGGAACATTTGAAATATTATACGAAACATGTTCATTTAGGCTATTTTCCAAATGTACCACTTCTAGCCGAGTATGTTACATCCCATACTTCAGTGGCAAGGTGATTAAGCTATTGTAAGAAACTGGTACATCTTGACAATTGGGTTTGGCAACAATCACATATAGGCAGAAAGAGTGTTATAAATCGTCAGTGTTTTTCTGTGCTTGTCCCTAACAAACAAACAAATAAAAAATAAATTTGGGAAATGTATATTTCTCTCTCCACGAAACAATAATTGTAGCCTGTACAGGGCCTACGAAAGGTGCGTTCATGATTGCTGTGATAGATTCAAGCCTAATTAGGTTTTTATGTTTCTCCTATTAATACAACACCACCAGTCAGCCTGTTTTTAAGAAAGCAGACAATAAAGGAAAAAGGCAGTGTGTGTTTGAAATGTTGTCGGAGTCAAGACAAGCAAATGTCTTTTTTTAAGTTGGTTAATTAGTTCAGAGCTCACCAAGTTCCTTCAGTGGGAGAAATGACAATTCATACGTGCATGGGGTAACATCGTCTTGTGTTTGCTACTTCCGAGGAATTCTGAGTATCCTATGACTTTAAGTCGTCTATATGTACCCTGTAGAACCGAATTTGTGTGAGCAACTAACAACCGCAAATTCGTCTCTACGGGAATACATGGGCGATTCCAGTGCCACACAGGTGACAAGTTCTCAAAGCGACTCCAAGCACTTATGTGCTCGTTTCCTTAAGGGTCCCATCTTTTCACACTAAGCGGAGGCGCCTTCACTGTATGCCACACTCCCGAGAGGAAGCGGTCAGAGGCATAAACACATGTACATGAATTATAACTGTACAACCACAAACGCACATGACCCGCGCCGTTGTAACGGCATATTCGCACAGGTTCGTGACGCTGGCTGAGTGAGGTAATATGAAAGGACTGGAAGGCCGTAAAATGCAGTAAGGAGCGGGGATCACACAAAGTGATTGATTTACGGCTTTTTACAGCCCAATAAAACCCTAAAACATTCAGCCAAAAGCCGCCGACATAGTCGGCTCGCGAGAGTCTAATAAATAAGCCATGAAATGCTAACTTCACGTTGTCATTTTTATTATAATCCAATAAAACGTGGCAAAGCAATGATGGCGATTATTTACAAAGTGGAGGCGTTTCTCTGCTTTGGCTCTCGACGTTACATTAGGCAGGGAGCAGCATCCACCGCCTATTTCTTACGTCCATAGGGTATCTGTGGTGGGTCACTTATCTAGAAATAAAATCCAACAAGGATTATACAAAGCAAGTATTATTATCATTATGATGATGATGATTACGATTACTATTATTATTTGTGTTGTTGTTGATGATTATGTTATTATTATTATGTGGTGCTGTTGTTACAATGGCTAATGATAACGAACTGCTAAATGAAACTTTCTCTGACAACATCATCCAAAGCATTTTAAAATATTACAAATATGGTGTAGTTATGGCAAGGTAACTTGACCCTCTTTAAGCGGATACAATCTCCGCCTCGAGGCTCGACGCTTACACATTGTTCAGTATCAGTGTTACACTCGTGCCCCTCTTCTTTCCAAAAATGTCAAACTTTGGATGTAGTTTTTAAATCTATAAGCACCTGATAGATTATTTGAAGAGCCTTCTTTCTTTCAGCACTCGTTTTGCCAAACTTCTTGCTCGCATCCTTCTGTTTCCAAGCCCTTGGCTATTGTTTTTCCACCAGTATATTAAAACAGCAGGACTTTCCAACCAAATTCCACAATTTCAGTGTCAGTATGGTCGTATCTTTGAATGGGCTGCAGGGTGGGCCTGGGTTTTTTGCATTGGAAGCTCACGCTAGGGACCTTTGCTGAAGTTTTTTTCTATTTTCATATGTCGAATGCAAGTGTTCCATGACTATAAATATATTGATCTCAGGGAATTAGCTGTGGTTTTAGCTTAATTTCGTTGTTTTCTCTTTGTATGACAAGGTATGACGCAGTTTGGTTTCAATTGATCAAGGCAGGGAAATAAATCTACTCCGGTCCATGGAGTTTGATCACATCACTCTAGCTTTTTTTTCCTGTAGTCGGAGTTAGTGAAGCAACCTGTGCCCGCTGACGCCTCCGATGCCCGTCTGCCCTTTGCGCAATCGTAAGGACCTCCTTCTCTTTCTGTTTCATTCCATTTTTATATACAATTATAACCCAATTACCAATGTGACTGCGTCCCACTTTCGTAGAATACATCTAGAGCACGACGGGCGCATCCATACACAGGCACACACATATACACGCACACACATACACACACAGTACCCCACATACATAGACTGAGGGAGACTCGCTTCCACTATGCAAAGAAGGGTACGTTGCGAATAAACATTTGTTTCCTTATCCGGGGACTGGCTCGCAGGCTGCTATTGGACAACTGCATCACGTGGTAAAAGTAACTTTACAGGGTCGCTCGCAAGTAGGAGGGCTTTATGGAGCAGAAAAACGACAAAGGTAGAAAAATTATTTTCCACTCCAGAAATTAATGATCATGAGCTCGTATTTGATGGACTCTAACTACATCGATCCGAAATTTCCTCCATGCGAGGAATATTCGCAAAATAGCTACATCCCAGACCACAGCCCCGAATATTACAGCCGCACGAGGGACACTGGCTACCAGCATCATCACCAGGAGTTGTATCCTTCGCGAGCAACCTACCAGGAGCGCCAATATAGCTGTGCAAGCATCCCCGAGCCTCATACCCAGAGAGGGCACGGGCTACCCCATTCAGGACACCTGCTCCCTGGGAAAGCGCAAACAGCTCCACGTGAGCCCCCACCGTTACCCACATCCCCTTCCACCCCACCGGCTGTGCCTCCCGCCTGCATCCAAGCCACCCCGGAGAACCCTAACAGCTCTGTCTCATCCAAGCAGCCCGTAGTGTACCCATGGATGAGGAAAATCCACGTCAGCACCGGTAGGCAATTTATGTGTATTTCTTACTCACTCTCTCCCTCACTCGCGCGTGCTCCCCCCTCTTTTTATTTTACCCCAATCTTCTAACTCGTCCGTGTAACGATGGGAGAGGAGTCTTTGAAACGACACAATTGAGGCGGATTTACGACTCGGCATTAGTAATTACACCCGCCATAAATTTTATGGCCGATGTACTAGTCTGGGCAGCCGTATTGCCATGTGGCTTTCGCTGTTATGTATGTGGCGGAGGCGGGGAAGGGGGGGAAGAGGAAGATGGCACCAAAAAAACTCAATTTTGTAATGTTGAATAAATAATTCAGCGCCTCTTTCATTATGGACGTCCTACTCATTAAGGAGACCAAGACAAGTTAATCTGACGCAATGTAGATGATTAGAAAGTAGCTACACTGTCCCCCCATTCTTCTTTCTATACGACTTCCTTTCATATCTTAACTCACGCCAGTCTTGCTTTTCCTTTTTCTTTCTTTCTCTCTTTTTTTCTCTTTACTTCTCCCCTTTTCCAGTGAACGCCAGTTACAATGGAGACACCAAGCGGTCCAGGACTGCTTACACTCGCCAGCAGGTCTTAGAATTGGAGAAGGAATTCCACTATAACCGCTACCTAACTCGGCGAAGACGCATCGAGATTGCTCACTCCTTGGTTCTCTCTGAAAGGCAGATCAAAATTTGGTTTCAGAACCGCAGGATGAAGTGGAAAAAAGACCATAGACTACCCAACACCAAAGTCAGATCCTCTGCTCCCACGGGCACGTCCTCCGGGTCCAATACGACCTCGTCAGCCGGTACTGTCTCGGCAACCGTGGCTTCTAATACGGTGGCAGCCACCGAGGAACATTTGCGTTTATCCGGAGCTGAACAAGACGAGGATATTACAAGGTTATGAAGCGGACAGTTATTTCGCTAAGGAGGAGGAAGAAGACGACTGATTATTTATGAAACATAAACACACACATACATACGCACACACAAACACAACACACACCTTTTTATATGTATAGGTTGTCTTCGTTGTCTTGTGCGAAAAGAAAGGTTTTCCTTTAAGTCCACAGTTATATAAAATGCATGTTATATAGCATGGATTATTGCGAAAATGCCTACAGATTGTTTACGCTACATATCAGGGTTTATTTATTTAAAATAGAAATTTTATTTGGTGATTTTTAAGATGTTGTTTTGAGGTAAAGAGAGATAATGGCAATTTAACCACGGTTTGCAGACAAAGATATTGCAGGAAATTAGTTTGCTCATTTGCGTTAATACATGCACAATTGTTATATTTAATTAAATTCCTTATTGCAGTTAATTTACTGTGTGGGAAAACGTAATTGAGCTTATTTGTTTTGAAAAATAAAAACGTGGATTCAAGTTATAAAGCTGTGAGATATTTGGCGTAATCTTAAACATAAGATTTAAGATATTAAATTAGGAAAGTAGTACTTTCGTGGTGATAAAATTGTGTTTTAGACTGATTTAAAATGAATATTGTGAAATGCAATAAAAAAGAAGTTTAGTGTATTTGTGCTAAATAGTGCTCAATAAAACAGTGAGTGTCAATTAGCTTCATATACGTTTGGGTCATTTTCATCATATGCCTGCCAGATCACGCTTTTGTTGTGTTTGCTAATGTTATTGCCAAATGTAATAGCTACCTGAAATAAGAACACATCTGAAAGGTTAACGTTTTCGTTAAAAAAAACCTTATTTTGAGACTTAATAGCAATGGGTACCTCAGAACTTTAAAATTCGTTTTGCGAGTGTTGCTGACGGCAACCCAAGTTTATATCACCTCATGGGAATGGGTTGTTTTGACTTCATGACATTTAGAAAAGCGATACTGCAATACCTACAACCAAAAGAGATTCCAGTTAACTTAATTCTAGCCCTTAAACATTCTCCTTTCTACAGTTACAGCCACGAAAGTTTGTGGCGTATACACTCCACTGAATATAATGCTTTTCAGAAAATGAATAAGGCTATATTTATTAAATATATCCATTCAACTTTCTCGTTGATTTTCCCTAGACACCTCTTACATATTTTCACATTTTTACAGTCTCAAGTGTGGTCGGCGTGTACCCATTGTTAAAACGAGGAGGAACGATCGATTCTTAATTTCAAGGTAGATTCACAATTGTGGCGTGAAGGGTGTTGATAGTAGTTACATTTCAAGTGCATTCTATTACTTTTCAGTGAATTACGGGCCAAGGGGTCACGTGTTCTTTAATAGAGGGGTCTGTTTACAGGTTTATTTTAGGTTCCCATAATTGGCATTTTACTGTTTGATTGTTTTGTGTGTGTGGGGGGTGGGGAGGGGGGGACATTTTCCCTTGTGCACTATCTAGCCAGTGTTTCCATTCAACTATTTTTTAACCCAGGCGAGCTTTTAACCCACGGAACCCAGATACTTACATACTTACAACCTTCTGTAATACAATTTTTATTCCACTGCACAGATACATGCATATGAAGCAAAACATTTATTTTCATTCCTTGTATAAATTCTGGAGCGGGTTTAACCAACCTACCCTGAAAACCATTGAAATACAGGCACGGAATTACCAAATATCTGGTTTTGTTTATTCTGATTTAGTTATGCTGGATTTGTTTCATTTTTCCAGTTTTTTTTTTTTTTGCTGTGGAACAAAGACCAAAATGTCTCATATTTGAGGGATATCGCTGATGTTTTGTGCAGGTTACCCTTTAAGGTCACCTCGAGACAAAACAAGTGGAACTGTAGCTGCACTGAAAGTAGAGGAAGACATTCAAGATTTAATACTTAATATTTCCATGTTATACATTTTTACAATTGCGATAGCTGGCTGCAGAGCATATTGTATGCAACAATTTGAATTTCATGAAGCGAAATCATAGTATCACATAGTATTACTTTGTGTTACTCTGATAGTTCAACTTGTTTACAATGTTCGCCAAGTAGTTTATGAACCCAGAAGAAAACTACGACGTGCTGAGAATTTTTCGCGCATTAATTTTGATGCCAAAAATGTATTGTCTTCCATATATGTCCATTATTAGGTTAAATTCCTTTTTTTGCTGAATGCACGTTAGATCCAATGAAACTGCTACAGTGTTTGGATAGATTCAATGAATGACAGCTAATAAGATTTCACTGTAGTCTCTCTAGTCAGATTGCTTCCAGATATTTTTCGTATGTTTTGTCATTTGTCACCATGTCGCAACATTCCGGTGGGCCTCAGTGGCTCAAGTGCGGTAGAAACAAAAAAAAATACTTAAACGAACAAAAAGTATAGAAAAAAGTATTGAAGATCATTTTGAGTTCTCCATACAACCGCTTCATCCGAGGAGAAGGTTAACTTGTTAATCATACTCAGCCGGAGTCATCTATTCTTTTGTGTGTGAACATTGGTCGTTTCTGCTCGTCCCCATGTAATAAAAAACTCTGTGCCCTAAATGTAGAAGTGTTTGAAAAATAAAAAGAGTATCATTTTCCAAGTATGTACGTAGCATTCAAGATTAGTCTGACTTGGCCGTGACTTTCTAGAGGTATAGAAACAGTAGGCTCGTAGCTGCATTCTTAAGCCATTATGTGGTCGGACAGCAGAGAGAAATTAATGTGCATGCCACAAACCCAGGATCCCCGCGAGCTCTTTTTACGTCCTGTCGCCTCCGTGTCGCGAGGCTGAAAAGGTACTTTATTGAAATTTCTGACGAACTGCGAAAAAGGCCGGGTTCACTCGGAGGGCACATTTTCTGTGCCATTAGGCTCGTTTCAGCCGGGATGGCCGACCTTTACGGCCCTTTGACCTGACTGGCTCTCTCAACGTGTCTTGTGTGTCCTCTAAGGTTGGCTTTCATTGTTGAGGTATCTTCCATGTTATTAGCCCAAAGGAAACATGACTTAAAGCATTGTCATTCTTCTAGGTAACACGACCAAGAATAAGGTGCTCAGTTGAAATTGTGCAGCACAATATTGACCTTTTATATTAAATTACAAAAAAGAAAATAATTTCATCAATATATAGGAAACCTTATCTAAATACACACGCAATGCAAACAATGGTTATTCGTCCCTGTGTTTAACTATATTCTGAGTTAACAGTGTGTTGTTTCGTACCAGAGAAGAAACTAGATTTTTTGGAGTGAGTCACCTCAGAACCATTCATTATTGAAATTGAAAATGACCCCCTCAAAACTCTGATACTTTAAGCATCCATGTTCTTCTCAGACATTTGTTTAAGACTTTCAAAAATTGGTCACATCTGATTCAAGTAAAATGTCATCTTAACAGCAGGTTATACATTATTCGTTTGTTTAGGTATCAATTTGATGTCCGTTATGAATGTATACCTCTGCAAGTAGGTTGCTTCGCTTGTTGGACTTAAATTATAATAATTAGGGAGTCAATAATGGCGATAGTTACAACAGAAAAAGCAGTAATTCAAAACTGAATCAGACAAGTTTTCATAAGTGGTACTGTTTCCCATAGAATTATATGATATACCGATTAGAGCAGGCGCAAGACCACAAACTTCTGTAAATAATAGTATCACTACTATGACTGTCATAAGAACATGAATGTAACTCTTATTTATGTTGGTGTCGTATATCACTATCTACTAAGCATCCTCTGGGGTTCCAGCTCTGTCACTCTGATTTATCCTGATTGCTTGGAAACGAAAGTATTTTCCTTGTGTTTTTTTTTAATGTAAAAATTGCCAGCTGTTTTGGCTGATGCGCAAGTGAGTCTGTACTTGCTTTGGCCGGGCCAAGCCTTTTCCTGTGCTTTGGATCATATCCTAAATGTCAAAAAGCTCAACACGTTTTTAAAAATGGCTTATTCCCTGTTTAATGTGAAGAAATTATTAATGCACTACATGGCTGCCAAGCGTTTGGCTATAAGACTCAACTGGGTACATTTTTGCACTCAGTCAACATTCAGTAATTCTAACATTAAACGTACAGTAATGGCAGAATTAATATAGTCAAAAGGCTTTTCGGCAATAAACAAATCCGGAGTAAACACATAAACTCGCACTTGTTACTAAGTGCTTCGTTTCCCAGAGATTGTAAGAAACATTCTTCATATTCAGATTTTTGTATTTGAGGAGACTATGGTTCATAGCCTGCATATCGTTTCCTCAGAATCAAACCCGCCCAACGGACTTCCCTTTCCGATATCAATCCCACCCTCCCTCCCTTAGGCAAAGGTATATCTTAATTATACAATTAATTAAAATTTTATTCTTTACAAGACGACATTTTCTATTGAAATGGCTGTACAATATAAAATGTCAATGTAATTACACCGATTTTATAAAAGAAAGAGTGATGTCAGAGCACCTGTTAGTGTTTTAGGGAGGCATTTCTTGAATAACTACAGTGAAATAGAGCAATCACTATGATTAAGATTCAATTAAGATAATCTGATCATTACTTGTCGCAACAATAACATTGAAACGTTTAAGTTAAACGTAATAGGAAATGTAGCACAGAAACTTATCCATTAAAGCACATACCCGCAAGAGGTGTTGATTGTCTGCATTTTTTGCGAAGACTTACATGTCATAAATGTATGGGATACTGCGTTTGTTGCTTGAATCAGTAAAGTTAATAAAACGTTTTATTTCTTTAGTGACGCATCCGTGTAAATTGAAACTTTTTGCTCTGTTGGAAAAATTAAACAGGTCTGTTAAAAGTGAAAATAAAATGTGCTTTCATCGTATTAAATTTATACTTCTGGCTGTCATCTTCTTGTCGGTTTTCAAAAGGCCACTTGAAAAGCTAGACCTTCTTTTCATTTCAAAAGTGCTTGTGTTCTCTTTTGAGCACGTGTGTGAAAATCAGGCGGTTCGTGTTCCATTTTCTATCTGTTCTGATGAGCAAGTTCAGAGGGTTGTATGCCCTGTGCGCTATTCAGTAATTAGAAATACAAGGCAAATTCTCCAGATTCTTTTTTGTTTGTGAAACTATCATAAATATTTGAGGAACCAATGAAGTGTTTACTTGCGGTTTGTGACTGGTGTGGAAAAAGGTCATGACCCTACTTCAGACAGAGTAAAGAATTTAGTTTGGGGCGCATAAGCCAGGAGAAGGACGGAACAGAAGCGGAGCTACCTCGTGACCGCCTGAACTACAATTGCTATAGAAACCATGCGGTTGTGATGTACGTCATAATAGAGAGTCATCCACAAATTCAATTTGAGTATGCTAATACCAATATTAAAGTCATAGTATTGTCATTATCTTGGGAGTGTCGGGACCTTGTGGAGGAATGTTTGTCGTGCAAGCAGTCTCCCATTAACTCAGTGTAGTTGTTTTAGTTATGTATCTATTTATGTAACTTGGCCAATTCTATTTAAAATAGAATCTAAAGATTTGAATTTAAGTAAGGATGTCGTCCTATTCAACACATTAAAAAGTTGTATTAGAGCTTTTAGGTTACTTCTGCTGGTGTAAACTAGGAAGTTAAAGAACACAAGTCTGTGATTGCAGATTGACAGCGCTATAGCCTTAACTCCAACAACTAATTTATGCCATTCAGTTAAATTGGTTTAATCAGATTATAAGTCAAACTTCGCATTTTTAAATGTGATCTATATTTGAGTTGACTACATGACAGTCAAATGAACTGAAATTTCACCGAACTGAAGTTTTTTTACTCCAAGTAAGAGATTCTCAAATTTCTATATCAGTCAGTGATGTTTTCAGTCATGTTGATTTTCAGTAGAGATCTTCATATGGTCATCGTCGATGAATGCCCTTTTATGCGCTTCATAATTATTTCTCTAGTAGAACTACGAGGGTCAAAACTTGATCATTAGATTATAAATGGTCACGATAGTGATTATATATTTATTTAGCTATCAAGTGCCATACCATTATTGATTTTGATACTTGTCTCAACATGCATTGGAATCAAATTTCCAGAACTTTTAACAACTATTCGTAGAGTAAGTATTCAGTCTGTGATTTGATCGTCGCTTGACTACATCCTGTGTGTGAATTAATGAATTATACTGTGACGTCAGGGGTTTCTTCCCCTTCCATTCCCTAACAAGCCAAAAGACTTCTCAATTTTGGCTCAGGGAAAACATAAAGGTTGAATAAACCGACATACAAGCCACAGTAAGTGTTTGACTTTTTAGTGGAACTGGTAGCCGCGCTCCCTCCTCGTCATTTGTACCCTGGCTACATAATTTTCCATCATCTGGTAGCCTATGTTTCCCTGCCATTGATAGCAGCAAAATTGAATCAAAATAACTAATTTAAGTAACATAAAGTTCCTCATTTGTCCAGAAACATTTACATTTACATAAATGATAAAAATGGTTAATGTAGATACACAATTGATATGAAATAACATAGTGGTAATGGACCACTATGCTAATGATAATGTTGATGCCCCCTAATGGAAATCAAATTTAAACTTGAAATCTCATCTTCATACCCCTTCATACCTAACCCTAATAAAATAACTTTCTTTACAACGCACATGTATAAACGCCGCTACATATACAAACTTGTATAACACTGCACACCCGGTTTAGAAACCCATTTTGACTGGTTTGGGACTCTGTGCAATGTAATTCTTGCATTCCAGTGTAGCGTACTGATTTATGGTAGGCTTTAAGCGGTTCCACCCTCCTACCCTCAAAAAAAAAAAAAAAAATCTGGGACCCCCCACACAAACCGGAATGCTGTTAAACATGTACGAAGCATGCTTGAACCATCAACATTCTATCCCCTGAGCCAAAAGTGTGTTCTAGGTATAGTGAGAAACCGCATTAGTCAAAACAACGCCATTATCAAACACTGGAGACTCCTGAGTAAAACCTAACCGGTTTTTTTTTTTTCTTGGTGCCCCCTCCAGTAAAAGCAGTTCTTACTAACGCGGTCGCCTCTGGTTTCAACGTCAGGAAGCCAGAGCTGTATGCAGTTCGCGTAGCCATGCCTCTGGCGGCGGAATAGGAGCTCAGAGTTGAAACAGGGGTCGTCGAGCTATTGTCCAGAAGCAGGGCGGCACTCGCATTGGTCAGTGGTGGGCATGCCATAAATCTCGCTGCTCTCTCATTCAGATTCCCCGGAGGAGCAGATGTTCCTCGTCTTTCTCGGGTGACTGTCTGTGTGCGCGCGTGTATAGCCTGCATGTGAAGCTTGCCTTTGTACTTGTGTATGTACTTGCAAATTTCTGAGTAGCCCACGTTTAATATGATTATTCCAAAAGACGACTTTTCATTGTATGGAATTTGCTGTTACAGCACGACGAGGCTAGGCCGCTCTCTTTTTCAATAAAAAAATCAGGAAGAGGATGATAACAAAGGATAATTTGGAGTATAGACTGAAACCTAGCATGAATTGGAGGGGACACGGGTGAAGACTGGTAACAAAAGACAGTGTTTGCCCGTTAGTAGTTAGAACAGGAGCACAGACTCAGTACAAACAGAGGTGAATTAGAAAGATTTGCAAACCAAGTAATGAATTCTGTAGGGATAGTATTGGCATGCTCATCCTCGCCTGTAAAATATGAATGGAAACAGCCTTGCATTTAACAAATACTGCTTAACAATGATGGAGTGCTCGGCTCTCCCTGCTGCAGATTGTTACAGATGTTATCACCTGTATAGATTGCCTCCATTGGTCATTCCTGATTCACAGACGTGGCCGCGTTTTACCCTTCACGCGACAGTTTGTGAGACTCGGTATCAGTATCAAGCCATTTTAACTCAAACTGGCGATTTAACCTCTAAATAATGAATTGTATTCCATCAAACAGATAATCTGGATAGGCAGGCTGTCTGAAATGAAAATTACATATAAAATTAGAACTGGCTGAACAACTTTCGATATGATCTGCTCTCACGTGTGGAAATTTGTGTGAGGCCGAAATGAGGACTTGTCTTCATTTTATGATTTTGTATTAATTGTGTTGAAGTACTGTTTAATTGTTTTTACTTAGCATTTCATACCTCAATATTAACAAAGGTTCAGGGTAGTGGGCGTGTCAATTGAGGCACAAAGCTATTACCATATATTTCTAATCGGGATAATATACTACTTATGAAGGAAATTAAAACCATGTGAAAATCTCCATCAAAGGTGAAGAAATAGTTATCACTGAGGTAGTCCTCAAGCTAATGTAATCTGTCAGTGATAGGTTACATTATTTCATTACTAAATATAAGGCTAGAGGAACTTTCCGACCCAACTACCATTATGCCAAGATTTCAAGTGACCTCAACGTTCTATGCAAAAATCGTGCATTTGTGTACTAGAAATACATAGAATTAAAACAGGAAAAATAAATTATTGTAACTTAATGCCAAACACTATGTTAGAATAGTATTCTGTATTCATCGCCTGCAGGAGTGTTCTGTCACTTTACAAGGGTCAACTTGGAAAAACAAAATGTGAATACAAGTAAAATGCGATAATTGTAATAGGCCCTAGTTGGGTATTAATGACGTATCGTATCTTATCAGTGCGGTTATTTCATCTATAGTCGTGGCTTTGGGTCAGACCTCTCTTGCCCCATGATGAAGTGTGTGTGATTTTCTTTTTTTTATTGAAGTCTTTTTGGTAGCCGAAACGTCCTATAATATTTATGGGTATTGTAAATCGACACCACGGTCTCAAGTAAGCACAATGTCACAATAAACGTAAGTGACATTAGCAGTGCACTAAAGGAATTCGTTTGAACGGTAATTTTTGTGGAATCATAAGTTATTTTGTATGATCATAAGCGTTTGTACATTTAGGCCTATATTGTGTCTTGGTGACCCTAATATGAATCAATTTGCTTTTGATTGAACGACTGGAGGTGTGCAAATAAAGATTTCATTTTGAACTGATTGCCTTAAGTGAGCCACCGTACATGAACATTAGTGCAGAAGAGACATTCGAAATTTGTCCTGGATCCATTTCATAATCCAATTAAAACAAAACATTGTCTATCATTCCACTTAACAGTTTATAAGTCACAGTGTTACATGACAATACAAGTTTTTGGTACACAAAACAGTCCTGGAACTTTGAAAGACACTACAAAAGTTTCCAGAAATGAATATTTGTCCCGTTCGCTGGAAGTTCCTTGAAAGTTATCTTCAAGCAAAACAAATAACATTGCTCGTGATGTTTTTATAAATGATGTTATAATGTTATAATAATATAATCTGCCATGTCAGTCTCTTTATTCGGAACATATTTAAAATGTATTTGCTACTGTATTTGCTGTCTGTTCAACAACATTTTGGAGTGCCAGTATCGCTCGTATGTAGGAAACCCGGAGAGTTTTTTTTGTGACTGGATTATTATTATTATTATTATTATTTTTTGAACAATTAATGTTCCCCAGATTATTTGGGGAACTATTTCAATATAATGCTATCTCACAAAGAAATATAAACCCATCTACAGCGCCTAAGCGGATTGGAACGTTCCCCAAGGTTGTAAAAACATCTGAGTACAATGAATACAAATGGTTAAGTAATTGGACAAGTGTTTTTATTCTGTTTTGACTACTTGACTATATTTAGATCTCCTTGAGTGAGTGTGTGTGTGTGTGTGTGTGTGGGGGGTTACTCTGTAAAACACAACATTTGATTGGAAACTAAACACATACTTTTGTTTAAGGCAAATGCATATTTCCCATATTTCCCAACTCTAATCAAATTATACCGACGAGAAGGCACACGCTCAGAGCACGTGACATGTCAAAGAAAATGAAAAGCAGAAAGTTGCCGACTCGCGAGATTGTCCTCCACACTACAGAGCCCCTGCACGCTCTGTCGACTGCAGCAGCCTCACCCACCCCCACGCACACACTTTTTTTTTTACTCCGCGTTGTTTACAGCAGTAGAAAGCAATGGAGTCATACATCTTACTCCGACGCTGGCGAGACAGGTCCATTTGTATGCATGGTTATAACCAGAGACTATACCTTTGCCCATTAACGTCCTTTCTTTCGCTCCCGCCTTTTCTTCATCCCCACCAGTTCTAGCGAGCATTATCTGATTATAGATATCTTTAAGACAAGGTGAATTCGTGGCATACGTTAAATGAAATGCATTAAGAATTACCGTAACGAACCCCTGGCTCGTGGGTGTCTTGGTTAATCAATTTGTTTGTTTTAAATTGTTATGAATAGACCTGCAATTATGTCATTAGGACTGCTACTAATTATCAGTGCGGTTGTGTTGATGGCATTTTGGTAAGAACAGCACATTGATTTTGCCTTTCCTTCTTTTATTATGATGCAATTTCGGATTGTTGAATTTTATTTGCTATTTTCTTAGAAGTGAGAGGCATTCGGGTGTTGTATCCATGTTTTCTTGCAGTATCTCGGAAACTGTTAAAGGCGAGGAGAAATAATAAGCGCTTGACGCAGAAAGGGAGAGAGAGAGAACGCCTCGCTTTGCGCGCGAGAAAGAAAAAAAAATGATTTATTGCCACTATCGCAGTTCAAACAGAGTTCAACAGGAATTGCCTCACACTAGTGGATGAGCTAAATGATGGTCTCTCTCAAGTTGTCTCACTGCCTAAGAGGAAAAAATGTACTCGCGCGAACGCTACAATTATTTCCACTACTTATGAACACAACGAGGGCAATAATAATAATAATATGTTATTAATAATAGTATTAGTACATGTATTATTATTATTGTTAGTATTATTAGTGCTATTCAAGAATAATCAGTATTGATGTTAGTGTATAATTCCATTAAGCAAGTCACTGAATTATTTAAGGAAAGAATATTAACACTGAAATATTTAAAAATTAGTAATTTCAGCCATGTTATGTTTTCTACTATATGTCATAAAATAGCAACTTGGGCGTGTCAGGATATTAGAAAGTTAACCATAAGTCAGAAATGCATGCTTTTCAAACAAATGTATGCCAGCTGAAATAACACATTCATGCCCCGTTATTCAACATTATGAGTGAAAGAAGCTGGTGTTCTCTGATGTCAATTTTGGTTTGTTACAGTTTCAACACTGGCTACAATAGCACGACGTCATTAGGTGTGTATTAAATTACATAGATTATTTACTTTTTAAACAGTGACTGAAATAAAGTATATGGTTTCATGTAAACAAATGTGTTGAGGGGATTATGACTTTGTTACTTAGTTGAAACATCAGAGATGGTGGAAATAATGATGCATATTAAAAAATCTTGATCCATAGTATTCTGCTGTGGGCATGTTCTGAAGTGGGATACTTTATGTACAAAAGATATATTGATGATGTGATGTTAGATATTCCTCTGTGATATGAATTATGAATGCTTGCACCTATATTCAGTCTAGAAACAATACAAACTGGCAGTTAATTAATGGGAAAAGTGAATCACCAAAGAAATATGAAAAGATCTTTAAAATGTTCAAATCTGCATTTTGGGACACTTTGCATTGCAATTAGCTGGATGCTTGGTCCACAATATTTCAGTTCAGTGTTTGTCTTAAAAAGGTAAATATTCCATCCTCTCCAGATCAGTATCTGTTCATATTCTCCAAATGTTCAACATTGGTTTTGTTCAATGGTTGCAGCAGGCAGAGAGGAAAGATGGGTTAATATGGAACAGACAATTGTAATGCTTTTTTTTCCCATGGTTCCTTCAGTAATAAAGCCAGCACTATTCAACCGGTGAAGAAAAATGAGTTAAAGTTAAACTCGGCACTTATTACTCTTGCTTTAGTGCTTTTAATCAGGCTTTTTTGCATTCATTTCACCCACAAAAAGGACACACCCTCGGTCTGTGTCTGAACCCCCGAATTAATATGAACGCTGTTAAATCTTTTAACACAATAAGGTGCATTTTATTATATTTAAAGTTGTGCACAAGTAATCTAATCATGAACATTGGGAATTTTATCAATTTTTTCGACCTTTATTCAGCTTCATTCAGTGATATGAATTTATCCATATTTAATATAACTGTTCGAGTATTTATCCCCTTTTGTGTATTTATACAGATTTATGCGTTTTAATTTGCTTTAATTAAACAGATTTTTTTTCAATCTGAATATTATATAATGAATATTAAAATTTGCACCTGGACTACGATTATTATTATCATTATAACGAATCCTTAAAACTGTTATGGCACTTGCAGAGTTTTCGAATGCTAATGTAATTAATATAATGTGCAATTAAAACTGTTCTTGGCATATTTGTAAGGAATATTCTGGTGTATTATTGGTACATTGGTCGCATAACGTGATTTAAACGTATAGTAGCCTAATTACATGCCTTAGGCAAATAAGAGAACACATAGCCTAAAACAGAGTGTAATGGTTTATGTCTATGATATCGTGGGTGTACAACATCACATCATGTTTAAGTCGTTAGCGGTTGAAAAGTTTATTTTAGTTAGGATACACTTGGCCCAATCAGCTCATCGTCTTGATGTGTTTCACGAGGCAATGCGAAAAAAATGTTTGTTAAGAGGGAAAACGTCAGAAGGGGTCACCACGAGACTTCTGTATAGTATACTGCACGAGGGTGAACTAAATTTAAGGATTACTATGCAATGATTTGCGAGTCCTTACTGAAAAATAAAAATGTGTATCTTAGAACGGCATTATTTTTCAAAAGGAAAAAACGGATATCGAAGGTAAAAACACCAACAATCATGAAGAGTCAGCTTGTATTTGTTCTCCATTCAATGAAAACATTTTATGAAAATTCACCTTTATTGTAACTAAAATATTACGAATACAGCTGAAATGTTATTGGGACTCCACACTGCTAATAGCAAAAGGCATTAAGATTAGCTATATAAGCAACATTAGGTTTCTTAGTGACACACTATTAAGGCAATTAAAATGGCTTGTAGTAATATATAGAATCAGTCACATTCATAGCAGTGCGATTGTGTGCGTCATCAGGGTATATATAACTGAAAAAACTCATTTAAACTTGTAAAATGTAGTTATCCATGTAATCTTGTAAAATATAGGTCAACCCATATGTATTACTCATAGGTATTACCATCCATGCTAACCTCCTATAACTTTCCCAACTGAAATGGTTAACAAAGCAACTTATCAAGCTAGCTGAAAGGTAGCTAGAATGCTATCAAGCTGAGCCACTATTAATCAACAAGAAAATACAGAGCATAGTTGAGTACCTATTCAAACGTAGCAGTAAGGTTGTCTGGCTGCATACAATTGTGGGTTACAGGTGACCATATAGCCAATGGTCTGTGACATTATTAGGTAGCTAGCTAATGTTAATTGCAAAGGTATTTGCTGTTAACTACGTATGACGTTTTCTTGAATTTATTCATGACAGCGACTATGAATCCAAACCTGAGATGGGTTACCGTGTCGGTATGGGATGAAAAATGTAGAAGTAGGAGTAGACGGTGTGTTACAATACCACATATCAGAGATTATTGGACCAGAGAAGAGGACATAACCATCAATAAACCTATGCATTGCAGTCTTTGTCAGAGGTCATAATAATAGTTTAAGCTAGGACCTCAGGTGGCTTACATTGTAAGATGTTTGTTTAGGAAGCAGGTGTGAGACTGGGTGATCGAGTCCCAGCCACGCCATTACGAGCCTGTGGTCCATATCAGTGAGGTATGAATTTGTCCAGCCTCACTCATAAAAGATAAGGGTTAAGTCTGTAAATGTTTTAGTCATGTTGCTCTCTAGCGGCCACTCCTGGTTAGCCAGGCTACTGTGGAGGGGCTACCAGGATGTGCTGAATCGTCCAATGACATAGGCAGTATGTGATTGGTGGTGTGTCTACAGGGCGGAAAGGGGCAAGTTGTGGAATTAGGAGACACATGCTTACAGCTGCCTCCTCCAGTGGCATTTTGCTGTTTGAGAGAAAAACGCTTGGTTGAGTACCAAAAAAAAGTGTAGATAATGTAGTAGATTGACTTAGTTGAAGTCAGGGTGAAGAGCGGCAACAATCAAAGACATGTTGATAGCAAATCACCTGAAATCCCTGAAAAGACTGACAGTCTTCGGTGTTGGGTACAGTGCTGTGGTTTGCAATGTGTTATTCAGTTTATAGTAGGACCTTAAAGGCACAAGCCGTAGAGTCACAAACTGGCAGGTCTACCAAACACAGTATAAACCTGGAAGAAGCCTGCAGCCATGCCTTATCAGTCTCGAGCTCTTTTTGTTACTGATACAGAAAAGCAAGCCTTAAACCAAAACAATTCACACTTTCCATTGATAAAAAAGTGAAAAATGAAGCAGCCCGCATATCTAGAAAATGTAGGAATCAAAAGTGCTTCTGGGGGAGGTGGCATGGGGGGCAGTTCCCCCCTTAACATTAATCTTGCTTCCCACCTTCTTTGTCTCCCCCTAATTTTTGAAAGCCAATGTATCCAGATTATTATTATTATTATTATTATTATTATTATTATTATTATAACAGTTATCCTTCATGTAGTTGCATCCAGAACAAATGCCATGTGGAAGAAGATACTGCCCCCCCCCCCACCCCGAATTGGTCTAGAAACACCTGGTAAGAATCCATTGAAAAGCAGATCTTTTTCATCATGAGCAAAACTAACGGTCCTGTCTTATGTACAAAACAGTACATGCTTAATGAACTGTTTTCACATTAATAGACTTTCATTAACAGTACTAGAAGCAGTTTAAGCTTACCAGAGTAGTCAGAAGCCGCCCACTCATTGGTCCATGACTGATGCTACGTCTTTAATTACACCGCTAGCGCGATCCCAAGTCAGCCTTAAATTCACAGTCCATCCCATGGTCCTTTCTAACTGAACACACATGGGTCAGGTTTAAATTCACAGTCTGTCCCATGGTCCCTTCTAACTGAACACACATAAGTCAGCCTTAAATTCACAGTCTGTCCCACAAAACACACATAATTCTTTTTTTCACCTCACTGTTTTGAATAATTCTGTTTTTGAGAGAAAAAAAGAGATGTTATTCTTGCAGTAGCCATTCATGCTACAGGTAAAGCGTTCAGTGAGTCACTCTTCTTGTGTCATTAATATTCAAACATATGCTTTTCATGATTCAAGTGTTATTTGTTGGCTTTGGAGCATAGTTAATGTTCCTTTCATTTCGTGCCACACCACAAGTCTTTCTTCTTTACCAGTTCTGATGTAGATTTGCTTGTTTTGGATCATTGTCTTGCCACATTACCCGGCTGTGATTCAGTTCTGGGATGGATAGCGTAACACTGTCCTTAGAATTCTCTAACACAGACTAGACTGTATGGCTCCTTTGGCCAAGTCCTGATGCAGCAAGGGTCCCTAAACCATGGCACCATGCTTTTGAGGCTCCTAGTGTTCTCATGACATTCTTACTACATTCTCCAGACATAATGGGTCCACCCAAAAAGTTATGTTTTCACTCATCAGAAAATTGTTTCAAAACTGTAGAGGTTCATCCAGGTACAGATTTTTAGCAAACCCAAGAAAAGTGTAAGTCGTAGTCAGAAGTGGTTTGTGCCCAGCTACTCTGCCATGAATCAATTTTATTTTTTGGGTGTGTTTGTGATGGTGGAGCCATGAACATCGACCGAGTTGAGACGAGCATGCGGATCCTTGGATGTTGTTCCCGGGGTCTTTGTGCACTGAGATATGCTTGAGAGGTTTTGGCGGGACGGGCACCCCTGTGATTATCCGCTACTGCCCCAAACGTTCTGCTTTAAGCCAGTATAATTCTGCGTATGGAGCCAAAGAACCTTCCAGATGAATTAGCACCCAAAATCTTTTTTTTATATTCATACATTTCAGGAAAGTACCACTGAATAAGATATTTCATTATAAAAAGGCATTTAACATGGCCATAGACATCATATCTACTTGATGTAGTTGAGTAAATCAGTGACTGAACCGTTAGAACATGAGAAAACATTCTCAGCCAATAACAACCCTACAGCCAGGTCCGTCAGTCAGTCAGGGTACCACTCTAGACCCACCTCTCCGTGGCCTCGGTGAGGGAACGGCCACATTCTTTGCTTCCGTAGCCCAGGTGGCCTTGTCCTCAAGCCGAAAACATTCCCAGCTCGATCCTCATCCTTGCTTTTGAATCCTTATGAACAGATGGCTAAATTAATGCAATATCAACTCCATCGGGAAATTGCGAACACTGTGCTGTTGTGCAGTAGGCACACCAAAATTAAAAACCTGAAGGTGGGTCCATTTAGAAGCCTAGTTTATGCTACAGTGAGCTGCTTTTTGTATTGTAATTAGGTGAACTTGATTGCAAATGAAATCAGTGAAATGTTGACAGTATCTCACACACAGCGCTTGCTTATATTGGCATAGTCAAAGTGTGAAAATGAAGACCTCTGACATCTAGACAAGGGCCCTAGGACCAGTGACAGTACAAATAGCTTGATTACATCAACAATCCACCACCATGTTGCACTGTAGTACGTGTCTTCCGACTGTGTGTTTCCCACTTCTGACACCAAATATTCCACCGTCGTGCATAACAAAAAAGTTTAATTTTGGTCTCATTCAGCCATAATACCCCACTTTACTCAAAGTGGCAATGACATTTGGCAGACTCAAGGCATTTCATTAACAGCTTGCTGTTATTTACATCCTTCCAAACGGGCTGTAGGCCTTGATGTGGCACAAACACATTTTGCTAAATCATACTACATTAGAATAAAAAAAAATTCCAAATGGTTGAACATAAAGCATCTGTGTTGGGTAGTTTGTAGATATGGACCATTTCATCAAAAATCAAACAATTTCCCTTCCAGGCTCTCTCTGATTTTCCATTTTACTTGTGTTACTATTACATAGAAGAGCAACTCTATCATGTGGTATATCTCTTGTGACAGCAGACACCCCAAAACATGGCATTTTTCCAGGTCTCTGATGGGCGGGTATATGTTTGACAGACTCATGAAGGCACAAAGGACCACAGCTAGATGTTGAGTCAGATGTTAAAATTTAGGGCAAAAGAGGCCCTTTCATCCGAGAGGTTCTCCAGCTAATATTGACAAATCTTTCTTGTTTTAGGAGGGATGATAGAAAGTCACTGGAAGATTTTTCACTTTCACTTCACTTGACATCCTCTCTTACACCGCTTGACCTCTGACACTCCCACAGCAAATCTGACCTTGAACTCTGCTTGCGTCCTGATTTCATTAAGTCGCACCCTTGTCCACTTTCGATTTAAGAACCTAGTAGACCTGATTTTTCGTCTTCAGCTGATTGGCAAATAAATGACGAAGTGTAGTGTGAAGTAAAAGTATAAAGAGCAGAAAAATTACTGGAGTAAAAAGCATAAAAAGTACCACAAAGACAAAGGTTCCGATATGGAAAAGATGTACTGGTCCAACCATATGATTCTTAGAATCCCTGACAATTTTTTAAAATGTATTTGGACTATTTTATTTTGCAAATGTCTTTTTTGCTGTAACACTATGATTTATGAAGCACCACATTTTGGTTGCACTTTACAACCTGTATGTATAAGGCCTTCGATCAAATATGTATCGATATTGTATTGATTTAAATGATTTTTTAAAATTTTATTACCCCACATTGACTTGGCATCATGTATTGTAAGATATTAATAAAATATTGATTAATATATGAATGCATATTGTTAACACAAGGTAAGGACAGACAAAGCCACTCAATTAACAGAGAAAGAGTGAAGTTAAGTGGCTTTTGAACAGTGCAGAATTGTTGAGGAAATATTAAAACATGAGTGCAAAGTTGTTGGCCAAGCATTTTCAGTCCTAATTAAATATATGACATAGTGTCTGCTCTATCACTTCAGAAAATGGAATCATTCCAAGTAGTGTTAGACATGCTGTTTCCATGCCTGTGAATGGCTGGGCGTTCTAAAACAGGAAGAATAGAGTGGAGATACAAAGGTGAAAAACACAATAAATAAAAATATATGACATAAATTGTATAGTCATTGGTATTATATATAATTATTAATATAAAATCTGCAAGACCCCATATGCATATAGAACAGTTGACACAATGCCTTAACTCAAAAACAATGATTTAAAACTGCATTTAAAAAACATAGTTATGAGAGTAATTAAAATCTGTGATTCTGTGCATGCCAATACCATTACTATGGTGATAATAATTGTTGCTAGGATGGCCAGACTGATTTCAAAATCCCAAGCCAGAAGTGATTTGCCAGAACAGCCAAAATAAAAGTAAGTACCATAAACAATGCGTATTTTGGAGAACCCCCAAAAAAAAAAAAAAAAAAATACCACCAGGCTTTTTTACAATGCAACCAATAAGGAAATACAGATATAATTGCTTCCTCTCATTCTTCACTATTTTCACGTTTTTATTAAGTTTATTCGATTTTATGACAGATTGGCAGTTAATTTTTTATTTGCACAAGTCATATTATCAATATAAGTGACCAGACAAGTCAGCATTTGGCTGAAAGGGCCGAGCTGCCAACGGTAATCTAATGCAATTACATTCCGCAATTCAGGGAGCTTCATTATTTTCATTCAGATGTTTATTAGCAAATTTGGCCCTTAGGTGGGAAATTCCAGCCGAACTCCGTGAAGGTTGATGAGCGGGGAAATAAATATTTCGAGTGATTAATTGCAATTACGCTCATCTGTGTAATTACGCGATATCGTTAACTACCTTCCTTTGGCTGCAGCTCAAGAGATAAAACCGAGACAGTGAATGGGGAGGGGGTGGGTCTTTATAAAACCCGGGCTCTCTGCTGCCATTTGAAATGATTTATGAGAAATGCGCGTTACGCTTGAGATTAATAACTCACTGCTTTAAGATGCGTTGATTTCAGGCTTCAGTTCGGATTCGGGAACGAAGCATTTAGTCATTGATAAACCGATTGGTTATTGACACCAGGACCAATTCACTAATAAACGGAATAGTCATTGCCATAACAGGACTGCTAAACCGATTCTCACACCAACTGCAATGGTATTGAATGCATTACATATTAAACCCCAATATTAAAGAGATACTGTATAAGTACCGAGATCAGTAACTCAGCTGCAGTTATTTTATGCAACAGTTTCAATTCAGTAATGTAGGATATACATTCATCGATAAGATCAATTGCAACATTTTGACATTGACTGCATTATTTATGAAGAACTAATATATAGAATTAATCTGACCCAAATGTAATTGAGTTTAGGCTACCAATCCTGTTAGTACACAACACTCCTCTATGTGACATGTTTCCTTAAAGTAAAACGTAGTGGATTTATTACATAACATGGTGTTAATTTAGTAAGAACATGTTCCAATTTTCTCTCTGAACAACCTGACAATTAAAGGGTCAGCTAGCATATCCATATCCTGTTTAAATGTGTATAACTGGACATCTCAGATAAAACTGAATTCTGTAGCGTTTAATCTTTTGCTTGTTGCATTCTGCTGCGTACCCAAAGCTGCCGTGTTTTAGCGGATCAAGGCACAGCAGTATTGCTTAGGGAGCTGAGTTTGTGACCCCAAGGATCTAGGTTCCGTTCCCAGGGTGGATGTTGGTATTATGCCCTTGAACCAGGCACTTAACCCAAACTTTCCTCTGTAAGTATCCACCTGTATAAATGGGTGGTGTGTAAACTGCGTAACTTCTTTTTGACAAGAGTGCCTGTTGAATGTCTACAATGTAAAGGAGTTTCATAACTACCTTAATGGTGAAGTAAGATATTATGCCCCATGTTAACATGCATATAAATACTAGAGTGGCAGACCCAATGGTTGAGCTTTTTTTCAGACCTGGTTTGAGATCATGCTCATGTAATTAAAACATTAATTCCAAATACACAAATAACTTTTTTTCATTGTGGAAAAAATTTACAATAAACATGAAGCTTCTTTGAGCTGAAGGCCGACAGGAAGCACTAACAGCGACAGCCAAGCTGAGGAAGGGCGGGCCAAACAATCACAGGAAGGCAGCTGTGATTTGCAGTCCCTATTTACAATAAAACCAGTATGAGCAACCTGCTGGTTTTACATATAACATGGTGACTTACAGATGGTCAGTAACAGAAAGGAAAGGGAGAACAGAGGATCCTCCAGCTAGTGAAAAACATGGGCGTTTGCTGTCAACCCTCCTGAGAAAACTCTCCTGAGCTTCAAAGGAATGTCATGGGAATTCTGGGTACAGAAATGGGTATGAGTGGACAGGTCATTTTCAATGAAATTATGCTGAGAGCTGGTCCAGAACGTGTCTCAGGCCTATTTTGTGTATATATTGGATTTCCTCGGGTCTGTATATGAATGAAACTCCCCCATAGGGCGGGTTACCCTGGTCATCTGGCTGGGCCCAGCCTACCTTAGGCTGCCTTTAGAATCGGGCCTACTGTTCATATCTCCATACAGCAACAGGCTAAGTTATTCATTCACACACCCATGTAAATGCACACACACACACATACACATACTCACATGGACACACACTCCATATGCACACGCAGAGTGGTGAAACGCTCAGCTCTCTTTGCTTTTAATTTCACACCACTTCTGCATTCTGCATTATTATACATATTAATATGACCCATTTTCAAGGTGGTTCACACAAATTAGTATGCAATGAGTGGTGGAACAAAGGAAAAAGTCATTAGTGCCAGCCATGTATCACTTGACAAAGGGGCTTGCCTATATCTATTTCTTTATTAATTTAGATATGATTATCTTTTAGACAGTGCAAAATCTTGTGTCCTCCTCTAGCTACAGTGGTCTTATTTTAACATGAAAAATAAATTCCTTTTATACTTTAATGAAACGCACCGAGCCTCTTCATGAATAACCTATTTGTATAATGCTGCACGGAGGGTTTCGGAGTAGTGTTTTTAAACAAATAACCATGGAGGATGAATAAATATGCAGGCATGAGACATCTAATTAAAAACCGCGCCGAGCTCCACAATGGTCAGTCATTTAAAATGAGGCTTATAAGTGACTAATGTATCATAATAAAGGAATCAGGAAATGACAGCAGTGTAGCATAATGGTTAGGGAGCTGGGCTTGTAACCCCAAGGTTGTAGGTTCAGTTCCCAGTGAAAGTACTGCTGTTGTACCCTTGAGCGTAACCAACCATAGTGAATATCCAGTTGCATAAATGGGCAATGAGTAGACATACAAACTATATGCTGCTGTGGATGAAAGTAATCCCTAAATGTATAAATCTAGGAGGGGAGCATGTCTGTCTTTTTAAAAACATGGGTCCATGAGGTCTCACAACCAACACAGTGTTGTCCAGGAATTCTAATATGGGAGGTTTTTCTTTATTGCTTCATGTCTCTTGTTGATGATGTCATTTACTGGCATAACATGAGACATAAAACTCATTAAGTATTCATACTTCCCTTATGTGTAACTTTTATTACAGCATGATAAAATCAATGAGAAGACTGACAAGTCAGTGATCCTAAAGACACCGGTTCTTAGACAGTTCTTGAATGTGTCCTCTGTCGCCACCTTCCATCATTGTATGAAATATCTCAGCTATCATGCTTTCCCCACAACAAACGTTCATTTAGATTTGTGTGCCTCAGCTTCACTAGTCCTCTGCCCTATCAACATCTGTGAAATGTTATGCTATGATGGAGAAGCCAGTGCCATGATCTAGTCCATATTGTGCTTCTTGCCCACGGTTCCCTTAAGCCACAGTCCCCTTGTTTGGTCTTGGTCTTTTACCTAAGTGATCAGAGTGTTGGTCCCTCTGGACCTGGACACCTGATTGGTTAACAGACCTACCATTCAGCTACCCAGGAATGAAACATGGGCGGGCTCAACTGTACAGAAATGCAAAGTTACTTTAAAGGCCCCTCCTGGTCAGAATCACATTTTCCTGCATTTTCCAAGGCAGTTGCACATGGAGGTATCAACATTAACATACATTCATACCAGATTTGGTTGAAGGATCAAAATTGGAGTTTTGTCTAAATTCACTGAAAATCACTGAAAATCTGAACAAGCCCACCCACTTCTGGAAATACATCATGTCTTTGATGGGCACTGGGATCTACTCTCCCAACAAATTGTTATGAAGTCTCAGCCCATGACAGAAAAAAAAGGTAATATGAGAAATGTTTTTTACCAGACACTTTATATCTGCTGGCTATTATTTTGATAATCTCAACAGTGTCTGCTTGGGTACTGTAACGACTGTTTCAGAATACAATATTTAAATGTACACAGCCGAAAGTATACATTTAAGAACACCACTTAAAGGATTCTATTCTGGGTCCAGTCTTTAAAAAACAGTTTTAATTCGACCCTATTTTTTCTCCCTTAAACTTACATTAAGAAGTCAAAGTTTGGATCATTGAATTTCATTTTACACAGTTGGCCTAGTTTCAGTGACCAGATGTCCACACTTTTAGCAATAAGGACTTTACTGATTATGCCTGCCAGTCGGTGATGGAATCAATAAAAGAAGATTAATGCTTCCTCAAGGAATCTTTTCTCATATAGCGCAACACATAGAATTAAAGCATTAGATGATCTAAATGATTTAAAATCCTGGCACGTGAGTATGGAACATTTACTGTTCATGGCATGCTTAGCTTTATATGACATAATACAGACTTCAGAGTGTAACTCATCCATCAAAAGACATTAAAAACGCCCAATTAAGAGCAAATGACGGGTTATTACAATTCAGCGGTTTCAATTGTGGGTGGGAAAGAAAACCAGCGTACACAGTCGGTCCCCAGGATAGAGTTTGGGAACACTGTACAGGATTGAGGTCGACATGCCCCTAGTGTAAATTGTAAACAAAGAATTGTACTTTTCTAAATCTATTTTACCACCATGTTGTTGCAGTTCTTCCTTAGTTAATGGAAAAGGAAAACACTGTCTCAGATGCTATCCTACAAATGATTGATTGGGTTCTACTGACTGAGAAGACCACTACGTGTGGATATCGTTACCATCAAGCTCCTCAAAGCATTGGGCAACTGCAATATAGAAGTTATAATAGCTTTCTGTAAAAAAGTTATGCTGAATTTTTTTCACTGACAAAAAAAGATGTCTGGAGCAGGTCAAACAGGATTTAAGAACATGGTTAATTTTGCCTGGTTATGGGGATTGGTCCGCTGAACTGGATATCCTTCCAGTCCTCTACATGGTGTCCTCAATCCTCATTCCAATGTCATACTCCAACCTCTCCTGATCCCATCTTCACTGTTCCAGAATACATAAAGTTTTACTTTTAAGCCTTAGGCAGGTGAAGGTGTTCGTTTTGCCGATCCTTGTTCTACCTTCAGATTTTATTATCGGTCTTGTATCGGGTATTCTTTACTGTGGATACTGAAATGCAGGTGCAATGTCCAGGTGTGTAACTGCACTTCTAATTTAAACAGTGTACCCCTGCCTGCTAAGAGAATGGCCTGGGAAAATGACCTTTTTATGGACCTTTTATTCCTTTTAGATGACTTATGTCAACCCATGGGATTTATTCCTCAAAATTCTAAAAAAATAATAATATTAAGAAGGGACTCCAGAAATGAGTCCTAATGTAAGATTGTTCCAGCCCTTTTCACATTTTGGCTGAGGCCAGAATTTGCAGAATTCTGGGGGCCATTCTTTTTTCACAAATAATGCAATGTCTGGTGGGCCCTCTCCACTCTCTTTGGAACCGACCAAATTAATTTGCACTTATCTAAGCCGTAGCTGGGTTGCCTGGTCTTTTGCGTTTTGTTAGCATGTCGCTCAGTGCAGTGGAATTGTAAGATAACAGATTTGTTGTGCAGCATCATAATATTTTGAAAATTTACTGAGAAATTAAGACTGCGAATACATTTTCAGAAAATGGATACCATGTGTCACATCTGTGAATCGTAGAGGGCCTGGTCTATTCTTCTTTTTCTTTACATAAGGTGTACAAATAAAAAGAAATAAAAAATATTACAACATGGAGTGACAATAATCATCCAGTACCATTAAGTAACATCAATCTCGCCTTCTACGGAAATGGCCGCTCCAAAATCATGTCAGGAATATGATTTCCATATCAGTATTGACCTGAACCACCAGAGCCTTCACAATTTTGTCTTTCTGCTTTTTTGTGTACTCTGTGTAGTTTTGGCACCTCATGTGTATCTTACCTGTACACTGTGCTTGTCTGTCATTCCCCAGGTAAACCAATCAGGAACTATAGTGGAGAGAATCCAGTAATCTCAGCAGTAACTGGCAGAGAAGAATACGTCTAAGAGATGCTCTGATTGGCCAGCTGCTGAAGAAGAACAAGAACTCCTGTGTCACCTGCTGTCTGCTTAAACAGTAGTGACCAGAGATGTCCTCCTGGTCCTGGCCAAATGAAGATCAGCTTCCTGGGTCTTGCATGAAGATCAAGATGGTCAAAAGAAGATGAAGATAAGAGGACCTGCCAAATGTTCCCTGGGATATTTTCGGTCCTCCAAGGATTGGGGCTACAGAATCACTCAGCAAGCCCTTAAAGAAGCTTAACCTCATCTATAACGAAACTGGATTATTCCACCGGATGAAGCATGCCTATCTCAGCAAGCAGTGGATACAATCACAATCCAGGCATCTTCATGAGACATCAAATGTTTCATTCCTGTGGTTATCTAACATTTCAACAAAACTACCTTTCTAAGATACATTGCCTTTTTGTAATGCACTTTGTTTATATTGTATTTATATGTGCTGTTTGACTGCCCTTCAAGGACATTCATTCTTTGATGGACAATAAACTTGAAACATGAACAAAGTCTTAGAATTATTCCCACTTATGCACTGCACACTGCTTTACCTTCTTCAACATTATGGGCTCACTTTATCTTTGCCTGTCCTGATCCACGGACAGAGACTGGGCACCAGTGCTCGGTGAGGAGCTGTGGAGCATGCATTACCATTAGATTGACAATTTGGCCTAGATTCAATAATTTTGTACTCGGCTTTGACTTGAAAGTAAAGGTAGGTGTCGAGACTCCGGGTGGCTCATGCAGTAAGATGTTCAAAATAAAGGCCAGTGTCGAGACTACAGGTGGCTTATGCAATAAGAGCTTGGCTTGGGAAGAAGAATGGGCCCTGCAACTGGGTGTTGGAGTCCCAGCCGCGCCATTACCTGCTATGGCCAAAGGTCTGCATTGGCAAGGCAGCAACTGCCCCGGAATATAAAGGAAAATGTAGGGCTTAGGATCGATCGTCTCATTGCTCTCTAGCGGCCACTCCTGGTCAGCCAGGTGCATGTAGCTGTATGAACCAATTTGAAAATGCAGCATTATTTTGCAAAATTCAATTCACATGTTCTCTGGTGCTGAAAAACATGTCCACAATGGATTCAAAACTGTGTTGCCATAATGCAAGTTCATTTTAAATTTTATTTCTCCATACCATTGGACTATAGGCCTATTTGCATATATTTTTCCAAACTATGACATTTCATAAATATTCAAATATTTGTGTTTAAGTACTGGTGTATGATTTCTTTTCCTTATTCTTTATTTTAGATCTCGCTTGAAATTCTCCTCCAAGGACATTTTGGGAAAGACTTGCCAAAATGCATTGAGCATAATTGAAAACCTCCATAAGGGAGATATAAGGAAAGTCATGGCAGATAAATGGCATAGTAATGATGATGACCATCACTATTATTATTGATGAAGATCCTGAACGGTCTCTTTGTGGGTTATATTCAGTTATTTTACTTTCTCCATACCTTGCACAATTTATCTGACACTGTATTTATAATTCATGATTGTTTTTCCTATAGACACTGTGCCATCGTAATAGATGGACGAACCAAGACACGATGACCCGAATTCAAGATTTTTAAAAATGTACAGATCACCGCTCACTGATGGTGGTACGGAAATAGTGAGAGGCCAGCTCAAGTCAAGCTTATCTGCCACAAAAAAACACTGAGCTCAGACATTTTTACGAAACCCTACTATTTCCACACTCCTTTTGTTAGAAAGTTCCTTTGGAAACTAGACTAAAACAGTTAGGAGTGACAATTCCTCATTCATCATTTGACCAGGTCCCATATTGCTCTCAGATGTACAGATTGGTGGTATGTTTTGTTCGATTTATTTCACTAGATTTTTCCCAACCTGATCTACAACTAAACTAGATGATCTCCCGCAGTAACTATGCCTGCCGAATCTGTGAGGAGGAAGCCGTGAGCATGTCCACTGATTCACATAGTGACAAGTGCTTGACTCTTTATGCACTGCGGACACACCACCAATCATATGCAGCCCATGTCATTGGAGGATTACAAAGCCAACATATTCTCAGTTTGTTTATTCAGGCGTGGAGAGGGACAAGACCAGTGGAACTACCCAGCTAACTCCCTACCATTGCCTACCATTTAAGCTGAGCCAATTGTTCCCTCGCCAATGCGGACCTTCCACCCTAGCCAGCAACAGCCAACCGGGACTCAAACTCCAGTTGCTTTGGTTTGTGACTGAGTGTCTTTTCAGCTTGAGCCACCCAGAGGACCCAGATTAGTGGTATTGTATATCCAGGCCATTTTTGGTTTCAAAAAGAACAGGTGGAAAAAATATCCTTGGAGACACAGAGGGACAGCATCGTACAGAATCTACACTCAGCAAAGTCCCTGGGTCTACAGTAGACAGCCCTGTTAGAGTGGAAAATGGCACACAGCCCAACTGAGAAAAACAACACTTGTATTTTCCTTCAAAAAAGTTGGTTACCATACCAACAGCTAAGGACTGTATGTGCAGATGGTACAAAGTAGAGCCTCAGACTAAATGTGACTATTTTACTGTTGAAATTTTCAATTTTTTTCACATAAACAAAAAGTCAACCACACTCCCACCTTCCCCATCAAAGACCCATCCTCCACCACTTCATCCAAATAACAGCCCCATATCTACCTTATTTACCTTCCACCCCCTTTGCTTTGGCTCTGATAGGACAGAAACAAAAACAGAGAACACCAATGGAAAACAAACACAGTAATGCAAATGGAAATCATTGTTTTGTTATATAAGTGCATGCTGGTATTTTATTGGCTAATGTTATGCTTAGACACATCTCTATGGAAGCCTGTTTTTATACACTTGCCCCACATGTACCAAACTGTTTCCATAATTAACCTGAACATAAAACAGGGTGAGTTTCTCCTCTGAGCAGGAAATAGCTGGCTTGTCTGCACTGGGGTAAGTAGCAGGTAAGTTGGTTAAACTCACCAGTCTTGTAACTCTCTAGTGACATCCTATGATCAGTTGTGGGCCTGCAGGTCTGTTAATATGTTGGCATATGTTGGCTCCACATTCCTTCAAAGTAATAGACAATAGTTACTTGTGCAGCTGCTTCCCCCTGAATCAATGGAAGGTTAATGGAAGGTCAATCAACATGTAAAGGTGCAAATCAAGGGCAAATGTTTCAAAATAATTCTAACTCTAATTTAAGATTTGAATTCCAACTCTGATGGCTTGATCTTTAAGTCCAGTGCCAGTCTGTAGACTAGGGCTTAATGATAATTACTGACTCTCAAGTTATAATCAGCTAATGGCATAGGCCAGACATCGATGTCTCTACATTAGCTATGCCTAGGCTACTGGTCCCTAAATGTGGTCAGGAAGTTCCACTGGGATCAATGGGCTTTTTATTGTTAGTCTTAATGGATTAACCTGATTTTATGACAGAAACCAAACCTGCAAATCCTGTGGCTCTGTGGAACAACATTTGGCGGCCCCAGGTCGGGTCTGACTCACACCCCATCCTTATTTTGATGTCTTTTCCCTACATGGTCCTCTCAGGACCTATATTTTTGAGAACATTCATCATAAGAAATACATATATAATGAACAGATGAATATGTAATAAGGGTGTGGAAGTTGAGAGGATGGGGGCTCAGCGTATTTAGCCTTGATTCTTCGAAGGAAGCTCTGGCGGTTATCAGCCCCCAGTTTTGAGAACCTAAATGGACAGACAAGGACGAAAGGGAGAAGGGGGATGTGGAAACTGCATGGCACAAAAAGACAGAGGTGGGTGGGTCCATTTAACATCATCGTTGATTGGCTGAGGAGACTGAGTGTGGTTCCTCCTCACCAATCTCCACATTACCACCTAAACAGATTCCTGTCATACTGCTTCCAGTGTTCGATATGGTTTAACAGTGGAGGTGGTATCCTTGGCTCCCTGAGTTTTTGGCAGATGGACAAACTGAGATACTTTCTGCCCTCAGTACAGTTCTAAAACATCCTCCACTTCTCCCCCAAGGTACATTCTTTGGCTCTGCATGTACCATTTCCTCCATTTTATCATTCCTACTCCTCCTATTTCATCTGGTTTAATGGAAGTTACAGAAGAATTGTTAAAACAGAATTATGATTCACACAGAGAATACTGCACCCACATTATAATGATGATGCACAGTATGTAATGGTATTCAATGGCTGTGATAGGCTTAATGGGGACAGTTCTGCACTATTTAAACACTGATACTTAATGAGATTGGGTGAAAACTGATGAACTATAAAAAAGTGATAAAAGTAAGATTTAAAAGAAAGTTCCCCCAAAAAATTAGAATATATTTTTCATTAGCTTGGGCCATGTTGTTTGAATAGATAATTGTAGCCCTCAGCAATGTTCTTTTTGCAGATTTGATTAATCAAAAAGGCTTCACAATGTTTAAGTCAAAATTATTGATCAAAAGAAGATTTTCACTTTAAAATATTGTAGAAATTACTCAGATAAGAGAGCTGTCCTAGTACGACTGGAAAATTCACTTTTCCACTTCGATGTAGCAAAACAGTTGTGACAGTTCATGTGTGTCAGTATTAATCAAATGCAATAATGTGACTTACACTTTCACTCTAGATCAAAAATCTAAGTCCAATACACCAAACCTGCATGTCTCTGGATCATGAGAGGAAAAAGCAGAACCCTGGAGCAAGCCACCAGCTAACTGTTCACTACATCACACTTACTCAGTGTCAGTGATATCCAACAATCAAATTAGAGGTTTATTCAAATTTGTTCCAACTGAAAATGTCTAAAAAAAAACTTGATTACCATAACTGTCAACCAACCATTTTCGCATTGGATCAGTCACAGCAAAGATGATGTCCACCAAATACATCCCACAATCTGTGTATTTCATGGATTACATGTTGAATAAACCATTAAACTTATTACCTTCTCAAAGTTAAGAAATCACAACATGGAGTGTTGGTTGGTCCATGTAATTTTTTCCGTCAGCCAAGAGGTCCATGCGATGCTGCCCAAAAACTTTAAACAACCTTGTGGTGGGTAGTGAAGCCCATCATTTGAAAGCTTTGATGGTAATTCACAGTAATACTTCAGTGTAATGCCAATGCACTAACTACTGTGCCAACGCCTGTTCCACGTTTTGTATTGTGGTTTAAAGAGTCTTTTTCCAGCTTCTGGTGATGAAGCATGAGCCGCTGGCAGGTTGAGTATATTAGCAAGTCCGTAATTAACATGAGACAATTCAATAGGTTCTGTTGTTATAAATATCGCTGTACTTGCTTATATATAGTCTGAATAACTTCTTGTCTAAAAGATTTGACATCAGGAATTAGGAAAGCGTAAGTGGAGCTTCCATTGACTCTCATTCATTCCAAAATGAGGCCTGGTAAAAGACCTGCCGGATAGCGGCCATCATCAGGTCAAAAGATATCTTATTTCTGTTTCTAAAAAGGAAGATGAATGAATAACCTTGATTTTAAGGTGATTTATCTCAAGTAACAAACATATAGCAGCTAGTAAAACAGGTGTTGTATCATGAATAACAACCATAATGTGCATACTTGTCTTTCGTTAATTTTATACAGCTAGCCACATTTATCAGAAACAGCGCAGCTACCCAGTAGAAATGTAGCATTCATAGACTGTATCCTACCCAAAACTTCAGTGCACCCCTTGCTCTCTGACTCCCCCCAACCCCCCTGCCATTCTGCCGCCTCCCACTGAGTTTGAATGTTATCAGACCTCGCCTTTTCTCTCCCACTCTTCTTTTCCCTCCAAGAGAGAGACAGCTTATTGTGAGTAAGTTGCTGTCCACTCCGCGGCATTAAATCAAAGCCCGGGGGAGATAATCTATTCGGGCTGCAGCGGGTAGGACTCCCCATCTCACTGCTCCATATCACCTTTTCCACTGCGAGGGTCGCAGGTTAAAAATGCGCATTTTTCTTCTTCCTACGCGAAAACAAACATTTGCAAACCTGCACCAGTGTCCTTGGATATATATACACACATACACAAGCATACTAAGAAAACACACGTATAAAAAGACTGTATTAATCTAAATATGCAAAAGCATGCACATAATAATATAATACACACATATACTGTACACATGTGTACCATTTACCAGACCTGTAATGTGCAGAAAAAGCATGAAACAACATCCACATGTAATACACATAGGGCCTGAGTAACTAAAGAATTTTGCATGTGCAAACCTGTTTTGCGGGAGCAAGTAGACTAAGCAGGCACATGATTGGTTGAGGTAGTTTGTTTGTTCCAATCACAAATCACATCACTGATATGGCTTGAGCAAAAAATGTTAGCGTGCTAATGGCTCTGATAAATCTGGCCCATACCCCGAACACACATATACACACAGTGCACGCGATGCAGACATTCTGCAGGTTACAGTAGCTCCTGTTGAGAGCGTGCAGCAGGGACTCACACCTCGGTGCCTTGTCAGCAGATGTCTTTGCCGTGGCTTTAAATAGTACACAACACGGTGTGCTGGATGTTTCTGCTGCTTCAGTGCTTAGCTAGTCCATTATCTGTAGGGTGATCAATGGCTGTTTGTTTGTGTCTCCTCCGCTGTGCTCTGGGTTAGTCGGTTACCTCCTATCATTTCTAATATCATAGAATGAAACCATGACCTTCACGCAAATTAAGGGCCCTGAAAATTCCTGTTTCTGGAATGTCCTGTCCTTGTTATCCAATATTGGTTTTAGAGTTATTTCAGATAAACTCAGTTTTACCAGAGAACTATTCCTAAAAGAATTTAGTATCTAAGTTGACTAATAATATATTGTAGGCTAGTTGTAAGGCGTGTTAAACAGTTAAGCCAGCTGAGACATCGGGAGAGGACAATATGGTGGTAGGAGATAAAGATTCCTCTAATGTCTCCTTTCTTCTTTACCATAGTGCCCTCTTTTAATTGGACAGTTGCAGGACCCGCCCACCCCAGCTGCAAAGGGGTTGAGCTCGTGTTAGCCCCCCCTACCCTGCATTAGGCCTCCAGGGAAGGTCAAGGTTAGCAGAGTGATGATCTTTTCCCTTACGTCACATTCATTCCCATACAAACAACTACAAATTTCAGCTGAAAATTGTGTGTAATTGAGCTTTTTAAATGCAATTTAAATTAGCATGGCAATCAACCAATCAGATCTTAGCAAGTACCAGCAGGCACCGCCAGCTCTGACTTCAAGTTAGTTAAGGTGACTCCATCAGGGGCACCTGGGGGTAATAAAATACAGGGAGCATGTCAGAGAGGCAGTTTGGTGGCCAGGGCTAAATGGACAGTTACGAGAGCTTGTGCAGAGCTGTAGAACTTGCATCAAAGAGCAGGCCAGGTCCATTAATGTCTAGAAAGTTGCCATAGAGATTTTAGCACAAGTTAGGTGCAGAAATGATCACAATAAGCAAAATAAATTATCTACATGCAGTGGAATATTTTTAAAGCTTATTGAAATTGCAGAATTCACCCCCTAATGATGAAAAGATGTAGTGTTGCATTTGAAGTCAACATTCACCAAGCAAGGCATCCCTGAAATCCTATTTTCTGTCAATGGGCTGAGATAACTCAGTTTGCAGAAGACTGTGGTTTCACCAGTAGTCTGAAATTCATGCAAGGCAAAGGTGAGTCAGAGCACCATCTCCAAACTGTGAAAAACCTACAAAAAAGCACAGGATCCATATCTGGTGCCTCGCGCTTACAGAGCAATGTTATTGGCTGACAGCCACAGCCCAAACACAGCTTCTAATTGGCTGCAGACTGTGGACTACAGTGGCTCCACTTCCATCTTTGCTGGTCCCTGAACTCCCAGACTAAGCAGCTGTAGCTGCTAAAGAAAGGAAGAGGAAACAAAAGGTTGCTGCGATCATGAAAAGGGACATCATGTGAAGAAAGTAAGTCCATTCTCATCAGGAGAGGACGAGTGGATCATGGATGTCACGGGGAAAGGTCGGTCATACTTGGAGGGAGGGCCACACAGAATTACGCGGAGCAGGAAAAGACAGGAAGTGCTGATGGAAAAGACTGGGGTACACCGAGGCGCCTAATACACCTCGCCAGCCAATGGACAGAGCACTGGATACATCAACTCCACATAAAACTCCAACACAAAACTTACCTGCTTTCACCAGGACCAGGTTTGCTGAGGAAGTGATCGAACCACAGAGAATGGATTTACAAAACTATATTCATAAATAGATTATGAAAATGAAAGAAGAGCTTTGAAAAATGTATATTTATAGGTTTTATTATAACTTAGACTAGCATGGTCAACTTGCACTGTTGTTTAGTGATGCTGCTTATGTATTTGCTGGTCTGGAAACATGGTAGGCTGAGGTTTGACACTATTACTCATAATCATTGTGGATGCAAATATGTTCCTCCATGCTGTGCATTGCTCTGAATAAGAATGTCTGCTAAATGACTGCAATGGGATGTAATGCCAGTTTATAGAGATAGCTGAGAAAGTGCAAAGCAGCTCCATCCCAAAGGGGTCCAGATAACCTTCTTCACCTCTGGATCTGGAGTAGCTTCAACCAGATACAAAGAGGAAAAATGACAGCAGTAACTTTTACATTGTTACTGAATAGGTTTAAATTTAGCTTTACATTGCTGCTTTATTTGATTGCACACACACTTATAAGCAAACCCTTGAATCTGTGAAGTGTTTTTTTTTGGGGGGGCCAGGGTTGGGGGGGGTTGGATGTTTGCCCTACTTTTAAATTCCTGGAGTGGGTGGTATGGCACCGAATCCAGGCTGTGCCAATGTATGTGCCACAGCTGTTCTACCCAAAGACATTCACTGTCTAGTGGGGAGTGACAGCAACTTGTGATTCTGAAGGTTACTTTTGGCATCCAGAGCTTTAAGGCTAATGCCTTATCTTCACGTTTTAATGGAATCACCAACCTTCAACCGTCATTAATGTTCCTGCGGTCAGATCTTGACCACTGTCAATGCGACATGTGGTCGGTGGTAAGTTGCATTTTGCATATGTCGTCCACCACTGATGATATTCATATCATGGCCGCTCCGCACTCTCCACTTCCTCTCCGCTTGCACCCACAACTTCCTTTTGCAGTTTAATGGTTTCACAGTATCATCCACCTGGTCACGTGGCCTTCTTACCACAGTAATGCAAGGAGGCACAACCAGGTTCGGAATCTCACTGTCACCGCAGCAGGTGCCTGCTCTCTGGTGGGGAGTCCTTCAGCCACGACGGCTATTCCACACACGTCACGGATGCAGCATTCATCATTGGGAGGCAAAGGGGGTTTTGTATGGGGAGGAGTTGGCCTACCGTTGGCCCTGTGCTTCTGCCTGTAGTAGAGGTTGACACTAACCGTGGCCTGCGCCTTACCATCTTAATGCAGCCATTACTGTCACACAGTCATTAATCACAACCCTTAGAGAATAACACACAAGAACTGCTGTTCTTCACCCAGACGTCCCACACAGAGGCAAAAGACTGCAGCCAAAAGTCCGTCCAATGATCACTGTTTAAAACCCTGCACTAAAATCCTCCTATCCAAAATGTAGTATTTTAATTTGTATTTGCACTGGCTAACAGTAAATATACGATACACATGTAAAATGAATTAACTTTAGCCATGATGTAAATGTAAAAATAGGGCCCTATGAAAAATGTTATAATTGCAGGGTTCTTATCCAGAGTTATTGCAAAAATATGCAAATATTTATTCAGGGAACAGCATGATAATTGTACAGTTTATACCATGATTTCCCTAGGGAGAAAAAAAGTGAAAGCTTACCTTTGATGTTCTTTAAAATGTATAGAAACTATAATTGTCTGAAGCATTACACTATAATTTTGTCCAACCTTAGGTTTAGCAGGCAGGATTTATAGACCGTGTCATTTAAATGCCTTAGCAGGTAGTTTAGCTTCTGGGGAACTGCAGAGAAACCTTTTCTCCATAATTATATACTAAAACTCTCCCCTCTAGTACACTAAAAGACAGAAGTGGGCCAACCACCCCATAGTTTTAGTCCTGTCACGTCTGTGTCAACATTAACTGAACATAATCATAAGTGTGTCTGTAAAACCAGAATTACAAAAATACATAGATTTCTGGCTGACTATATCTGGCTCCTGGATGGCTAATGGAGAAAAGCTGTACGTTGCTTTCATGGTTTAGCGTTAGATGTTCATGCAGGATTATATTTGTGGGTACTGACACCTCCCGTACCTGTGAGGATATGTTACCTTGTCCAACATTTGGGGCTGCACGCATTCCACAACCAGCTCAAGGTAGACCCTCCTCCTTCGTGTGCACATTTTGGTAGGCTGCTCTGGCATGAGTAAAGAGAGGAGGAAAAAGAAGGGAGGAGCAAGAACATATGGGAGCAGAGGACTGAGAGAAGCAAACAATTTACAACTACTTCAATATATTTGAATTACTCAATAAAATATGTTTTCCAGCTACCTAAGCGTAGCTTGCTAGTGCATTTATCATAAATATGGCTGTGCCATAGACCATGACACAAATACCATGATATTTGCTATTTATTAGCCATTCCCATGATTCCTTGTTTGTATAAAATATGTACATTTTTTAATTTTTTCCCACCCAAACCTCATGAGCTTCTTGCAGTGTCCCTCTCACGCTGACTGGAGGAGGAAGCTGTATACATGTGACTCCTCCGATTCATGTGACTGCTAGTTCCCTTTTCTTTCCACACTGCAGATGCGCCACCAATTACATAGTGCCTGTGTCACTGCAGATGGAATCTCAGATTCCCGCAGATGAAACTGCAGCATAAGGAGGTACCTGTTTACTACTGGCTTCAGTTATAAAGCTGTAAGTAGTCAGACTTTTGACATTCATTAGTCATTAGTCATTATTCATTTACATGTCCAGTGGACATTGTCTGTAGAATATGATTCTAAGAAACTCTGAGGAAAGAAATTCAGAGCAGAAAAAGAGCACTCTAATGAAACCACAGAATAAAAGATTATAAGTGCAAGGAGGGTGAGGGTGGCATACAGAAAACTTGAAAGACTACTTTCTTTCCTTGAATAGGTGCTTTCCCTGTGAGAGACCCATCAGATTCACTATTTCCATCTTGGATGTACTAAACATCTGTATCTCTGGAAAACCTCAACCCCACATGTCACAGTCTTTCTACCTGTGAACCAGAGCTGTGACTGAAACAAATATTTCCGTTGCCATTCGGCAATGTCCGTTTTACGGTGTGGGATTCCACCCGGTCCCTCAAAGAGCAGTGTTCACATTCCCTGCATGGAGTTCATCGTAACTCCAGCTTGGTGCTGTAATTGGCCTCCCTCCCCCATCGCACTCAGTCAGTGCAGTGGTGCTGACAGGTGGCTGTGACAGAGGGGCTTCTGATCATGCTCGGTTTCCATTGCTGTAATTTATTTTACAGAGTGGCGTGTATGTTATGCTGAGCCTTCCATCAACACACCGAGACCGTCCCACAACATTTAGCTCTCTCTGGTCACTCACTGTTCAGCAACAATGAACGTTATTGCTGCTTCTATTAGGTAGCCACCCTCTCCAGCTGTCTAACAAGTCAGGCAGCTCCTGCCAGCTTTCAGAGGCCTCTTCCAAACTTACAAGGCTAGAGAGCAACAAGTGTTGTCTGTAGTCACTGGTACTGTTCTAGTTCACTGTAATTTAGCAGGGGATTTTCATATTATTCCTTGGTCTGATGAAGTGTCAGCAGTGTAGCATCAGGAATGGAGGCATTTTAGATGTCTGAAATGGTACTAACTGTACTTAACTGGCATAAAATTACACCAGTTGTAATCATTTAAATGTTTTATTACAATGAAATCATTTTGCCCATGCACTTCAATTGCATTTCCTCAGACCCTTGGTGTGCCTCAAGGGTCAGCTCTGGGTCAAGATTTATTTACTGTCTAACTAAAAATTATTGACCTCATACAAGATTCCAAAAACAAAGCCATCTCTATGTTGATGACACAATTTTGCTTCCATAGTAGTGCATAAACTGTCATTGCAAAGTCTTCACTCTTTACTGAACTGCAAACAAGCACATTTCAATTGTAAATGGTAACTCTGTTGATGGTTTCATACATCATATATTCATCTGTCATTGATCTTATTCAGAGATACTTACAAAGTTGGACAGAAGTTTGACACATAAGTGCAGTCACCCAGTTAACTATGGTAATCAAAGCTAAAATACAACTCATGAATACAAACATTAGATTCATAACAACATCCAAAATAAGAAAATCCTACCTTCCACTCTTTGCACGACCTGACCTGCAACGTGCTTGACGATAAACAGAGCTTCTGTGGTTGCAAACATTTTGCGTTTGCTGTGGGTGTCTTTTATCAAATGCCTGAAAATGATAAAAGTCAGTCAACAATCCTAAGGCGTTTAGCCTCACCGATGGTAGCAGCAGAACTCATAAGATTGCATACACAAGGAACTGAATACGAGAACGGTGAAGATCTTAAATTTAAATTGTGTGGGCTACTCTGGATTAAATTCTGTTGGGATGTTATTTATTGGTGAAGACGCTACAGATCCTCTGGGCACACTGTTGTGGCAGCTGTCATGAATAACTGCTTTCACTCTATTCATACCCAGACAGACTAAATATAAATATCGGAAAACCACACAAGTATTAATCTGTTCTGATGGCAAAAAATATGAACATCGTCCCCATAAACAGGGTGAAATTTCATACCCACAAAATCCTGGCTGCTGCTTGTAAACCTCAGCCATCTAGCCAGACAAGAGTCTCCACTGTTTATTGGTGAATATGTTTATTGTTGTCCTTAGTCTGAATAAATATACTAGATTTGTTTATTCATTTTTTGCTGTTCTTTCCCTGCCTATAGCACTCTGCCAAATGAAAGTAACATGAAATGTGTCCTTAGGCCAGGCTATAGATAATTAGAGTGTGACAATCCCAAAACCAAAGCATAGTTGGCAATAGTTCTAACCGCTCTAAAAGAAAAATTCCACATGGTGTGTCTCCACGTAACTGTTGAAAGTGTTTAAGGAAGTCCTTTGTTCTTATGCTCCTCCAATGTCAGTATTCCCTCTTCAAAACATAAACCACCTTAAACCGTAGCATGCTAGGTTTAGAATTGACAGGCCACTTATCCAATACTTCAGCATGGAAAGAAGAGGTTAAAAATACACTTAGCACCATACTTTTATAAAGCTAGTCTGCCCCTACAGGTCTTGGAAGGCAAAACTATAATGAAACTTAAATCAAGACTCAACAATGTCTATAGTATGTACATGGATCAAATCACTTTTTATAGCTGGGTCTTACAAATAACAGATATTTTAAAAATACACGTGTAGCCGCCAGGCTTTTTGTATAGTTGTTAAATCATACTGTTGCTTTTCAAGCTTACAGGCTTACCCAGATGTCTGTTAATCAAACAGATATGACTAATGTGCTGAAATGCAGAACTTAAACTAGAGTGTAAAAATTTGAATGCAAACTACCCTTATCATTATGCAAATAATGATAGTGGTGATAATATTTTATTTAAACACATTTATGAAGAAACATGACAGTATTGTCCATTAATTCCACAGTGATACACTTGAAATAATACAAATGTGGACTACTTCAAATATTTTTTCCACATTTTCAAACACATCAAATATATAAATGTGACAGTCACACAATCTAAATTCATTACATTCAAATTTTGCATACAGGTAGCGTGGCACCAATTTCTGAGCGAGTCTGTTTTTACCAGTGACAATTAAACTATAAATATTTTTTAAAACAATATTGCGTTAAATATACTGGTTGTCAAATAAAATAAGAATAAATCATTGTGTGTTTCAGGGAAACGGAATTCACCTATCCAGCTATTACACCACGCTGCCATAGTTTGAGTGTTCCCCTGCCACTAATGGTTTCACAGAAGAATTGTTAAGTACCAATATCTTTTGTCACCTTTATGTTTTTTATTTATTTGTCTGCTTTATAATAATGGAAAGGCGCACGGACATCACTCAGATAGATGGATTTTAACTCAGCACCTTGAGGCCATCAATCTGGGGAATCTCACTTCCTGTATCGCTTACAAGTGTTACTGTCATATTAAAGCACTGCATTATCAAGATGAATGACATTTTAAATGCTTGGCAGTTAAGGCTGATTGGTGACTGTAAAACACAAGACACTTATGAAACGTTTACAGTCAGGGTTAAGATGGTGCCCGCAACTCTCAGCGAACAGGCATCTACACCTTTGTGTGTTTGAGATTCACAAACAAAACGGTTTTAAAATAAATAAATATAACGACTCCTGTCTGTATGTTATGTCTACCTCAACGATTACTGCTATAGTTAAATGTCATTCATCACTAACTGATAAATAATTGTTTGAACATGCTGTTACTTGTTTCTAGATGTAAAACTTTGTCCATTGCTTCATTATTAATTTAACTTTAAAACAGTTCAATGTCATAGACACTGGTGAAAATTTCATATTTCTTACTAGCCATATATAAATAAACTAATTAGATGTTTGACTAATCAACACCTAAACCATGTTACTGCTGACACTTCGAGTCCATCTGTCCCATAATTTTGACAAGAGACAACCAATGACGAGAGGCTGGGATGAGGACGACGTCATGGAACATACCGTATTGTATTTTGCTGGGAGCGTTATTTTGTAAATGCACAATGACTGACTTGTTGGTTTCTTATACACACCTGCAATGCTACGGGTTGATGCTGACTCTGCAAAAGACGAGCAACAAAAGTACAGTACAAGTATAAGGATTCCAAATGTATGCTGGCGTTCAAGAGTGCAAGCTCGGCTTGGAGTTTCATTTTTATTTACACAAACATACTATATGCTGGTCAAAGACATTGGGGGATAGACTCTAATGCTGTCTCAGATTCGGTATGCCTTGGACAGTAGATTAGACTTCATCAGCAGCAGCCCAAACTGCTATATTGGGTCAACGGAGCTCTGTGGAATCACAACATAAATATGGCCCACTAATCAATTTTATGACTTCTACTCATCATTCCTCTTTACAACCATCTTCCCTTCCATAAATTGCTCTGGACGTACTGATTAATGATCCGTCTGTTCTATACTCCCCAATAGAAAAGCATTTCATTTCAATGTATCGTCTCTTCATACTAAAAGTCTCAAGGGCCATCATCCCTTTCTTCTTATTTTTTTAAAACTGTACAATTTTTATATTAGTTATATTGTTGTGGGATACTGGGCAATGGCTGTGTCAGAAATGAACAATACATGTTCATTTTAATTTATGGAAAAAAAAAAAAGATTTTACATAAAGTGGATTTGTGGAGTACTAAAAGTATCCAGGATTAAGAAAAGCTAACAATGTCAATGGTAAATAATATCTGTTTGTTAAACATTAGCTGTGAACTGAGGACAGGAGATTCTCATACTCTCTCTTTTTTCCTGCCCCTAACCCTTCCCTTTCTGAGCGTAACTCAAAGTGTAGAGGATCGTTTTCAGACAGATCGTCCCTGTTAGCTGTGAAATGAGGACAGGAGATTCTCACACTCTCTCTTTTTTCCTGCCCCTAACCCTTCCCTCTCTGTGCGTAACTCAAGGCGTAGAGGATCGTTTTCAGACAGATCGTCCCTGACGATGGTGCTCCTGCAGGTTTGACAGGGTGAAGCCTTCGTAGGAAAGCACAGACCCCAGAGCCTTAGGCTTAGCCTTAGCCTTTGCTTGCCTGCTGCCGTGGAGCCCCTTCCAGCCCCGGGATGTTAGTGACGGTGACCCCTCTCGTGTGCTGTGACTGTCATCCGTCAGTGCCACTCCCCCCCCCCACACTGAGGCTGAAGGATGAGGAGATAATGAGGCCTGACCATCCTGTAAGGTTAACCAAGGTCCCCATAATGACACGGTGGTCCGCTTTGCCACAGGGTTCGGCATAATTCCGGGGACCTTGTCAGCGGGGTTAGGGTTTAATGCAATGGAGGGGAATTAACTTTCAACACCTAATGGTTCAGGGTGGAGATCTCGGTGTGAGATTCCTGTATCACATTGTGTTATGACAAGGCCCGCTATCGCTGAAGCTGGAATCATGCATTTGAATTATGAATCCTGTGACCCTCATGTCATGGTAGCCCTTGACTTGGGAAGGGGGGAAGGGAAGTTCCTTGCCCCAACTGAGTCTGAGGATGCCAAGATCCAATCCAAACCTTTTATAAAATGATGATGACCAACCTTGTCAAGGCTAGCCACGTGTTTTCATGATAGCGAGAACGTACTCGCGCGACAGGGTTAAATAACATGATAATATTATCTTTGTGCCAGACCTTAGTCACACTGACGCAAAAAAAAAAAAACCCAGGATGCATTTGTAACTTCATACTAATACAACAGAGTCTTCAGTCAAATAGCACCAGAAGCACATCCTGTTGCATAAATTATGATCAACTTCATTACACATGGGGGTTTAATTTACTTGGACCAGCAAGGATCTCTGTCTGTAGAATCTTGAACAAAACATAATTCTGAATAACACGTCAAAATACATTTTTAACATTATGTGCATGCTATAACCATGAAATAAATTATTACTTACTTCAACACATTTTACAGTACTGACTTTTTCAATACAATTTACTTTTTAGTTGTAAATTTTTGAAGTTTAAAAATAAACATCAAACACAGTAAATACTTATAGATTGTATATCAAAATAGCCTACAAAATCAGATATTACACACAGAGCTCACACAACATTTGAAGATATGTATATTTGAGTTATTGGCATTGTTATATCAAAGTGTTCTGTCACTGGCTCTCACATGATGCATTAGGCTAAAGTAGTTTTGTGGTCATTGTGGTGTAGTAGGAATAGGCACACAAGTTAGGCTTTGTTTTATTTCTTTGATTTGGCACTGTCTATCATGTCTGTTGTCCCTCCCAACTTTTTTCTTAATTTTGGTTTCTACCTCCTTCCAACTGAACAAGATGGTCAGAGGTTAAAATAAGATAAAGGTGAGAATTTTGCATGAAAATTAGTGGTTATTTGACTGAGAAAAGTGGACTTTTTGCACAACAGGCAATTATTATGGGATTTTTGGGGGTTTTAGTTGCTGATATCAAGAAGGCTTTCTACAAATTGGATGAATGCTGTGCCTCCATCCAAATGGGCCAAAATGGGCCAGGGCTTCACCCAGAGAGGAGGAGATTGCACCTGGCAGGATTATGCCTTCAGTTTTATGCATAATCAGGTACCTGCAGTCTGCCTGCAGTAGGTCTTATGGGGGACCAGGTTCCTGCAGTCTGCCTGCAGTAGCTCTTATGGGGGACCAGGTACCTGCAGTCTACCTGCAGTAGCTCTTATGGGGGACCAGGTACCTGCAGTCTACCTGTAGTAGCTCTTGTGGGGGACCAGGTACCTGCAGTCTCCCTGCAGTAGCTGTTGTGGGGGAACCAGGTAGCTGCAGCCTTCTTGCAGTAGCTCTCATGGGGGACCAAGTACCTGCAGTCTACCTGTAGTAACTCTTATGGGGGACCAGGTACCTGCAGTCTACCTGCAGTAGCTCTTATGGGGGACCAGGTACCTGCAGTCTACCTGCAGTAGCTCTTATTGGGGACCAGGTACCTGCAGTCTGCCTGCAGCAACTTTTTTAGGGGATCAGGTACCTGCAGTAGCTCTTATGGGGATTGAGGAAGTAGTAATCAATGTTAATGTTAATTAGCAATAGTAGGGTTGCAGTGTGGAATGGCAGTTAAAAAGGAAGCTGAATCAGAGGAGATGGGTTTAAATCCCTGAAAGGGAAATGCAGTTGTACCAAACCTCTTCAGAGATATGCAGCTGTATAGATGGATAGTGTGTAGAACTGTAAACTGTGTAAGTTGCTAAAGAAAAGTTTTGCAATTGAATTTTTATTTTTGAATTTGGGAATAGTAATGACATGTAGTATTGTATAATTTTTAGGCATTTTAATATTAACCCAAGTAGATGAGGTGTCTCCTCCTTTACTAGGAGGTGTCCTCTCCTCCCTAGTCTAACACACTTTCTGTGTTACCCCAAAACCCTTCAAAGGAACATTACAGTTCAACAGCTTTCAAGATTGCATTCATACACAAGTCAGTGACTATATGACTCAAAGCAGCACTAGATATAGGTTACGCACACTGATATAAACTGGTAGCTAATGTCAACCACCACATTTCTGTGGGCACCCAGACACAGTCATTCAATGGCATGTAGCCCCCAGACACAATCAGTTAGCAACACAGCTGAAGCACTAACCTCCAATGTGTTTGTTATGACTGGCTCACAGCTTGAACTTCCAGCACATAAGGGATATCAGCTGTTGTGATTTTAGTGTCTCAGGGCTGACCACAGACCACAGCTCCAGGAAACCTGTAGGCCTTTCAGCACCAAGGACAGAGGCCTCCTGGAAGGCAGAATCATAACCTACCAAAGCTATCGTCACATTCTCACATTCTCACTCACTGTCCCTTAATAACACTTTGATGAAGAGGGCTGGGAAGAAACCAAAGGCTCTTTTGTACAGCTTTCTATTGCTGCCATAGCAGTCGCATATTGTGTTACCAAAGTCAGACATTCCTAAAATGGTTAAAGACACTGGAAGGGTCTGAAATACATGGTCGATTTTTTGCATTTTGAGCTAGAATAATACTCTTGCCTCCTAGTTCTCTTCATAAATAGTAATTAATTACATCTTACATTTCTTCCTCTCCACACCCCTTTCTTATATCCTCCTTGAATGGACCAATCACAAACCTCTTATAAATCAGCCCTTTCCTCTGACTGGGTAGGCCAAGGTCCATAATTTACATAAATTCTTCCTCTGCCATTTATTTTTCTTCTGAATTTTATTTGGGGTTTTTAGCCTCAATTTAACAGCGGTGCACTTGGTTTGTTCATTTATATTTTCATATTTTATACCAGCATATTTTGTTTTCACACCATCCCTAAAGCCCAATAATAATGGGAGCATGCGTTTTCCTCTACTTTGTGTCCAGTCCACCTACTTGATCATGCTGGCACGGCATCCACAACTTTCATAAATGCCACAAAGCCACAGGCTGGATGTTTTTAAATAAAGCACATAAACGACAAATGGGAGAGAAGATTAAAAAGGGATCCACACAGCAGCAACATGTTTTTCAAGGTCAAAAAAGAAAAAAAATGCTGCTGTAGTATTACAATACTATGTTCCAAAAGGTCATTGGGCTTGATTTTACTTTTCAAAATGTATATTTTGACAGTTGTCGTATCCTGGATCACAATGTCAATAACATTTCAGTAAAGCATTAATGAAACTGTACACCTTTTTCATAATTTTAAGATTTGTTACAGAAAAAGGGAAATGAAGTTTACAATTCTAACGTAAAACAGCCTAGTGTCTCTGTGTTGGATGACCGCCCAATATCAACAGGAAGTACCTCATTTAACTATTTCAATCAGATATTCAAAATCCCTTGCATCCCTTTTGTTACTTCCTCACAGAGGCTGTGAAACCTCAGATCTCAAAAATTACATAAATGAGACAGCCATGTTTCTTAGAATGGGAATGTTTTCTCAAACATGAGCCTGAAATAACAGCATCATTAAAAGTTATTGGAGGTTTAATGTTTGTATGTTTCAGCCCCCTCCTTTTGTGCCGAACACAAGGCTTGAAAAGTGAAATTGAAGATATTGTCCAATAATGTCACCAAATCCAGCGATCCATCAAAATCATTGTGAAGCTGAATTCTCTTGAGGAATGTGCTCTAACGTTATCAAGTGCCAAGAGAATGCATGCACTTGGCGGTAATAATCATTTACTTCTGTGCTTCCAAACCGTTTTGGTTTATGAACCTGGAAAACACATACGTCTTAACAGTCACAATCTTAAATGCACTGCCAGAGACGGCTAAGGGCAAGCGATGCTTAGCTTCAGGTTTTTATTTTTTAAATGGTAAGATGTGTCATATCTATCAAGCACTTCACTACCACCAATACAGAGCTAAGCCACAACAATCATGACAAAGGACTTGTCTCAGGTCCACAAGCTTAATGTCTGACAGAAGAAATCTGGAATATGAATTGTTTTTTTTAGGATGTCTGCAATCTGATTGGTCCCCACAGTCTTCTGAGGCTGGATTTGATTGGTTGGGATGATTATTACCACTCCCACTGGCTTGTACTTCCATATTCCCATGTGGTACAGATAGAAACATTGGGTGATTAAGATATATTAAAATATTATAAAGTAGAAGTACCTAATGAAATGTAAACGTCAATATAAAAAAAGGTTTACTGAAACTATGACTAAAATTGATGGTTATTTTCTTTGTCTTAACTAAATTTAGGAATTTATGTTTTGACTAAAACAAATAAAAGGGGAATGACCACAATGGAACAAAAAGTAAAATGCATTTTAGCCAAGACTAATACCACTTTTACACTGACCTAAAAACTCAAGAAAACTCAGGGTTTGCCGTTGTAAATTGGTTACCATGTGTTTAATAACTCATCTTTTCCCAAAGCATGCCGGCCACAACTTGGATCAGGAGCAGGAGTCCCAGGTCCAACATGGCTCGGCTTCGATATGAAAGGGGTTACCTGGTTATGGCTCACCTGCGTTATGTGTTATTTACCAACTCTGCAATAACAGGCATTAGTCTACCACACTAGCAAAATGCAATCCTTCTCTCGAACCTGAAGAGTAAACAATGTTTTGCATCCATGTTTTAATGAAATATGAAAGTGAAACTCCTCCTACACACAAGGTGCACTGAACTAAACCTGCAAACCTGAGCCCATGGTTTGATTTAAATGGTGTCAACATGGATCAAACATGGGATTTCAATGAAAAAGGGTTTATTAGATTAAATCAGAAATAGGCAGCAGAATTAAGACTGACAGCAATGCCAGTATTTCCTTGGAGCTGGGTCCAAGGACTCATGTTGGCTTCCTTAATCACCATGGTTACATGTACGTTGTACTTATTTATGCTTACTTCAGATTGGTGCATGTCCTCTGCTTGTACTATAATGATACTAAGACAGAAATTTTCTTCTTATTGGTTACCAAAGTAAATTGTGTCAGACTGCTAAAGAAACTGGCTCTTTTGAGTTTGCAGAGTTGGTTGCATGGTTAAAAATATGATACAGCTCCTTAGTGCTCTCAGAGTAATGGGGCGTCTAAAAGCCTTCTTCAAACTTTCACTTCTCTGATCAACAAGTAAAAGGAAAAGGTGTGGCTTATTGATTATTGTCAATCTATCCCTCTTCATACTATGTGTATTGCAGCATTAATAATTAAATGACTGCGCGAATAGATTTATTTAGTACAGTCAGTGTTGCTCCGGCAGTGTCAAGTTCTGGTTGTGATGAGCAAATTTAGCAACACTTTTAAAAAACATATCAGATATCAAAAAATATGTGTATGTTATATTTATCTTATCTTATGCATATAATAGAATGAATAGGAAATTCAGAGAAAAGGTCGATGGTCTAGCCTGAAATGATACAAACAATAGATATATAACAGATTTACCTCATATTAAAGAAATATACACTAGGATTAATGTATGACTCTCAACATTTCACATTATTAGCAATACAGTAACAAATAGGGAATCATATAAGTTCTTGTGAGACAGGGGAGCGGACTTACATGCTAAATCTGATTAACAAAAGCACAGAATTGCAAAAGTTTGCATTGCTAGCTGGCACTGGGCACAAATCTTAAAGGTAGATATCTTGACAGGCTACACACTGCCACGGATCAACATTATCAATCTAGCTGATGTCTCACATGTTCATTTTGCACTCAACGGATCATAATAAAATATTCAGTTAGACCCACACAAGTATTGTCACGTCTAACTTATTATCAGGCATCTGGAAGCTTGAGGTAAACCCACCTGCCTTGGCGATTGATATTCTGGGATTAGATGAGAGAGAGAGAGAGAGAGAGAGAGAGAGAGAGAGAGAGAGCGCTTCATGTATTGCTGATTTCCACAAATCACACATTTTAATTAAAAAAATTATGTAACTTGAGTCAGCAAATAAAAATCTCCAATACCAAGCCAACACCCAGTCAAATCATATTAAAGACTGAGATAGTTCAGATCCCTAAGACTACAGACTAGTCAACAGATATTATAACACTGAATTTAGATAAATTGATTTGGATACAACGGTATTACAAAATGTTCAATTTCGATGTAACTTCAATGGTTTGTGACAAAAGTTGTATTTCAATTTTCCGTCCTTATTTTTTAATTTGGTCTCCCACTCTTTGAATGAATGTTTGCTTCTTCCCTGCGATTATGTTCTCCAGGATTCTTCACTACTGGGCTTCGGCAGAAGGTACACAGCAGCCCCCTTCAGTTTAGCTCAGATGCGACCTCCCATATGATCATTAAGAGGTGATTAGCAGGGAAACCGGGCTCTCTGCGCAGAACATTACAACTGATTTACCTCTTCCTGCCAAGTCATTTTCAGCTTCTAAGGATATTTGAGTACACTTCTGCATCTGATGCCATAAAAATGCGTCACATAAAACTCCTTTTTAACTTTCTCTGATTCTGATGAGAGACTGGTCTCTTATGCATATCTTTGGACTGTGTAAACGCCCTAGATTTCATGGAAAAAGGAGTGAAGCGAGTAATGAGAAATTGTGATGGTGTAAGTTCTTGTGAAGTTTGGGAGCAGAGGCTAGAAGCAATATGACTGTTAAACTGATTCTGTAGAGGTGAACTTGGGGCAGGTGACCGTCTGCTGTGATGGGTAGGGTTGTGGGCGCAGGGGGCACCCTCAGAGTTGGAGTAAGCAGGAATAAGTATTAATCATACATGTGAGATAACTGACCTGAAACATTTGGATGTACATTTTAGGAAGATAATTTTGTCATGAAGCCATAATCATGTTACCAAATAGAAAAGGGCATTTACAAATTCTTATACCATGACAAACTTATGGTAGTTTCAGACATACAAAGTAATAAAGTACCAATTACCTTTAACCCAGTGGCTGTACAGTGACAATCTTTCCACATTAAGTGAGGGAAAACAGACTGCAGTTCAAAAATCATTAGTGGCAATACTCAGGCCCATAACACAGAGTTGATGCTACACAATAACTACATTTTTAATATATATATAGTATAATGCCAAACCAGTGTTTAAGATGATTTTGCTATCTTTCTTTTTGGTTTTCTTTTCTCTACACTATATTTACATCCAGTTGTAGTCTTACCTCTCACTCTCAAACATTTTAGAGAGGAATGAGCTGGGTAATTAGCATGCTGTCATATGTTGCTGGTGTTGGTTGGTGGTGGTGGTGTTTTCTATGCAACGTAATTCCTTCTGTCTTTTACAATAGGGTAGGGATGGAGAGAATGAAGACAGCTCATTTACAGTGTTATGCATTTTTATACATTTATTAAATATTTATTACATATATGATCAGCTAAAATATATATTCAGAACATGTATTACATGTTTCATACATTTATTTAAATGATGTTAAATCCAAAAAATATGTACAAATTATAAATATAAAGATTAAGAAATGGTAATAAATATTTATTTAATTGTTGAAGCTATTTTAAATATATAATTTAATGATTAATATTAATATTTGATTAATATATGCAACATTTCAGAAAAATCTAAAATATTTCTAAAACATTTCAGAAAAATCTTGGAAATATTCATTCAATGTATATGACATGTAAATATAGGAAAAGTCACAAACAAAATAACATGATCATGAACAGAGGAAAAATATATTTTGGGTTCAGTGTAGGAGTGAAAGTGATATTTTGGTTAAATGTGGGAAAACGCGTGTTAAAACAAATGTATTTTATGTCACATTCAACCACCCCATATGGCTGAATAATAATTATAAGAAAGTGTCTTTGCCTGATGAACTTATTCTAATAATAATATGCAGCTGTTTTCACACTGGAATGAGCACTGACTATTTGTCTGGAAACGACGCCTCTCGGTGTGATACAAGCTGTTTAGTGCCAAACGGGGGGCCTTTTGTCAACAGGAGGCCAGTAAGAGAATACCCGCTCCTCCTGCCCTAGCGTCAGATGTGAGCACCATGAACATGTTAAACATTAACCTAGGGAAGCATCTGCATATATTGTCCTTTTATTTCCAGATTGTCTGTAATCTTATCTGCAAAAGAACGTCGCATGTTTTCTAAATTTAGCTCGCGGGTATTTCATTCTACATTTAACCGGAGTGGTCTTTTCAGTCGGTTAAAGCTTGGAAGTATTTGTTGTCTGACTGATTTGCTTACTCTTTTGTACCTCAAAGATGATACGGGCACGTGACAAAAAATCTAATTTCTATCTCCTTCGCTTGGGTTTGCGGTCGGCTGTGAACAAATTTATATGCAGCAAGTAAACAGAGAGGTACAGAGAGTTATTCATCGAGCCGAAGAGAGAGAAGCAAGCAGGCAGGTGAACCTTGTACGACCCCAAAGCTGGCATAAAGATTGATAAGTTTATCATGCAAATGTACCGAGGAAGCTATTTCGCTCACTCCTTGCAGCATGCGGAATTCCATTAAGTCCCCCAGCTGGGACCAAACACGAATCTCTATACGTTGTAAGCATATGTTATATGATCCCGGTGATTATTTGTAAATTTATTTTCAAAACACTGCAGTTGCCTGCAGCCCCTAAACCTAAACCGACCATATCAGATAATGATGATGATAATGAAGATGACGGTTATTATAACTATTGTTGTTTGTGTTTTTGTGTGATGTCTGGTATTGAAACAGTCTATATAATTACAGTCCGAGCCCACGTATGTAACCCACTTGACATGTGTGACCCAAAAGGACACATGCACATACAAATGAAAATATACTGACTTTACAACACTCTAACGCATTCACACACATATGCGCACATGCAAACATATGTACACACATACAAGCATGTGCAAACATATATAAACATGCACACATGCATGCACATACACTCACATGCATGCACAAATACACACACACATACAAAAACACACGCATACACACATGCACGACTGCACACACACACTCGCACGTGCACATTGTGATCTAGTGATACTCTTCATTGATATCCATATGTGACTCTTTCATTTTACTTGATGTTTGTATTTATATTTACATGGATTTACATTTCAGAGCAAGCTATTTTCCTTTTTTACATGTTATATCTGAAGGTTATATCTGAAACAATGAGACAAACAATAATACCTTTTTATGTGTTCTTTTCATTCAAAAACAGTATAGCATATAGCTTCAAAGAGATTTAGGGTAAGACCTGTCAAATCCTTTATCACATGTTAAAAATTTTCTTCATGTAATTTCAGTGGCATGATTTGTGATTGGAGAAAACAAACCAGTCACGTGATGTTGTCGTCTTTCCGCACGAGCTTAATAATTTTGCGCAAACAAACTGCTTTTGTGAATCAAGCCCAAAATGTTAATGCTATTCGGATTCTGTACTTGTCTGTGTTATGTCTGAGTGGAATGCAACACAAAATAAACATTTTTGCACCCTCCCCCCACCTCCAATCCATAATGTAACAATGGTTATGATGCACTTATCACTAAAACAAACATATAAATGATTAATACATAGGACTGCATTTGTCTCTCTCGTTGTTAGGGTGTCTTTCTTTATAAACCCATAAAAAGCTCTGTCTTTGATTTGAGTGTGGATAAGCCTTCAAGTGTTTCTATTGCTGCTTGTTGTGGTTCTTTCATTTCTGTTTCAACACATGTTGTGTATTTCAGGGAGAACAAGGCTCAAAATCTTAGGAAAGTAATGGAAAAGTAACAATTACACATATGCAAATAAGTCAGGCTTCTTTTTCATAGTGCTATATAAAGCAACGTAGTAGCTATTTCACATTTTCTAAATGATGGCGTTGTCCATGTGCTGTGCTAACTGTTACTGCTGCTTTTTTGAACCCATTAGTTTTCATCTTCCATTGTAGTTCAGATCTGCTTAATTTGGTGTCACTTTGAGTAATTCAGTGTAAATGCTGTCAACAACCTTAACTGACAGTCTTACAAAGCTGAGAACAGACGTCCATATTATATTAGCTAGGATTAAGGATTTCAGGGCTTTAACATAGCCAATTTAAACCCGGGACAATTAAACAGTGGAAAAGCATGCCACAATCAAAACAAAACAAGCCACCATAGTAATTGATGGGTGGCACCAGGCCACAAGACATTACGGCATGCAAAGATATAATTTTATTTGGCTTAAAAACATGCTTTACCCTTTCTCTTCATTGCATGATCTGTTTATTCACCACCAACCCTCAAAAAAAGAGCTGGCTTTAGTCAACTGTAAATCAATTAAAAAATAATGTGCTTGTAGAATATAAAAATGCCACCAGACAGCTTTGTCTTTTACCTAATTCCTGAAACCATTGCTGCATAGGCATAATTGCAATATGGGTTATTAATTTTATTAAGAGTTATTAAAAGCTTATGTAAGTGACAATAAAAAAAACACATACTTTACTTAATTTCACATTGTTTATGTTTCTGGCCTACTAGATAACTTGACAGCTCAGAAATATTGTGTATTTGGTCAATATTGGTCTGTTTTATATTTTGTATTTTTAACTAACAGCTTGTGTTAAAGTGTAGAGTTATGAGATGTTTCTGCATAAGAATGCTTGTACATCAACTTCAATGTACTTGACAAAAGAATTCCATCTTGAAAGTTCATTGGAGTCAACATGGGTGGCACTACACACTAGGATGATGATGATGATGATGATGATGATGATGATGATGATGATGATGATGATGATGATGATGATGATTATGGTGGTGATGGTGGTGGTCATGGTGATAGTGTTTCTAATATTTTTATCAACATCATTAATGCAAGAAAATGGTCAAACTATAGCCGGGAAGAATCCATTACCTTCTGCTTTAAAAAACGACACACCTTTGAGAAAACCTTCTTAAAGGAGGGCTTGTTTGCCCTGGAAAAAAGAAATGGCAGAAAAACCCAACAGTTACCCATACAAAGTGTGTGCTAATGGGTTCTTAAAGGGGCTTTTGTAATGTTCAGCCATTTGGTTTCATTATTTTTAAGTAGCCTCATACATGAAAGCACCTCCCTTATAACTGCCTGGTCTATAGTCTTTATCTGTTAACTAGCACTGAATCTGAACAATGGCCTCTTTACAGAAAACTATGGTTTTAATTACAGTCTTATAGAGTAAGGGTCAGGCTAAACATATTGTTATGATAGCTTTGCCTTTATAGTTTGATAACTTTTATACTATCAGCTTTGCTTGGCAAACTTCTGTTGTTTTCATACAGAAACCTGTGCAAGTATGAAAGACATCACAAACTGATATCTGAGATATCCTGAGAACTGATTGCTGTTTAACGGACCATAGACCACCTGAATGCAAGTGGACATGACGACCCATGTTGTTGTTTGGGTCAAACATATTAAGAACTGCGGTCTTTAATCAGCAGGTAACATAACAGTCTTGGTCATAACCGTTGAACAGGAAATTATATGACTGGAACCTCGGCTTTTGTGCTCTAATTTGCGGCTGAGGGGTGAGAAGGTTAACCATGTGCAGACGTTTTTCTGCGTTTCAAAGGTAAGCGGAAACCTACGCATGCGGAAGCCAAGAGATAACACCGCGCGCGTGCTGGCCTGCTTTGGGAAAAGATGTGTGTCTTAGGGGGTTTGTATGGATGAATGTATAGTATACATACTAATGGTACTTCTGAGGTTCGTGGATTTAAACAGATGAGCACGCCAGACCATGGGCCGGAGCGTTTGAGCCCGCTCCAGGGAGTTAAAATGCAAAGCAAATTCACCATCGACTGACTTTCGCATAAAATCGATACCGGGCTAAGAGCTTTAATATTTTATGAGTCACAACTTGTTAATGCAGGAGGTCGGAAGCCGTGTCCGCAATCTGTGCTGTATTAACAGCCACGCCTTATTAGATGGACCTTAGAGTCAGAGTTTAAGAGGTAACGGAGAATGTATCGATGATTGCCTTGTTGAAGTCACCTTAATGAAGCGAGTGATTCGTGACTTCGGTGGTAAAATATGCAGATCGGAGGTTTGACGATACATCTTTAGTGCAAGTCTGTCAGTTGTGTGTAAGTTTACCAATACAACTAGGCTAACACTCTGCAGTTCTATTTTAAAAGGAGGGATGAACAATTTGTAAAATCACTGTTCACTGTAGTGACGTGTAATGTTTTACCTAAACCTCAAACTTCATTCATAGGTAACTTGTTTTGAAAACTGTTTTCAGTGCTGTAATTAAACACAACTATAGATATTTAGTCTACATGTTGCTTGGATTTTTATTAGACTAGATATCTTTTTCTAGAATGATAAACTCGTTGCCTCCAGTGAAAATTAGGTCACAAAATAATGACAAGCAAGTGTGATGGTGGCTATAGGCCATCAACACCATTGAGCACAAGGAATATGTCGCGTTGTTTAATTCGTAAATCATGTAAGTGGACGCTGAGAACTAGAGAACTTTGTAAATAGTATTTCTGCTGCCTAGTTTTGAACCTGCGACGTTATAACCCCATATTTGCGAATTAAATAGGATAAGTTTATTCATTTGTCATCTCGAGTTCACATGTTATGCAGTGTAGATTTATCTGACCGTTTGCATAAATCCATCGCGATAAAGTGTTATGCACACGAGTTTTAATTGAACTGTTTCACAAAAAAATAACTCTTAGTTGTTTGTTAGGCCTATGTTAAGGGATACTGCTATATGTACCTTTCCTTATGTTTTTATTGAAAGTTACAAGCAGTTTGTACTACTAAAACCAAAAATATGGCATACACTGTTCTGGTTAAGCGTACGTTGGGAAAAAGTTTAATAGTTTTCACTTGATAAATGTTTTTAAAGTACATACAAATAGAAGACCTGCAGTAGACGTAGCTGTGTGTTTATTATCTGTGTATTCTACAGCAGGTACCCTGTATGCGTGTATGTTTGCTTATTGTGGGCGTGTGGTCACTTACCATCTTAAACTCACCCATGTGTGCCTGTCCATCGGGTAAAATGACCAGGTAGCCTCTAAGACAGTTATAAAATTAGAAAGAGTTTCGTCCAAATATTTCGAAACCCAGTGGCCGTTTACTCCGCTTTACATTTGCAAGTGAACTGCATTACATGTTCACTGTTTTAGACTATCAAAGTATCCCGTCCGCAGACAAGAGAGGGGGCAGTACCATTGGCCAAAACTGAGAGGGCACGTCATCTCTTTCAATCACGGATCGAATTTCCAGGCAATATTTGTTTCCCCCTCGGCCGGTGCACCGACCAAGTGATGCGTTGAATAAGTGCCGGGAAGGACCAGGCGTCAAAAGGACGCGAAAGAGGCAACGAGAATGAATTCTTATCAAGAGTTCATTTGCGGCGGGGAGAACAATACACACTATTCAGGGGGTTACCTTCCGTCGGAGGCCAGACTATCACATTCAGACCAAAAACCAAGTTTAAAATTTAGCTGTGGGAGCGAGGAAGGGCGCTATGCAGTTGGCACAGAGTTTTCCCTGCAGCAGAGCGTCTCTCCATTCCCCACTACCGCCCCGGCTCCTTCTCAACACTATGGGTTTACGAACTCGAGCGAAGCTTTCCACGCTGGGAGCCTTCACATAGCCTTCGGTGCTACATCCACGTACATCCAAAATCAGGGTTACCCTTCCACAGCGACCTATCCTCACCTCTCTCAGCCCTCAGCCTCCTGTCCTAACGCCTCGGAGCTGGACTTCAACGGATACTCACCAGGGAAGGACATCTTCTCCGGACAGAACTCCGGATTTGGGTCACTCAAAGCGCACTCTCAGACGCGCTCTCAGGAAATAACAAAGATACACCTGACAGTCACCGGCAGTCGCGGTCACCTGGGCAACGTCAGTGCGCCACCTAAGCCTGAAAACAGTTACATCAGCAAAACTTTTCAGTGGATGAAAGTTAAGCGCAACCAACACAGGACTGGTGAGTTAAGTTAAGACGGGTGGGGGTGTAATGTCATGTGTGAGTTTCATGGACACAACGCTGCGGGGGTGCATAAACTAGTTGTAGGCTATACATGTGTGAATAGAGGTCACATTCGTACACATTAACCAAAAGTAATCAAGTCATCTATCTTTTATGAATGCAGAATTAAATAATAACTTGTGGTGAAGAAGACTGAATAGGAACCTCGTCTGATCATCTTCGTCTATAATTTAGTTTCATCGCCGTTAAATGAACACATGATAAACTTTTCTTTTTCCCGTTTCCTCATTACTTACAACAGTTACATACACGTCCAAAACACAGTTTCGACAGCAAAATGTCTAGTGTTAATTTAACTCGAATAGAGTTTGGTTGAGTCCAACAGAGATGTCCTTGATTCACATAAGCACTACAATTAACTGACATTTGCTGTTCTCATACTCAAACAAACACATGTGAACCTACAGTGAGAATTCATACTTGGTCTCAGGGGTTCTACGACTGAACTCCCAGTCTTGTCACCTGGTGCTCGCGGCCCTAGAGCTGCGAATATAGAGCTTGCCCTCACTTTACGTCAAGTCATACTGCATTTTTCTCATTCAGTCGGGTAGTCAGACGCATTTCACACGTTTCAGGCGGGAGGAATGCAGCGAATTGATTTTTAACATTAAAAAATGCCTACCTGAACGATTGAGTTCTCTGTAGCATGTACACAGTAAGCACATTTAACTAAGAAATAGATTTTATCGAATGAATTTATCGAATGGGGAATACATTTTACAGGAAACTATTAGCCACTAATGTTTAGACTGCTGGTTGAATGTTGTCAAACATATTTCGGTTGGTAAGGTCAGTGGAGGTCGTGTTTTTCATTTGAGCTTTGCTCTTCTGTGTACAGGGCTGCGTGTCCAGGCCATTGTCGCGTGCCCCATGTGTCACAGTCTTACCTGGGGTATATTAAATGTAAATGAATAGAGCCACTGTTTTTATATGAAAAATTACATTTTTACCTTTACATTCTCTTATGATGTTCTATTGACTGTAACGTGCTCCAGGACGCACCCACCAGCAGTTCAGTTGTTGTTTTTTTTTTTTTTTCATTTGATTTGTCATTTTAATACTGATGTTCATAGTTATTTACAAACCGCGATAAACAGGTGAGCAGATGGTTGTAGCAATGAACCTGTGAGCCAGTCTAAAAATGTTGTAAAATGAGGAATCAATCAGACGAATTTAAGACAGTACTATACTATACTTGTACTTGTCTGTTTTCATGAGAAAATTAAGGCGGAGAATGGCTTTCTTAAAAAAAAATCGTAATTTCGTTTTATTGAGAATTTTTTTAGCTCAAACGATTGGCCTTAATTTTATATCACAATACTAAAGAGGAGATTGGAAAATAGGCACAGCGGTTTTTTGCATCGATAGAGTAAATAATGGCAGTAATGATGGTATGTATCTAGTTGTTGAGGTAAACGGCAGGCCGCAAACAGCTATAGTGTTGTGCTCCTTTATGAGTTACAAAACGATACCCCTGTTGTGAAATTACAACATCGCTAAAGCCCCAAACTAGGATGACAGCAGTATAAATAGGCATTTTTGTTCTGGGGTTCTTTTAATTGCTACATGTTGAGAGTAAATGAATATATTTAAAGTTTTTTATTATAGGATATGCTTCAGCAATCGAATTATATTTTCGAATTAGGCCAAGAGTTACTTTCTCGAGGTCTAGGCTATTCATTTTCTAGAACTACATTCCTCATTTATGTCTTGACAGTATCTGAATAACTATGGGCTAGATGCCCAGACGACTGAATGAATGTGTATCGACCTCTACTCCCGCCCTCCCCCTTGCGCTCTCCCTCTCTCTCTCTCTCTCTCTCTCTCTCTCTCTCTCTCTCTCTCCCTGCAACATATTCACTTCACTTGGCGTGCCATTTCCCTCTAGAAGTTCGGTCATTGGAATAATTGTTCTGGCACTTCCTTACGTAGCCAAAACGATGATTTGGGAGACCAAAAGATATTGAGGCTCACCTCCCAGTGTTCCAAAATTAAAATTCGTAATGGCTTTCTGCGCATTCGTCAAATTCGTTGGGCAAAGAGACAGAAGAGTTGGAACACTTTGTGGGCTCTGTTCCCTGTGTTAATATCTTACGCCACGAATGAAAATCCGCCTCGACGCAATAATGGAAACAACCACTGGCTTCCATCCACTGGCAGGCAACTGAAGGACAGCTCATATTACCCATTATGTTTCCATTAGATTGGCGAAGTGTATTTTTTCCTTCCCCCGCTTCTGCACTAACCACATAACTTGTGTTCCCATTAAGCACCTTTGTTGAGCATAACCATTAGATGCTTTTGAAGAGAGTCATTTCCCCCTTTGTGGCAGACTTGAACTAGTAATAACGCTCATATAAACGGCAGTGTAAGCTGTCAAGTGGCCCCTAAGAGTGACTAAGGCTCACTATAGACGCTGTTCTCTATGATACAGACAATTTACATTTATGAAAAGGGTCAACTGTTGTCATTATTCTGCTAGTGATAGAGTTATGGCCAGATTCAACGCCATTTTGGGATATACCGATGAGGAATGGGAAAGGGTGATGTTTCTAGGCATTTTTTTGAGAAAATTTGTAAAATCATTGTGAGTTTTTTTGTTTTGTTTTATTTTTTATTCAAATAGAGGCCAGTAGGACAGGATGGAACATTTTTCAATAGGGTTTTTAGTATTGTCGTCTTTAGTTCTTTACATGATATTCTGTGGTCCCTTAAATTTGTTTATTTGTAAAGATCATAAACAAGTTTCGTGTTTGTATGGTATAAAAACCGTTTTGTCAATCACACGAGAAGGTCATTTGCTCTCGATTTTCACGTTTTTCGTCTAACAGATATGCCTACCTGACAATATCCGATTATTACAGTTTCTAATGATAATTCTTCAGTTCATTTGGCACGTGACGATATTGCAGCTGATGTCAACATACTGGCATCTTGTTTTACGGAAACGTGCACTCAAGAATTATGACTTATATCTTCACATAAAATCTCATAGAAAGTTGCGAAGGACTTAATGACCGGAAATGACAAAATAAACTGAGAAATGTTGAAACAGTCAGGCGTGAGAGATACAAAACATGTATCTGATATGGGAAGCCATGATAGTGTGTCGATGTTTTTACATACCAGGTTAGAACATAAATATAGCATGTGTGTCCTTCCAGTTTAGTCTTTCTTTGTAAAAATGTTCTGATCTTTTCTTGTTCAGACATTCACCCAAACAGTTTATTGAAGTGCCAGGTTCAGTTGTGCTCAGAAATCAGTTGAGGGGGGCAGAACTAGCTGTCGTGCCTCAGCGTTCCGTTAAGCAGGGCAGTGGTTCCCAACGTCAGTCCTTTGGGGGGGTGTATGCTGGTTTTTGTTCCAACCACAACTGCAACCCCAGAATCCAAACAGGATGGTAAGTTTCTTAATTATGTGCTATTAATGATGTAGGGATTATTTGCCATTCTATGCCATGTTATGTCTGAAATATATATACATGCTATGAAGAACAAATGTCTTGTATTCACATTGTGCCATATTGCAAACAATTACATAAAAACAAGTAAAATGTTTTAACTCATATTAAAGATCGTATGAAAGAGTGAATCAATGGACAATTCATTGGAAAAATTGTGGACACATGACCATTAAATCTAACCATTTGGTAGACAATGAAGGATTCAAAGACAAAGCTAATTATAATGAGCTAAACCTACATTGTGTTACTAAGAATAAAGAAAAAATAAGAGCTTAATCATGTGTTCAATGACTTAGGAGCTATTGATTCACCCCAGTCTATAATTTGATCAGGTATGAAAGTGTACTATTTTTGTGTATTTGTTTGCAAAATCATATAAAAACAATGTGAATATAGGAGCTTTTTCTTCACGACATGCAAATTATTTCTTTAATCATGAAAAGCACCTAATTACAAACAATTAACAGCTTGTTAAGATTCTGGGGTTGCAGTTGTGGTTGGAACAAAGACCAGCATGCACAGGAGCCCCAGGACCGACGGTGGGAAGCAATGCAGTGGGGTACCACAGTCTTCATCGCTTCCCTCTCGTCTGGCCTCAGCTGTGAAAGCTTCTGCTACTGCGCAGTTCTGCTGCTGGACTGCACAGGGAAAAGGCCGAGGCAGCTGGCTGCGTACATTTCAGAGTGAGAACACTGAAGGAGCGTGCCGGTACGTGCCCTGCCAAAATGGCTGAGGATTTTGTAGTGATGGGATGGGCCCAGTCTCCGTTAGAGAGAGTAAAGTCAAAATTTATAAACAAGCATAACATTTTATGTATTCTTTCTGTACCTCTGTACCCCTACACTGTAAAACATGATATATTTACAATATTTCAAAAAATGAAGGCAGCAGTTCACATTATTTTGTTTGAGTTGTATTATATATTTTACATATTTTGTTGAGTTGTATTTCAATGTTTTAGAATAAAAATACACAAAGCAGTAATAGTACTCAAAAAGATTCATGCAAACTGTAAAAACCGTATCTTTTGAGGATTGCACATATATTACTTTTTACAGTGTATGTAATTTCCATTTGCCCATGTTAATGTATGTGACTAATGAGATTAGTGCTTGTTTGTATGTCGTTCTTGTTAATATGTAAACGTGTTTCAAATGTAATGCCATTACAGCAAAGCCATTTCCAGGGGTCAATGGGGTGAAATACTTTGGCGTGGGCATCACTGTGCCAAGTGGAAGTGACATGGGCGAGAGCCGCACAGAAAGCGGGCAACTTCCTGCCGGCGGGGCCTCGAGGACCAGCTTCACCACCAAGCAGCTGACGGAGCTGGAGAAGGAGTTCCACTTCAACAAGTACCTGACGCGGGCCCGGCGGGTGGAGATCGCCAGCGCCATGCGCCTCAACGAGACGCAGGTGAAGATCTGGTTCCAGAACCGGCGGATGAAGCAGAAGAAGAGGGAGAGGGAGGGCCTGGTGCTCGGGCCCCCGACGTCGACGGGCAGCGGCCCCGAGGACTCGCCGTGCGACAAGTCCGACCCCGGGTCCTCGCCTGCCCCCTCCCCTCCCCCACGCCAGCCTCTGCCCCCAGACACTGTGTCTGGGGACTCCGTGCCCTCTGTACCAACCGAGGTCTGTTGCCATGCCAACAATGCCACCGGGCCATTATGACTTTGCCAGACTGATTGACACTGATAAAACCTGCATTCAGTTACTTTAAAACCCAATGAGTTCAGTTTACTCAAGCAGTTTGAGGAAACCAATTGCATTGAACTGTTTGAGTCGGACAAGTTATTCAGCTGATGTCACCAGCGTTAAACATCACTGGTAACCTAAACTGATTAAGTTGTCTGACTCAAATCACTGAAGACAATCAGTCATCTCAAACAATTTGAGTGAATATCTTGTTGGGTTTTACAGTGTAAAAACATTTGTTCTTTGCTTTGCATTTAAAAGCAAGACTTGTTTCTTTTTCTTCACATGCACAGTTTGGGAAATTCAAAAAATATGAAAAATAACTTTTAATGAAAAAAAAACTGTTAATGAGAAGAATAGGATTTATACTTGAATTTATTTGAAGAAAAAATTTAGGTGAATGTTCAATGAATCCTAAAATATATCAGTGTATTATTATCATTATTAATAATGTATGTTATACTGCTTTCAGAGTTGCATTCTGTTCAAGAGCAGAAAGGAACCTGTTGTATACACACACACACACACACACACACATATAAATTTCATTTGAAACAATCAATTTAAGAAATTTGTGTTTAACTTATATAAGTGTACTTTGGGACTTTTTACAGCAGGGTATTATTCAAAGCTTTCCAGCGCACCAAAGGTAGCAGTAGAGAGGAATTTGACCGAGGAGTTCGTACTCATCCAAGCCTCAATTCAGATTGCGGATTAAAAATTCCATGCACAATCGGCCAATTTCCTTAAAAGAAGTATGAAAACAATGTTTACTTTCGATTGTGGAGCCTTTCCCGTTCAATAACAAGGTAAAATGTACAAGCACATGCGAGCAATTAGTTAGCGGATGTTACCGAGAGGTTTCAAGCTGAGGTGTAAAATTGTTCATAGTTTATTTTATACTTCTACTTTTTGTAATATTATATAAATGTTATATTTAATTTAACTTATTTGAGTTTTGTCAACAATGTGTCAATCCTTGCATTATCGAATCGTTAGTTTTGTTCTGGTCTGATTTTAATTTATTTTTTAAAATATATATATAATAGGCCTAGATCTTAAGCCGTTGCGAACAAGTATTACATCTAGAATGTAGCATTAACATATATTTTAGGTACAAGTGATGTCAAATGCAAATCATGTTGAAACTATTTGCATTGTATTTTCTGAGTTGGGGGCAAAGGAAAAAAAACAACTTAATTTACTCTATTTTCTATTATTGAATGTAAAGGGTAAATTGGATTTTACAACGGCAATTTCACAGCCCCCTTTTAATATTGGAATGCATAATATACATTATAACATAGGTTAAGGTTTTATTAATATTTATAACTAAAACGAATGTCTTCTCAAGTGTTTTATGTCAGGTTACGTTACTAAATTATATGTTCAGGGACAGAATGCCTGTTAAATGAACCGTTTGTTTTCAGGACTTTATTGGAGGAATCGGTTTAACAGAGTGCCTTGAAATTGATATTCACCTTATAAACGTTTACAAGTAATTGCCATCAAAGTGCAACTCTGTACTGCATGAAAGAGAAACACTGTATGACTTAAAACAGCAACTGTTATACACTCTGTGTAAATTGAGCTGTAAAATGTTTCATTATGATCCTCAATCGAGTCTATATAAGGCTATAGTAACAGTGCAGTTTTTCCCATAATATCAAGTTCTTTCGTTCCCTTGGTTGTTATAGGTGTTGTTTACTATATGCCTGTAGCAATGGATAATTAATAAACTAAACATTGCAACTATCATACGGTGAACGTTGGTTTATTGAACACTGGTAGTTCGTTAATATTAATTATAAAGCCACGGACCGTTTTCCTCTACACCGGACAGATTTCATTTTGTATCTGGTTTCTATAAATATAGGTAGCATTCGCGGTTTACTCCATAAATAAGGCGAATATGCCTAGCGATATAACGACAGCTCTCAAGTGGAGTTCAAACACTTCATATCTTGTGAAGTTAGAAGGCTCGGTGTCGGAGCGTAATTGTGATTTTGTAACAATGTAGCCTGCAACATACGGTCTAAAACATGAAAAGTAATTGGCTTCAGAAATATTCCTAATTTATATTCCCTATGTGCTTTGACGTTCTGTCACATAAATCCATATGCCGCGCAGCATGAGTTAGTCTCCATCCTTCAGATATTTCAGTTAAGGGGATTTCCTCTTTTATACCACTCCAAACCATGTACATGGCCGTATATTTTAAAGTCACACCCTTGCCTTTTCCGTTAAATGCATGAAAGTGTTATTAAAACAATCAGCCGGGATATATGAAGATCTATACCGTGTATTTTTGAACTATATTATAACTTCTATGTGGTGAAATGTTGCTGCATATTTCTTTTTACTGTTGAAATCGCTGCGTGTGCGCGCGCGTATGTATTTGTGGCAGGGAGCGGGGGTGCATGCGCCACCGGCTGATTTTCATTGCAGCAAAACGGGACACTTCTCTGCATATCTATGAAAATTAGTTGCCGATCCTTGTGCGAATTTTAAGCACCTCAACATTGTCAGGCGAAATATTTATTAGTTTTCAAAATGGTCTACTGCACGTCTGTTGAGTACTTCTGAATGCATTGGAAATATTCTATATTCTAACAAAAAACAGCACAATATGCACGCTATGTTAGTGCTTCAAGTTCCCGGTTATTAACCATGTATGCTTACGGGCCATCACGGGCCCATAAAATAAACAAGTCATTCATTATTTGTTTTGATATGCATTCTAAACTCGTGCCACTTAACTCCTTCCTAAAGGGTTCCAGGAATTTGAAATGAAGGGAAACTTTTTGGTTTACCGATAGGCGGTCTAGTATCACTTGTATCAGGGAAGGAAAACTGTAGCACTATCCTAGCTGCAGTGGGCATAATGAACAACATGTCCCTGATAATTTCTTAAAATATTGTGTTTTTACTGCATATAGCTGTTACGGATTAGATGTTTATACCTATGCGTGTATTTATTAAAATAATTTTAAAAAACAAAGACATAAGAGATACACTCTTTAATATTTTGTCATAATAAGATTTTCGTTTACCAAAACCTTTGTAAACCAACAGATGTGTGAACTGTAGACTGAAACTAAAATTGTTACATTAGTAGCTATTTTATTTTCAGTTTAGTTTCTTCTAAAATATTAGTTTTAGGAGAAAGTTAAGATGGCATTAGCAAACTGCGCTTGGTATGATCTCGAGATATGATTGTGTCATAACTGAAAGGTGATAATTAGTGCGTTAGTCTTCTGTTTTACACTTTTTAACCATATTGGATTTTGTATCCCTTCCCAAAAATGAAACTGAAATTAATTAACACATATAGATGCGTAAAACCGAGTGAAAGTATATTCATATTATTCTAATTGGACAAATGATTTGTCTTTGCCTTTTTTCATTAGTTCGAACGACCTCTGATCTTACTCAAAAAGTGTACCTATTTGTCATTGGTAAATGCATTCAGGGAATACATGTAATGTTTGTTTTTTATTATTATATATTATATTTCATTTTTAGATCTCATCAAGATGATGGTGGTGTGGAAGTGTCGAAAAATGTCACATTTGCAGGTGTACATATAGACTTTGAGTATCGGACAAAAAGCCATAGAGAGACTTGATTTCACGAACTTTCCATAGCTTTGAAAGTGATTCTCTCCGTCAAAATCATTTCAAGCTAAACATACTTAACGTTCATGTTATAGATAATACTAAAGAGACACATTTTCTTAAATGTATGTACATTTGTCAATAAACGCAGAATGATGAATGGATGGACGCCTTCAAATGAATTATCTGTATTTTCCATTTTGTTTTATATTTATATTGCACCTTATTTTGTAACTGTTACTTTCAACAGTACGTTTTGACAGAAATTGAGATATTTTATTGTAACTGGTATGTTCAACACTTACCTTGGCAGAATGACTAAAAGATTTGATTTACTCTTAATGTATAAAAGCTCACGGTATTTCCACGATATTTCACGATATTGCAGCTGACTTGGCGTAAAGTGCCCCATATGATTTTAAGACGTTTTTATTGCAAGATAAAACTGAAAGGCTTATTAAAATATGTAACTATTGAGTGATTATTGATTTAAGTTAAAATGATTCGTTTGTGAGTACGTTAATAAGATTTTAAAAGTACTCCAGCTAACATAGTGAACATTTTCTGTTTAGAAAATGTCATCCTGAATCTTCGTAGTTTCTTTGAATCTGACTGGTCAGAAACCCTAAACATTTACGAATGCTTTCCTCCCTCCATTATTTGTTTCTGAAAACTGTTTCCTCTGTTACGACCACCGTGGCGTGATTAATGTTTCTTTGCTGTTTTTGAGGATTTGTCTTTCATAAAAGAAAACAAATCCTTCAGGATATGGAACAACCCTCAGAAGTCGAAAATGCATTGTAGTATAAACATGTTTGTTCAATGAGTCTGACGTACCAGAGACTGTGCGATAACCTTAGTATGACTGTATTATGATCCATAATAAATATGAGAATATTTTTCATTTCGTGGTCATTAGTTTTTTTTCACTTGGAAATATTGCAAGTACTGCATGTTTTTTTCCTGTACCACACAGAAAACGTGTCAAATGGTAGAACCATACGAAGTGCGTGCAGTAAATACTTTCATGGTACAGTACAATTGTTTTCAGGATAAATTATCATAGTAGATCGCATTTAGACACTTACCAAGACAAGGTGTCATTCATTTCAATCGGTTTGCCCTTAACTTATACTCCAATAATAATGCATTCAATTGTTTTTGAAATGTTCGTTCCACTTTCTTCTTTTTATTGAATGGCCTCCGAGAGTTTCGTTTTATAACTGAAAATATTAAGGATATTTTTGCGTACTTTTAACAGTCAGCCAGGGCGTCAAACAGGTGTAGATTAATTGCTTTTGGAACGTAGTGTGTAACCTTCGAAATACAGTCACAACACGACATATCTGAATTAAAACAAGACACATGTAAATGGACGTGAAAAGACAGATATTGGAGATTTCCTTTTTTTAATAAACAAAGAGAAGGCGAGTTAGAGGGCCTGTTGAGCGTTCCCTTTACTTGTACATATACCAGTTTCGAAAATTGCTCATCTTGAAACCATTTCAAAATATATAGCCTATGTTAAACGTTTTAATATTTCGTTCGGTATTCAGTTGGTTTTGTTTTGTTTTCCTGTAAGAGCTCAAGCTTTGTATAGCTATGTAATGTAATATAGACAACATCCACATGCCTCGTCACGCTATAACTAATGTTGTTTACTCCCTGGTTCAACTTTCACCTTTTGACCTCTGACTCGCCTGGAGACAATGGTGACCCGGTCACTGGCTGTCGGAAAGTCAAGAGTCTGCATTCATTTGCGCGAAGTTTCCAGAAATTCAGTAGGTCTTTTAATCAATTATCCGCGAGCCACTCTAAGATACATTTGTTTTCATTACAGGGCAGCTCCGGTTCGCACGCTTTGAAATGCCACATCTCACTTCAAGTACTGTTAATACGCTTTGCACAATTTTAAAGACATGGAGTTTCCCCTATCTGCCTCGCGTCTCCAATTTATTTCCAAATTATTGAAAAACGCACATTCATATATACTAGTTTCTTTTTTGTCCAATGTTGGCCGTAAGGAGCATAACCCTATCTTTTTTATATTTTTTTGTTCATTTATAGAAAAAAAAACATGTTTAAATGCAAAAATATACAGCGGAGTCCAAACGTCTGAGACCACATTACATTTTTTTTTGTTTCAAAAGTTTTCATGTAAACCTGGAAATAAAACATAAAGTTTTAGGATTTTAAAACATTTTAAACAAAGACAGTTTCTGACATTTAAAATGAAGAAATATTAAGATAAAATTCTGCACTATTTCTCGGTCAAATGTAAGCAATTTTGTCACATTGTCCATGCTAAGTCCTTTGTACAGAAGGTCAGACCCCATCGAATATTCACGGGGGCAGTTAAAGGCATAGAAACCTTTGGCCGCTTTAAGACCATGAGATAACATGGATCATCAGATATTGCACAAACTTGTGGAGTCCATGTCATCTCCAGTGCACGCTGTCACTAAAGCAAAAGGGGAACATACCAAAAGCTAAGACATTCTGATAATCATGTACATTCAACTTTTAATCTTAAATTGTTAACAAGACATGTGATGAAAAATTTGTATTAAATTATAAAAGAATGGAAAATAGAAGCACTTCCACTAGTGGTCTCTGACGTTTGGACCGCAATGTATTTGTATTTTCCTTCATCATATGTGTTGCTGTTATTAGTATTATTATTACTATTATTATTAGTAGTAGTATCATTGTTGCTGTTGTTGCTGTTGCGGCTGATGTTATACTATCTATGACAAATGTTACTACATATATTCTGTGCTATCATTATTTTTATTATTGTTTTCTTTTTCCTTAAATACTATTATGATCCACCAGAACCGATTCGTCAAATCGAGTTTCAAGTCTAAGAATGATTACATTATCCGCATTACATGCGAGAATATGAAGAAATATGCAGTCTCTAAAACTGTTTGTGTGAGTAATGAAAACTGCAATTCACAAAATGTGATTTCTAGCTGCATATTATAAGCCTAAATATAGCATGTCCCGCATGGAATGTTTTCAATGTTTGTTGATATCGTAGCTTAGCCTACTTTACATGCAGGCCTAGCAGTGAAGGAGGGGAGAATGAAGAATTTACCTCAGCAATTAGGCTACCTATTATACTATTTAAATATGCGATAAATCTATTGCCCTTACTGTTTGTGGCGTTGTTGTTTTCACGTAGTTTTGTCTCATACTGGTCATCGCGCCGCATATGCCCACACGAACATCAATTTCCTGCGAATAAATTGGCTCTAGATGACATTTGTTAAAGGACAAATCACTATGGAGAACTCAGCTCCGCTGTTTACAGACTCTTTGGCTCGGGTCCGAACCAATCGATGCTAGAGACGGATCGTGACAGCGTTGCTACATTAAGATCATCGATTGAATGCTATGCATTATATTAATCGTGTGCGAACGACACTTCATGCAATAGGCTAAACGTAAAATAATTCATTTTAAATTAACATTTTTGCATTCTATATAACACATATATGGTTTCTAAGACCAATTTATAAAGTGTGACTTAAAGTGGGTCTTACTGTATGATGCTATGTTGATCTATGGTTTCTTATCACTTTCCTTATTCAAAAAGGTACTGGGAATCTGGGATTCAATCAAACTCACTTCTTTCAGGTTATATGCAATACAATAAATTCTACTTTACTGGAGACAAGTAAGCATGTCCTTTGGATTGTATTTCTCTTCATTTTAAAATAGAATAGTTTACGCCCTTCAAGACCTAAACACTGTTTTGATTGAATTGCATACATCCTTAAAGATGCTAAATTGGTTTGATTGGGTCCCGGCTAATACATCTTGAATTAAACTGTAATGTCAGTCAATAGTAAATAAAGAGTCAATTTTTCTGTGGTGGTACCCAATTTTGTTGCGATTTATAATAATATCATGATATAGGCTAGTGGAAGTATGTTCTATGGTCAGGCACGTTCACAAACACAGATTACTTGCCCTTCCAATTCCGCGCGTGCGCGCGATTTCCCCCTTGTGCCCTTCTCTGCAAAAGAGGGATTAAGCGGCCTTTTTGACCTGGGGGCCTGTCGTGTCATAGTGATAGCAGAATTAGCGTGCTAAGAATCGAAGACGAGCTGAGCAAGCATTTCTGGGCCCGCATTGTATCGACTTCTCTCTAATCAGGCCCTTTGCGCGAAAGTTTGCTAAATCTGTACCAAACAAGTGTAATCAATGCCCGGCAATTTCCCCTATCAATGAGGTAAGCGTTCCCCTAGGTACCGTCATGCTGAAGTGCAAAGCGCTTTCACTTTCATTGTTGTCGACAACAACAATGGGCAAACGTAATTAGTCGCATGAGTCAAACTCTTAATAATAATAAAACAAGAAGGTACAAGCGTATCGTTTAAAGGAAAATAGTTCGAATATTAAATATATCTTATTTATCAATTCACTGAGGTCTGCTATATCGCTTAGCTAATTAAACTACTCCAATTATTAAAATTTAATGTGCGGACAGTCTGGACAGTCCACAACCCCCAGTTTACCTTTACAATTCCCAGACAGCTAGAGATTAAGCTTGGCCAAAATTGTTACTATGTGTTGTTATTGTTACTCCTCGAAAATACATGTCACCACATTTTTTTTTTGATTTTTACGGAGAATATGCATTCAATGCACAATTCAGTATATATAGTTCGAAATAATAATATTCCTTAATGGCAAATAATAATTTATTTTCTATTTCATAAAATACAAGTATATAAAGGCGGTTTTTGTGCATGCATACCCATGACCACACACCTGCGCGCGCACCTTTGAGCGTCTCCATAAGCCATACATTAACAACCTAAAGATGTAAGAGAAGCTGTGGCCATTAGTTGGTAGAATGACAATATTCATCATAACAAATTGCTGTGGGGAGTTTCGGGTTCGTTGGCGGCCCAGTTAAGTTACTAACGCGGAAAACGCTGCTTCAACGAAACATCTAGCAACAATTTTCAAGAGGAAATGAGCAATTTAAAATGTATATAGTGTAGCCTACCTGTCATCTTTTTGGCTAAAGCAATTCATTCACTGATATGTCATTGGAAATGGGTAACAAATGTCGAGATGGATAAATAAATCGGAATACCCGACTGAATAAAATAAGACCTTCAAATGCATATTTTCATAATATCTAGTTGGATGTTACCTGTGGTGATTTGGTGTTCAACAAAAACAAAGCTAACGTTGCTGACACATTCCAAATTTACTCTTATCTGAGAATTACACAATAAAACACGTCTGAAACTGAGTCTTGTTTTGAATCTTATGCTTCAATGTTCTGTCATTTTTAAAAATGACCTTCACGTGATTTTGAAAATTACGTCTATATCAAAATAAAATCATTTAAAAATGTAAAATGAGGTTACATGTTTTGACTGAATCCCTATGTTAATTAAACAATTCATTTGAATGCCTAAAGACAAAACATTGCATGTTTAAATAAAATGTTAAACTATTGTGAATATACGTGGGTACAAAGTTGTTGAGGCTCCACATTTTATGCTGCAATTTTAGAAACAATGGTGCTAGTGTAGAATGCAGGGACCATTTTCCACTGAAACTGAAGAATGGTTTTAAAAGTCATGTACTTGGACACAGCATAAGGTCATGAAAATATATATGCAAAATCTGTAATATAGATAAAGTTACATTGGGAAACCAGCATGGCGTTGCATTCTATTTACACTTCATGTATAGTGAGCGCCCAATGAGGAATGATTGGCAGGTCCAGTGCCCTTCTCTGTCAGTCAGCACTCCTCCATCTGTTGTGACTGCACAGCTGCCTGCGGTTGGTCTGGCACGGCACTCCTGATGGGACAAGTTTGCTGGTTGCCAGAGACACCGTGTTCCGGCTGGCTCCGTATGTGTCCCCTGTTTGCTGGGGTCTCTTTAGCTTAGCTTTCGAGCAGCGTCGATGAGTACAACCCTGGGGCAGCCAACATCCTATCAAATGAATCTTTTGTGGAAATTAAACTGCGTGTTCAGCCAATCAACATGCGGGGGGCTCGGCGCATCTTCAGGCATGCTAACGAAGCAGCTGCAGCAGCTCAAGGGCTTGGAGGGAAATTAATCAAGCGCATCTAATATTACATGTCTTTCTAATTCCCTCACCTTAGTTAGCCCAATAAGCTAATTTGTATCAGGTTGTATTTACACATATGCATCTTTAAATAAATGTTGTATTTTCTTCGGTAACCCATATTAATACCGTTTACCTTGAATGCAAATTAAGAAATACTTTCTGTTTAGAAATATCGACAATATAGTGTTGAGAGCAGAGGCCAAACGTCAGCAGTCTGTACACAGACCTTAAATTAGTTTGGTGTCGAGGAAGTATTATTTTCATACTTAACCGGTTTCAAATCCAAACATTTAAATAGCCTATGTCATTGTGTTTTTCGTTAAGCCAGTATTGAATTTAGTGTAGTGATTCGTTCATGTTTGACTTCTCCCTTATTTGAGCAACACGTTTCTATGACTTTCTCTTAAGTTCCATAAGTTATTTCTATATTTGAATTTGCTGATTTCTTTTATTTTACTGTAATCAGTGTTCTTCTGTTGAGGGAACCAGTAATATTATGTAGACACGTTTAAAAAATATAATATAATATAATATAATATAATATAATATAATATAATATAATATAATATAATATAATATAATATAATATAATACACCAGCTAGTTCAGTGTCAGCGGGAGCACGCATCAGCTCATAAACTGTGGAGAATGCACGCTCAGCAGAGGCCCCGTGCACTTTCACGCATGTAGTACGTAGTCGAGAGCGAGCACGTCGAAAGCAACAAGCGATTCATGGCAAACTTCTAACTAGCGAGCCACGTAACCCTGTCTGCTTGAGACTTGTTTCTTTGCTGACTGTTCTCAGAGGAATGTAGTTTAGAAATACTATCGAAACTTCAAGCCAACAAACATATTTCCCATTTTTGTTCGTATGCTGTGACCCAAACGGGAGCCTAAAAGTATTCGTGTTCAGCGTCTTGAAATCGATTGTCAAAGTGGTCGTTATCCCAGACCTGTTAGCTAGTTAGCTGGCTACTTTACCAGCTACGAACGTCAAAACTTGATAACAAATGAGACTAACTGATTAAAATAATACATTCTGGGAAGTCCAAAAGGCTGTCGTCAAAAATATATCGTATAATCCAAACTATATCGTTACAAGTGTAGCAACTTAGGTTACAGGGTGAAGAATTAGAGATAGCCGAACACATTAATGTTATTTTATTGTGAGTTAAAATCGCTTATTTTATATAATATGGTAGTAAAACTATTTTCGACTGTGATTCTATTGTGAGGATGTTTCCAATGGGGAATAAAAGATCGACTCTGGTGGGACTCGAACCCACAACCTTTGAATCACCTCTCAGTGTTTGACTAGAAGTCCAATGCGCTATCCATTGCGCCACAGAGCCACTTGGGTGAAAGGCTGTCCGTGGGTGTCTTGGTCTGAGTTAGGGGTCAATGGCAGTATTTGTTGTATTTGTAATATTCATGACCAACATCCAAAATTGACAGATATCACACGCAAATAGATAGATGAATCCATGGCCCATAGTCAAATTAATCCAGTTAATTGTCCATATCTACAGATTTCTTATTTTGGAACAGTAAAAATGGGTTGACAATGTACTAAAGACTATACTGTTTTATTCTGAATACTCTTGTCGAATGTTTTCATATGTATAGCATGCAATATGAATTTTCTGATTATGAATTCTGATTTTAGAAGGCAAAATAAAAAAAAAAAAACACTTGTTGAGCCCAAAAAAACTGGACTTCCTGGGGTTAAAATGCTGCAGATGGAAAATGTAATACTAGTCTGGAATATTAGTAAACATAATTTACATCTGTTTGAGAGAAACAAAAAAAACATTTGTGGCATAGTAGGATTGAATTTCCTGCCATCTTTGAAATTCAGTTTCAACAAGAGATAAAAGAAAATATTAACAAATAAATATCAGTTCTTGAATTTAAGGGACAGGTAAGTAGGCACTTCATAAGAAAGTTATTACATCTGTGAGAGAAATGACAGTGGGCATGCTCTTCTCAGAAAATGTATAAATCTTCAACTTCTGCAAGAAATATGAATTTCTACATGTTTAAAGGCTAATGTTGACAGCCCTTTCTACACATAATTATTCTGGAACATTCATCATGAAAATCATCTTGTTATTAACAATACGTATGTCTACATCATACAATTGATTATATTTACCATTAAAGCAGCCGATGTAAGAACACATATTGCCAGGCCCAGATACACTGACACACATACTATATATACACTTATAATTATATATTTATACATTTCATCAGGTCATTTTCATTCAAAAATTAAAATGTCATTACATCATAAGACATATTTGTATATTCAGTACAAATTGTTAGGTAATATTGAGGTCAAAACACCTAGTTAGGTCATTCATAGTGACAAAATGTAAGGCTGAATTTGCCCATGTTAAAATGTGAAACAGACATTAAAAATGAGATGATAAATTAACCAAATGACAGAATGACAAATATTATTTCAAAAAATGAGGGAAATCAATTCAATTTAAAAATGCTTCAACATCAAATTAAATTGGCAGGTCCATGTTAATTAATCCAAAGTAGTAGTCGTATGTGAATCTGAGGTAGCAGTGGGAAGATGAATTAGTCTGTATTGGACATCCCAGAATGAAGCAGTACAGTCCAGGTACACTGCAGAAGCCCTCTGAGCTACAGCTATAAGGAAATAAGTAATATTCTAGGGTTAAAAAAAACATTGGGTGGCATCAGACCACGAGGGAAGGCAGCTGGTTCCTTCAGTCTGGCAGTTGATCCACAGTGATAGCCGGTCCACTTAAAATCATATGATATCCTCCATTCCCATGGAGTTTAAAACTGTGGTTCCGGGTGTCATGCTTAGTTGAAACCGTATCTCAGGATCTGGCACTTATACCTTGGAACACATGGAAAATGAAAGTCAGCGTAAAAATAAACTGTACATCTCCTTGAATAATAATAGCAAAACGATTAGTACTATAACCATCTACAGTATAAGGGTCGTACACAACATAAACTTTGACAGCAACAAGTCATAATCATATTCAGATACTTAATATATACGTTCTCATATTTTGCTCCTAAAAATGACCTAAATAAAATATACACATAACATTTCTACAAACAACTCTCTGTAATACCAATAGTAGATCATAATACTGAAATCCTGAGAAATGTGAAGATGTACTGTTGGAAATATATGGAGGGAAAAACACAATCAGTCAAGCTTGTCTCAAACTGAATCCAAAAAATATGGACATACTGGGTTGTTGTGGGCGTGTTATTGACTAATGCCCCCTATAGTTATAATATTATTCTGACAGACATCTTTTTAAGGAATATAATCTACTTCTATATGTGAATGAATTAAAAACCTTAATTTCAATAATTCATTCTAAAAATACTCTAAAATAACCTAGTGTACCACGTTGTCCATGTTACATGCTGGCATTCACCAGGCAGATTATACACTGTACAGACTGGCCGCAAGCTTCAGTCAAAGGTTAGCAATGGAGTAAAGAAACCAGGCCTTAAAAAGCCAAATATAAATACAAATCGGTCACCGACGCACAGTATCTAACCTTGGGGCTACGTCATAGAACAAAACAAAGATAAAACACTGACAAATAAAGGGTGACCATAAACTGAATAGGTCACTAAATTATTGCATTGCTATAATGGCAGAGTCCATATTGTCCTGGTGTTTACATAATGGTTTATGGATGCATAGCAGGTAAAATTCTGCATCAATATATGATGGCCAGAATTTAATATTCACATTAGTGAACATTAGACTGAATATATTGCGAATTACGTTTGGTTGGTACAGACTGCGGGGTCAAAATAATCTATTGAATTGTAAGCAAATGGGGTATTCTCAGGGGCACTCTCAGCAGAGAGAATGGAAATCCAGATCATTCACCCTCTGTCTCCCTCCCGCACTCCTGTGTGGTCACACATGGGTGTGGGCACAGAGCCCTTGTTTCTCCCCTTCTCTGCTCTAGAGAACAGATGCTCGGCAACAGCTTTCGACCTCAGCGGATTTGTGTGTGTGCGTGTATGTGTGTGTGTGTGTGTGTGTGTCTGCGAGAGAGATAAACAGCTGCGCTCAGCACTTCTGGGTGCTGAGGAAAATGCCTTCCCGGAGGAAAAAAGGACTAGGATGGGGATAGGGGATCAAACAGAGGGTGACAGAGGGAGGGAGAGGGGATGGAGGGAGGGAGGGAGGGAGGGAGGGAGGAAGGGAGGGTGAGGGCCAACATCTACAAAGGTGAGACCGCGGCACCATAACACAAAGACGGAAAATTTTTTTACATAAATTTTCCGTCTTTTCTTATTCCATATGAGATTCCACGGTGGTATTTTTCTCGGGTTAACGGGGCCGATTGCATTTTTATGTTTCCTGCAGTCAGCAGAGATAAGCAAGGTGAGTATTTTCAGCGCGAGCTCCGCAAGCTGCAGGCCCATCACCCTGCGGCTCTACAGCAGAACGCCGCGTGTAGTCTCTGTCTACATCTGCTGACAGAAGCACCGACGGAAGGTACATGCAAAGCGAAGGTAAACAAAGGCTGTCCTAGTCTCCCTGATACTGCCCTCAAAATTCACGCTGTGTACACAAAACCACTGCAAAAAAAAAAAAAAAAAACGCAGCTCATTCACTTTGCTGACAAAGCGCGCCCTCCTGGTTTTCGTCACAGTTTTTTTTTTGTTGAATTCCCAGAAAATCCCAGTGGATTTCCCTTTCTGAGGTCACATTCATCTGTTTAACCTTACAACTAAACTCGGTACACACTTACACACATTCCCTGGGCACAAACACACATACAGCCACTACTCATTCATTTTCGACCCTCCTCTCACCCTTACTGAAATGAAAGCCCCCCCCCTTTTTTCCCTTCGTCCCTGGGTGAGATTTCCATAGCGATAGGTTCCCAGGCGTATGCAGAGGGAACAGGAGAGTAGGAAGAGGGGGCACAGTTCAAGGACACGCTTTCTTTCCCATAGGCCTTTGTGTGCCTCCGTGCCGCCACTCCCCTGTCCCTGAATAGAAGCCCAGGTCATGAACTATACCTCCCAGTGCTAAGACCTGATAACTTCTTCCACCCTTCTGCTGGCGAGTTGGAAGGGGAGACTACTTCCCCATTTTGTTCCATCCTGTCCAAACACATCCTACAACAACAGTTCGCTCCCCTGTTGCATTTGAAATACATATGAAGTATGTCTCCCGAACTTAACTCCACAAGGACAGTTCCATCACGACACCTGCTATTGCCATTAACTGGTTCTTGTGTGCCTCCTGGGTGCAGCGGTGTCCTGCTTCTCAGCTTATTGGCACACTAATAAACGGACCCCGACCCTAGTATTGTGGAAACTGCCAGGCAACAAAACAGGAAGACAGGATGTGAAGCATGCTGGGTATTGTTGCAGAGTTGGAGGAAGGTGTTTAGCCATACAAGGGTGTGGCAGGAACGACACTGCTGAGCTCAGCAGGGTTCAGTGTTTCTTGAACTCCATGCCATAGAGGGTGTGGAACATGCGTGTATCCCAGGGGTGATGGAGTACAGGTGCTCCACCATCATCCCTGTTCCCCCTGCCTGCTACCCTCCTGGTGTTTCGGCCACCCCTTCCCTCTGGCTCCTGGTCTCTTACTATAGCGTGACCCCCCGCGGCTCACAAGTCAAGTGATGCAAGGTCATTGTCAGGGCATCACCACTGACTGTCTGACCCAGGCAAGAGTCCTCCCCCTCTTTGCCCCCAGCCAATCAGCTCTCCCATGCCTCACAGCACACCCCCTCCCTGCCCACAGCCAATCGGCTCCCCCACGCCTCACAGTAACCTCCACACCCGCCCCCCACCCCAACCCCACACCCCCCGAGCTCCGCTCTTCTTCAGATCTTTGGCTAGGGCGGGCGTGTATCACATGACCTGGGAGAGCCATCAGCGTGCGGATGATTGATGAGTCTTTTAGTATCTATTTAGAATGAGGCTGTCCACACCGCTCTCTAATTACCTCCTCCCTGACGGCAGCTGCCCAACATAATTGCTTTTTGTTTGTTGACCTAGTTGAGCCCCGAGAAAGATGGGTTAGTTCGGGGGGGTTGTGGGGGGGGTTTCAGGGCATGGCTGCAGTTGAGGAAAGTGTTCTTATTTGTCTCATTATGGGGTCGTTACACTTCAAACTCTGAATGGCCAACCATGTCCAAAAATTTCTTGTGGATTCTTGTGTATTTCTTTGGTTTGCAAATAAAGATGACTTTCGATCAGCTGGACTAAGGAAATGGAGGCATGAACATGGACACCGTGACAGCCAGTAGGGATCCATGTTGAGGACATGGTGGGATCAAGGTTTTCGATGCTGCCAGGATCAAGGAACAAAGAGATCGATTCCCTTTCGCCGCGGCTCTGCCTCACGCCCGTTAACTACCCATGAACCTGCTCTGTCTGGCCTTCCCTGTGTTTTCAGCTGAACAGCTCAGTGACCAACGGTGAAACTATTGGACATACCATTGCCATTATTCAAGGTGTATTTCACACTTCACACAGAGAGAGCGAGAGACAGAGAGGGATCATGTGGGTGCGTAGTACCAGTCTATTTGTAAGAGCTGAATGACACTGCCATTAAAAATGTGATTTTACACATCAAATCTAAACCATTTCTGAAGCACTTTTGAACAGACCACAACTGCGCCAATGAAAGGGCAATAGAAAAGTTGTTAGCCAAAATATTCTGCCACCCTAATACTTAACAAGTAGATCTGTACAAATATGGCAGTGTAATTTTAGATTATTTTTGTGTAGTGTTAGATCCCAGTCTCCAGGAACAATACAAATGTATTTGTATTGTAAGCAATTACATTTTGGGTCAACCAAGTTTATGGAATTGGGTCCCTCGCTTCCCTCAGTTACAGAGAGAAGAAAAGCTATTTGAAATAATTTTCGTGTCCTTCTGTTATAATGGTGTTTCAGTATCTTCAGTAACACATTCTTAATCAATGTAGTGAACATGTTAAGTGTCTTTATAGATTTAATGTCTTTAATATGTTCATTAAACTTTGCATGTACTGTATTTTGACATGTATTTTGAAGATAAGTATCCATCCAGTGAAAATGTATAGAAAATAATATACAAAGCTATGTTTTATATGAAAAAAAGCATTTGCAAACACAGTTATACAGTATAATATAAATAAGTGCACAAATGATGTAACCTATGCCCTAATGATGTCACAAAGCACACAATGATGTAATTAAGATGGCCTACTTCACTTCAACATGACCTCATGCCTTAACATCCCACACAAACTATGTCACTGAAGTTGCATGAAAAATGTTATCACATGCTAAAGGCTTTGATATATCTGGCCCAAAAATCATGCACTGTTTGAGAGAACATTTGAATCTTCAGCAAAGAGCAAAGTGATGAGTCCATGTTGCTTGAACTAAGTTAGACCTTCATAACTACAGCGCTGTAGTGGGTTTCATATCAATTTGCAATAGACAGCCTCGTCAGAGAATAAGTCAAATTACAAGCCATCTGTGCTTGTTTGAATTTCCCATCCTTTGTGGTTTTTCCCACTTTTAATTTTCATTTTAAACATAATCTTTTAAAATTAATTTCCAGAATTTATAATCAAAAACCAGTAGGAAATTCAATGTCAAAATACATTACATTATAAACATGTTTTATTGCACGATCAATAAATTGATTGTTTCATGAACATATCAAATCTATTAAACCTAATGTGACCTATGAAATAACATGACTTAATCCAAAGGTAATCAATACTCTCTTAGATGGTCCTCAGACAATTTGCTCAGAATATGACAGCCATACATACTAATATAGCAGTATATTACTATATATATTATATTTGTGAATCTTCTATTGGCCCTGTGATTAGTGATTAGTGGCCCCCTATTTTCATTCATTTCTCTGTTCTAATTTATTTGAAGGTGTTTAGGAGATTTTTCCCTTGGGGAGGGTTGGTTTTGGGGAACACCATGATGTCAGAGGCAGGCTGGATGTTGAGTGGGAGCTTGGTTGTTCCTTTATAATTCATTTCATTCAAGACTTTATTTGATAGAAGAAACTAAATTTGCCCATTTTATTCATTATTATCAACCGGATTCCCATTTGTTTTTTTCACTGGGTCCATTAGTAAAATATTGCTGAATAGTCCCAGGGAACTAACTCCAGGGAATACCATCTAGCTCGATTATTACATAAAGGTACAATTCCAATCAAGGGAAACAACAGGAGTATTAAAAACACCTTTAAACATGGTTAAGTGTTAGCGGCTCATTACAGCCTGACCCTGGACAGGAATGCAGGGAAGGAGGCTAAGAGGCGGTATCGGTTTAGGATACCATACTCCGGGTGATCCGCACATAATTCAACCCCGCTGCCTTTACCATTAGCCCATAAATATGTTCCCTATTGCCTGATAATGTCATCTTAATGTTTAGTCAATAAGCTCCACTGTCAGGTCCATCCCCCCCACCACCCTTTTATATATATATATAAACAGCACACCCAGATTGATGTGTAGGGGGGGTCTGTTTCATCACAGTGTTGACTGGGAGCATATGGGCCCTGGGTGGATATACGCTCTGCAGAGAGAGTGTGTTCAGTGGAGATAGTGGAGACAATGGAGAGCTGAGGACAAGTACTGAAAACAAGCTTGTGTGAGTAATCACTTCAGAGGGCTTCTTGCTCAAACACTAGTACAGTTTAAAAGGAACTCAGGGACTGCTCTCTGTGAGTGGAAACTCTGGGCATGCTTTTTAGTTGTTGGATGTGCGCGCCACTTAAAGATATTTCATGAAGGGGTGTCCGGGTGATGCAGGGAGTAAAGGCATGTTCGTGATGCATGCTGGGAGTTTGAGTCCAAGGCAGTGGCTGGCTCAGCATCAGAAGGGAAAATAAGGGATAAGTCTGGTAAACTCATCAGTGTCATCTAAATTGTGATATTAATGTAAAAGTTTTCAATGGTACATTAATGGTAAGTTTGCCATCTGGACCATAATGCCACCAGCAGCAGAGATGACAGGATGAACTTTCACATAGCCAGCCATTTTATTTCTACAGCCACAGTACAGGTAACGTGTCACATGAAGGGAAGTTGGCAATTCAACAATGGAGATCAAAAGGTTACTCTTTAACACAATCTTTCCTTCAGTTTTTATTTTCAAATGTAACTTATAGTTCATACAGCACCAGAAGACACACAATACTATGTGTTGGTTGAAACACAAAACCTGTTTCCATTGCATGGCAAATAAAGAAAATATCAAAATCAATCAAAAAACATGGATTTTACTGCAAGGTGGTTAACTAGCCAGCTACTGTCAAGCGTTCGGTTATTGCTTGGCAACAGATGAATCTTCCCTGGGAGCCTCCCGGCTCACAGCTTCCTGGTTTTCAGCAGACCTGTCAATCAAGTCTCTTTCCACAGGTGCAAAACACAACAAAATAACAAGCAGACTCTCACAGGACCGCACAAGAGTCAAAGAGAATGGAGTGCTCGCACAGGACCTTCTGTGTGCCATAAGAGTCCAACTTCACCCTTAGCACGACCGCACCCAAAACGTATCCCAAAAAAAACCCTACGTCATATAAAAATAGTCTGCCTTTTTCTTGATGTTTTAAACTATATATCTGTCATTTTGTGTGCATTAATATATACATGCCTCAAACCATAAACAAACACTGCTCAAATGGCCATGGCTCAGCCTATTCAGCGGATTGTCTGCATGTATTTATGGCTCAAACATGCTCATTGCACATCATTGTGTTCCTGTGGAGGTGAAATACCCATGAAGGGCCTGTAGAGGACAAAGCAGAGTGTTTATAAACAGAGGTTGAACTGTTTATGTGTCATAGTTTACAAGTGAACTATGTCTGCTGATACTAGATAGGCTCTGTCTGCTTGAGACAAAACAATAATATTGTAGATGTATTGTATTATTAAGCCTTTTCGGCAGATGGTAGATACAAAAAGCATATGGTACAGTGGGGCAGGCATGGCCACTGTTAGGAGGTGGTGAGAGGAAGGAAAATTACAGAGAAGTTAATGAAACAAAAGAAAGGCCCTCTTTGGGGGGAGAGGAAAATAAAATAACACATTAAAACCAGTCGAAACAAGGGGTTCAAAAGGCCCTCAACAAACAAAAAGCACAGCCAAAACAAGTCACCGAAAAAACTCCCTCCAGCCAGGTTGGCAGAGAATTTATTGACGGTCGAAAGAACACAATAGCCCACAACTGGGCTGATTGCAGATCCTCCTCTGGTGAGCCTGTTTGTTATTGGGGCCGCTACTGTCCAAGGTCCGATTGGCTCCCCAGACTGAAGGAGAGGGCGGGATGACTGACAGCAGGCCAATGGGAGGAGCAGAAGGGCGCCACCACAAGGTGTAGACTACATTACGTTTCTAAACCATGTGATGAAATTGGAGGAATTGGATGAAATTTCATAGCTCAAAATTCAGGTTCAGGCACTTAGTAACTATTCAAACTGCAATCAAGAGCTCAGAGGGAAGAAATACCTGAATTTCTTTCAGGACCAGGTTAGCCTACCCATTTTACAAGTTGTTCTACACATTCGTCACATATTGTAGATGGTATTTTTTTGACCCTACATTCCCCTGAAAGGCCCAAAAATTACCCTCACATTTTACCCAAAAACGCCTTTACCAAAAATCCATTGGAAAAAATTACACACGTTTACTTTCTACATTAAAAAATGAAGCTTGCATTCTAAAAGTTTGTCAAAGTTTTGAAGTTCTCAACTTATGATTGTAACTGGCAAGGATTCCTTCATTGGTTCCTGTCAACTGTGACCGTTTTCAATAAGGCAGCTCAAGACCCAAAACATCTCTGTGGCTCGCCTCACGGTCACAGTGTATGCACTTCAGTGTAACCCAGCTCAATATTTCTCAGCCAGAGCCGCTAACAGCTTTCACCATTAGCCTGGCGATGAAAGCGCAGGAATAGTTATGAATGATGCGCTACGAGACAGACTGTGAGGCATCTGGAGAGACACGGGAGAGAACGGGAGAGTTTAGATGCTTAGGGCATGTTACACAAGCTAGACAGGTCACTGCTGTAGTACTTATCCGAAAGCGTATCCCCTATCATGACAACACACTATTTTCAGGGTGTAGAGCTGTGTAAACCATCTTGGGTATTTTTGGATGAAAGGGAAGGGGGATTTTTTTTTACAGAGGTGGGCAACAACTCAGAAGGGAGCAAGGGTAAGTAGGGGGGATGAGAAGAAGTGGAGCTTAGGGAACAAGGCAATGTCCTGGCGTTAGCTGGCAGCATGTACAGAGGACTGCACCAAGCAACTCTCTCAGCATAATGAAGATGGAACCTACCAGAAATTAGTTAAAGCATTAACTTGAACATCAATGACCAAACCCACAAATAAACAAAAGGGGCACACTTGAAGGGGGAAAAACGCAGAGTGATTAGCACGAATGCACGGCGGAAAAAATTAAAATTCTTCTGCTCGATTCAGTCGCATCTGTATTCAGGAGACGTTTTCGGGTGGGCCCGCCTCTAGCTTTATCCTGAATTCAGTGGCTTTTACCACAGAAGATTTAACCACATTGTAAAACGGGCGGTGTACCTCCATTCCTCCATTCCCGGCTGATCCCGCTAATTTCCCAGCGTACACTGCTACGCTTCACGACTTCGATATGATTGATGGAGTGCGCAACAAAAATGGGAGGAAAAAAAAATCTTAAAAGAAAAATAATCGCGTGCCAGAGAAAAATGGGACTCGCAAAAGAAAATACGCCATATAATAAGAAAACACTTAAGCAAATGAATCCTTTTACGTTATAGTACCAAGATGAATCACTTCATTAGAAGAGTACTTATATTTGACTAAGAATACGAAAGATTAATTATCTCAAGATTTTTTTGATAAGAGGTATTGTCATACACCACTGCTGTTTTTGACCACGACATTTTCTCTTCCATTGTTACTATTATTTGTGAAGGACATACAATAAAGTATATAATATGTTGAAGACATATTTAGGATTTCATAATGCACAATGGGGAAAAAAATGATCCTGTTTCATATTTATTATAAGACACAGTATATTCTTAAAATTATGAAAGTGATTTCTCCAATTAGTTGTAAAGAATTATGTGCCATATCCAGGCAAACCAGGCGATTAAAAGTTGGCAAATGTGTACAAAAGAGAGGCAGCAGAAGAGGGGTATGGTTTGGGCCGGCTGGCCTGCCTGCCATGGCCGCCTCCCTGTTCCCCCGCGTCGGGCCGGCGCTGTAGGATAATAAAGAGCGATGATGGCGGAGCCGTGCCATCCGGCTGCATAGCCTCTGCTGCAGAACCGTTTGCAGCTCCATCTATCACCCCCACCACCCCTCTCTCTCCCCCCTTGCTCTAATTCTGCTTTAATAACCGCCACCTCCATCCATCAGCGTATTGATGGCCCTGACAGCCTGGCGCAGCTCGCGCTAACTCCCTGGCCTTTACTCGCACACTGCCGGGGTCACCGGGAGGTCGCTCCCCCACCCACCCCCACCCACCAACCCTCAGTCAATACTGGCCGCACGCAGCTGTCGGCGAGATCAGGGGAAAGGGACGGGCGCGCGCTCGTGCTCACCTACATCGTTCTCGGGCTCGGGCGCCATCCAAACACGCCGATCTCGCAAAGTCAAAGACACAAACAGGGCCGTTAGCCAAGTCCGCTAACGTGCTCTAAAAAACAAACAAATAAGCTGTATTTAGCTAGCCTGTGCTGTGTGCCCAGCCAGGGCTGGCGCAGAGGGTGGAGGTCAGGATCTTCGTCCAGCGGCCAGATGGGCTGGAGAGGCTGGGGGCCTCCCAGTGACCGAGCTCAGAGCGCTGGGTCATCTACCCTTGACCTCGCAGAGAGGACTTCATCCTGCACGTGTCCTTTTCAAATGGCACACCCTCACTCACACCTGACCAACAGGGGCATAGGCTCAAAGCAACAAGCTGGGCTCCTGATATTGTCAAACTGGGCATTTTAGATGTTTAAAATCCATCTCAAGTTGAATACAAATGTCATTATTTCAAACCAGAAATAGAAACAACTGTAGTGAATGATAGAAGACGACAACTAAATTGCATTTGATTTGACATTGATTGACATTTCAGGTTAAATTGTAGTAACTGGACTTGACACCAAAAAAAATCAGTAATACTTAATATACAGTCAAGCAGGATTGAATTTAAAATCATTTCACACCGCAAATGTATTGAAATTAAGGTAATTCGTTGAAAAATCTTAATGGAAAATTACCAGCATTTTTCCATTCACAAATTGAATCTCATAAACTGAAAGAATTGAAATAGAATTGACCTTATCTGCAAGACACACTATACTGCATTTACAACCACAGGGGCACGAAAAACAGAAAGTTCTGGAACACTGCAGGTTGTAACTCTAAGCACACTGCTACCCAGCACAAACCTCACAGAACCCAGCTGTTTGCTCTAAATGCAGCCCCAACACCAGCTCTAATATAGCTCATTGCTCTAAACATCGCCACTAATACATGAAGTAAACAGACACTGATCTGGGGTCAGCCCTCATCTGCCTATGGCCATTTGCTCCTCTCCCGACCCCCACAGCCTGATCTCCGCACAGAGTCTGCAGGCTCCTGAGAACAAAGTCAAGGCAGTCGCCTCACCTTGATCATCGCACGTGATCTGGCTGCCGCGGGCGTTTTCGTTGAGGGGGGGCGGATTGAAGGTTGGTGGGTTGGCGGATGGGGGGCGCAGGGTTGGGGGGCTGGGGGGCCTCGGAGCAACAGCCCGGGTCCCGTCAGCAAGGATCATTGAGCTAATTAATAACGCGGCACAGAGAGAAATGGGCGTCATTAAGGCAGCGCGGCTCCATTCACGGGTCCGCGGGGCTGCGGAGAAGGGGTAAGGTGGGTGCGCGTTGGAGGGGGCAGCGGTTTTTTCCCGCTTCGTCGAGCGCCCGCCAGACAAGAGTTCACAAACAACAACATGTTTAGATGGCGGCTCTCCACTGCATTCAGATATTACAACAGAAGAGGATCATTAGATCCCCTAACAGAAGATCAATTCAAACTGCATTTTACAGCTTCCAACTCAACAGCAATTAGGACACACCATAAAAGGTAGGTTTGGCTAACACAGACAGGTTCACTGAAGCAGATGAGTTTTGCTTGGAAGCGATCACAAGATAAAGTATTACAGTAAACCCTCAGAGAAACACATGAGCGTATTTTAAGGCTCTGAAATGTTTGTGACTATAACAGGCTTGACCAAATACAATGTAAGAATTCTTTAAAGAAATGTAAACCTTTACTGACTAAAATCATTTTTTGTACAGTTGTACAATTAATTATTTAACTATAGGGCTATTTTCACCTTTTAAATATAAACCTTATTTTCAATGAAACAACAGTCAGACTCTCCTTCCTATCACCTAACGTAGACACACGTACTTTTAGCTAACAGCTATGGGGTAAAAACAGTATCTTTCCTTGTGCTCTCAAAAATGAAATCATAACAAACTTTAATTTAAAATGGAAAAATATTTTTTAAATATACACATTTCTTTTAAATATCTTTAAAAATTTATGTCTGCATATTTCCAAGGAAAATGCTACACAAAAGATCACAAAGGCCAGACGAAATATGAAGTAAACAAGGGATGGTTCTTCAGGTGTCATAAGACACAACATTTGCAAGGGAACATGGGAAAAAAAGAGAAGCAACAGCTGAATGTCAAACAGGCTGCCCTTGAGTTGTAAATAGGAACAGCTTTTAGGTCATTTGTTTAAAAATATTTGTGAATGAGGAAGTTTCTTTTTATGTTCATTATAAACAGAAAGCATTCATTCTCGTTTAAAGCTAGCCTTTTACCCAAATAAGCTGGTTGAGTTATAATAAAACATAGACATTTATAATTAATTCTTGCAGTCAGCTAACTAGATTAATTATTTTGCTTTCTAGATGTTCCCACAGATTTTGCAATCTAGCTACCAATTACTTACTTCATAAACCACATATCAATAACTGATTTGAATACTATGATTAGCTAGTAATGTTTGCTATCTGGCTTATTAATTTTCCCACTGTTGATTGATATTCTTTATTTGTGCATAATTTGGTTGTATTTTCATTTTTATCAGTGCATCCATTTTGTAATGTTTCAGTTTAATGTTCACCTTTTTTGTCAGAAATTTAGTTTTGGAAGGAAGTATTTCTGGGTTTATACTGCACACAGGCAACCAGTCTTTCCAGTTGTCTAAGCTCTGTATCTAGTGTACTGTTGGGGAAAAAATCTGACTGTGGGGTGAGAGTTGTGGCACAAAATGGTTGCCATGGAATATTATATTCACCCCAGGTGAGTCATACACAAAAGTGGAGTATGACATGAGTTACCCCACTGTCTGTACAGTGACAGTTCTGGCACAAAATGGCTGACATGGACGACTACATTCATTCCAGGTGAGTAACACACACTAGCAGAGGTTAATGTTAGTTATAACTCATAATTATAAAGCACTTTGGGTATACATGTAATCAATTGTTGTTATTAATATTAATTATTTCAAATATTAATTATTTATAGTATTGTTAATACAGAGTAGTAAATTTAAACATATAGTTCTTTAGGTAAAATTAATATTGTTATGAGTATTATTACTACTATTAGAAGTGGTAGTAGTAGAAGGAGTAAAAGTCATAATATATGTGACATTAGCAGTAACAGTAAGCAATGAACAATAAAATTATTGAAAATTGAAATACTGAATCAATTCTTTTATTGGAAACAGCAAAAGAGTAGGATTGTGACAGACAATGATTACAAACATCATTTGAGCTTATAAATTGTAGTGGGTTTAAAGACTTGTGGCCTTGTTCATTTCCACCATGACAGAGAAGCAAACTGTAATGTCAGCGTACTGTCGAACTCTCTGTACGTGCAGTGTCCATGTCCGTGTCACTGTCTCTGTACGTGCAGTGCCCACGTAACTGTTCCAGACACCTGAGGTTAACCATCATCCTGCCCACTGAGCAAAAATAGCTGCTGCTAGACAATGACATGCATTTTGACATACGCAGTGCAGTACAAATCAGTGCATTTCTGTGTCTACCGTTTTTCAGCAGATGGCTGTGAAATGAGTAAACATTGATGTCTTAAATGATCGATTTACACTAAAATGATAAATAAATGTTTTTTTCATGCTGGATTTCAACATTTTTCTGGTGTGGACTGAAATAACAATTTTTTCTTGGTTTGCCGGAATTTTTTAAAGTTGAATGGATGATTGAAAAAAATCAATCAGTTGATATGTTTTATGTTTCATGATTGCGTATCTCAAATTGAGGATTAAAAAGGTGGGGTGGGTGGGTGGGGGGGGGAGAGAGATTCCTAATCACTTGACTGTCATCGAACCGGCCTTAATTGTAGTGCCATCATTAACTATCATGGGTACATTCAGCACATTCATTCAAATCAATCAAACATTCTTTAGGGAGGCCATAGTCAGCTAATGACTTAGCCGGGCTTTCCAACCAGGAACCAACATTAGCTTGCAATTGAGTCTTTGCTTACAGTACGACAGTACACATGACTGGAATAGTCATTCAACAGTATTTTAAGCAAATCAGACATCTCTGACCTTTATAGCAGGTGGCTATGACATTGCAGCTTAAATGTGCACAGCTAGCTTCATGCCTGATCCAGCTTTATGAGTCAAAATCAACCAGTTGGCCCAAATTCGGCTGGCACGCAGGAAATAGCAACCTAAAATAACCCAGACCGCACAAGTGGCGGAATACTCACAGACAGAAGATTTATGAGTACGGAGTGCAGTTTTAAGGCTAATGATAGTAAAAAAGGCTTGGATTTTGAATAGATAATACCAGTGCTTTTGAAACAGCGCTATTGTATGGGTCTGGATTATAGCATGAAATTACTACATGTAGTGTATCTTCAGTTTTGACTTCATTGTCTTCATTCTATGAGACAACAGCTCAGTCTCCACTTGTGAGAGTAAAGGCCAAAGCCTTCGAACACAGTGGATGAAAGAAATGGCAAGCCCAAATCTGAGTGGTTTGAACAGGATATTCTCTCATTGTGACCTGCACTTGTGTTGCATGGTTGCCTGTAGGTGAGTCCTTTCTCTGTTGCTGTGGTCATGCAGGGGAATGAAACGTCTGTAAATGGACTCTCGTTTTAACGATACCGTCCCCGTACCTGTGTGAGATTTGGCACAGGGTCTCACAAGGGCAGCTCCGTCAGGAGGGAACGGGCGGCGGGTTATGGCGGGGCGCCCGCCATTCCGTGGTCCTCCGAAACTCAGTCATTGAGTCAGGAGCTCCAGCACGCCTATCTCCGCCAGCGTTTTCTCAGCGATGGCTTCCCATCCCTTGTTGGCCTGAGGGTTCCTGGGGGAGGGGTGCATGAGGCCAGGACGCGGACCCCCGGCTTGGCGTCCGCCAGCGCACGCCGCGCCTGCTGCTCCGCCACCCGGCCCACCCCCACCACGGTGGACACGCCCAGCGCCTGTACGACCCGGCACAGCCCCCCGTCGCAGACCGCCAGCAGCGCGTCCCGTTCGGCCTTCGGCAGCTCGGGCGGCGTCAGGTTCTTGCCCGTGGCGTTCATGAAGATGAGCGGGCACAGGTTGTGGACGAAGCAGTGGCGAAAGAACACGTCCGGCTCGCCGCACAGTCGCTGGAAGAAGCCCCAGAAGCGGGCGCCGCTCACTTCGCTCTGCGTGCATGCCAGACCCAGGATCTGCCGCTTAGGGTGCTCCTCAGGGGGCCGGCCCACCTCCCCACTTATCTTCAGCCAATCACGGACCGACTTCACCTCACCAAAGGGGATCTGAGGAGCAAAGTGATTAGAGATACGTGAGAAAAAGGGGAAATTCGCTGCCAAAAAGGGGGGCAGTAGGTAATACAGAGACAGGGGCCATCAAAAAGAGCAAGAGAGAGAGAAATGAGCAAGAGCAGAGAAAGAGAGGTATCTACGGATAGAACAATTCACAAAGACAAATGTAGCCAGTGAGAGGGATACACACCACACACAGAGGAATTAAATGTGAATAAACGAGGGACAGCACAGATATTGGCTCAACTGCCAAGGGCAGGACAGCACCTCAAAAGAATGTATTTTGGACTGAATTTTAAGGTGAAATTTTACATCATGTAATATTATTCTTGTTCTTTGAAAAAAAGTGCTTTCTAAAATATACATCCACAAGTAAACATCTCAGTTCATGGATCTCAAACAGGCCTTTCTACAAAGAACAAAAGCAAACTAATAATTAATACAAGAATATAGATAAGTCATTGTATGTATACATAAGTACTTCTCTGTGAATCAGAATTCATGGTATATTAACCTCTATTTTACTGCATAAATAATAAAACAGGAATTTTATTTGCTGGAATTTGCCTCTCTGCTGAAAATCATTTGAGGCTTGCTGATGGCACAGTTTACATTGTCTTAAGACCACAAAGGTCAGCTATTTCAGTTTTACATTTTATGTTTTCAATGTTTTATATATTTTTATTTTTTATATATTTTATTATGTTTTATATTTCTGAGTTATAAAATGAGTATTTCATTAGACTGGTATAACAGGTATAAATCAGCACACAAACTGCTTCAATCATGTTAAAGACTGAATACATCAGAAACAAGAAACAAACTCTTCTGCTGCTTCATACTTAAAGGATCCTGATTTGCCTCACACTTTTACTCCAATATCCAACCATTTTCTTGGTAGCAAATAGTTATTTCTATATTGCACTGGAACTATGTAAGGTACTGTATAAATGGGTAGTTTGTAATATGTAAAAGCTGTAAGTGGCACTGGGTAAGAGTCTGTTTAATGTAAAAGATGAACACTATTACTCTTCTCTGCAGGTTCAATTGTAAGTGACTGCAAAACATGAGCAAGGTATGTATAAAGGTGACAACCATGTAATGGTTTCATTCAAAGTACTTAATGTCTTTACACTAATCGGAATTCACTTTCATGAGTTCCCGTTCCTGAGGGGTTTGAATTACTAAGGTTCTACTGCACTGAAATGTATGACACAATTAAAACATTTAATTACCCATAACTACATCAGATGTTTGATTTATTACACATGTAACACACACTGGCAGCCATTATTTTAACATAAATTCAAATTTTTAAAGTTGTCACATAGACTTAGGGGGCATCCTACCTGTAGTGGAATACAGAGGACACTGCCATCTAATTAGGCCAAACCAAAGCATCTTAAAGGGTTGCACATTTTTTATTAAATCAGTTTGAGACGTCTTTAAAGCATCCAAGGGTGTGCAAATACTGCCTTAAAACACGGCCTTCATAGGCAGGTTCCTTGAAATTGAGACACACCCACAGAGAGAGAGGAATGAAAAGAGGGAGGTAATCACATAGGGCAAGCACATAGGTGTATGTGTAGGTACAAAGTAGGTGAGCAGCGGAATATTAGGATAGAAGGCAGGAAATTCAAAGGATGGAGCATGCACACAAACCGACAATCCATGAAGATGTTTAATAGTTTACAAAATCTTATCTTGGCTCAAATTCACAGTACTCCCACCACTAGCGATAATGTTATCTTCTAAAAAAAAAAAAAACATTTATGTAAAGTATCCCAATATATATAACTTGCACCTCACTGAGTGCGGTGTCATGTGTCAGAACTGTCTCGTGCTCTTTCGTCAATGTGATTGCTATTGACAAATCACAATTCAGGGAGGATGAGTGGCAGTGATCTACAAATAATAACGGATCAAATTTAAGTACATCTCTCTCCCCAGGTTATCACAGCATTTCACAGTTTGGTGGGGGGGGAATACTCGTTGCAGCCAATCAGTGTGTGGTACTTAGGTGGATGATGCACGGCAGCCATTTTGTATCACACTGCTCTCCACACTTCAGATGAGGTGAAAGGGGGTGGGGCTCAGTTATCCAATTAAATGGAGGGGGAGGAGTCAACATCTTCTAATTTTAGACAAAGTACTGACAGCTGTCCTTTTGCATTTGTTATTCGAGTCGAGAGCCCAACCCATTCTCCTTAGGTTGTGCTCCTACCGGGACTAGATGGCCTTGAATCGCGGCAACAGTGACACGTCCTACCTCGCTGCCTCGCTGTCAGGGTCTACCGCTGCTTCGCCTGTGTGGCACCACCCCGCCACATGCTGTGCTCAATTGCCTCGTCCTCCTATTCCGACCACTACTCCCTCCCTCTCGCTTCTCGGTTCTCTCTTTCTCTCTCCCTCCATCCGAGTGACAAATACACTGGCTGCCCAGCCTGGAGCGACCACAAGGCTACCATGCTAAGCACCCAGCCAACAACGCTGGGCCCCATTGGTTGGGGATCCCTCCTATGACACCCCCACTGACTCCATTCCCACAATCACTTAGCAGTCTCCGAATTTATGCAATGAACAGACAGGTACCCCCATTCATATGTCATCATGATTTCACTGTTTGCTTTCAACCCGACAATTTCCCCGGAGCATCCATTATCCGCCTTTTCCTCTCCTAAGAGAATGTAATTTTACAGGGTTACCGTGATCCACTCAAGACTGTTTTGGTTTCTGTGGCATCCTCAGGAAAAAAAAACCTCACTATTTGGCGTTGGGAAGTGCAACTGTAAAAACGTGAGATGGCAAATACGTCCTGAAGCGCAGATCTCTACATCTGCATTACGTGCTAACTTTGAACGCTACGTCAAGGACTGTGATAGCGGTATCTTGTATCTGCGAGGAAACAAAAAAAACTTCACACAGAGAGTCATACATTTGCGATAAGACTGCTCAGCGAGACACCACTCAAAAGATCTCTACCATACAAATGGGGACCTCAGGACCTATCAGCAGAATTTCACCTTTAATGCAACATTTTTCTACCAGAGGGCTTCAATGACTGAGCATAGAAACTTCCAGAAAATACCTCACTTGTTGTATGGAAAGAATATTAACAGTGACCGAACACCAAGCATGACAATAATGAAAGACAACTGAATGGGAATAGCAAAATTAAAACAAAGAAATTCAGGAAAACAGATAAAAAAAATCAACTCATCTCAGGTTAACAGTGGGGTGTGAGTTCAGAAGTGACATAATAATTTAATAATTTTTTGTCAGCTTCTGCATTATTAATTGTTGTGCTAATTGCTGCTGGTCTTGATCGGCACACAGAGAGAGGAGCATTGACATAACCCCCCATGTCCCCTTAGCGCACACAAGCCCTCTCTCAACCCTCTTGCACTGCTGTCGATGCCTCCATCAGAGCCCTGTTTCCGCGGCCCCCATATGCACAGTATTACCTCACCTGCGCTCTTCGACAGGCCTGCCAGTCAGAGCCAAGACGGATGGGCCGCTGGGGACCGATCGCGGCCCTTTTATTGACTCATTTGTTTTGCTGATCTAACAACCTTTGAACTCCTTGAGTGGTAAGGAAGCGGAACGCGTGTGAGTCTGCATGTGTGCGTGTGTGTGTGATTGGTGAATATGTGTGTAAGCAAGCCTGTGTCTGTATATGGGTATAAGTATGCCTGCATGTGTATGTATATAGCACTGAAAGTGTGTGTGTTTGTGTGTGTAGTGATGTGTGTGTTTGTGAGTACTTAGTTGGTGCAAATGTGTGTATGTATACCTGCATGTGTATTTGTGTAATACTGAAACTGAGTTTTCGTGTTTGTGAACATTGTGTATTTGTGTGTAGTATGCCTGCGTGTGTATGTGTGTATAGTATTGACAGTGTGTGTGTTTGAATGTGTATTTACCTGTTGTATATGTGTACAAGCAGGAATGCACATGAATGTGCGTGTGTGTGTGTGTGTGTACATGTGTGATATTATGGGTATACTTGAATGCTTACAGCTTCAGCTTCTAAGAGAGTGTGTGTGCCTGTGTGTGCCTGTGTGTGCTTGTGTATGGTGTGTGTGTGTGTGTGTGTGTGTGTGTGTGTGTGTGTGTGTGTGTGTGTGTGTGTGTGTGTGTGTGTGTGTGTGTGTGTGTGTAATTTCAGGTAGGCTTGAATGCTTACATGTGGGCCTTGGAATGTTGTGTTCAGAGAGTGTGCGTGCGTGTGTGTGTGTGTAAGTTTGTGTGTCTATAAAATAGGGGGAACAGCCTTTGTACACAGTCCGGGTAATGGGGTAACAGAAGACAAGACAGGACACAATGTGGAACGTTCTGGAACAGCATGCAGACAGTGTGGATGAAGAGGAATGGAGGTGGAGAGTGGGGCACGGCTGGGGGACCCTCACCCCGGTCTGGGCCATGCCGAACGGTCCGGGGTTCATTCCCAGGAACAGCACGCTCTGCCCGTCGTGGCAGTAGGTGTTGACGAAGCGGCTGTGCATGTCCCAGGCGTACTCCAGCGGGTTGTAGGTGTAGCGCACTTTCCCGCCGATGGAGAGCTGCTTCAGGAGCACGTTCAGCTCCAGCTCAGCCTCCAGAAACCGCACGGCCGCTGTGGGCCTCTCCCCAGCAGGGCCGCTATCCACATCCAAACCCCCCTCTCCGCCAGGTGCAACTTGGCTGCGAGTGAGCAACAGGCCAGACTGTTATATTCCAATTCAAATTATGTTTATTAGCATGGCCGCACGTTAACACAGTGTTGCCAAAGCAATTTCACATAAACTGTAAATCAACAATAAAACCCATTTCAACATTATGAGGTATTTATTTACACTATGTACCTTTTTCAAATGGTGTGCTGCTGTCCCCAATGTATTGTCACTATTAACATACAACTTTCGTTATCCAGTTAAAATTATTACATAGCTTTGACAAGGGGAGACACACAAACAGCTTATCATTGGATTGGGCCAACTAAGGCCTGGTGGATCAAGTGCCTAACAGGGCCGTTGCTGGCTCAAGCCCCTATGTAGCTATAGTGGAATCAGTGCAGCTGTAAGGCCCTTATTCAATGTAAGGATCAGTTTAGGCTGAACTCCAGACATTTTTGTTTATTAATTCTGCTAACCTTTATTTAACCACAGGCCCCTTGAAAAAGGAATCATGATCTTTTATTCAATACTAAATATTCTGTTAGACTGTTGGACAGGAATAATAGCCTCATAAATTGTCTTTCACTCTTGGAAGAATCATAATTACCGTATTCTTGTCATTTTTAAGATAAGTTCTGTGACGATATCTATGTAAAAGTGCACGTGTTGAAAAGCTCTCCGCTCAGGGGATATAATATACTGCATTGCTGAATGCTGTCAGGCAAGATGGCACCACAGAGTTACCCATGTGACTGGGCATTCTGAGTCTGTATGTCAGAAACAGGTCCAATCACTCAACTTAAGGATAATTTACAGTCTACAGCAATAGTGCCACATCTGCAGTCCATTCCACCCTGACATGCTGCCCACCAAATGAAATACACCACCACTTACTAAAATCACCATTTACTAAAAATGTATTTTGAATGTTTACAACTATTATTTGTACAACTTTTGGGACATATACATGAAGCTGTAAAAGTATTGTTTCTTAAAATAGAATAATAATACAGAGTGAATATACATTCATGTGAGGGGCTGATTTTTAGACTGTGTGGCCCCCAGGTCAATATAGTGGCCACACATGTGGCCCCTCTGTTCAGACCAGGTTGGCAATCACTTGATATTGTTTCTGCTGTTTAAGGCTATTTTGCTCATTTTCATCTCAGAGAGAAGGTGAAAGAAACTAAAAAAATTTCTGAATGCTTAGTTTGAATTTTAGACTTTATCAGGATGGTTTGATGTTGATCAAGTAAACACATACTGGGAAGTAAATTTGCTTGGTAAATATTAGCCTTAACCCTGTTCACACAAAATATCTGATATGTTATCTACAAATCAATACAAGGGCCACTGCGTTCCAACTCAAGAAGAAATGGACATCATGTTTATCAACCTTCTCAAATCTTTTTACCAGAGAAATTCACCAAAGGGTTTTCACTGGAGCCGCGTTTCTCTTTGGACCTGTCAAAGGTCAAAATACTGGCTCACCCTTGTCTGGAAACTTGCCAAACATGAGATAGGGATTCCTGTCTTACGAGGAGCTATTTTTATTCACCGTGTGAAAAAAATGATGCTTTTGTCTGCAAGAGTCTTTGGAATCCAGTCCTTGATTTGTAGTGGAAAACGGTGCTCAAAATGAGGAGAATTACTCATTTTGGATTACTATATACATTGTTCAGTCAATGCGTAACAACTGCTTTCTATGCGAGTAGGGACATTTTGCAGACTAACCATCCTGCTTGTAAAAAAAAAATTTGGTCGCCAAATAACTGCACTGCCGTACAATTAATACTGTTATGGGCATATCAAAATACCCTCTTCATTTAAAGCTTGGCTGTTCAGGTGTATAACATGACAGAAAGAAAATTGTTCGATATGATTGGATATCCCGATTAGAAAATACTGCTTAATTAGACATTCCATTTTACATTAAGGATCTTCATATTACATGTTCGATAAACTTACTATTAGGTGCATTTCACTGATTTGCTAACAGGATACGGTTACAACGATGCATACACACAATACTAAACGCATATTTCCTTGTGGGATTCAATGGATGTAGTTAGCTAACGTTAGCACGCTAGCGATGAGGTTAGACTCCAAATTTGGACGTGCAAGCGAACTGACACAAAAATCTTCCTCACTAAAACGCCAGGACTAACTAGCCATCTAAGAAAGCTGCACCCAGCCAGTACGAAAACGGCAAGATCGTGTTTCTCGCCACTTACCGTAGGACTTCATTTGTGTTCAACATCTTTTACAGAGATTTTCCGGGCAAAACAGTGACGGGCATTCTGGGGCTTGTAGTTCCATGAGAATACTACAAATACCAAGATCCTTGGTATCCGCGTTTTAAAGCGCAGTGTACTCCGTTGTGTAGACAGCGCAACCCATTGGTCGTATATATGAACTACAAATAGAGAATTTTCTGCTTGGAGCATCGCCTTATACGTCATGGGTAATTAAATGTTGATTTCAACGTGTTGTCCTGTGCGACATGAAAAACTCCTTTAACACCATGTCATGTTGTATTTTTTGCTGCATAAGCTTTTCATAAAAGCCCGTGCATAATATTTCCATAAATACAGCTTTATATTATGTAAAGTTTTCCCACAATGTTAATAGCAAACACTCCAAGAAAGATATTATCAACACATTTTTACCTCTATTTCTGTGTTGCCAGTGTGTAGCAGTGGTGATAGGCAGGATAAAACCCTAACCTCTGCAAGTCCCCAACACCCTAATTTTGGGGAGGATGGCGGAAGAGGTAAGTAGTCTGAACTGTGTGAAAGGGATTTTTTTTCTGCTTTTGTGAGCGAAGTTCAAAGCTACACATTGATGTTGTACAGCTCTGAAGTATATCAAACCACAGCTTTTGCCTCTAGGACCTTGATAACATCATTAATCTTATTTGGCTGGATGTGAGGCTTGGTGTGGGCTGTGAAGGGGGGGGGGGTTGAATCTCGGAGCAGTAATTAAAAAGAGCATCTCCTCCCTTTGTAGCAGCAGACCCACCTGGTTAAATCCTGTGCCCTCAGGCACGGTGAACAAGTCTGTTCACTGACACAACGTACAACACCTGGAGACATGACACGTCACATCTGATACTCTCTCTCCCCATGTCCTTCGTTTGACCTTCAACAAACAAAATGTGGAAGCGCTGTCAATGAAAAAAAACCTTCGTATTTCACTCTCCCGCTACCCTTTCAGTCCCAGTGTCCCCTCAAAGCAATAATATCCAACTGATGTCCCCCACAGCTACTACTAACAAGTTACCACTGGGTACTGTAAAGGGCCATCAAAATGTAAACACTTTTCTTTGACAAATAAATTAAAGCTGATATGACGCCACACAGTACCCTGTCCTCTGAGACCATAGACTAAAGGTTTCCACCATCTGTCTGTTATTATATTCAGTAAATACTATTGTTCCCTTTACTTTTATGACAGAAATAGCGAACTGCATGTTCCAGATTCAGATCTTGCGCAGTCATTTTAAGCAGTCGTAGCCATATCATTGATGAAACCATTTGGGAAGCTTTATATTATTAATTCATAAGTTATGAGAATTTTGATATTTTGAAGCCATTTGTTTTTCTTTAAGATATTCTCAAATGTCAATATTTACAGTTATCAATTGTTGATTTGTTTGTGGTAAAACCTTTATATGGTCATTTTAAGTTAATTAAAATGGAAGTCACTTTTGTCCTGCTAAACTATAAACTTCTCAGTTCTGAACACATTATCTTTTTATGCTGCTGCATATTTACCGAATGCAGGTTAGGTGCTTTGTCTGAACCTGAAATAGTAGTAGTCCACCTGGGATTTGAACTTGCAACCTCTTAGTCACCAGCTCATACTCACAGTTATTGGGTTACATTCTCATGCATCACTCAGAGAATATACATTTGAAATGTAAAAAATTTCAATTGTAGCATGCATCGTTCTTTATTTTTTATGAAAATGTAAAGCTCTGACCACTGGCGCATGTCTGTAGAACTAAGGTTCAGTAAAATACTTTCATATGTATGAATGAACCCTCCCCTTCAAAGTGTGTGCTTGTGTACCATCGCAGCTTCAGGGATACAACAATGGCTGAGTCGCTGTGGTTATATATGTCTGTTTGTGGGCTTGTATATGTTTGTGCATGTTCATGTGTGTTGCATTGATTTGTATATATTTGTGTGTGTATGTGTATTTGTGTATGTGTGTGTATGAATGAGGGAGAGATTGCGGGTGCAAAAATCTGATACCCAGGCTCCATCTCCAGGTGTCTGCATGGGCTGGAGCTGTTGCCATGGCAGCAGGAGCTGTATCCGCAGTCCCCGGCAACACACCCTCCTCCTCCTCCCCCCCTCCCCTCGCGTCATTGACCCGCCGCTGAACCCGACTGGGGTCGGAGGTCGATGGCTGGGAGCGGACGAACTGACAGAGAGGGATGAGGGGAGGAGAGAATGAGAGAGGAGAGATGTGCGGCGCAGATGGAGAGAGAGCGAGGGAGAAAAAATGAGGGGCTGAAAGCTGTGAATTTATAATTACTATTATTGAAGAGGAATGTGAAACTGACTGCATTTTTCTCCAGTCTGTTATACAATGATTATATTACAATAAGAGTGGAGGCACACATCGCTCTTTAACTCCTTGCATCTGATCCGTCCTTCTGTTTCTGATTATGTTCTATTCCGCTGTTTCTGTCCCGTTTACCTTTGTGTTGATCATATTCTATTATGTTCATTCTGATCAATTAGGGAAATGCTCGGAGAGAAATGCTAGTGAAGCAGAAGACACGATTGTAAAGACAGAAGCCCCATGTTATTTTTCTGTGGGTCATTTTCCCTTTCGGCCTGTGTGTATACATCGACACGCTGCCACGTGAACGAGACAGCACACATGTGTGTGCTTATCTGTGCATGTGGACGAGTGTGAGGGTGTGAAAGCGTGTGGAGGTGTGTGTGTGTGTGTGTACATACATCTGTTGCAAGTGGTTATCTTCGTGTGCATCTTTGATGAAGCGACAACATAACCAAGGAGTGACAAAGAGGAAAGAGATCAAGTGGGTTTACCTTTGACCTTCCTCCCAGAGGTCAAACAGTTTAGGTCATTACTGTGGCTGTCCGGGCATTTCCACCCTGGAATACCATGTCTGTCACATATATACACTCCAGTATATACACTTACCATACCTGTATGTCAGTATTTATTACGAGAGAGGTTTTCAATAGGTCATTCGAAACGTCTAAGCAATCCTACTTTTTAACAATTTAAATGTTATGATTCAGAAAACAACATTCAAACTGCATTCAGGGCCTAAATTTTATCATATATATATGCTTTAAAAGCACAATTTAAGGATGAATTTTTGTGCCATTTGCTGTATTTCATTTTCTTCATCTGTCACATTTTGCTGTGGATGGTGTGTGAACTTAATGTATTTGGTTCAGTTAAAAGCAAAATGCCCAGGTCGCATATGAAACATGAAATGTGTGGAAACATATTTTTGATCGTTACATTCAACATAAACTCACGTCTCATAAATGGATTAATTGAAATAGAGAAGGTAACAGGTACATCTCTGCGAATGAAACGCTGCCCTCTGGTGGTTAGTCACTCTAACATCAAGCCTCTTAAGTCTTGTATTAATGTAAATTAACAACCTGTGTACGATTAACAATTGCTATTTTTATAAATTAACAACCTGTGTACGATTAACAATTATAAGCACTTCAATATTATATATCTCTGTTTATATGTCATCCTACTTTATAGAATTAATTTTGTTTATTTATATACAGGGTTTTCTGACCTACAATCTCTTCACAGTGAAAGAAAGAATCTCACCTCATCCACAACCAATATGTACATATAATATCTCTTATATAAACACACATATATGTATGAATGTACATACAGACATATGGACATAAATATGTATCTGCATATGTAGTCTTACATAATATGTGATGCTTTATTCTATAATATATAATATGTTTTAGAGTATGAAGATTTAATGTCACAGCATACAGACTGCTGCTCCAGTCCCCAGAGGGTGCCCCGTTAGCTGGCTGCCGTGTCCCCTCTGTCACCCCTCTTGCCCCGGGACGATCCTGGCCCCTAACCGTATTAAGAGGACAAGCAGATAACACACATGGCAGGTCTCCATCCATCAGCGCGGAGATAATACTTTTAGCAGGAATGTGTGGCTTGTCAGGGGAGCAGTGCACACATGCATCTGCACTGCACTGACGGAGAGGCTATTGACCCTCAGCTGAGCACATTTACACACACACACACACACACTCATATACACACATACACAACATATACTGTACATACACACCCGCACACATGCATCTGCACTGCACTGACGGAGAGGCTATTGACCCTCAGCTGAGCACATATACACACACACACACACTCATATACACACATGCACAACACATACTGTACATACACACCTGCACACATGCATCTGCACTGACGGAGAGGCTATTGACCCTCAGGTGCACACACACAAGCATACACACACACATACCTGTACACATACACATGTTCATACATACACATACACACATACACATATATAGTCACACATACATATACACACTCACATATACACACACTCACACCACACTTACATGTATACATACAAACTGACACATACACACGCATACAAATATATGCATACATGTATTTGCACATGCACTCACTAATTCATATTTTTGTGAAACAACCACACTTGTGTACATAAACACATATGCATGCACACACACACACACATACACACACACACGATCTCTGAGCTATATTGACACTCTGTATCGTAATGGGACCATCTTCACTTAGCCGCGCAGTGACCAGATCCTGACCCCTGACCTTTGACCCCAGACGGCCATGCTCCCAGAGGAGGAAGTCAGGAACGTATGACATCATTGTCTTCTTGATGTGAGTGTCATTCCAAGGTTACAGTGGCAAGCCTAGGGAAGGGTGGTGGCCAAATTATCCAGCATTTAAAACAAATGTGCATTAAGAAAAAAACTATGCAACCCAGCAATACAGGCACCTATCAATAATTCAACACATAACTATACAACACCTCTGTATTACAAAGGGGTAAGGTAAACTCGTAACCCTACAGTGTTCATTTGTTCACATTGCATTTTTACATACATGTGGAGCAAATATGGAGGCATGAACTTTTTTGGGGATGGGAGAGGGGGGGTGTTGGGGGTGTGGGGGTTTGAACACGCAACGCCTGCGGCAATCGAGCAGCCTCAGCGATACCTTTCGACATGCTTACACATGCGTCTTTGCACCTGAAGAGGTGTAGGCGCGCAAACAGGAGCCCGTGTGACTGGGAGTTAACTTGATCAATTACTCCGAGGCAAAAGCAGGTGCACGAGGAGGGGTCTATACGCAGCCGTATTTGACTGAACGCCTCTTCGGGGCTGCCAGGGAAACGGCTGGCCTATTTTCACCAGGTCCAGGGGGATAGATCCCGTTGTGTTAGCTGTAGCTGTGAGAGAAACGGGCATGTGTGCCATGCGGCATTTGCTTGGCGGTGTCTGGCACCGGTGGCGTATACGGTGGCTATGCAGAAAGCGTAGATGTTCCAGCATTAGACTGTACAGTCTCACTCTCCATCTTTGCTCCTCCTAGCGCACTGTCCCTCAAACCCCCTGCCCCCCGCCCCCCACCTACCCCCGGCCCTGTCTGGTGCATATCACCCTCTTCCTGCTTGACTTCTTCAGCCCCACCCTCTGTCTTCCTGTCTTCTCTTCTCAATGTGTAAAAATATATACAGTATATTTCCTTTATAGTTGTATACAGTTGGATGCCCCCCTCTCTCACTCTGTCTTTCTCTGCCCTGTTTCTTCTCTCCCATGTGTGGAGCTGGATACCATGTCCCCCCACACCACCCACCTGACTGGTTTTCTCTTCTCTCGCTGGGTACCCCCTCCCTCTTCCTTTCTCTCCCTCCCTCCCTCTCTCTCACTCCCTCTCTCTCCTTCATACTGATGAATCACCTTCCCCTCCTGTTGAACTCGGCTGATAATCCTGGGGAAGCAGTAAGAGACCATCAATCAGCATCGCCGACAGCCCCGCAGTCCGCTGCACTCCCCAGCACCGCCGCTGTGTGTGTGTGTGTGTTTATGTGTGTGTGTGTATGCGTGTCTGTATGTGCGTGAGTGTGCACATGTGGGAGTGTGTGTGTCTGTATGTCTGTGCATGTGTGTGTGTGCACATGTGGGAGTGTGCATGTCTGTGTGTATGTCTGTGCATGTGTGTGTGTGTGTGTGCATGTGTGCTTGTGCATGTACTGTATGTGTGCATGTGTTACTGTTCTTCTTCATGTGTGTTTGTGTATGTGTTTGTGTGTGTGCATGCACAAGTGTTTTTGTTCGTATGTGTATGTATGTATGTGTGCATGTGTGTGTTTGTGCATGTCCGTGCTAATGTATCTCCCTCTATTCTAATGTATACGATAATGAATGCAGAATCCAACCTTTTGTGTTATGCTTGTCTGCAAGCAGTTGATGCGCCAGTGTGCTTGTTTGTATCTCTGGAGAAAAGCCATATCCACGCAGCAAAAAACTGCACCACTGCTACACACCAACACCTCTTCATTCTTAGTCTCAAGTGTGAGGGGAACAGCCTGCCCAAGACCACACATCTCTGACCTTATCGCACTGTGTGAATGTGGGTTGCCCATGCTACGAGCGGAGAGCTCCAGCCAGTTCCTCCTCACCCGCACCAAACCCTTCATATCCCCTGCAAGGATATCAATAACAAACCGGCTGATTGATTACACTTCTTAATTATGTCACAATTACATTCATTTGTAACAAAGCTTTCATGCCGAACTCTCTCCCCCCACGGGCAACGGAGAGTGACATGCCATTGGTAATGGAGAAACAGTGGCTGCTGCGATGATGGACAGAGGTAACCGAAACACGGATCTCGAGCCCAAGCCGAATGGCACAACCGCAAACGGCATTTAAAGCAAAAGTTTTTCATCAGTTTAAATGACTCATTACTCTGGTCCTTGTTCCAGCTGCCGCAGCATGTAAGGGTTTGAATTAACAGACAGCCTACAGACTACGCAGGTTTTTTTCTGCACCTATAATGACAAATCACATCTCCATGAACATCTCAGGTCCCATTTTTAACCTTTTTTCCTGTTGTGAAGCATCATTGGCTAGCACTGTAAGATACATGGTAACAATCGTCAAGTTCAGGGCATAAATAAGCCGTTACCAAGGCGACAAATCCCTTCTCCTACAATTAGTACACAGAAACTGGAATATAAAGTGCCCTCATGGGCATTTTTCTGTCCATTATATATTCGGTTCCTGTAGTCTGTCTGTAGTAACAGTGCATTGATGTTCCTTCCTCTGCTGTGGTTTGCTGTTAATGGACTGGAAAGGCTTGCTAGCTTCATTTAGCGCTGCATGAAATAAAGTCATTTCTTTTCTGTGCCCTCTTATTTCTCTTCCTCAATTCGGTACTACCCTAACATTCATAATATCAGGACAGAAGCAATGTGGTGGCCTTCAGTTTTCAAGTTGTTTGTAGCGACACCCAATGTTTAGGATGGGTACTGCAATTCTGAATTATTTTTCACGTGGTGTGATACAAACCAATGCGCTATGATATTGAGTCGATAGGCAATGGTCTATGAGAAATTGATGCGGTGTCTTCCATGGTTAGATTCCCCAGATAGTGAAGCATTTTCCCCTTGGCATAGGGCAGGTGGTCTTGCAAATGTACACTTTCAACACTTCAGCTGCGTTATGATTTTACACCTTCTTGATTTAATAGATTTTTTTAACGGGATGCTATAATAATAAAAACCAGTTAACACATCTTAAAACTGACAGTGTACTGTATCATTGCAAAACCTCGCAGCCGGTTTCATTTCAAAATCCTGATTATCTGCACGATGTCTATTCAAGGATGACATTCATAAACTAGCGTCTTTACGAACCGTGAAATATATTTTTGAGGATGTTTATTCCAGTGTAAACATTATTTAAAGTAAAACGGTAAGTGAGCAACTTTTAACCACACCAATAAATGTGATCTAGATAATATTAAACCTCCCTTGTGTGCGCGTGCGTGTGTGTGTGTAACATTACTTGCTCGTGCATTTATAAAAAGTTAATTGTAATGCTTAAAATATACAGTATACAGTAGAATATACAAGAAACAACGCATAAGTATTTTTCTGGACACAAATGAATAACTTGAGCGCTATGGGATAGAGATTGGGCTGATTTCAGTGAAACCTGCAATTAAACACCATAAACATCAATTCAGGGATTTAAAAACTTTAACACCAAGCTTCGGCAGCACTGAAAGTGATACTGAAACGTTGTACAAATTTTCAAACGAGGTAATAATACACCCAAGTCAAGTGTTTCAGGAATATCAGTTATTTTTGAGTGCAGAGACTGTTCCATTTGAAAGGCAGGTAAGCGATGTTAAATCTTTACTGCACACCTGGGAGAGGAATGCGAGGTATTCATGAGACTAGTATGCACGTCACCCTTTGCTAGACCGCAGTAGTTTAGATTTGTTAGATTTGTTTCTGGATGTACATATTTCTCAGTGCGCGCACGTGTATATGTGTGCATTTGGTTTGTACATGTATGTACATAAATACACAGTAAAGTGCCCAGTGTTCATTTAACACTTACCGGCGTACATATGATTCCAGTACTTTTGATATGTACACTGTTCGTGTTAAATGAACACTGGCCATTTTTCTGTGTAGCTATGCATATATGAGTGTATATACAGGTATGTGTATACGTATGTATGCGAAAGAATGTGTGGGCGTGCGTGTACAGCGTGTGAGATAATGAAGCAAAAATTTTGAAGACGACTTTGATGGATGACAGGGAGTTGGTTGATTGTAGGTCATTGCGCTCTGCTGTCATTCTACTCATCTGTCAGGGAGGAGCACTGGCCTACGGAAAAGTGGATACCTGGCTCTGTCAGCCAAATTATTACCGTTCAGCTCTCAGATGTTTTAAAGATATTGAGTAATAACGGAGGAGTCACTATGAAAAAATCGCCTTGTGGGTTTCCCTGACTGACAAAATGATTGGGTAAAAGTGCAAAAGAGGATTCTTGAAATGTTAACAAACGCCAAACTCAAAAATAGTGACCACCTTTTTGTGTCCTCCATTAGAATGTATACAGAGGGACTGACACTGCTCTGTAAGTGGCAATTGGCACAAAAGATGACTCGTTGTTGCCCCCTGGTGTTTGTACAGCAGATAACATTTTTCATAAACTTGCCTTCTGCTTCTGGAGTCTCAAATTTGTTTCAGAATTCCAAAGTACATTCCAGTTGGTTCTCCTCAGCCGAGGCAGACAGCTAAATAGCAGACATTCCCAAGCTAATTCTGTCCCATTCCGGTTTGCATATTCAACAAATCATGACAAAACTCTTTTAGGCCTTCAACTGCCAACCATTACTTTCATGTTTCCTGTAAATATAAATTCACTCAAAAAGTATAGTAAGAATAAAGTAAAATTGTTTTTTTTGTGTTATACCTCAGGGATTTAGATTTGAGATAAAAAGATGAATATGAGACAAAAATACAGGCAATCAGTCTTAATGTTTTAAAAGTATAGTAAGGATAAAGTAAAATGGGTTATTTTTGTGTTATACTTCAGGGATTTGGATTTGAGATAAAAAGATGAATATGAGACAAAAATATAGGCAATCAGTCTTAATGTTATGATATTTACATGCAGATATGTTTTACCATTTTACCAAAGCAGCCCATTTTTGGGATAAATGGACATGACATGGCAACAATTCTTGTCTGTCAGTCAGTCTTTCATTGGCTAAAACTGAGGACTCCACCCAAAGTATTTTTTCTGTAAAATGGCATTACATACATGATGCATGTAAAAACCATAAAATAAAAACCAAAAAATCTGATTATCAGTAGCTCAGTGTCATATTCATTCATTTTGAGCTCAAATCCAAATGACTGAAGCGTATAGCAAAAATAAAACATTTCACTCCACCGTTACCATAGTTTTGGAGGGCAATGTGTGTTCAAACAGATGTAACCCATTGAAACAGCAGACAGCACCAGACACAGCACTATATAAGCAGTACTGCAGCTCTGTGTGTCTGTCCTGCGTTCACAGGCTCTTAATCTCTGCATACATACACACACACATACCGACACACACACCATTCACACACACACACACACACACACACACAGACACATACAGACACACACACCATGCACACACACACACACACACCACACAGAAACATATACACCATACATACACAACACACACACACATACACACAGACACACATACATTTTGATTCTTTATTTGATTCCACATAAAAGATCATTTCAACAGGAATCAAATTTCACTGAAAAGTCCAACATGGTATACAGTACATTATTCACTACGGAAAAAGAAAACATCGTCTCTTCCAGCAGTCATGCCTATGATGGCTGATACGGAGCAGTACATTGCCAGTTGCTTTGCCTTTGTTTTGTGCAGGCCTGGAATTTACAGTCCACACTCTGTAAGTCTGTGGACATGTCCAGGACTGCTAAAATTAGGACTGCGAACCTGTAGTTATGTCCTTGGCTACAGCATACTGATACTTCAGTATAGGCTGACACTTCAATCATTTTGAGACGTTGGTTTGTTCCATATGTAAATCAAAAGCGAATCCAATCTCAAACAAACACACCACACACACACACACACGCACATCTTTCCAGAAGCTTGCAGGAAATTGTCTTTTACCAACGCTGTTATCTGATTGGCCCCGTAATCAATGGCCATAAAACAGGCACTCAGCCACTGGACTCAAAGCGGAGAACAAAGATAGCTGGACATCCCGTGAAAGGGAGGAATGTCCCAAAAACTCCGGCACCCAGACATTTTGACGCGTTCGCGCCCCCGGACCGTAGACCAGGACAGGTGGTCATTAAATGCTTGGCTGTTTGTTTTCCCAGGAATACTCAAAGAGCTGGACTCTCCCACATTTGTTCAAACTGTCTCACGCATTTTCAAACTCCTGAACACTCCTTGAATCTTCTTCCCCCAGACAAACCTGAACACACCACCCCAGCCCTAAGTCCCCATTTTGAACTACAATTAACCCATGTCCATCTAGCACGTAGACTACTGGCACTTTGTCCTTAATGTGTATGTGTGATACTGTTCCACTGTTTTGTGCTGCCCTTTCCTCAATGTCTAATCAAAGAGGCTGTCTTTATCTGGCAAATGAACAGAGCTCCTATCTGTTTGTGCTGGAGGAATTCCACCAGCCTGACTTTGCAGCAATAAAAAAAATCTGAATCCAAACCTCAATCAGAATCTAATATCTGATTCAGAATCTACATCTAAATCAGATTGTAATATCTGAATCTGAATCTCCATTGTTTCAATCTCTCTCATTCAATCTCATATCATTTTTTGAGTCTGGGAGGAATGGGGGGGCTAGGGAGTCCCCCTGAGGAGATTTCACAGATTTACACCCCTCCCTGGAGAGAGGTTTATGACTCAGGACTAAAAGGAGAAGAGGGGGTGTCAGCAGAGAGATGAAAGAGTAACAGATGACATAGAAGGGGAGGGAGGAGTGAACAGGGGACAAAGTCCAAAACGTGAAGGGGAAATGGGGGCAATACACACTTACACACAGAAAAACACACACACACTGAACACATACATGTAAACACATACCCACATGCAACTATACACTCATACATGAACATACACATCGCAACATACACATGCATATAAACATATGCAACATAGACATACACATCTATACACGCCTGCACACAAATTCACATATTTTTTTATTGTAGACATACATTCATAATACAAGGGAAGTTCATAATATATAACATTACATGTTCATATAACAAATATTGACATTCATGTACCAAAATTTAGGTTCTATTTCATAATGTAAGGAGCAATAAACAAAAAAAAGAAAAAAACAAGTTTATAGAGACAAGCACCCAAGAGGCCTCATTTGCAAAAATTTTGCAAAAAAATAAAAACATGTAAGAGATTATTAATTTCTTGTTTCTAATCCTTAAATTTAAAAGGTTTCTGAGGACATAAGACTTACATTCTTAGATCAATCTTCTTATCAAACATAATAACATAAACTTCTGTAAATATTTCATTTTATGGATATAAAATTTGACTGGAGTAATATGTAGATTAATGATGTACTGTTGAGAAATATGGACTATCAAAAATGAATGATAAATCCCTTTCTTTTAAGCAAATCCCAATAGTATCCTGATAGGAAAAATAAATATAAAAATATATATAAATATAAATGTTCACTTTGTGTTTATATGGTGGAAATACAAATTCATATGTTCACTCAGTGTGTATATGTTATAATGTTTTGGGTTTTATATATATAACCACATAACAATTCATACAGGTGCATGTGCTTCTCAATCAAGTCTATCAGTGTTGTAGACTGGGACTGTGAAGATTTTATATTCATTTTAAGGCAACTTTTTCCTTGAATACTTTTCAATGAGAGGCGTTAAAACATCATTCATCTTAACAGCCTGCTAATCACCTCCAGTCAGAACTTGATACAACTTATTATTCATTTCGGTTAAGCACCCTATGACATCAGGGAAGACTGAGATTCAATCGCCTTTGGCGTGTTTCACAGGAAATTGGTCTGTTACCAGACCACCAGCAGCCAAAACTAGCAGCCATGGATATGTAAGTACACAAATATACCTTTAAGAGTCACGTACCAAAAGATGGAAAGACAGAGGACCTTTTTGAAAGTGCTTTAGTTTAGCCCACGTTGAGAAACAGCATAGAGGAAAGCCTGCCTTGTCTTGAAAAGACAAACTGTTGAACTTCATTTCACACTGAACCAAACAACAGCCACAACATCTGGAAACATGGAAACAGTGTGCACAGCGCCCCCTGCTGGAGACTAAAAAAATCGGAACAAAACAGCAGCTTGGGTGTCCAAGATATAAGATACCTTTAAAATAACCATCATTAATGTTGACAGGTGCAGTCTTTCCCTTAGCTGGGGGCACCCTCTATGTAATCTGAGTCTTTTAAATCAGACTTTCAAGGATTATATCATATGACATATATTTATGGCAGTCCATGCCTAGTCAGGGTGACTAAACCAATAAAAAAAAGAGCATAGCAGAAACCAGGGGAAATTTTAAACTGTCATGTGATGCATTATAGGACATAAACAATTCATTTGGGATGCAGAGACACAAGTGGAGACATGTATATCTACAGTAACCTCTGCCATTCTCTTGTCCATTCTAACTTACCATACAAACGTATATATATACAGTACATATACACACATACACATATATGTGTGACTACACTGTACACACTGTATATACATGACTTATGGAGGCATGCACACAAAAAGCACACACATACCAGTACAAAATGTGCAAATGACAAATCACTGTACATACTCAGTGACTTGCCAATGTTGGAAATCTACTCTCATTGGATATGAATTCACATGTAATGTACACACACACAAAAATACACATATAAACACACATATAAGTAAGGAAACCGAGGCACACATACACACAGTTGCACATATGTGCACACACACACACACACACACACACTTTCTCTCTAAGGCCCCTCATACGCCGGGCTCTCGAGTGCGCTGATTTATCGAGGAGTAAGTGGTTTAAGCTGTACTTCTCGCTCCAACATCTAAACACCTGACAGACGACACATAAATAAGGTTATCCAGAACCTCCCGCTTAATTTACACCTTCGCTATCTCTTAAACTAACATGTAACGGGTCCGGGGGGCCATATTTCATCAATGGAAGGAGAGAAGAAACAGGAGAGGGGGGGGGCGGAGGGGTGGGGGGGGGGGGCGGCAGGACAGAGGCGAGACGACTTTCAGAGGCCTGGAGTGGGATTAACTGTGACGTGGCGGTGAAGGAGTTTCCATGCGGCCCCCTGAGCTGGATTTGTGTTGTTACTGTACGGAGGGCACAGTCCTTACCCCACCCACCCACTCAGAGAAACCCAAGCCCTGTCCGCTATCCTGTACCACCATTGTTCTCTGGAAAGATCAAAGGAAGACACGTCCTGGTTGCTGTACTCCGCAGTGCTCTGCTTCATGATTTTCTGTTTAAAGAATTTAAGATTGTATTACCCCCTCCCAGCTCCCCCTCTCCCCCCACACCCCGCCACTTCTCACCACCCGCCCACGTTTTCGCACACTCCAAACCCTCTGCAGCTGCACCTCCAGGGTCACCACAGCGCCATGGAAAAAGTTGAAAAGAAAAAAGAAAAAATCTGAACGGAAGAATAAATTCTCATTAGGAAGGATCGCTGCTTTATACTTGAAATCAATATAATTGTTTGCTGGCATGCTATTTAACACTGTACCTTAATGTATAGCTAATAAATCACTATGGGCTTTCAGCCTGTAATCTGGATTTTGCTGAAGAGTGGTTTGTGTAGGACTTAACCCAAAGCTTCACTGGCGCAAACGGGTTACAAACCTACACCCTTCCCCTTCCGACTCTGGACGCAAAAAGTCACGTTGCCACACTGCCATTTCGGAATGATAGCGGGCAAAATGTCTTACACATATGGCTGTTTTAAAATCCCAGTGTTGCAACAGCAAATGCTTGTCATTTTTTTGGCCCACTATCTATGATCGGATGCTCATCCCCTTGCCACACTTACAATGGTTAAAATTCACATTTCTATGCTTCTCATGGATGTATTTATCCATGAAATATATTATTAAGCCTTCCCAGAAAAGACAAAGTCAACGGCCTGTGTGCTTGCTTTAGCCTGTGTTAACTGAATCAGTGTACAACATAGCTATGGGACTCAGTATGGTTGAATGCAGTACCAAATAGCTCAAGGACATGGAATCAATTATATAACATTTCATGGCTTCAAATGACTGAGCGTAGAGTCCATTATCACCAGACATGATATAAAAAACAATCAAGAAGAGCATCCATTTTCACGATACACCTCTTCCTCCCCTTCTGTTTCTTCTTCTGGTGATTTTCCACGGCAGCCTGAAGTCCTCCATTTATGGCTAGGTTACCGTTAGCAGTGCTGAAGCATGGGCACAGAGATGCTAGTGCTTCCTGGGCCATTTTTCAGCCCAGTAGAATGCTTAGCACTCTCACCTATTGCTGTGCACGTTTTAAATGGATGTGTAATTTCACGACACAATCTTGCCATTATGGAATTATGTCCCCCAGATATTTTATGCATATTATCATCTGTTTTGTTCTGCTCTGCCTGCAGAGTGTCACAAACAAGGTTAACAACTCAACCAGTGCGGGTATATCGCACTGTCTGTACACTCTTAGCATGTTAGCCACTGACGGATGTAATCTATCATACTAAGAGAAACAGCAGTGTAGTATAACAGCTAAGGAGTTAGCCTTATAACACAGTGGTTGCAAGTTCAACTCCCTGCTACAGCACCTTTGTCACCCCCTTAAGTAATTGTGTGTGTAAATAACCAGCTGTATAAATGAAATGTGGGTAATATGGAAACTGTAAGTTGGTCTGGATAAGAGCGTCTACGAAGTACCCTGCTGTGACTCCTGTGATTAGCCGCGGTTTCGGTAGGGATGTCTGTGTGCATCCTGAGAGATGTTCCAGAAGTGCTTCATGCACTGATTTTCATGATTCTGAGGGCCGCAAGAGATATCTGCCTGAGGAGATATCAAGCTCTTAGTGTGCCAGTGTATAGCCGATGCCATTTCCTCAGAGTCCCTACAAGAGCACTTATATTATTTCATTCCTAAGCCTAACCCAGCAAAGACCTCTGGAGCGCTAAAAACTGTAATAAAATGGTAGAACTTCCTTTTGCAAGCTCATGTGTGTGAATACACCTCCCTGGTCAGTCGCAAAATAATAGAGCTGTAATGTCCACTGCTCAGTGGGGTGGCTTGGTGTTATCTTACACAGATATTATGTTAAATAATACACAAGCATGCATTTGTGTACTATCTCATAGTACTGATGTGAGTGCCTGTTAAAATTATATTTTTAATAAACAGGAACAATATCGACATTATATGAATGTAGAGAGCAATGAAATGAAAACACATGAATTTTGTTGCGGCCTCTTACAATGTTGCAGTTTGTTGTGATTGACAACATAGTAGCAATGTTTCTATGGTGTTTCTTAACCATCTCATACCTGACCAAATGCCTTGCAAAAAGTTCTGAATCACCCTCAAAAAAAATGAATAAAGTTAAACATTTAAAAATGTGCTTGCAACTGTAAGCAATGTAGGACTGGTTTTAATGAAGCATTACTCAGCTGGCTGACCTTCGCAGCATTATGATAAGTTTATGCATTGTGCAGAATCTATAAATGTTGTTATTGTGCTTTTTATTGTGTGTAAAATTTTTAAAGTTTTTTAAAAGCACAGAATAAAATGTAACTTCCACACTGAAGAAAAAAACAGGATATATTCCATTAACTTTAACCTCCCCTGAGATTTCCAGTGAAAAGAATATGCACTAGAAATGAAGTCCTAAACAGTCCTTTTGAAAACACATAGCAGAATCACAAGAAGTCGCGTCATATATACACATAAAACAGACACACACACACACACACAGAGAGAGAGAGAGAGACAGAGAGAGAGAGAGGGAAAGGCGTTATGGGGACCTTTGCTGAAGATGATCAAAAAAGGCTGTACAAAATAAACAACACAACTAATGAGCTATATTTCACACTCAAACACCGTAATGGGCCTGTGGGAAAAAGGCACTGTTGTTGTTTATTTCACCAGGAAATGAATACTTTTGCCTGAACAGTGTTCTGACCATAGACACGTAATAGAGCAGCTGTCAGGAATTACGATCCAGAAGCACCGCTGAGTTTTGGAATGCCGGTGATGGAAAATTCTGACCAATGATTAATAAACCACACCACAAGAATAGTCATACAGTAAATAAAACATTGTGATAGATGGTTTGGATTAAGTAGCAGATTACAGAAAGATAAATTAGGGAACAACTCACATACAGTAATTTAATGCTGGGTTATCTAGGTTTATCTGTTTTGAGTGCTCTTCATGTGTGGTCAGTCTCAATTTATGGTTTCATCGCTATCATCTTAGACATTTTATTGCCCTTTTTTTTTTTTTTTAAGTAATGCATTTAAACAGACCATGATTACTAAAACATGCCTCATTACAAGAGGTAAGTTTTAAAATGGAAAGCTAAATCGTGGCTAAATTACTGTCTTTTCTGTAAAGTATGTATCACTCAGCTCCATAAATGAATTCATACCAGTCTCCAACTGCACTGCTATGTATCTGCATATACTTATGCTTTACATTAACAAAATCAAAATTATATTCATAAATGAACACACACACGCACGCACGCACACGATTGTTTAAAATGGGTTACATTATATCAGAATCTGAAAGCCTTTATTGAAATTCTTGTTCGATTTAGTTAATAGTCAGTAGGCTGTAATATTTATTAAAACAATTTTGGGTGCACAAATTTGGTTTAGAAATGTAGGACTGATACAGTGAAAATAAGATATTAAGATCAAACTGTCTAACCACGAAATCACAAATTAAATCAATATAAATGTACAACGTAAATTTACGATGGTTTGCGAATGATTCCAATTTACCGTTTCAGCAAGGTAGGCTACACCAGAACAAACAGCAGGCTGTAGTACGTTCCACTCTGAAACGCCTTTTGACAGGAAGCTTGGATAATCCACTTATTCCTTAATTTTCAATTTGGTTAATTGTCAGACCCTGCTGTTGAGTAGGGCAGTAAGTGGTGAGTTAAGTGTAGGCGCACAATTACTTCAATGTCTTTCCAAATGCTTAGAACCTTCATTTTGCTGTAATTACATTTGTTAAAATGATTATCGTCCTGCGCTGGGAAGACAGTTAAACAAAAGGCCTGCAGAGAGTGTAGCGCCCTCACAGTGGAAGGAGGAGGGAACTACAGGTTACAGGTGAATTCAGACACTTTAGTAATGACAAGTCAATCTCAGCTGATGGCTCTTCACGAGGTGGGTTTCGATGTCTGCGTCAGAACACCACAAAAGATGCCAGCGACTCTGACGATTAGACCGCACTCACTCTACTATTGGAAATCGAAGAGACCTGGCCGAGACCAGTACCCCATAAAGGTGAAATCTGTTGAACAATAATTCCCAACCCATACGTCCCATGATGACGTATGAAAAATGTCCATCGACATTCTCACTTGTCAAAAGTGTAGCCTACCTGCGCTTCATTATCGTCTTCACACAACTGTTTTGACACAAGGGACTATATGATAAAATGAGACACTCTACCTATACAGCTTGTGTATGCCAGGACTCATTACTGGAAGAAGTCAAGTCAGTTGGTCTAAAACAAAAAACGGTGAAAACAATGATAAATGCACCTTCAGACTTGATACATTCCGTTCTACCTCTTGAGTGGGAAACCGAATATTTTTCTTATTGTCAACTTCCTTTTCTATCTTGTCAGTTCATTCCAGAGAAGGTGATGGGGGCGAGGCAGATCTCTGATGGTGTTGCATGGAGTGACAGCGAGCGACTTTGACGGATCTTCCATCACGCCTCCTATCTTCTCTCCGCTCCCTCAGGCGGTACCAAGGTTTGATAGGGCGAAGACGCTATACGTTTGCCATGGTAATTCGTTGCAGCACACAAGCGCGCACACGTCTGCACCTACAACCTGCACTGAAATTAACGCTCAAGAAACGTCATCTCGTGCAAACAGTTCCACAATACTTGTCATGTCACAACTATATTATTAAAGCACAAAAATTGTGATTGAAAATGATTTATTGCTGTACTTTTGATGAGGGTTGATTGATCTGGAAAGAATCGTTTTTTGATTATTATTATTAGTTCTGGCAGTCAAGATGAAGGTTTCTCTGTGCGTGCATGTTGTAACAGCCGCCAGAGTTCTGTGTGCGCGAGCCAGCGGATGAGGTATACACGCAGGATTCCTGATTACAGTGCACACAGAGACAGAAAGATATTACATTAGCTTGTCATCTCCCGAGGTAGTGCCTTTGAATTTTTTCTTTACTTTTAAATAATTCGTGAAAAATCCAATTCGCATATGTTAACTTTATGGAAGATAAAACAGTAACGGATAAATATAAAACTTAACAATCTATGAAAAATCGTTCTTACAATAAAACGTACTGGTTGCTTATAAATTCAAGGAGTGCTCCGAGGTACAACAATACAAAGGAATAAAAATGCTTACATATCTAATGTTGCGTGGAAAATCAAACAAACCCTTGAGAATAAACTGAAGTGTTGATGCGGCCGTTCGGAGCACAGTTAATAGCACATGCAATGGCGCCCTCAGGTGGTAATATATTGTAGCTACAGGTGACTGAGCCCTACCCACGGCGATTCTGAGGTTTATGAGGTCATGCTGCTGGATTCCGTTTGATGTCACAAGAACGTTCTGTCTCGTCGCTACAAGCCCCGACTGTTCCTCTCCGTAAGCATACATTCAGTAGGCGAGCACGTCGCTTGTCCACCAACTTTTTGAAGATGGAGGGAGAGACGCCAGATTTGTCAATTGTCATTGCCAGTACAGAGATGTTCCCTCTAGTATGGACTCGCACAGTGTGCGCACCAAATAGGACTACTCACTTATTTAATGCATAGCACATAGACCATTAAATGGCCTGTGTTCTATTTAATCAGTGTTAGGTACTTGGCTGAATGACACCGGTATCACGTTTAGGTATGTTTAAGGTATTATGTTAACAGAAATCCAGAATCATGTGTTGGCTATTGCAGGTCTAAATGTGATTTTTCCATAATGATCTTCGCTGACGGACAAATTCAGCCTTGTATGAATGTTTTCATTAACATTTTTGCAATGGTATCAGAGGGCATATTCTGTATTGACGGGATTTTCTCAGCCAATAGTTTTGCTTGTTGGTTTTCAAGGTGATAACTGAGGTTGCTCAGTCAGGTGGACCGAATGGGAAATGTTGTGATGCTACCAGTAGCGATCACAAGGGGGGGCAGTTGCAGCTCTGCCAATGAACTAAACCAAGCAACTGTGGAAATGAGAGAGAGTGGGAGGGGTCTCGAGAATCTGAAATGGTAGAAACTAAACACTAAAATTTAAAACTTATCATTAACAATGAAGTTGTACTTATAACAGAAATATTGGAGTAAAGCCACAATTTAACTCAATTCTCGTTCCAAATCACAGTGTCTGTAATTATTACAACTGAGTAGGGCCAAGCAAAACATGGTGCATAATTATGTAGCAACTATGTAACTACTCAGTCTCCTATTGATGATTTGTCCTTACTTAAAATGAACACATTTAACAATCATGTAAGATCATAAAAATGGAATCCAGTGAGTTATAATATAAATAGTTCATTTTACTGTTCTTTACTTTAAAATACATGTTGTATTTTTGAACCTCACCTTCCATCTACTGGTGACATGTTACAGCACAGGTCTTTGTTTCCTCAGTTCGGTTTTAGTCTTTGGCTGGGATTCAATCAAATGAACTTAGCCTATTTAACAGCATACCTTACTAAGGCCTAGATTCAATCAGAGTAAGTCTTTAACTTTGACTCACAGTGGACAGGCAAGTTTGATTCCTCTTCACTGACAAATTGAAAACTTCATTCAATTCTTCACGAAACTCACCATGCTGTGATGGGGAAGAACAAAAACTTCCCGTTTGAATTCCAGCCCCATTCAACGGTCTTAAAGAGACAAAGGCTTAGGCAGGTATTCGATCAAATAAACATAGTCTCTTTAAGGGAATATGCAATTCAATCAAAATTAAGTTTAAGGGCATGTAACTATGCTATTTTAGGAGTACCATGTATTATTGCTTGTCATCAATAAGGTAAAAATACTAAAATAATCTTATATTGTGAAGTCTGTTTTCATTGAATTTCATGTCTTTCAAGAGACAAAGTGTGCTCGATTGAATCTAGCCCATATTGTTTAAATCATTTACAATTAAAAGTTCAGAGCTGTTCCTTTAACTGGATGCACCCCATTGTCTGGTATCAAACACAGACCATGTGAATGCCAGCAACAGGGTGCAGCAGGATGTAACTGGCTGTACACAGAAAAATGCCTGGTGTTAATTTAACACTAACAGTGTACATATGAGTCCAGTGTGAATTTAACACTAACAGTGTACATATGAGTCCGCTTGTTCTCACATGTACACTGTTAGTGTTGTATTAACACCCTATATTTTGCTGTGTAGCGTCACCTAAGGCAAAGGCCTGATCAGAGCTGGACTTTACACTACAGGACGTGACATGCAATCCTCCTGGGAAAGCTTAGCCAACATGTATCTTTAAGTATGTCCTGCAGTTAAACTGAAGTGCTACCTTTTTAATGGCACCGCGTCTTGTTACTTGGTGATTATTGCGGTGGAGTTTTCAGTGACCTGTTTTACATGGTGATGTCCATTCGATTCCAGCCATGTTAAAAATATACAGTGTCTGGCCCACTTTGTTGAGTCGTTTCTCAGTAAATACAGGGATTTTTTTAAATTACAGTGAGGATAAAGGTTTATATGGAAGAACGGAGGTTAGAGAGGGGTATTTGAGTATGTGCTCCATGTGGGGGGCGGGCGGGTGCTCACCCCTGAGAAGGGCCTCCCCTCTCCCGCTGTGACCCCCGCCGGGGCGAGGCTGAGTCTTGAGGACCAGGATTTATTTTGGAGGAGGAGAAGCAGCAGGTGTTGGAAACCCGAGATGTAGCGAGCTGGCGGCGATCCAGGGTCCCGCTGGCACGTTACACGCGGACTCGCGGTCCTGCTTTTCCCCTCGGCCCCGGCGCCTGGCGAACGGCAGCGATGGGGAACAGATGGACCATCCCCCCCGCCACCCCCCTTCCCCTTCCTGTCACTGCGGCAACACATCTGCCCCGCATTTTCACTTAGCTGTGAGGGAAACTGTCTTCAAAAAAAAAGAGAAGTCATTAAGACCTGCAGCCCTAAAACTTATGACTTCACATCATAAGTACAAAAATATGTAAGGAATAAACCACACTGAGCTGTGCAGTCATATTTAAACTATAAGAATGTCCATACTGAGACTACTATGAAGAGAAATTAACGTATCAAAGAGCTCTTGAGATCTGAAGAGCCAAATGTTTGGCAAACATCCAAAATGAAACCAAGTGTATTGCAGTAGCTAAGTATACTACGGATGAGACTTCCCTTTGGTCAATACAAATTGAATCAAAACTGATAAGACGGCGAACTGCAGATGGGTCCAAGGCAGCTGATATCCCAGCATGTTTCGCTTTCATGTTCATGTTCCGTGCCTCCGCTCCCGCGGTTGCCCTCTCTCCAGACGCCATCCCCCCGGTTCTTGAAGCCAGCTAAAAAGAACCAGGTGTTTCGTCAACACCTGGTTCTTTTTAGGGTCAAAACTGGAAGCTCGTTGTTCATTCTCTGCTTGCTTTTCCCATGAATTCCTCTAATGAAGTCCATGTTAGGTTGAGGTTCAGTAGTGTTACAATTTATTTTTCCCTTTATGGGTAAATCACAGTGATTCCTTACACGCCATACAGTACGATTAATTGTACATGACCAAAGACAGTCCCCATAATACCGCAAATCAGAAACACTGGCATGTTTTAAACAAGTACCACTGTAGGCGTGTTATACTTTAAAGGGCTTTAAAGAGTGTTATAATTTAGTATGTGAAATTTTTGAAAGACAAAAAGAGCAAGTGTCCGACGTTGACAAATCAGGCCCCAAAAGTAAAAATGATTAGACTGAGAGTGAATAGATGAATTTCTAAATAAATAATTAGAATGATAAAATAATGACTTGTTGAATGATTTAAACCAATTAATATATGCTGAACAGTGGAGTACACTGTTCGAAAATTGCGAAATGCTGCATGCTAAGTAGTACTGCTGATTCAGGGGGTAGAGTTGAACTTTAATCCTGAGAGGGCAGAGTTCTTACTGGAGAAGTGTCAGCACACAGGGGGACTGCCAGCATTTTTGGCTACAGGAACACACCTGACACCTACATCATATCCCATCTTTGAAAACCTCTCAGGAGTGATTCAGTTTGATAAAAACTGCATTTCCTCACCATACACTTAGAAATCATTCACTGAACCCAAGTTAAGCTGAATCCCTGCCCTGGATGTTTACCTCAGATCGGATAGTCTTGCTGTATAATAATTGCAAGGTAAACCTGTGGTCATTGCCCTGACATCCCAACATTGATGGCATGAGTCTAGGGTATGTTATTGACATATCATGACCAACACTGTCTGCAAGAGACATTTCAGGATCTTTTGCAGGGATACAGATTCTACAGAATAACCAGATAGTCAGCTCCACCATTCCTTCCATCTTCTCAGCTTCACAGTTACTTAGTTTGCATGACTGTGTCACAACACAGAACATCCACTGCCAGTGTATTATAGTGTACATAGTAATGCCTTTTATGAAGATGCCTAAAATGCATCAGAGTGGAAAGTTTAGGCTTCAACAGCAAGGGAACAGGGCTGCAGTGAAGAAACCTGCAGTTGGGCATCTGGGAGTTCTATAAAATCTGTGGCTCCACTTTGCTGAGAAAGCAGTAAGAAAAAGCTTGTTCTCTCCATTTGTATCTCTACCTCTCAACAGTTCTCTAGATTACTTTATTCAATCAGAGCAACTTGGGCTTTACTAATGCCCGTTTTCACAGCCCAGAGATGGGACCTTTCCTAACAGGCGAAGCAGTAATTGTTGTTGGGGGTGGGGGTGGGGGGCATTTAAGCAGTTCATAGTGGCAGGCAGGCGATACGCATATAATTTAAAACAAGAGCCACCCATGGGGGTCTAATTGTGCATTGAACTTTAATGGGATTTTGCTCATGATTTTGCAAAAAATTCATCATAATTAATTCAGAAGCTTGGTTTTTAGAGCACTTTACTCGGGCTCTGCGCTGTAAATAAAGATCAACGCACAGTAATTGCATTGTGTCTGAGTGTGGGAGGCAATTGAAGACTAATTGCAGAGTTTAATAGGATTTGTTCCACTACGGTGGGCCGCCCAACCCACCTTAGATGATGGGCTGAGCTAACGTTATCTGCCACACAAGACACACCAGAATTTCTCCACATCGCTACCCATATATTCCAAATTGAAGGAAAAAAGGGAGTTTTACAACAGGTGATAAATTTTGTTGACAATGGAAATATAGGGAAGCAGGAAGCATTACTTCGGGATGATGTATGTCATCTTGGGCGAAAAGTTTAAAGGGTAATCATAACCTGGCATCATTTTAAACAAATAATTTGGTTTGCAGACAATTTTAGGAATTGCTTTTACAGATGTGGAAAGAGTGAAAGACTAATTTATTTAAGTGTATAAAGAGTAATGTATTTATGTAGCTGGGCTTTTGTGTCAGTCAGAATGTCAACATAACAGGTATGGCAGTAACTCTGTGATTGGCTGAGGGCTTTAATATAATTCCTCTGTAATATCACAGACAAATTAAACCATGCAGGAGGAGGAAGTCTGTCCTTCCTATCATTTACTATGCTCTGCAATGCTCCATTTTGTAACTTAGTCAACCTTCACTTGTAAGTGCAATATTGTCACTTGCATTAATTTAATTCTTTTTATTACTAAGATTTACTTGCCTTTCTCACTGAATTCGATGGCCCCTTCAAGGTGGTGGGTGTCCCTTTTGTGAAAGCCATTCAGATTTTCAGTGATCAGAGATCTTAGTCATAAACATATCAGGCTAGACACAGTGACCATCTTTGCGTGCAGCACAGAGCTTGCTATACAGATACTCAACAACCGTCCACACTGAACATATTCTTTTCAAGGAGTCTGAAGTTGCATAGCTCACAGCCAGAGGGCAGCACTGCAGTAAGAACCCAACGGACCAGCAATACTCTACAACAACCATGTTTCATGGTATGTCTAAAACCAGAGGAAGGTTCATTGTTGTTTGCTCATTTTTCTATAAACGTTCAAATGTTTTATATATCTGTGACAACCTGGCATATGAATAGATATATCAGCAATGCATATGCGTGGATATCTCAGTGATTGTTTCCATTCATATTATTCCTAAACCTTTCATTTGTGATGGTTAGTGTTTTACATGATAATTTCACCCCCCTCCACTCAAAAGGAAATTGGTATGCTTTGTAGTTTTGTAGTGTTTGATAAACAAAATTTCAATGTTTAAGTACAGATATTTATTATATAACCCCTGTAGTTTAAAATGTTAGTCAATAAACAAATACTATTTAATAACATGAAATGACTTTTATAATATGAAGTCAGACTTGGAACCTAATGTTCTGTCACAGTTTATCAAATAATTTTAAAAACTATAAAGTACCTCACCATATGTCTTTGCTTGAAGTTTTATGCATCATTTGTGTTTACATTATATTCAGGTTCACTTGGAAGGTTCATAACTGTATAGCACAATCACATTTACTAGATCAACACATTGTTGTGCGATAAAGCAACCTCTGAGATATACTTTGTTGCTAAACTATAGGTCAGATATTTGTTCTGTGAAATGACAAGTCTTTTCGAAGTGGGCTCCAGTTTTAGGTACCAATTCAAACCAAGCTGCTAAGTTATAACATAATGCTGAAACTTGCAGTAACTAATAAGAGATCTGGAAAACTTGTCCTGCAAAACTTTGTTTCATATCAGTAACCAACTTTTCCTGGTTTGTTGTAAACAGCAAAAATACAAGAGAGATCTTTAAGTGTAAAAGAATTCTGTCCAGTAATACCTAGTATAGCTTTAGTTAGTATTCATCTTGTAGTTCAGTTACACCGATTAGAATATTCTATTGTGGAAGATTTCTAATTAAATACTGTGCAATACAATCACAACCACAATTGTGCTCGCATCGTAATTGGTCATACGTTCGCCGTGCCCTGACCTGATACAAAGTGTGCTCACACAATTAATGTGTCATTTTAATGTATAACGACAAGGACAAGCCATTGAGCCCATCTCAGCTCGTCATTTGCCTTACGGCTTGCCATTTGCAATCAAGAGCCACTGACCTCGAATACACCTGCAGCCATTTTTCACTCTCGGAAGTTGCTCAGCCGTGGATACAGGCACGCGTTCCAGTATGTCACATAGTGAATAAATTCAGAACCGTAAGTATTAATTGTATTTCTGTACAGCTTTTCTCAACCGGTACCTGACCGTCTATCCACGACATGTTTCTTCAAAAGTGGGACGCGCCACAATGAATGGTCGAGCATTTCAAATTTTATCAGTCTTTTATCTCCTCTTTCTTAGCAAATTAATTTACAGTCCAATTACAGCTCTAAGACAAGTGTGGAATTATGACAAGACACAAATTAACGGTCGTTTTAGAGATGAAGTAAATGGTATTGCGTAATTAAAAAGTACCACCGGATCAATATTTAGAAGCCCTAGCGGGTTACATCCAATATGACACTAATCCAAGATGACGGAAACTAGCATTTCGCACATTTTTTCAGGGTATATGACAATTTTATTATACAGACTACTGTGACATGTTATGTCAAAAAATGTCTGAGTTGTGTAATAAATTTCCAGGTCCTGCCTGAATTTATTGTTTTTTAGACCTACCCATCTCCCATTGGTTTGGGAAAAGGAAATTGTATACACGACTCCTCCGGTTCATGTCACGACCAGCCCTCACTTCTTTCCGTTGATGCTACTCCAACCATACACCGCCTATGCCGTCAGAGTAATTCAGAGCCAGCATACAGTCAGTTAATGAATTTTATAGGAGCTTGGACGGACAGGAAAAGCCACTATAGAGTGATGACATCGGGGAGTTTAACTGGCTTACCGTTTAGTCTTCCCCAACAAGGCTGAGCCAGTTTTTACCTTTTCTAGACGTCTACCATTAGCTGTAACCGCTAATGACACAGCTAATGACACAACCCTTCGTCTTCCTCCACGAGGCTGATCCAGGTGTTGGCTCGCGAACATGGAACTCCAGCCATAGCTGGTAATTTTGCTGTTGGGACTACATCAGCACCCACCTGTGGAAACCACAGCTGAACTGTGAACAGGCACACTCTGCGATGTCACAACAAGACCAGATATTACACATTTTATTATTATTTATTAAAATATTTTAATATATTTGACCTCTCTCTGAATACCAAAGAAAAATGTTCATTAATTTTCCATATGTCACCAAGGTGTGTATACTATATTTTTATGTATGTCAGTGTGATGTAATTTGCATAACCAATTTCCAAGTTTATAAAAACACTGCATTTCTACATTTCAATAGTTTGATCACAGACGGTTTGTCTGCATCTTTTCGGCAGTGCCTACTTTGGCAGTTGAGTAATCTCAAGTGAAATCTGAATTATGTTATTTTCATCTTCAGACAGGATAAAATCAAGCATTAAAGTTTAAAAGATCCTGAAAAATCCCTTAATATTTTAGCTATGATACATGAAATCAAGAGTTATATGGGTTTACCATGGCAAGCAGGCTTTGTTGAAGAGCCCTGCATTTATTTATCCAATGAATCTGTTGCCATTAAAAAAAAATACTTGGCGGCCATGTGTGGACTTGAGAATTCTCTCTTGATTACCTTCAGAAGGGAATTTACACTGAATCCATGTAGTGCCTATAATACACAATTTACTGAGGACTGGCTCAAAAGCCCATCAGAAGGGATTTTAACCTGCATCATATAAGCCACAAGTCAATTTGTACATTCACAAGACCGCATGTACCTGCATTTCTCTATCTTACACTGAACCCTCCTCAATCCTTTAGTTGTTGCTGGTAAAAATATTATGTGGAACTCATGGAGGGCAAGCATTTACATTTGCATTTTATTACAGTCATAGAGATTTAGAGCAAGGGATATATCAGCTCTGAGCAGACAGAATTAGTTAACAATGCATTATCTACCTTTTATGGCAGCTATAACTCTTCCCTTTGGCTCGGGGAAGAGGGAGGATGGGGCTGGGGTAGGCCAAGGAGGGGAGGGCGTGGGGGGTGGGAGCAGAGGGTAGACTGGGGGAGACAGACGAGCACAACTTCCTCGATTCCTTTTGTATGGCTTCGTGCTCCCTGGGCTGTCTGGTGAAGCAGGGCGAGAGAGGAAGAGGCAATGAGAAGAGAGATGCCGTGTCTTGAGCATTTAAACGCACATTAAACTTTATTGGGGGCCCAAATCGGCGGTGATGTAAGCACGCAGCCTTCAGCGGTATGGATAGGGATTTCTTCTTGTACTGCTGCTGTTGTCACCGGCTGCCCACAATCACATATCCATGGTAGAGTTACAGAGATATCAAGCTTGATTTTGAGATACTCTTATAGCATTATTTTGTACTGCAATCATTTTAATTTCAATCTGAAATCATTTTAATTTTCAAATATACATGTTTTTTTTTTTTTTTTTTTCCAGGATGGTAATTGGTTTTACAGCAAGACATGACAAAAGAAAGGAAAAGGTTTCCCATGTTACTCATTTTGACTTACCTCATGATTTGGAGCTGATCATGTCATAGGATAATTTTATATTTCATCTATTTTAGTTTTAATAGGACTATCAATAGAACCCCATAGACCTCAGCACTGAACTTGGTTAGCAATGGTTAAACCCATGATCCAGCAGGCTGGGGTGCAATACTAAAGGAGCCTGACTGCTTCTCAGCACTGTTTTGCCATTTTGTTTTGTTTTATTTTGTTCATTACAAACCCTCCACAGAAAACACTGACCGCCCTCATATCTATAATTGCATTCATATTTAATGCGATTTGTAGCAACTGTAAGAAGTATCTCTGTTGCAAAAACAAGGCCATTTCATAAATTATGCACTTATAATCGTGGGACACAGTGCTTTTAATTATTTATTAATTGTATATTTCAAAAGGAGGTTTGCAATCAATCGCAATTGTGGATGTTCAAGGGGAAGCCATTTGGTATAATGAATGATCTCTTTGCCTGCCGGTCTCTATCTACAGAACCCAAATGGGCACGTTTTAAGGGAATACAAACCTGCCATGGTAATATACAGCATTCTGTCTCTATACAGGCTTATACCTGTACAAAACTTACCCATAAAATAGACTAGGGCCTATAGTAAATTAGGAACCATGTAGTAAACCCGTCTCTCACATAGGGTGCATCAGATGCTCAGAACGTCTTTTACATTTCTAAGCTATTTCCAGTAACATTAGTGTCTCATGCATTATGGACCAGATGCCACAGTAGTCACTAATGGCAGATGAAACAGACAGGGATCGGTAGTCTTGTGACTGAACAATGACACAACCAAATTTGTATTTATCTCAGGCTTAGGAGCAGAAACGAGCAGGTTGAGGAGAAAATCATGCAACATTCAGTGAGTGAGTGAATGAATGAATAATATAAATAATATTAGGTTCAGTAAAGGTAAAAAAAAAAAAACTGCAACTAAGGCCATAACCATTTTAAACTATTTTCATTATAATTTGTTCTTTTACTCATTATAGGATAATTGTGCGCTATGGGCCATTCTAATAGCGACACTTGTGGATAGGAGAACTAAGTGGGCAAATATTAGGCATTTTCGCTTTAATTCTAAGCTTCGCGTTTATGGATTTTCGGTACCGATTAAGCCATGTATGTTAAATGTCTTGCACGAATCTGTAAATTATGGTTTTATCACTGGTAGAGCTAATTATTTATTACTGTTCCTGGTAATGAACTAATTGCGGATATATAGCTGTTTTATGGGCAGATATAATCGGCGTGGAATTAAAACAAGGAAATTTTGCTCTGTTTTGTGATAACTCTGAATTCGGATATGTAGGGGAAGTACCCAAGCCCTACCCGTCTGCTCAGTTACCTCGCATAAGATTATCTCTACAGCGCTCTCCGTGTTTCAGACTAAGCACCCAGTACTGCCAATCAGAATTATTCTAAAACCCGCTAACTCTATATGAACCTCAATGGCTACCATACATTGACAGCTGTTAGCTAAATTAGCTTGCTCTGAATAGAGCAACTACACCGTTCTTGTTCTTACTCTTATTCTGTATTGTTTAGTTCTCCGTAATATTGGCATATTTGGCTAACAACTGCAACCAAATATGGCTACAATAACATTAAAATTTCAACAAAAAAAGTTCAAGGGTAATTAACTTACAAAGTTAACCGTTAGCAAAAATAGCCATTCATATATTTAAAATACCAATTCAATTCAGTATGTGCTAAGTAACCAAAGCTGCTCCTGAAATTACTCCGTATTCAATATATTATAATATATAATTATTATAACATTAGTAGCCAACAGGCCACTCACCTGAAGACCTGTAACTAGATGTAGCCCCAAACTCTGGAGAAGAAGGACCTAGAAGTCTAGTGCCTCTAGTGGCAGGTAATAGAAAGATGTTTTCCACTTAAGCGTTCAATAGAAATTAGCGAAATGTTAAAAGTATATTTTTGAAATGTTTCAAATCACAACGCAACAAAAGGTGTGGATATGACTTCCTGTATATTACATTTCGAACTCATCTTGTGGGATCTGTCAGAATTAAGTTTCAGTCGGGAATTATTGTGTAGGTATTGTAATACAATAATAATGTACTGTGATTTTGTCATTGTATATTTTGAATTTATGTCTATTAATTTGTGTAAGTTACTAATGTAACTATATATTCTCTGAGCTGGGAAAGCTATTTAAACCAGCAAACACTTTATTCAGAGTGGTTATTTAAGGAGTAGGCAATAAAGATCAAGTATCGATATGTGTTGAAAGAGAGCACTGGTTTTTTTCTTTTTTTTTTTTTTTTACAGTTTGTTATATTTTATTTAAAAGCATTTAAATATTGTCATACTACCAATTTGTCCAGTGGACAACAAACCATCTCGTTGTGCAAATCTTGTAATATGCCTGGTCAGTGGGTGCTTATTGCAAAGCTCCACGGTATCTGCTCCAACACTAATACACAGAACATGGAATGTTCTGGATTATTTTTATTAGTTTGTTTTGGCATCTCTTCGGTGATGCATTGCAAGCATTATGGTTAGCGCAAATGCTAATATGGGGTTCCCGTGTGAGGAAGGGGGCAGGAGGTGGGGATTTCAGACTTACCCGTTACAAGAAAACATGTACTGTAAAAAAAAAAAAAAAAAAACTATGTTATAAAGTTGGCTTCTAGGATGGATACCACCAAGATCCCAGAATGCAGCATTGATTCTGACTATCTGAATAGTACAAGGCATCTTGACAGTCAGATCTCTAGTAATTAGCTGAAAGCTGACTGCTGGCCTCCTTCTAGTTTCGCTCTTGCTAGGAGGATACTTTTTCAAGTGATATATTGAAGATATATCATTTCTATTAGGAAAATCTTAAAACTTTTTTGTATTATTTTGCGTTATCTCATCTGGAATTATTTGACGATGAGTTATAAAGTAACATGGTTGACCTCACGCTAGTGTTGAAAGTTGAATTACGTGTTACCTCATGTTACAAGTATCCCATGGGTTTTTCCACTTGTGCTCCACGGCAGGTAAATGTTATTCACACCAGTGCATGCATATATTTGAAACACAGCTTATGCGCTCCTCCTTTCCGGTCGCAATGCAGTATTTTTTTTTTCGGAGAGTAGTGGTGATAAGAAAATACCCAGTTATGCCTACTATATTTCAGAACTGCAGGGGGTTTCCATGGCAACAGAGAGGGCCCAGGCACAAGGATGGGAGTTAAAAGGAGCGAGCAGGAGCAGGGAAGAGGGAATGAACCAGAGGGCATCGATCCAGACCTGGCGCGGCTACCTAATCCAGCGCCCCTCCTTCACATCAACATGGACTCCGGCCTTCCAGGTGACGAGCGAAGCGCTATCTATTAGTAACGATCGCGTCCTGTGAAGCGCACCCCTCTTGTGTGGATGTATACGCAGCTGAGCCAGTGAGTTGTGGACAGCTGGCGACATACCTTCTGATGACGGCACATGTTTTAGCCTGTGGTCTTCAAAATTAACAGAGGCTGAGCAGTGAAATGAGGCCATGAACATATACTTGTACATTATAAGTCAGGGGAAAGGGGGAAAGTTGAAGTTATGTTTTTTTATGGTAAAAAATTGGGAATTTTTCCTCAAATGATCAATTTCATAATCTCATGCTAATATGTGTACACCAAGAATTGCTGACAGACCTAAACAAAGGTAGAGTATATCCAGCTGCAATGGTTTAAAACATTTCTTTAATGTTTAACAATATTTTAATGTTGCCACCTAAATATTTTTGAGCACTAATGTGAAGATCAGGGAACCAAGTATATTTGGTGCAATCAGTTATAAATCAAGCGTCACAGAGACCTTGCACCTAACAGAGTGAAAAGTATGAGTGAAGAATCTGTGAAAAGAAACTAGGGTTGTGTTGCGTGCTTTTCTGAGTGTGGAGTCCCCCCAACCCAGCCCACCCTGAGCAACACACAGCTCACTGAGTCCCCAGACCCCCAGCCCCCAATACACAGAGAGCCCCTCTCCCTCCCGCTCCACCACCCCCTCACCCCCGCCCCACCACACACACGCACGCACTTCCAGGAGCTGAAATGTTCTAGTGACCTTTGCATTCCATCTGGAGGCCTTTTTCTGGAAAATTCCACAGCAGCCAACAGGAGGAGCAGCAATGCAGTAGCACCCAGTGAGCTGAAACAGAGATAGAGAGAGAGAGAGAGAAAAACAGAAGGAGGGCGGAGCTACATGCTCAAGGGGACTGTACACAGCCATTTTCCCCTGTCCTGCCTGTTCCTTTCACAGCTAGACAATGTGACACACAGGCTGGGTTTCCCTAAAGCGAAACACTCCAATGCAGCAGAAATGAAGCTGCAGGGTTTGATGCGTGTCAGTGCAGGACACATTGATTTAGACAGCAGCAAAACCTCACTGTCATAAAGCAAAGTGTAATAACATCATTTATTCCATGCAACCTTGTTGATTATCTCAGTTTAACTTCAGGAGAGTAACTGCTGCTGACAGACATTCATGTGGGCTGACATTCATACCAGACAGTATATGTATTTGGACTAAAAAGACTAAAAAAAAAGCTGTTTGTGTCTGGCAGCAGTTTCTAAATATTTCTACAAACCCATTTCTAAACACACCACAACTACATTCTAAAGGGAAACATACAGCCAAAAGTTATGTCAGTCTCATATAGTTTTTGCAAGTTGATACTGAACTGATATTGAAATGAATTGCTGTATCCAACTTTGGCTAGTGTGTTATGTAACATTAGCTAGTATTTATACATTAAGGAAATATTCCACTTTAATAATGAACTCAAGATAGGCCTACATTTCGAATCCATTTCACATTTTTCAACGTGGTACTTATAGCCTAGCATGAGTTAACCTATATGTATATGTTTTAAAAATGTGTACTTCATTTACATCTTGGCTTTAAGCAAATGGTCTTGTCCATATCAATTTACAGAGTTTACACTTAGACACACTAACAATTTACATTGCTGGATATGTACTGAAGCAATTCAATGTTAAGTACCTTGCTCAAGGGTACAACAGCAGTACCTTTCCTTCGGAAATTAACCTACAAGCTTTGTGGTTATAAGCCCAGCTCCCTAACCATTACACTACACTGCTGTACATTATGGACTCAGGAGATGTCTGTAACTTATGTTTGCACTACAAGATCTCTGAACTGCATATGCCAGGCCATGCAGTTGCTTTGACAAACATCTTTGCAATGAAAAAGGTCTTTACTCCACGACATAACATCAAAACATTAAAGCAAATGTTTTACGTATTGGGGCCCAGGGACCGGAGGTCTCGCCACGGAAGACGTGCGACCGAGCACACGGGAGTCGCGTTGTTCTCGGCGCCATTGATCACCGGGCTCTTTAATGGAAATGGATGCGTCCGTTCTCCGCACGCGCGCCGGGGAATGCCGCGAGATGATTTATCCGCCCGCCTTCTGCTGCTAATTGCTTACATTTGCTGCTCTCTGTGAAACATTGGGGATCTTTCCCTATTAATGCCTATTAGGATGCAAGTGGGCAGCTCGCTCGGGACTGGCGGGTCTCCCTCGTCAAGCTCCTCCTGTATGGAAACCTGCATTCTGAAGTACTGCGGAAAATTGGGAGCCCTTAACGACATGCAGTACACTCTGGACCTGAATTAATAAAGCATTTTATGTACGTACAAAACTTTTTCTGTTGCAAAAGGACAAAGAGAGAAAGTGATTGTTTGAGGTAGCTTGTTTGCTCTAATCGTAAATCGTGCCATGGCAATTATTAAATATTAATAACATTTTACGTGTTAAGGGCTTTGATAAAGCTGCCCTCTGTGTTTCAAACCTTAAGATCAGACCGTATTGCATGTTCCTGTCAATGTGATTTTTGACATAGATCCGTACCTCTCCCCTTCCGTAGTATTTCCTACCAACTGCACGTCTGGTTAGATTTGTACAAGCTGTCTGTCTCCACTAAATGATAGGAAAACCAGCATGGAAGGTAGTGAGCTCCATCAGTAGGTCAGCTCTCCCGCTGCAGTCATTAGAGGAGACAGCCCACACAGGGGGAAACGCCACGGCGCCGATCAGCTAGCTGGTGCCCAGGTGGCGGTGCCGCCGCTCGTCTGTCCCAGCTGCCACTCGTCTCGTTTCCCAGCGCGGTCGCTAACGAGGACGGCTCAGCGCCAGCTCGTCTGGGCCTGATGCGCAGGCGGCGGGGAGGGGGGTGTATCAGCCCGTTGTCTGCCCTAATCCATACTGCAAACGCAAGCATAGATGAGGCCCTTTCCTGGGCCTGTCCGTCCTTAGGAACGAATATACACCACTTACCCTAACTACACGGACATGCCACCACCACCACTAAAAGCAGGCAGAATTTTAAATATATTTCTGGTACTTTTCTTGGCCAGTCTCAGGTCTCTGTTGGGGAAGTGGAGGTTTGACTGTCTCTTGGTAGTTGGTCATTGTGGAGTGGATGCCATGGAAACGGCTTTGTCAATCAAAAACTCTGCAGGATACTTTTTCTACAAAGTTTCACATCCTTTCACATCCTGATCCCTCAAACAATCTAAAAAACACAGGCATATGGTAAAACAAGTTTGACAAAGTGACAATAGACAAAACACAATGAGAACTGGCCCATTGGTCCCAGTAGTCTGTGTCAGAACACCTGGGGTCTGAGTGAAAGGTACATGTTTCAGGAGCAGAGGGCTGAGAACAGCAAGTCTGCCTGGTGTTTGTCAGTTCCAACTTGCACAGCAAAATGTCCAGTGTTCATTTAACACTAACAGTGTACACATGAGTCAAGCAGTTCTCATATGTACATTTTGCTGTGTATGTACTGTCAGTTTTGTGTTATATAAGGGAGACCAGCTAAGCTGTGTAGGACTCACCAATCAAACTTGTGTCCACGGTATATTCCATATTTACATCACCCTGGACAGACACATTCAGCAAACAAATCCAAAAATGGTTGAAGGCCACTGTGCTTTGCTGGCCTCCTGACACACATTTAAGGCACTAATTTCAAAATGAAATCAGAATCTAACCTAATATTTTCTGCAATTTCTTCTGACGTTTTTTTTCAATTTGGTAAGTTTTGGAACCTTAGCGCCCTCTTGTGGAGACATTCTCACTCTGCATTACATGACACTTTCTACCATTGAATTAATGAATGGCTTAGTTTGACTCAAAAAAACAAAAAAAAAAACAAACATGAGCTTCTTGAAAACAAGTCATGATTTTAAAAATTGAGAATAGGAAGAAAATATTAATTTAAAAAGAGTGGCAAAATATGAAATTCTGCATTGAGACATCCATGTTTTATAATCAAGTTTTGTGATGCTAAAAGCAACATATCCAAGGGGATCCCAAACTGAACTCTGGAAAATTTTAAACATCTATAAGACAGAATCCACACCTGATACAAGTGACTTCTTGTTTTGATTATAAATGAGGTTTTTACTACATTTCCCATAAGAACATACAAAATCCAAAGTGCCAGGCCACCTGTACTTGAACACTTCCAAAGACATGATAAAATACACCAAAACATTTTAAAATGTCTGAAAGATTACAGATTGGACATTTAAGGAGGAAAAACATATGCTTTAGGATATAATGGGTAATATGGAGGTGTAAACATAAGGGAGAAAGGAAAAAAAAGCTAAGTAGGCTAAGTCAATACTCAAGCTACAGTACATACTGATAGAAATGTCATAATCAACATCATTGACTAAAATGAAACATTTATAGAACCCTGTTGTAATTGGTCATGGAGAAGTGATTGAATGATATCCTGAATTGACACGCAGCATAGATACTGAAAAGCTGCTCCACATACTGTACACACTGCAAACTGTTTTGAGTCCAGGCTAAATTAACACCTGTGAAGTCTATTGCAGTTGTTTATATTGCTTAAATAAGCAATTAGTAGGTATGAAAAACACGGGCTTAGAAGTGGCTGTCATGTCAAAACAGTAGTTTAACGAGCAGTAGTTTAACAATCAAAAAAAAACTTGTATAATTCCAGTGGATGCTGTTACACATTCCTTTATGCTAAGGATTGACGATGCTACATGATTAGCGTCTTTCAGTCAACCATGCCTGCCCTATTCCCAGCTGGGTGCGGTTCACCTGGAATTCCACTTTGTCCCTGAAGCTCTACATCTTAAACCAACATTTCTGGTTCTTTGATATCTGGCTCTTTTACCGTCTAGTCAGAAATACCACACATTGACTTGTCATTCACTTTGGGTCAGATTTATCAAAGCCTTTAGCACATGCTAAAATTTTTCTCACACAATTTCAGTGACATGATTTGTGATTGGAGCAAATTGACTACCTCAACCAATCATGTGCTCTCTTACTCTTTTTGAACCGGATAAACAATCTTGCACATACTAAATGCTTTAGTAAATCAGGCCCTTAATTGCAGCACTCTCCAAGTATGCAATGTGGAAAAACCTGAGGAAAAAAATAACCAAGAAACAGTATTGTACACACGATGGAAAAGAATAAAATCGATAACGATACTATCCAAAAACTGGCTCTCCTCCATTTAGTACCCCCACAGCTCCATCCTCCATCCTTAAGTCTAGCATTGTAAGTCACTCTTCATAATAGAGCTGCAATGTTTAGTTGATTGTTTAGTCGATCGAAAGAAAATTAATCACCAACTATTTTGATAATCGATTAATCGTTCAAGTCATTATTGAAGCAAAAATGCCAAAAATGCGATGTTTCTATATTCTCAAATGTGAGAATTTCCTGCTTGTCTTGGTCTTACATTATAGTACATTGAATATTTTGGGGTTTTGGACAGTCAGACAGACAACACAAGACATTTTCTGACGTCACCTTGAGCTCTAGGAAACTGTAATGGGCATTTTCACTGTTTTCTGATGTTTTATACGCCACACGATTTATTGATTAGTCAAGAAAATAATCGGCAGATTAATCGAGAATGAAAACAGTTGTTAGTTGCAGCGGTACTTCATAAGAACATCTGCCAAATGACTAATGCAATGTAAGCCTTCTAAGGCAATATGGCCGATACTGTGAGAAGCACTGTGATGATCCTGGAGGAAAGAATACTGCAAGCAAGCTTTGTGTCCCTTCCTACACCCATATATCAAATAAAACTATATAAAGATCATAAAATATACTATATCCTGATATGCAATCGCACAGTCACATTCAGACACGGTCGCCATCTATTTCTTTGTGTATCAAAAGAAAGCATGAGATTACAGGAGAATGTAAGAGTGAAGGCTTGAGATTTGATTCAATTCTCCAGTAAACTTCCACCTCAAAACCAAACACTCCGAACCAAAGCTAAACTTAAGCTTTTTTCGTGGTTCATTACATTAAAAAGTTACCTCAGATTTTGTTCATTGCAACCTGTTTGAACATAGAGGAGAAGAGGAAAAAATGCCATGAAGTTAGCAGTGTCTGTAGCTGTTGGTTGGTTCTGTCTTAACAAAAAAAAAAAAAAAAAAGACGAACGAAAAATATTTTTCCATTTCGGAGGGCAGGAAGTGAGAGCGTAAAGTCAGTCTGCGTAAAGGTACTGGACTCCACCTTCACGCGCTTACAGCGTCCTTCTCTTTCTTCTCTCCGTCCTCGTGCCAGGTTAGCCGCTCCTCGTAGAAGGCGATGACGATCTGTGGGCACTTCTTGTTGGCGTCCTTCGCCAGCACCAGGTCTGCCTCGTCAGAGTCCTTCCTAAAGTGGGTGGGGCCGGGTGGGAGAATGGGGAATGGGGGGTGAGTGCAAATCAGCCCAAAATTCCGAAAACAACTACTCAATCCACAGAGATCTACTTAGAAAATAAGATGGGTTTCTTTGGTTTACAAACTGCTCCTTTGCCTTTGAAATATATCCGCATTCGTTTCCTTTCAGAAATATATCCACATCAGTGAACATGGGTTCCTGAATGTGACAATGTTCTTAATACACACATCTTCAACTGACAAATGATATATTTGGTTGGAAAATCAATTAAGTAGTACGATTTTGTGTATATACATATACAACACACATACAGGGGGTCCTGACTTACGAACGAGTTCCGTTCCTACGACTTGTCGTAAGCTGATTTTCAATGTAACTCGGAATTTATACCTAAATTATACCTAAGTTAACACCTTAAGTCACTGACACTGTACACACAACACATGAAAGACATAAAATACAGTAATTAAATGAAACAGTAATAAAAAAAAAAAGAGAGAACAATTTCTTATCTTTATTTCTGTGGTCATATTTACGAACCAAACCACATAGGTCGGAATTAGGTTTTTTAAATAATTTATGGAAGTGTGTCGTAACCTCCAAACGTCGTAACTCGAGACCGTCGTAACCCGAGGACTCCCTGTATATGGGCAAGCCTATGAGGTACATATAGGCCGATGTAGAGGTAAGCCTATGATTAATGATTATTTATTGATAAATGATTCTCATTTTAACACGCCTGTAATGTAGAGAGAGAGTGTTTGTATTTAACAGAGTAACATCTTGGTTTTAAGCTCATGGAAGGAGCCTTTGCATCAAAACGGTAAAAAAAAATTAAAGTGCATGTAATATAAATGGGCTGCTTTGCTAGAGTTGACCCTCTGCGAACTTGTGTGTATTTGGTGGAAAAGTACTGAGGCAGCAAGAAGAGATTCTGCAAAGAACAAGATGTTTTGAAAGTTGTACCAAGGTTGTCTTGTGAAGAAGAGCAGCTATTGATGTTCATATGATTAGTCACTGCTGATATGGAAGGATGGAATGTGTAAACTAGGGCGTAAACTGAAATTAATGATAGATATATATCACGAAAAGCTCCTTTTTGCATAAAAACCCACATATATAAATATATACATATTTAAGAGCTTGTTGACAAATGAATTGGAGGAAGTCAGAGTCGTCCACTCCTTCCTGCCTCTGACAGAAGGTCGCTTTGTTGGGGCTGATCGGTTGTGTTTGGGTGAGGGAAAAAATCTGGGAACAGAGACATTTTATGTGGTCCTTTGTTGGGATTGGTATCGGTCATGAGCAGGAGATGAATAATTCAAGACATCTCCAAAAACTTCCATATGGGCACAAGTCAAAAGTTTGTAGGTAATTTTAAGGACTCATTTTGTACTCCCATAAAGGCTCATAAAACAGAAGTTGAGAAGGTTAAGTCATTCACACAACAAGTAGGAAAAGTAAAACCAGGACAGCCATGTCACACCCATCATGCAAAACCATATGTGGGAGATCTTTTCAGAAGACAGTACAAAAACAGATGATTGGCCAAAATACCCCAAACCTTTAAAACGCCTGCTGTCAAATGTATTCCTAAGAAATCGGATTCAGATGCTTCACCACTTAACAGCTGAAACCGTTTCAAATGTCCTAGAAGTAGTTGTAGCATCATAGATACAAAACTACATAGCTAGAAGCAAACTTTTCATGCCCTTTCAATCTGGCTTCCATAAACTAAAAAGCTCTGAAACGGCACTATTAGGAATCATGAATCATCGCCTCCTCTCAGCTGACCCAGGAGCCTCCAACGTTACCAGCCTCCTCGGCGCATAATGCAATACACTTAATCACAACATTCCTCTCTCCCACCTCTTCACCACTAATATTTCAGGCTCTGTCCAGTTCAAACCATCTCACATATCTTCCACTACCCCAGTCAGACAAGGTGTTCCCCAGGGACCAGTGCTTGTTCCCCTACTTTTCATTATTTGCATACTACTCCTTCGCCAAAGTGTTACCCTAAACCCACCGGAGCATGTGTAGATCTACCATATGTGAAGGAGTTTATGCAGTAGTGGCATATTCCAGCAAGTTGGGCCAGTGATTCTGTTGTCAACGTTTGAAGGGTATACATAGAGGCCATGGAGGCAGAAGATGTGATGCAGCCACTGCTTCCCATGTTCTTATACTGAACTGTGTATTTAATTTTACTCTGTGCAGGCCTCATATACTTGTGCATAAAACTACCGGCAAAATGAGAGTGATTCTAAATAGCTTATCCATTAAGGTCATAATTCCTTTTCAATTATCTGCCAAGAAACATAGCAATGCGCCTAGCAACAGGTCTTAATGAGAACAGCTCATCCTCGGTCTCTGTTTTTTTGTACTTATTTTGATTTGTTGAGGCACAACTCCCTTACAGCCATTCGAATAAAGCTTTGTTATTTGTCAAAGAAAATTCTCTCCAACCTTGTGCCTTTTTCCACGACACTATATTGCAAAATCTACCTCGAACACAATGTATCCATATGTCTGGGTGAGGAATGTGTACGAATTGATTAGCCAGATTCCAGCACATAATTCTAAGAGCGTTGTCCGTTTCGAGATGGCATGACCCGTAGATTAACCTAGCAGTGATGATGAATTCAATATTTTAAATATGGAAAACTCAATAATAAAATGAATGATTATTGTTTAGCAGTCCCTCACCATTTCATGAGGAACATAAGGTCCCCACAGGAGTCTGTGGCGCCGATGATCTTCTCTGGTTCCAGGCCCCTCTCAAAACCTCGAGCTATCAGGGTATCGTCCTGCAGAACACAGACACACACACACACACCTGTCATTACTACAGTATCTTCAACCAATACTGCTACACCCTACAGAATAAGGCTTTAAATTAACCACATAATTCAGGGGAGAAGGAGAGTATAGCTAATGCAATATTTAGGTATTGTGCACATGTCTTCAAGGACAAGCTTGCCTAAACTTTAGTTGAACCTTGACCTTAACATCAGAGTCATCAAATAACATTCAGATACACTTGTTTGGATTGACAGTCAGTGTGAAACTATGCACCTTTCGGTGTGGACCCACCTCTTTCTTCTTCTTTGACTTGCTATCTTCATCTTCCTCGGTGGAGTTCTTCCTCTTGGCGCCATCCCGGGACTTCCCCCCTGAGGATGGTGTGCTGTCTCTGCTCACATCTTTCTTGTATGTCTTCATGAACTCCGAAATGAGTTCTGGACAGTCCAGGTTTTTCTCAGGCTCCCATGTGTTGTGCTTTCTGCAGAGAGACGCAGTGAAGCACTCCAACATGAAAACGTGTTAGCGATCCCAACAGCTGAGAACTCCAACTCGCTGTTATACCGCATCTTCAGTTTACTGATAATACTAGCTACCTCAGCGACTACAGCGTAACTGATACTTTGGTTACATACTTTTTGTTTCAGAGAGACAATAGGCAGCAATGTTTAAGAGCCCTTACAAGAAAATCAGACTGAAGCTGTTTTTAAGGCTAAATAATTCTTAAGGTAAAAAGGTGCTAAATAGCTGTTTCGAAGGTTGAATATTATCAGAAGCAATTTCATACCACAATGGTGCCTTAACTAGGATGGGACTTGCTACTGAGGATTAAAAACCCTGAATTTTCACCACCACATCAAAACTTTTCCACAAAGGGGAAGCTTACTCTGAAAAACCTTTCCACTTGAGGAAGTACTCCACTCTCCCCTTCACCACCCTCCGGTCCAGGACTTTCTCCACCACGTATTCTTCTTCCTCCGAAGACCCCTCCTTTTCCTCGCCAGGTCGCCGCTGGGTCTTCTTCCCCATGGCTCGATGCCCTGATGAGAAGCTGTTGCGAGAAGAGTGCCGCCACTGTGTGCTGAAGAGACACCCGCTTTCCCGCCTGCACAAATCAGAAACAGCAAAACAAATTAGGGTCACAGTGAATCAAGGCGGTTCACGTGGGTTTCAGATCTATTACAATGTACCTGCTGGACGATTTAAACTGCAGTTATGGAAAGGGTTTGTGTGAAGGAGGCTGGCAAAACCCAAGAAGCATTGGAACTCCCCTACCAATGACTGTGAGGGACAAAACCACAAGGAGTTCAATATCACATAGTTAGATTTCAATAAAATGAAAAATACTCTTCCAAAGCCCTGCTGAATTTACCTTCCCTTTTGTCTTTGTATTGGGATTAAATACACACTCATCTACAACTGGAATTTTAATGGTTGAGTTAGATTCGTGGGCCAGTTTAGACAAGTATAAACTGGCCAAAACAAGGTTGTCCCTATGGAAACTAACTGCTTAACATTATACAGTAATGATCTTTTGGTGTGCACTAGAGATGATAATTGATTATCCAGATGTTTCTGTACTCCTTTTGAAATGAAATAACCAGATACTGAAAACGGACACCTTTGCTCTTCCTGTGAATGTCACGCTTTCTCAACATAGGAGGGCCAGAGGTAACAGCGAAAACACGCCTTTCATGTTTTCATCATCTTTCTCTGTGAGGTAATTCAAACATAGCCGCCTTGACTCTGCTTCATGATGTCACTTCTTCCTCAACACACATTATGACATCATCATTACCATCCCTGGAAGATGTTGGTAAGCTTTCTCAATTACAGCCCCAAGGCTACTGAACATAAGAACTGCTGAGTCAGTGTCCTCTTTCAAGACAAAAAGAAGAGGCATTTGATCTTTGACCTCATTGTTTTAAGGCCAGCATTACCTCCTAATAGACACTGGACCTTATTCTCTACATGATTCGATTGACTAAAACACTTTACCGTTGAGATGATGTGACAAAAACTGCCTTTTTTTAGGCTGTTCCATGTCTGACCAAAATGCATTCCTGACAATAACCCCGCAGTTACCATGACTGACTATTGATCATGGCAGAAAACTTCTGGGGAATTTTCCCACTTAAGTTCATCTACATTTCATGACCAAACTGCAGTGATGCTTTGCAAAGCTGCTTGTAAGGCAACTCCCCAAACTTTCCCATTGATGCTGCGGTTGCATCGGTGAAGAGGCAAACGGCATGAATTACACGAAACTGGTGACATTTAAATGAGGCAGCTTGTTTTGTTCACAGGTTCACAACATTATTTTGAACTTTATAAAACAGGAAAATCAGTTCGCAAACCCCATTTTGCTGAATTTCCCAAATATTGCATACACATTGCCACATTACAACACTTTTACAGACAGCATCTACAAAACCATACACTGTTCATAGAACTACTGTATGCCTTGATAGACAGATTTTGTGGATGCACACATATTGAACAATTAAGTATTTGAGTCTACAGTACATTGTATTCAGCTCTGGCTTCTGTCCGATTGAATGAACACCCATCTCCAATAACCACTGATTTTGAGTAAACACGGAGGGAGCAATTAAAAGCCTGGGTGATTATTAGAAGTTTTACGGTATGTTGTGTTTTTTGTTTGTTTTTTTTTACCACCTCTTCTCCATTCTGTTATGTGTGTATGAGATTTTATTCTATACATTGCTGTGAATAAATTAATATTCTACTCATTGCAAATGAATAAATAAAAATAATGCAAGAGGTTAACAGATCAGACTGAGCAATGGGGTTTTTACACCACCAGGCAAACTGTTTCCTTTAATGTGAATTATGGATTTTCTGCTAATTTTTTGAGTTGTCATTTCATTAGTCTCTGTGTTTCAATGTCTAGAGTATTCAGATAAATTTCAATGACCAAGTCAACAAAGTTGTACTTTGTTTGAAATTGTTACATAAATAGCTACAAATAAGTACAACTATCTCATATATGCCTATAATGCAGTGCAATATACTGTCAACTAATTTAGCACACAACATGTGCCTAGTTTGCAACTGTCAAAAAATGTACACTTTCCTACATCTTTTTCAGCGATACACATACATGAGAGGTTCTTCCCACTTCAACAGTGTGCAATTCTTGTGTACAGGTGGAGGAGGGCTAACAGAGTTTCAGTGAGGTACAATGGGTGCATCAAAAGTCATTTTGAGAATGACCACATTTTTAAAATTAATTTAGAGGTGTGCAAGTGCCTCCCAGTTCTAATTATCTGATTTTTATGTTGCCATGCAAGCTCCATAGTTACTTTAAATACAACAGTTCTGCATTTCTATAATGTTACCATCTTTGTGAGGAAGTAGCGATGGTATTTCGGTGGTGAAATTGAGCACTGTAGTTTTCTAGAAGAATTTTGGTGGCTTTCTGGTATACTCACAGTTGCAGTAGTGGTTGGTCAGCTTTGGGGGCTGAAATCACACGTGGAAATAATGCCTTATGCCACAGACGACCCTGAATGCTACCCTCGTAGACGTGTCCCTGAAACGAATATAAACTGTATTAGGATTCAACTTCGACGTATGTCAAGTCCAGCTGCCTTAAGATGGATTTTGTTACAATTAACCCTTTCGAGTTGAGCTAATAGGTATTTAATTCGCTAGAATGACTGCTCCTCCCCTTTTGCCGCTAAACCTTTACATTCCATACTCCCAACCCCCAACTACTACACACGAATAAGCACAACCAAAGAGACGTATGCAGTTGCAGAGGAAACGAGCCGAGTATTTCAGGTGCATAGACGGCAGAGACGCCGCATTTTCCACGTAGCCTTCTTGGTAAATCGAATGTGCAAGCAACTTACACAACAGTGCAAGGACATGCACCACTGCAGCTGGTAGGGATGGTTAGCTAAATACACCTTACCACGTATAGACATATGACTGGCGTCACATTGTTTAATTCATTACCATGACGCTTACGCTATAATTTTGGCTCCGTAGCTGGGTTGCTAATTTTAGCTAATAAGTTTGTACAGATTTTTCGTTTCAGATCCAACATCACCTTGATAGTTACCTATCCAATGGGAAGCATTGGTGTATATTTGGTTTATGATTAGATGTACCATCAAATATATGATTGCAAGCTTATATTTTGGAGATATTTATCATTCCCTTTCAAATAAAGCGAATTAGTTCGACAATTCGTTCCACAGAGACAACAAACACACATGGCAGCGATGAAATGAATTTGCTACCGGAAATCCCTCCTTCTTCCTCTCTGATGATTTGGGAGCGCGGTGCTAGTTTGCTTCACTCGGCAGCTGATTGGTCTAGCGAACAGTCACTCACAATCCCTCGTTCGCTCGCAGTCTTACCCACCCACTTCCCCTTGTGCAATCCTCAAGCCCCCCTATCTATCTGAACTCATTTAAAAACGCAGCATTAACCGATCCGCTATCTGTGGAAGTTTGCATCACAGTTCAACAAACGGGACGCAGTAAAACTAGCAATGCATGTTACAGTCTACCCATCACGTCTATGGGTAACAACTAAACCAGAGGAGAATTTAACTCACCGAAAGATGACGGTTTCACAGTCCCGACGTGACCTGCTCCTTTGCACCTCGTCCACTAGTCTCAGATGACTGACTCTGGTTTTCTTCTTTTCCCCCACTCCTGACTGCATAGATACGCGCCCGCCAAAATACACAATGGCGGATCACGCATGCGTACGAATAGTTCATTGGCTCATGATGGATCAGAGAGGGTCGGAGAGGAAGGTTATTTCCGATGGAGTATAGGGGAAAATAAGACCGTGCAAGATGACATAAATATCATAAAAATAAATGTTTACCAGTTATGTTTGTAATTTTGTAAATCAAAGCACCACAATAAAACGTCTGTGAAAATGGCTTACTTTTGAACATGGAACTGCTGAATTTTCATTTAAAAATGCGTTAGTGTTTGTTGGGTGCCTTGTCTGTGGATATAACCTCTTCATGTTTTCATCATTTGTGCACTAGAATCTCAGAGACATGAATAAACCAGTTAACCCAACGGTTTTAAAGTCGGGTGTGATATTCGTAGCCTAAACCTTACCCATTTCGAATTCTACTGAAAAGAGGCAAGTAATAAACTAAAATGCTAAAATATCTTACAATGATAAAAATCCAAAACAAAGTAGCCTACCAGCACAGTTAAACCATTAGCAGTTCTATCGCCAAAAATACTCCTCGCAAATTGGGAAATGAACCAGTTGTCTTGTAAACATTAATAATTACCCTAAAGATTAAAAATGGTAGTTTTACGCTATAAAATCAATTTATGAGACACATGACTACCTATACAATGATGTGGCAAAACTGCAATATTCAACTTGAAAAAGTCAGTAAGGGGATATTTTAAAAACACAAGAAAACTGCATGACAAATGAACCAAAATGAAGAGTTAGAACCCCAAAAAATGTTTTCAAAAGGTACATGTACTAGTTATGAGTGAACAGATAAGAATATTTTTTGTTGTTGTTGTTGTTGTTTAATTTGCCCTTAGCAGGTCAAATTTTGGGGTATAGGGCTAGTCTTATCATCATGTCAAGCTCCAGAAAGGATTTGGGGTTCCAATTCCTTGTTTTAAGTGTTATTAAGCATATTTTACACTGTTTCAAGCATAAATAAACATGCCTGCTATGCATAAAAATGTTTTTCTTAAAATTGTTTCCCATTCTTTCACTCAGAGTTAGTACTAATGCAAAGCTTCAGTCATGCTAAATTTAGTGGCTCCAAATTGGGTCAACTCAAAAAAGTATGGTTAAATTTATACAGAACTAATTTACATCCAACTCAAAAGTGTATGCAGGTATAACACAAGTTTAGTTTTTTATTTTCTTGCATCGAAAAACAAATGCAGAATGCAAAGTTTGTGAACACATTTTCGCAAGCAGTGACATTACCCCCACCCCCAACAGTATTTTTATGATTCTGATGAAGATTTTTGGGATCCCTGGCCAGCCCTGGGCCCCCTGAACCACTCAGGGCTTTCATCCCATTGTCGTGCCCCTTTCCGACTATCGAGTCCCCCATTGAACCTAAGCACCAAGTCTGGTGAAGATCAGTCATTGCTGAGACAGAGTACATGCTGCTGAAATCTTATTGGCTGCTCCAGTACCACCTACAGGGAAAAGTCCTCTAATCTTTGCATTGTGTCATATAGTTGCCCACTGGACATGTGCAACAAGTTGGGTGGATTTACCTTGAAAACAATGAGATTTGGGGCAGTTTGGAAAAAAATGCCATTTAAAGTCAATGTGGAAAAGAGATGAAAAGAGGAATGTTTTGAGCTAACAGTGTATCCCCACTCTCAATTGGGTACTGGCTGAGTTTCAAGCCAGTAGCTGTAAACCTTGAGGAGGAGAAGCACTTACCAAATCTAGGTGTAGTAATAATATTAACAATAATAATGAGGATATAAAAATAATAATTCCATTTTCAGAAATAAACAATAAAAAAAAAAAAAAAGAAATAAGAAATTACATTTCTCTCAGGTGGACTTTTTCTGTTTATGTTTATTTGATATGCTGTTTCTTGGACATGCACTTATATGTCACATTTTTCCAGATTCCTTTTGAGTCCAGGATCAGACCACCCTTCAGGAGGGACACTGTCTGCTTTGTTCATTGACAAGACACGACATTGTGTCGCTGCACTTCCACAAAGTCAGGCTAGCCTCAGGAAATCTGGTCCTGAAGACAAAGGCCCTCAACATTCCAAAGACGCATTGGGGTCCCAGATATTCGGTATTGTCTTTTCCAGCATGCAAAGACCCAAAGTCTTTACTAAAGGGGTGGCATAATGTACCCCAGGAGCTTGACGTTATCTCTGTGCACAGAGAAAGAAGCGGTAAGAAGCACTTTCCAAAGCGACCATGGGAGCATCCATGAACAACCAGGATACCTATGACCATGGCTCGAGTTGCGGGGGGATGCCATCCTCCTTGGAAAAAATCTTGACCACAACCACCCCCTTGTAAAATTGTCTTCTCCCTTCCCATCCCCCTTTGTTTTAATGGAATGATATGCCATGTTGTTTGTGCTCTTATGTTATTTGTGCTCCAGTTTGTGTTGTATCCTCTGTGCCTTTTGATTTCTTACTGCTTATTTGATTGGAGCCTGCAAATGCATGCTTGTCATTGGCTAACGCAACTTCACTGTGAGTTTTTCTTTAGATGAGAATTGCAGATGCTACAGGTTAAAATGGCTAAGTGACCAGTGCGGCTGTACCTTATGTTTTTTTAGTAACGAAGAAGAAAACGACAGGTGAGATCATCACCAGTCTCATGTATTATTAATACATAATATGTCCCTTATGTAACAAAACTTTGGCAACAGCTCAGCCAATGTTTAATCTTAAATGAGACCGATGCAGATAATAACATGTTTTCGTGGACATGTTGTATATATTGCTTGGCAGCTAACCTGGTCACTTGTGAGCAAACTAACATGTGAGCTATCTAACGTATTTATTGAATTAAATGACCGATTTTAGATTCTAATGAGAGGGTGACGTATTGAATGTAAAAGCTATGTTAAGCAGTAACTTGTGTGCTGTTGTGATAGCGTAGAGGTCTGATTTTGAAATCCCATTCTAGTAATATCATCATTGTTATTATATACATAAAATAGTATTGCAAATAATTATAGTTTTTGTATTAATAATACAACTTAAAAGCACATTTTCTGTCTTTTTTTCTCATGATTATGCATGAATATAAAAATTGTAGGCGTCACCATCTGTCCAGTCCGAGGTTGACTACCCCCCCTTGAATTGTTTTTACAAATCGACCACTGCCTATGACTACATAAAAGTCATGCTACCAGTGGTGATACACTTGATAGTGATTCAGCCCATGTACAACCTTCCTCCCTGGGCTCCTGTTTGTGGGCAGCCTCTGATATTTGGAGATTTTCTGATGGCTTGGGGGGAAAGCTCAGGTGGGTAATAGGCAGCGGATAGCCCTGTCTATAACGCCAGTCCTGGTGGGGGAAAGGGAAAGGGCAAAAAGGTGCTTCTTGACTATTGCTCCTCTCCAGACATCAAGAACATGCTGGTACACTGCAGGTGGAAGCCATGGAAATTACGGCTCCCAAACACCTCCCCAAGCTTCAAGCACATAGGTAATTCTGTCTACAGCTCTCTCTTGTTGTATACTGAGAAGACTTGCTAGGAAACTTCAGCCTGCCTCCTGGAGTGGACTATTGCGTCTCTCATGAGGAGCGGTTTGTCTTCCAGGGACCTCCCTAGAACACTGACTTTGTATTTTTTTTGGCATTTTTTCCACATTATTTGAAAGTTACAGTGGAGAGACAGACAGGAAATGCAGGAGAGAGAGAGGGGAAGGACACGCAGCTGCGGTAGGGCCTCGGCCTTATGTGGTACACGCTCTACTAGTTGAGCTACCAGGGCGCCCAAACACAGAATTTTTGGCTGGGGATGACCAGTGTGAGGGCAACAGGCCATTTTTGCACCTCCTGATTAGGGGTTTTGTCACGATCGTATAATCGACAGAGAGGACATCAGTCAGCTGTCAGTTCCGCTGGTCCAACAGGGTCCCTATTTTGGGACGGAGACCACTGAACGATGTCTAAACTCAGGGTTCCTATTAACTCACAGTGTGCAGCACTGAAGACCTCCACTACAATGTCCCTCAGAGGATCCAAAAAAATCCACAGTAAAGTTCAGCTTGGATCCCCTCAGGACCTGGACCTTTGTGTGACAGTTTAGGGAGGGTGCAGCCTAGGATACACTCCTTGAAAATAAATTTGAAAGTATGAAAATTTTGAACGTCCTAGCAGACCTGAAAAAATTCTCACAGTCCCACATTTGCATCTTTTCATATCCCTCCATTTGCAATGAATGACATAAGTTGGTATCATTTCTTGTTATGTTGTTCTTGTAAAAATGTGGTGCACCAACTTATGACAGTTGTGGAGGTCAGTTAGTAGCTGACTAATGTCAGACATTTGTCTTTTTTATTTAATAATCTACCTTGCTAACTAATAAGTTTACATTATGTTCACAGTTTTTTCTGTCCTTCCAGTTGGGCAGTTTATCACATTGGTAGTCATAAGTAACTGACAGCTTTAGTAAGTTCATGTTGTTTAAGATAAACCACATCTCTTAGAAATTATATTATAATTTATATACTAATTTACACAATACTTCGCAGCATTGTGTAAATTATATTATAATTTCTAACTGTTAAATTACCTGCCATTTTGATTGGCAATTATACTAGAATATACTGATTCATAACTGTCCTATATGCTCTCTAGTAAATGGCTATAGCATCTCAGCTGTAATATTGAACGCACAAGTAACGCTAGCTAACCTTAGCTGGAGTTGACCTTAATTGGTAATTTGAATATAAGAAAGATGTAAAAAAAAAAAAAAAAAGGAATATTGTGACAGATTTTAAAAAATTCTGTACATCGTAGTGAGGGACAGAAAATTATGCTGTCCGAACCGGTTTCATCTTGATGCGATTACCTTTTCTTCGATAGGTACCACACAACATTGCTTCAAACAGACTGACCACTGTTGCAAACTATTCGAACATCAATGGTTACATGCTAATACTTGACAATACCCACTGAGCAGAACCCTGCAGCATTTCCTTGCATACGGCTGTTATCTTGCTTTTTACAGGCCAGCACTTCATGACGGACAACGCTTTGTTCAATCAAATTTCCAGATAAGTTTCTTAGCGGGATTGACCAGCCAATTGGGAAGCTGAATGGGCGGGCCTATTCACACATTATATGCAGCGTTTCTAGAGTATTCACTGCAGGCGCGACCTTGGATTCTCTGCGTCTGACGTCGAAATTGGAAACAATCAGCCATGTCTAAAGAGGTTAGTATTTTTTGCAGTAGATCCGATATTTACAAAAATTTATAGGAATACAAATTAAATGCATGCCCCTGTTTTAATGATGAAAATTTAATTTATCGCTCGGTAGTTTGTTTACAAAAAGGTGTACGCGACGGTCTACTGTGAAATACTAGTTTATCTTGCTTCGCAGCATTGTGTAAATGTAAACATGAACGCACCCCAAAATCGGCAACTGCATTTGAAAAATACTAAATTTTCTTAACTATATCCTAACAAAATTGGTGGCTGTGTAGATAAATAGTTGGTTTGCGCAGTCTGGTAATATTTGCTGTCCGCATCCGCCATTTTGAATCCTCTGCAGGCCATGCGGCGAATAACACTTGCACGGTCGTGTAGTATTCAGTATTTTAGACGTTATTGACATTGCATCGTACATACAAAGGGTCATAATTTACCCAATATTGTTTAAGCAGTCAGCGCAATGTATTTTTGACATTCACCGGCCGGTGAAAGGCTTTCCGTGTATAGTGGCTGACTGTTACAGCCTCCAAACATGGCGTCATTTGAGTGTTACAAATGTACACTCTGCCCCGCCCTCCCCTTTGGAGTTTACTTGACATGCGCAGCTGGAGAGTGAATTTTTAAAACGTCTTGCAAAATTTTTCAAACTGCTTCCAAATGGTAACCAGAATATGTGATATTTCTATCGTAGATTGTAAAAAAAAATAAATAATAATAATAATAATAAATAAAAATAATTAATAGTAATAAATACATAGCCATCTGGAGTACTTGAGGATTTCTGCTGTTGTGTTTTTTTTTTTTTTTTTTTCTCTCTGTGACTGGTCTGGGAAGTTAACACATGAAATGCCTTTCCAGGCTCCTCGTGAACCAGAGCAGCTTCGGAAGCTCTTCATTGGAGGGCTGAGCTTTGAGACGACTGACGAAAGTCTGCGAGCCCACTTTGAGCAATGGGGTGTGCTTACAGATTGCGTGGTAAGTATTTTGTGCATTTGCTCTTGTCTGGGCCAGCTCATGAACTGGTGTGAAAAGAACAAAGCATTAGATGTTTCGCATTTTAGAGGATAACGATTGTCTTATTGGATGTTACAGTGCACCGTGAAGGTTGTGACCACAAACTGGTATATCCCGTTGTGGTGAAAATGGATTGAATAAAGTGACTGGTTGCCTTTCAGGTGATGAGGGATCCCAACACGAAGAGGTCGAGGGGGTTTGGTTTCGTCACATACTCCTCCGTGAATGAGGTGGATGCTGCAATGGAGGCTCGTCCCCACAAGGTGGACGGTCGGGTCGTTGAGCCCAAGAGGGCGGTGTCCAGAGAGGTGAGCAGTAGCTGCCGTGAAATTCGTCCCCACAAAGTCTTCTAATCCGATGGTGAATCCGCTGTATTAATTGAGACTTTTATACTCGTAGGACTCCTGTAGACCAGGCGCCCACATGACCGTGAAAAAGATCTTTGTAGGCGGAATCAAAGAAGACACAGAAGAGCATCACCTGCGGGACTACTTCGATCAGTTTGGAAAGATTGAAGTCATCGAGATTATGACTGACCGGGCCAGTGGCAAAAAGAGGGGCTTTGCCTTCGTCACATTCGACGATCATGATTCAGTGGACAGGATTGTCAGTAAGTGAATCTGTGTGCTCTGTAACTGTTTTGCGAACATCCTAAGCCAACCGGATTAGGCAAATTGCTGTGGCACATGTACTATTTTCCATAATGAAAGGATGGAACTGTAAACCTGATACAGGTGTTTTTTATTTCCTTGTACTTTCCCCAGTCCAGAAGTACCATACTGTTAATGGTCACAACTGCGAGGTGAGGAAGGCGCTTTCCAAGCAGGAGATGACCAGTGCAGGAATGAACATGAGAGGTAAATGAGTCTTGTTAGTGCGTGACACAGTGCCAGGTGGCGCTTGTGTAAAGAATGGTTATTTTGTTTTGGTATGCACTTTTGTTTTATTGAATATGTACATTTTAAATATGTCTGTCTTTCATTGTAGGAGGACGTGGTGGAGGAGCTGGTAACTTTGGCAGAGGTGGTGGATATGGAGGTAATTTGTCGTTATGGACTTTGGATTTCAAACTCGATTCTTCCCTACCCCCAAAATATTAAAACTGATTGGGCATATTCAGAATGCATAAACAAATGTAATCTGAACATTAGAAGATAATTGTTTTAAGACAATTGGCAGGTATTGTGTGGTCTTGAAATCCACAGACTGAAAGTATAGGGAATTGTAATTGTTTGCTTACCCTTTTGTGGTTGCACATTGACTTGCGATTTGGGGCATGATCTATAACCCCCAAATTCAGGTTACAGAGTGTTCTCTTTGCCCCTTGTTTCCATGTCTTTGGCAACATAATTGGATCATTTGATTTGTGTGAGTGGTGCTGAGCTGCCTTGTCTTTTCCAGGAGGTTTTGGTGGACGAGGTGGCGGAGGTTACGGTGGAGGCGGAGATGGATACAACGGGTTTGATGGTGAGCACTCTACCTCTTCTCTCCTTGCACTTCGGCTTTCTCCTGTCAGAATGCACCTGCTGGGTGTACCTTTAAATTGGGGCTCAGGTGATTTATTTCACAGAGATTTCCTTTTTAAGCAAGTCAGTGGAATTTGTCTTGTGTTTGTAATTAGAGGATATCTGGGTAGAGTCTGACATGTCGTGCGCAATAAGCAAAAAGTTAGAACAACCTGAAGTACACTTGTTGAATCTGATCCTCTGTGTACCGAAAGTGTACTTAAATCAGAACGCTGTTTCAGTCAAAAGTGTAGTATTAAACTACATTGTGGGCATTTAGCAGATGCTCTTATCCAGAGCAACTTGCAACACAAAGTGCATTATGACAGGACAAGGGTGTTAAAGTTGAAGAAGGTGTAAAAAAATAAAAATTCTTAAGGCAATGAATGTTTGCGTTGTCTCTGTTCTTCAGGAGGCTATGGTGGAGGCCCAGGCTACGGTGGTAACCGTGGATATGGCGGAGGTCAAGGATATGGCAACCAGGGTGGCGGCTATGGAGGGAACGGCGGATATGACAACTACAATGGAGGCGGCGGTGGTGGCGGCGGTGGCAACTTCGGTGGTGGTGAGATTTTGGCAAATTTTAACTTGGAAATATTGTACCCATCCTTGATACACTCCTCAGAAGAGCAAATGTGTAACATTTCACCTAAGTGTTGCTTTGTCAGGACCAGCCTTTCTTTTGGTGACATTGCTTTCCTTCTGATGACATGACCTTTCCACATCCTTACAGGAAACTTTGGTGGCGGCGGAAACTACAATGACTTCGGCAACTACAACAGCCAGTCATCCTCCAACTATGGCCCGATGAAGGGAGGCAACTTTGGTGGGGGCAGGAACAGCGGGGGTCCGTATGGTGGTGAGTCAGGTGGATTGCGCTCACTTCAACCTCTTTAGGGTGACAGTCTATTTTAGCACGTCCAGGGCCAAATGGAAGGATGCCACATTAACATGGACGCTCCTCGTTCTGCAGGTGGGTATGGAGGGGGCTCCGGTGGCGGAGGCTACGGCAGTGGCTCCGGAGGTCGGCGGTTTTAGACGGTCAAAAGGTAAGCGGTGCATTTGTAACTGCGCAGTTAGCCATTTAGCCTTGTCATCTCCACCACGTAGCTTGTTCTAGCGCCAACTTGAGACAGTTTGCCTTCTCACTGGAGACTAGCGGAAAGGGCTATCATTCCAATGAGTCATAATGTGCGCTACTCAATTAGATTTCTTTGAGTGAAGTTATGATTTCAGGGATCCAGCAGCAAGCCTTTACTTTCTCACCAACTTGGTCAAAGAAAAGAGATTGGGGTGGGGGGTTGTGCAAAAAACCCTTAAATTGCAAACTTCCAACACTCCAGTGAAGGGAAATTACTGTGCTGGGTTGGTCCAGCCATGACCATTTCTACTTTTTTTTTTTTTTTTTTTTTTAATAAACAAAAGGCTTGCTTCTGTCTATGATCCCATGACTGTAGCTTTTCTTACTGAGGACACTGCACAGTTTAACAATGTTGTTCCGTATTGTTCAACAGGAATCAGTACTTAGGAGAGGAGAGCCAGAGAGGTGACAGGGAAACGACAGGCTTACAGCCATAGATCTGCTCAGCCAAGCACAGTCGGCAGTTTACAGCTGCCACACGAAGAGACATGTACAGTAAAATAGAGAAGAAAAAACCTAAATCATGTGGGAGGGATTGGGGGGTGGGGCTCAAGCAAGTGTTTGTCAAATGCTGTCAAGCACAAATTTTGTAGTTGCTTTTTGTTTCTGTGAAGTGTAAAGCATTCCGAGGTTTTATGTGTGTGTTATTTTCATTTTTTTCCCTCCTAACTTTTGCACCAGAATGGTGTTTTAAATGTAATTGCAAGAAATCAAGTTGAAATAAACCATCTTTCAGTTCTTTTTTACATTGTGCATTATTATTTTTTACATCAAAGCCAGGGTTCAGTTGTAAAAGTAGTTCATTAGCCATTCCTGAAGGAGGTATTTTGGTACTGTTGATGCCATGCAAAATTTGGCATGGGTGCCAAAACCTGGATGCAATCATGGGGGTAGAGGGTGAGCCTTGAATTTCGGTAGGCAAAAATTGTAGACAGCAGTGCTGCTGTCCCACTTGTTTATTGGATAATTTGAGACAACAGGCTGAGTAAATTTGTAAGTACAAATAGTCCTGCTCATTTTGGCACAAATGGATGAAATTCACAGGAATGGGAATCTTTTGGGTTTGCGTGTAGCATCCATTTTTGGAGAAACCTGTTTTAGTAATCCATTGGAAAAGGATTGGAATTCAGGACAGGATTGCCATCAGTTTCATAGCTGGTTTATGGTCACCATGGCTGTTTGGAGGCTAGCTTACCTGCAGAGCGTGAGGCTAGCCTTGGGAAGGCCAGCTGAGGGAGAGACGTAGCAAGATCTTCGCAAGGAGCCAGAGAAGCAGGGGACAGTCTTTGAGTACAGAAGGTTGCTCTAATAAGACTAGCAAGCGGCAGCTACAAAAGGGTATTTTTATACCATGCTAGTAGGTAAGAACAGATTTTTCAACTTTGTACCTGTAATGTTTCTGTGAAACAGTTGCATAACTGAAGGCAGAACAGGGTTTGTGTCAAAACAGCAGGTTTGCTTGGAGTTCCGTGTTTTGCGGTATAAGTTAATACAACTTAATGTACTTGATCTTTCAATAGCATGTGTGCTAAAGCCCGATTATATAGAGTCACCAGGCAATTCTGCCATTGATTTGCTGCTAAGGGCCTGTCTGGTTGATACAAACTCTGACTGCAACTGTCTGTCATTGCACTTAAATTAGTAAACGATTCCAGTTTATGTAGTGCTCTGTGGAACTTGGTTGAAAAGATGAATTAACCAGTAAAGTTCACTAGAAAATGTAGTCTACTCTGAGTGTAGTAATGCATGCCAATGTTATGGAGTACTTGGTTGAAGACTTGGCACTGTTTGGATCAGTATGTCGGAGGTTGAAGAGTTTGCTGGAAGTGTTTGTAAAGGCTCTGTAGCTTTTTGGTTGTGAATGTGCTGGCATTCCTTTGTCAATGACAATTGGTCCTCTCTTTCTAGGAAACTGATCTGATATGGACTGCTTGCGGAATGATGTGGCATTGTTGTCAAAAGTTACTGGCAAAGAGAAGGTATGTGAATTTTCCTTTCATATATAAATATACACCCCCCCCCCCTTTTTTTTTTTTTTTTTTTTTTTTTTTTTTTGCATAGAATGCCCTAGGGTACTGGTGTCAAACTCAGGTCCTGGAGGGCTGTAGTATCTCCTGTTTTTTGGTTTGTTTCAGTGCTTAATTGGTTTATTTAAGTCACTGATTGGCTGAAGCATCCACAAACCTCGTTTCCATGGCTTGAATTTGCCAATTGAAAGGAAAAAACAAAAACCTGCAAACACTGCAGCCCTCCAGGCCTGGAGTTTGACACCCCTGCCCTAGAGGATCTATCCTTCTGGTGCTGGCTGACTGGGAGTCCCACAATGCAATGCACCATTTGTTTAGCATTGACCTGCCATACAGTAATATGGTAATTGGTGTAGTGTAAGCCTTTGGGCTATTGTCTGTAAAAATTGTGAATCCCTGGTATAGCAGTTAGTCTAACATTAGCCTGTCTTTTGTCTTTCAGGGTCATTTTGGACATAGGAAGACTTTTTATAATGAAGGCTGCTGGATGGCTGTATATTTATTTTCCTTGTAATTTTTGTAATTTTACAATAAACTGTTTTATGAATACATGTGTTTTCCTTTTGCTGTTAGGAGACAAATTCAAGACCCGTAACATTAATCCACAAATAGACAGGTTTACAAATAGAGTAATTCGGGGTAGTGAGAGGTTTTACTTTCAGTAAACCAAGTGAAAGTATTACCAGTTCCTGTTAATCCTTATTGCGGAAGCATCAAAGAGTAAAATCTGAACTGCTGCCTATACAGGGTGCTGGTGAAGAGGCAGTACCTGGATATCATTTTAAAGATTTGTATTAAACTTAGGTATTTACATATTTTCTCTTCACCCAGTATTTTCAGTCATGCCGATGAACTCAAACCTCAGTGATTTATGTGCATCATGTGTTCTGATTTTACTGTTGGAATTTAATTGGTAAAACTGTTTTCAGACCAGATTATAAATGGTTTTTCAAATGCACCATTTTGAAGTAACAAGTGAAGCCATATTATCCAATATAGCAACTAATTTGTTAATTGTTGAAACTTTATATTTTAATGACCAAATGATTAGCCATTCAGTAACTGGGAATGGTTTACATTGAGATGAAGTGCAAGTCCATACAGAAAGGATCCAGAAGGAAAAAATAATTTAATACATATTACAAATATTTCCTCTGAGCTGATTAATTTTGCTTAGAGAGGAACCTATTGCCACATCTCAGAAAAAAATGAAATTTTTGCTTAATACTGTAGTTAACAACGGAGCAATATTTTGAGGAAAAAGCAAAAGAACCCTTATGTGGTCAAGCCTCATGTCACGAGAAATCGGAGAGAAAATTTGAAAAAGTTGCTTTAGAAAATGATCTAGATAAAATATCAGCCTATATCAATGTCTTTTATTAAAAACTTCCAAAAGTTTCCATTGAAGAAAGCACTTGGGGTATTCTTTAAAGATCCCCCATCGACTGTAAATGACATCTGTGTTCAGTTTCAGCTAGAAGTTACATCTGATCCTGCTGAATTTTACTAATGTATCCAAGCTGATTTGGCACCCTGTCTGTGTAGATTATTCAACTCTGCGTGATCATCTATGAATATCTTACATAATGTATGAGACCGTTTGATCTCCTCTATACCCAAACCAAATAAAGACAGTCTTTTATTAGTCAATTTTAAATCTATAACACTTAAAATTGTGATAAAATTCATACCGCCATCTTAAGTAGAATCAAGGCAACTTTACCTTAGCAAATGGTAAAAAAGTTTGTGTGAGGTAGACGTATAGGTAACTACATAAGACTGGTTCCTCAGCTCCAGTCAGATGCTGTTCTTGTATTGGGACGTTTTTATTAAAAAGCGTTTTGATTTTCTTGATGTTTTTATTTGGAACATCACAATTTGGTGGAAAATTCATTACATATAGCAGCATGGGCAAAGGTAATTGCAGATAGATTAAATAGAGGTGTTGCTGAACACGTAAGTTGGTGAAAGGGGTCTTTCAAGGGTGGTGTTTGAGTAGATTTGTGTATTTTAGCGGCTGAAGTATTCACTATCACTGTAAAACAATAGCTTCCATGGAATTGCAATAGGAGAAAAAAATTGTGCATTCCCCAAATTGCAGGTGTCAGAGCTGCCATCTTGGAAAATGAAGAACATGTAAAAGATGTTCTATACATTACACAGATTTTATCACATGCATTTGGTGTTAACCTTAGTTTCGTTCAGTTTAGGCTTTGTCACAATTTGTACCCTCAGAAATGAATTGTGGCTGACGTGTCATTTGTAAAATAATCTTTTTTTACCTTTTCAATGTGTACTCAAAAATGGATGAAGACCATTATCCTTTCAAATCTACTAAACGACGGAATTCCTTTTCATTACAAATAATTTTTGCAAAAAGTCCTATTTCTGATCACACCTAGAGAATTTGCAAGAAATAAAAAATAGAAATCAAGTTACCTCTGATTTAGACCAATTGCATGTAACTATTTGCATGTAACTATGCAACAATTGCATGCATTATTTTCCCCAAAGTAAAACAAATTAATTTGACTATCCTGCAAAGAATATATCTAGTAATACTATATGTAAAAGCCCTTTCCTCCCTGTCGTCATTCACATTTCTAATTATGCAGCTCTTAAACAGAAACACAACTGAATTTGTTCTTGAACGTACAACTGCTCATGGCTTTTGGAGCTCCGCTACTCATTGATGATATGTTTTGTATTATCCAATATGTCTTGATTCAAATCACTTTATATGCATATATGAAAACTCAGATACTGACATTTGCATTAATTATTGTGTGAATTTATGTACTTTGGAAAATGTATTCATACAAAAATGTAAATGGGTGAATGTACACCCGAGCCTCTCCAGTTTTCTAAATTAATTTGTAAAAAATATATATATTATTCCTCGCTGAAATGTTTATTAAGTCCTTCAAAGCCATTACCATTCTCTATTATTTAACTTATGTGAGATTTTTGTAAATAATTTAATGTCATGTTATTATTGTTTTACTGTTATGGGCAAATTTTAAAATGCAGTTCCCTGAAATATTCAATTGATAATGTACTCTTTCAGGAAGCGGAAGTTGCACGTATGACGCAAAGTCTCCGCAACCAAGATTCGTTGTCTTGTAACCAATAAGCACATGAAACGCTTTGACAGACATTCACCAATATCCAATCGGACATGCACAGGGTTTAACTAATTCCACGTCGGCTTGAGAGGAAAAAATGGACGCGCTGATTCTGGTACTGTACTTAAAATGTTCTTTGAAATATATCCTGATATGCAGCACTTTATTTGACAGTATAAAACGGATGGCTTTCTTTGTATAGTTTGCGGTAAGACTGTTGATGTGCCTATGTATTTAAGGGAAAAGGGGACATTTGCGAAGATCACGGCCTGTCTCATAAGACAATCCTCGGTTAGTGTATAAAGTGCAGGCAAGCAAAGCTAACATTAGGTACAACCGGGGACATGTGAAAGAAAAAAAGGACGCACCAAACTGAGACACGGAAGTGAGGGAGGCTAACATTGCATTACTGTAATAAATCTTAAAAGAAGTTAAACAAAATAGCCCATGCCATACGTTATTATCAAACACAACCCCAGCAATCAAGTGTAACGTTCCTGATATTTCAACTTCAGAATCGTAGCCAGGCATCAAGATAAAAACCCACTTCTACATAGATAATGTTACCTTCTGGCTACCTGATAGATTAACCTAGTTAATTCTTCCAACATGTCCAAATATTTAGTAAGTGAAATACTGTGTATTTAAAGCGTGATCGGTAGCTAGCTCGAGTACAAAATAATACAATAGCTTCGTTAGAAGAAATAGCTGTATCAACAGCATGTGGCTGCCGATAGTTATTGTTTGTCAGCTTGTTATGACATTGTGGTTGTTGTAGAATATTCTACAGTGAAAAGACACGATGAACCGTCTGACATAACACCTGTATGTCATTCAAATAATAAGTGAAACAAGTTGGTATAACAGTACTACATTTCTGAATTGACATACAGCACCTGAAAGTTCACGATAGTTAGCAAAATAGCTCAAGCGATTAGTGAACTAATGTAATGGAGAATTGACCTGATTAAAATTGCGTGGATGGTTTGGTGAATTAACAGTGTTTTGCAGCATCTCAGAACATTTACCTGCTAGTTCGCCTGTTTCCGAGGTCCCCAGGGTCTATTTTGCCAGTTATATCTTAGGAGAGTTGTAGAGGGGAGCATCGCTATCGCCAGTGACAAGAGCTGAGGAACTGATAGTCGACTGTTGGGTATCCCAGTTTGCATTTATTGACGTGAATCCTTTCTTTTGGACAGGAACCGTCGCTGTACACTGTGAAGGCAGTCCTTATACTGGACAACGATGGAGAGAGACTCTATGCTAAGGTAATTTAAAAAGCAGTGTGCAGTGGTATGGTTAATATGCTTGAAATGGGTGCAGGGAAAGCCACTTAAACACTCAGATTTCAGTAACTGGACAGAATGTGACAAGATTTAAACGGTATGCTTGTATGAAACGAACAAAATCACCAATCAAAAACAGATAACTAAGATTAATGACACACTTCCTGTAAAAGTTTAATGCATCCCTATTAAACATGAATTTCAAAAAACTGTTTGGACTTCTAGTCGTACGTCAGTCTTGTTCGTAACTGTTGTAAGTGGCTATTGTTGACATCTAAACTGATTTTTTTTTCCCACAGTACTATGATGATACCTACCCAACAGTGAAAGAGCAGAAAGCCTTTGAGAAGAACATCTTCAACAAAACGCATCGCACTGACAGTAAGCGCAAGGCCAATCACGTTGTCCGAGACCTTGTTTTGTTGCGCTTAACCATCTGTCTAACACATTGTTCATTCCGTATAGTATGTTTTGGGTTTGGATTGTTATGTTAAAAATAGTAGATGATGTGTGAGATTTTCATAGGCATTCAAACAATGACCCAAAAATTTCTAAATATTGCACACCTGAGACTCAATAAATGGCACTACTGTAAGAAATAAAACTTGTTCATAGATTGATAGATTGCCTAAACTGATGAAAATTAACCAATGTTGAAAAACTCTAAATGAGGCTATTCTGGACAGAATCTGCCTTGACGCACAGTTACAATGCTTCATGCAAGAATTTGTTAGCTGTGCTGGTTACTGCCTTGCAAAACACAGATCTGGGTACTTCATCTCTAATTGAATGTGCAGGACACAGATACATACAAATTACTTCCAAAAAAAAAAACCTGTGCGATTGAAAGCACTTTCGTACATGTTTTGAATAAAAGCCATTGAACCTACACTCATGAGAGATGCACATCGTCTTTGTGCATACAATAATCCATAGCTCTGTTATTCCAGAGTGGAGGAATTTTAAGAAAATAACTGAGTATTGATGCTACTGCTATTATGCAGGGCATTCAGTAGTGCAGCGAAGTTTGTAACTGCTCTTATGATAAGCAAAATGGGTAATCAGGAAAATATTTCATGGTTGCTTTGGGTGGTAGTTATTCAGAATCCCTCACTCAGGGAAACATTGTAAAACATGCGCTTTAGGGATTTTTAAACTATGTATTTCCTCATTACCACTTTCCCCAGGTGAGATTGCCTTGCTCGAGGGCCTAACAGTTGTCTACAAGAGCAATATTGACCTCTACTTTTATGTGATCGGAAGCTCGCATGAGAATGAGGTAATCCCGCGGTGACTTAAAATTTCAATAACCATTTTTTCAATTTGACGTAAGGCTGTTGTCTGACCTCTGCTTCTCTGTTCGTGTGTTTTTGCAGTTAATGTTGATGTCAGTCCTAAACTGCCTGTTTGACTCGCTGAGCCAGATGTTGAGGTAAGTCCTCGCCCAGTACCTCTTTTACTGTGCATTACCGTGCTGTGCTCATATGGTTGAAGGAGGGTTTATCGCTCTTCTTCTCTCTCCTTTTGCAGGAAGAACGTAGAAAAGAGAGCCCTGCTGGAGAACATGGAGGGTCTGTTCCTGGCTGTGGATGAAATCGTTGATGGAGGGTGAGTGCTAACGCGGCTTAGATCCTGCGCTGGAGAGTCAGAATATAAGTGTCAGATATGAGATTGACTGATTTGCATTTGTAATCCAATAAGTACAATTATTATTGTAGTACACAAAACTACAAAACATGCTAGACCCTATCCCTCAAGGCCTGGAATTTTTGTCCTTCAATGTATAATGTAGGTGTGTAAAACTGGGGTATAAGACATACATATAATCTTCTCCTGAGTGTGAACGGTTGTTCCATCCAGTTCCTTCAGTGCGTTTTTGTTTTAGGCAGTTTTTTTGTTTTAAATTGTAGTGTTTTTTAAAGGTGTATGACCTCCAAATTCACATATTTATTTTGATTCGCGCCCCTCTGTTGTTTTCTACAGTGTGATCCTGGAGAGCGATCCACAGCAGGTGGTCCACCGCGTAGCCCTCAGGGTAATATACACGCTCCTCCTCGTTCTTTCGTTTAGTTGGGTGTGTGTGGGGAAAAATGTCCTGAAAGTAAAGTCTTCTTTTCTCTTTTACAGGGGGACGATGTGCCTTTGACGGAGCAGACAGTCACACAGGTGAGGAAACACTAAAGTTTCTAAAGTTCTATCCTTCCGTTTGAGAATTGAGGTCAAGGGGACCTCCGGGTGGCTTTTGCAGTAAGACGCGTGTTCAGGAAGCAAAGAGCGATTCCTCCAACTTGATGTTTGAGTTCCAGCTGTGCCATTACCGGTTACGGTCTGGCCTGCAGTCGCGAATCAACAACTGGCATCGCCTTGTCAGGGAAAGACCAGGGTTAGGCTTGTTAAGTTGTGTTAGTCTCATCATCGAGTTCCCACTCCTGGTTGGCCGGGTGCCTGCTTACCTGCTTACTTGATCATCCATCAGTGACATAGGCAGCACATGATTGCAGGGTCATCCACAGTGTGGGAAGAAGTGAGGGCCCAACAGAATTACTTGGTACCTTGATGTCAAGGGAATGACCTTATGTGTTGATGGAATGTCTTGATATCTTGAGGTAATAGCTTAATAGCCTTAGGGAATGCTTCAATACCTTGCCCTGACAATGTAGCACCATCTCGCCAAGTGATGGTACAGCTAAGTATCTGAAAATGCAAGCTTTTGAAAGACCATGAAGGAAAAAGAATGAACAGTGAAAAGTGTCATAAAAGACACTTCTACAAAGTGACTTCTCCCTTATTGTCAGCTGTCATTAAAGACCCATTATGACTTTGTCACAATGAAACTTGTTTGCCAAGAAATGTACTATAATGGACGTGTTTAGGAGAAGGACTCTATGCAGCAATCTGTATAAACACAGCAAAACCAAATGAGACACTTTCCCTTGGCAAATGGGTATCATTACTGCGTATAGCCAAAGGCTAAATTAAAAATCCATAAGCATTTTAAGTTCTCCTAAATGTATCCTCTTCCATATAGTTTTATGATACATCTTCCGTTTACACAAACAATATGAAAACGGATTCCAACATTTAATGCATGCTATATCACCATGGATCTAAACGAATAGGAGCAGCATACATGTTACATGGAAACAACCAAATAAATAGCAATAAACTGTCTCTAACAGCAGGTAGGCTACTAGCATAACAGTAATGCTAGCCAGTTCTGTTGTAGCTAACTGCGCTTACAAATGCTAGGTGCTAGCTGAGTGATATTTTTAGGTCGCAATGCAACGCCTTATTGATTTACGTTATTTGTGGGCCAGGGCATATATCCTCAGCAAGGATAATTAATGATCATTATTTATTATCCTTAATCCACAGGCAGATATTCGCAGTTAGTGTCAGTGCCATTTATCAAAGGATCCAGGTTGAAGCAGGCGTATGCATATGAGTGAACCAGAACCTCACAGAGCGCTGTCACTTTACAGATTCATATTTATGACAGCTTATCACTTATTACCTGATTATCAAATTTGATTTTGACTTTTACCCCCTCTAGCACTTTAACACCCTTGTCCTGAAAGAAATGCAGTTTGTGTTGTAAGTCGCTCTGGAAAAGAGCGTCTGCTAAATGCCTGTAATGTAACGTAATGATTACCAACATTGACAGTGGCTCATAAAAATAGAAGTAAATTATGGTAATTAACAATAATATTCAGTTGCAAAATGATAGCATTTCATGTTATGATAAGTGTGTATAACTACAGTTCAGTATGAAAATCATAACATTTTGCTTTTCAACTGAGATGTATTCCCTCTTGTTTTGTTTACTGTGGTGACATACTGTACCTCAAGCAGTACCATACTTTACCTGCTTTAAACAGAACTAACTGATACTGTTTTCCGTAATGTCTAAACAAGTATAGTGACCATAGTTACATTCATATGAATACTTTCTTTGGTTGTGTGAGAGAAAGTTTTCTTCAGTAGTCGGAGGTCAGCGCATATGTTGTGAAGAGGTCCAACATAAACTAACCCATCATAGTCATTTAACGGATCTAATGGATTTAATGAATTTCCTGTTTTTTATCCACTTTTGGCATAGAATTTATACACAAATGGGAATATCTCTGAAAAAAATGATTAGGATCTTTATTCTGATTCATAACATAAGAATACCCATATTTACATAAAGAACTGTAAATATGTTGGAGCATTTACCATTAAACCCAGTCAGAAGTCTGAAAGTTATTTGTGGTAGCTGTGGAACAGACATCTTCTTGCTTACTGTGAAAAGTCACGCGAGCCAGTTACTGACGTCTTGCTTCTTAATGAACTGCCTTCTAAAAATAACTCGCCTACATTTTATTTAGCGAGTATGCTAACTGTATCTGGAATCTGGAGTGGTGTGAGGTGTAAATGGAAACTTCGCCCAACGGCCAGTTTCCATTTAAGCCCCAAGATCTCAGTCTTTCCTCGTGCTCTCCAGCGGCGCCGCAGATGATTTTTATTAGATTTTAATTATTTATTTCCTTAGCACCACGAACGCTCGCGCGCCGCGGCTAATGACAAGGCACGATTTGCCGGCAGGGATTCCACCATTCCGCAGTCGCTGAGGTGCTCGAACAGCGCGGGTGATGGATGGCTCTCATTTGAAAGTCGTTTGACAGGCTGCAGGTGTCCCCCCCACCTCCCCTCAGCATCGAAGATTTATATTCTCAAGGCTTTACGGTTATGGTTTTTGCCTTTTGTTCAAAAGAATTTGATATGATTGACTGCTTCATCACAATCTTCCTCCCTGGGCATCACTCAGCTCTGGGTTCTTCAGAGGTTTAATTAGAACTTTTCGGAGTTTTGACCGTTATTATCTGATTAGTTTCTCTCGTCTTCAGTCAGAAAATACTTGAGCTTCATCTGAGAAAATTTGGCTTCTTTCCCATAACTGTGACTTCTTTCCCCGGTTTCATAGACATGCTCTTTTCTTGTTTACTTTAGCCTTTCTTCAGTTTTTATGTTGTTTTTTGTATGTTGTTTTATTGTACATGGCAATAGTCATTTTATTTTCATGGATCGGAGTATCAAGATGAGTTTAGTTGGCAACTGTCAAAGTAGTGGCAGAGGTGTTGGGCAGGAAGTTTTTAACCTTGTTTGAGAAGGTTCTGGACTTTATTTGAAAGACTCACGTTTTACCTGTTGGACATGCACCGACTCCACTTCCTGCTGCTGAGGTGCCTTGGACAGGCCTGTAATTGATGGTCAGGTCTTCATACATTTATTCACAAAGACAGTGCAACATTTGTCAGATAGATTATAATAAATTGTACCAGACCGATGTGGAATGAAGGTAGTTTGAAGGAATGGTTAATAGGTGCATCAGTGTCTCATGCCGTTTCGTTCTCTCCCTCCTTTCACAGGTGCTTCAGTCCGCGAAAGAGCAGATCAAGTGGTCCCTGCTGCGATAGGGCGGCACTTAACAGTTTCTCCAAGGGGTGGGACTCAAAGAGCCGGCCTTTCCCCCCGCCCCTCCACACAGCGACGGGCCCATTCCTCCCTCCCCAACTTCAGATTTCCTCCTATCATTGCACTGAACACTGATTGCTCCTCCAATCAGAATCACCTAGGGGACCTAACTGTGGTTCGTTATTGTTTCTTTGTATGTTCTCTTCAACTGTTCATTCCAATCAGCAGAGAGGGTCATGGAACGCATGTTGTGCTTGTTGGACAGTCATCTGTGAAAGGCTATTTGAACAGGTGTACTTAATAAATCTTTTTTCACCTGTTCAGTACTCGACCACTGTCTCTAGTAGCGGTGTCATTACAGTTTCAAAGATCTGCTGCATCCTGAGAGGATTTACAAATGAACCATGTACTGCTTTTCACCTCTATGAGCCAATCAAAAAATTATGCCTCCCACAATTCCTGTCAGCTCAAATCAGTGTTACCACATGGCTATTTCCCCCCATTTTGGGGTTCACTCTTCTCTCTAGATTTTAGTGCATGGAATCTTAAACAAATCCAGCAGAGAGCCTATAACCTCACTTCTTTTAGGGAAAGAAATGTGTTGTTTTTGTTGCCATGTTCATGGTGATCAGATCCCTTAAGTGGTCATAAACTCCCATTTGTGTTCACAAGTCATTGTGTTGACATTGAAGCTGGTGTGGTTGAGAAAAGACACTCCCATCTGGTTGGCTTATGCAGGCTGTTTCTGTACAGGTGAGCTGCTGTCTCTGTACAGGTGAGCTCTTCTCACCACCTGTGTTAAAATGTGAAATTTCTAGCAGAACTCCTGTTTTTAGAAAACTGGCAAAAATAACTCCGCATCAGGCAAGGTGGCTGATTCTCAGTGCCTTTTCATGTCAGGAAGCAAAATTCAGTTGCGTGAAGGCCTATCCATCACGAACCTCAGCAAAGCATAGACAAGAAGATTCATCCTTTGGTAACTGTGCGGCTGCTGCACCCCAGAGTGTCGGCACTCTCGCTCCACAGAGTAGCAGGCCCTGTTTGGAACCAGTCACTTAAGAGGATTGCCTTCCTCCAAACATGAAGACAGTCCAAGAGATTCCTCCTTAAATTCTACTTGTGTAAAGTTTCAACCAGTTCATGGTTTACATCCTATCATTCCTCATCATTGTCTTAGTGGTACCACCAGTAACTGTGCAGAAACAAACATGCTTTTTTGTTATGATACCCCAAGATATTTAGCTGTAAAAAAAAAAAAACAATACTGTTCATTGATATTAATAAAACCATGTTCTCCAGAACTTTTTGGTCTTTCATATTTCATTGTTACATGATACATGCTTGTAAGTGTGGATTCTTGTGTGCACCAAGATATCCTGGCAATGCAGACATTTGCATTTGGTGTCTGTGGTCTCTGAGCACGAGCACCATAGAAGAGTCTATGCCAGTAAAGCAGGCCATCATGACATTTACAAATCAGAATAAACCAATCAGATACGTTATTGTGGTGAAATCAACTGGCATACATTACGAAGCAAGAATACACTGGTGAGCTCAGCAAATGTAAATTACCTGGTAGAGGTAGACCATGAAAGACGAATGTCAGTGAATGATAGAAGAATCCTTGGAATGTTGAGGAAATATCCTTTCCAAAGTCAAGAACATTGTTCAGACTGTAGGCGTAGATGTGTCAAAGACTACCATAAAGAGATGACACCAGCATTACCTTTATGTTCGCTACAAGATAAAACCTATGGTAAGTCTCAAGGATAGAACCTCAATGTTTCAGTTTGAAAATAAAATACATTACAAAACATGTAGGTTTCTGGAACAAAGTGTTATGGAACAATGAGGCCAAGATAAACCTGTACCAGAGTGATGGAAGGAAGGAAAAATGAAGAAAACATACCGAACATACAGCCCAAGCAACCATGGAGTTTTTAGGGTGAAAAACTGGAATGTTCTTGACTGGCCAAGTCAATCATTGACCTCAGTCCAACTGAGTGTATTTCACTATCTAAAAGCCAGACTGAATGCAAAAGCCCTGATACTTTTGTCCAAATACTTTTCATCCCCTAAAATCGGGGGCCTTGAATAAAAAGGCCTACAACTCCTACATGGTTCATCTTTTTTGGATGTAAAAATCCTTAAATTAAAGCAGGAAGTCTGGACTGCACTTTATTATTTAATTTCAAATCCAATGTGTCTGGGTACAGAGCCAAAACCACAAAAATGTGTCACAGTCCAAATACTTACAGATCACTGCCCTGCTTTTGCCAAGCACGTTTTTTTTTGGTCGTGTTGCATTTTTGTGAGGCCGGTGGTGAGATGGGTTGAGATTCATAGTAGCGACAAGAACTCCATCTAGTGGCAGCAAGTGCAAAGCGCATCATGAATTCTGAAAGCGGGTTTAGCCGCAGTACATTGTATATGTTAGACCTGGGTCAAACGCTGTTTTAAAATGCCACACTTCGTCCATTACCTAACCGTAAACATCTTTATATCACTGAACACTTCAAAAGAGACACATATTTTCAGATATTCAGGACAAAAATTATTTCATGTGATGGTATAGTTTAGTTAGCAGAATGTTTGTTGAAAATTCACGGGAATCTCAAATAAATGCTGGCAATATTTAACATTATAAAGAGTGAAACTATTCATCTGAACCCGGAATATTGCAGTGCAACATTGACAAAGAAATGATGTTGGTAGTTGTGAAATAATTTCCTGATTTTTTTAAACAGTGCTGAAAACAGCGCCCTCTAAAGGGCAGATAAAAGAAAGATCTGAGCATATTTTAGTAACAACGCCAACAAGCACACCGCAAGTCTCTTCAAGATATTTTCACATAGATGAAAACTGTTTTGTAGAAAATCCCTACAAGTGCATACATACTGTTGGTAAGGTTTTTTTTCCCTTGCAAGCTGTTATACGCAGAATGTACATTAAGGGAGACTCAGTCGACAGACTGATTGTAAACAAGAATAACGATCCTCCCCCACTAAATTTCCACCATGGCTTAAAGTTTTGTACTTTTTTGTACTGTTTTTTGCCATAAGGAAGGAAAGGGGTGTGAATCACAGAGAGTTAGCGTCTGGGACTTAGCCGCCCTGAGCGGTGCTGTTAGCGGCCCACAGAGGAGATACGGCCCTGGCTTGTGGCCGTACTTATGGCGCGTTTTGTCTGGCTTCGCGTTCCCACAGCTGTAAAGCAGCCGAACCGCTTCCAGCCAATCCAGGCATGCTCGGGCAGGCAGGGGGTGCAGAGGGACAGGTCGTATTCCTGTCATCAGACACAGTGTATAATTTCTGGAAAGATTCACTCACTTCTCTCGCCCTGGTCTTTAATCAGGATTTGGCCGTGGTACTAAAGGGAGGGCGAGCCCGACAGCAGTGGAGCGGGGCCGTGGAGCGGATCGGTCTTGATCGACGTGCATTCCAAAAGAAGCGGACTGCCAGGTGCTTCCGAAGATATACTGTTTCACAGTGTGTGTGTGTGTGTGTGTGCACATGTATCTGCGTATGTGTGGTGTGTCCATGTACATATGTGTATGTCCATATACAGTGCTGTGCATGTTTGTGTGTGTGTACATATGTGTCTGTATGTCCATATACAGCTCTGTGTGTGTGTATGTGTCCATCTGTGTATGTCCATATATAGCATTGTGCATGAGTGTACTTACCTGTGTATATGCGTGTCTATGCCATCTGTGTGTAGGGAAATGCATATGTGTGTCTGTCTATATATACTGCTGCATTTGTGTGTTCATGTATGAGTGTATGTGTATCAGTCCATCGCCATGTCTGTGACTATATATGTGTATGCCTGTTGAGTGTGTGTCCATATGTCTTTGTGCCTGTCTATGTGTGTGTGTGGGCCTTGCTTGAAGTATTAAGCCATACATTTCTTCAAAAGATGAGTGTGAGATTATACCATTGAAGCGAGTGAAATTTCTCTTGAATATACTCGTACATTACAACCTTGGCTGTAAAATTTAAAAACTTCAGTTGCCACTAATTGCTTTGCCGTAGCCATAAAAAAGCTCATTGAAATGAATTACAGAGGAATGGATGTAATAGTGTGAAACAGCACGGTCTGACATGCTGTAAATAAAACATTGTGAAACTGTCAAGAGGTATGTGGACTACAAGTTCATAATTGATTTGTGTGTACAGTAAGAGAATGGGATTGTGTGTGTGTGTGTGTTGTGTGTGTGTGTGTGTGAGGGAGAGAGAGAAAAGGGAGAAAAACCTTCAGCAACCTTTTATTACAAAAGCAAGAATGCAATCTTCCACAAAAACCTTACATATGTTAGTTTTTGAAACATTGCAACAACAAAAAAAACCTCTACAATACAAAACAAATCCCCAAATTAATAAGTAAATAAAAACAACCCCACTTATTTTGACATGGTCTGTTATACACATACTCAGTTAATAAGCATGAAGGCACAAGTGCTTCGAAAACCCTGCACATCACATAGCCCTGCAGCTTGTATTACATTTATTTTCCTCAGCCAAATGTCTAACTTCAGCTGCTCGAGAAAGGAATGAATCACCCTAAGTTAAAACGGTGTCTACGACGAAAGAGAGAGAGCCCACTTAAATTTGAAGGCCAATTGAGTTCAACGCGGGGAAAAAGTTGTAGGAAAATTAAGAAACCTCGGGTATGTGCGCACTGCTAAGTTTTTATTTGCAATAATTATACTCACGCTTGCCTTTACTCAAAGATGAACCTCCACGTGAATGAACTGGCTGGAGGCTATATGAATTACTCTTCCTAATTACACTGCAACTGTCAAACCCAAAAATCCTTATCGCTGAGGACGCCGTAGGAAGACAGCAACTGAATATTAGTTTTGGTCAACGATAGCATTCTAAGATATTTGCGTTGCCTGCTCATGAAAGTTGAGCAGGCACGGTTAATACCATAAAACAGAGGGCATTACAAGAAATATTAATTTTATCTCCGCGGAAACCAGTAGAGAATCCGTGAACGCGAATCACAAAAGCACTTGTTTGTGCAAAGATTAGGGCGCGGAGCCGCCGTGAAACGGCTGTTAAGGGGCATTTTTACGAGATCTGGGGCTCGGGCCAGTCGCCGCTGATCCGCCTCATCTTTTGCGGCTCGCCATACTTTATGACTGCGGTTACCCTCGCGGGTGCAGTTTATGGGTTTTCGTGGAATAGAAAGCCATTTCAGTCCCGCTGCAATACCGTGCCAAAAACAACACCAACAACACGAGTCCTCTTTTTTTCCTTTTCTTGGGCTATAACTCAACACGGGTGTGTTTCGAGAAAAAAAACCCAATAGTCTACAAATAGGCCTGCGAATTATATTCACATATCACCTGCTAGGCCTTTGGCATTTTTCTGTGTTGTAATGTGACTTTGCAGATGCAGTATGTATTCTAACATTTGATTGTTAAATATCTAAGAAGGCCCTAGCTGTGTGAGGGAGGGTAAATTGCAGCTAGACAGAGATGTGCTACAGGAAACAAATCTCCATTAGAGAGAAAGAGATCCTGTCCACAGTCTTTGTAGAGCATGCTTTAGCTCTGGGGGTGCATTGAGAAATACATAAATCTGTTTATTGTGCACACTAATGGGTAGCGAAGTTGTTTTGCGTGTTTACTTCAATGACACAGTTAATGTTTGCATTTTGTCTGGAAAGGAAAGCGTACCCACAATAAAGTAAAACTAGAATCAACAGAGACTAATATGTGTCCCCATGGGAAATAATTAAACAAGCGGCAAAAAATGTAAATGAACCAGGTGGACCGTTTACAGTTATGTTTCAAATTACTGTTTGTCATGTTTTTCATTTACTGAAAGAATGATTCCGGTAGGTTCTTTGTTTCTCGGCAGGTTTTTATTAGCATTTTAATTTTGATCCTGTCTTTTAGATTACACATTTAACAGAGGTCATTCCCCTACTGTCATTAACACTCCCCTGGTGCTCTTTGTAACTGCTCTTTGGAGTCGTACAGTTTACTGCCAAAAAAATTACAATCTGTCTCTCTCAATCTGGTCCATGCGTCATAAACATATCAATCACACAAAAAGTGATTTGATTTTCAGGACAAACTTATCTGGAAGAACAGGTTCGTATTGCCATTTTGATACTACCTCAGGTTCATACTACTTTTAGTAACCTGACCTGACATGCTTGCAGTACTCACAGTTGTACTTTTGGTCTACTCTCTTTTTCGACTCACTATTTGATGGATCACTATTTGGTAACCTATCATTGCTGAGATACTATGCACTTCTGTGCTAAATGCTAATATACTACTATTTTAGCTGTATTAATGGAAGTTTCGGGGATGTGTGGGTTTGAGAGAGAGTGCACATTCTGGAACATTCTTCAAGAGTATTTATGTTGCATGCATACGGAGGGGAAATGGTCTTTTATTGATTGAGTTATATTGATGCATCACTGTGCTTTTTAACCTTGTAGTTGTAATTGTTGTTTGGGTACTGCAGGCAAAACTAATACCTGCGCTGTCTTACTTCATCTTAACAATAATAATAAACACATTTGAGACTATGTAGGATGAGGAGTTATGCATTTTGCAAACACTGGAATATATATTTCTCTTAAATAAACAGAACTACAAAGAAAAGAACATTTTTCTGTTATACATTTCAATTTCAGCTAATCAATTATCAGTTAAGATTGTTGTTTCATCCTGTGCCATTCGTAACCTCATTCATTTCAGTTAATATAGATATAGCTAATTTCCAAACATGAAATCATAGATTTTTACCATTGAGAAGATTTAACATTTCAAATGACCTTATTTCTGCCAGGCTACACTCAGATCTTAATTATTAATAATATTATTTCTAACTTAGCTAGACTGGCCCCAAATGTATTTTTGACGCTATGCCACATTCAATGTCTCGGGTGTGGAACTGTTTGTTTTCTTTTTCCTCCTACCCATAATCCTCTAGTGCAGAGAGAACATGTGTGCTCTAACCCTGTTACTTTTTTAAAAAATATATATTTATAATGATCCTCCTTGCTTCACATGGCTGAGTTTTTTTTTTTTTTGGACGGAGATATTACGATGTTCTAGATGAAGACATCTCATCTGCGTCCAGTATTTTACTGGCTGCAGAGACAGTAAATCTCTGTGGCGTATTATGGGATTGGTTTAAGATACTCAACATCTCACCAAAAGCCAATGAACAAAAAACAAAGATTAAAATTAAGAAAGGTTCACAAAATGGCATATTTCATGCGCCAAAGCCCGACCACATAATGTCCTTCTGTTGCAAATATTCCCTCTTCTGTTTTTGAGACAGCTTCCACGCGGACGGCCGAAAATAACATGCTCTCTCCAAAAATCTGGAAGTTTACAAGCGCCTCCGTGCTGCGCCTCGTTAACGGCTGGCCTGTCGGCGTGCAACTGAGGGCAACTGACCTCCATCCCCACGGGAATAGGTCCAATATCTGCAGAAACCCCACAAATAAGTTAATAATAATAAAGTCAACCGCATTCTACTCCGAACAGTTCTGGGCAGGCGTTTTAAGAGTTAGGAAACCTGCGCATGGATGTGGCCAGAAAGAGGGGCCGAGATGCACGAACACGAAAAACACGAACACGCAAGCCTGCTTCCAGATGTTCCCCCTGCCGATCGTGTGACTGGACATCGTTACAGAGCAGCTGAGTCACATCTGGAAGCACAAGAGGCTCTTTTTGAAGGCCAGGAGGCCTTACCTGTCTGCTATTTCTGTGGTAACAACCGTGGCCGGCGGTGAATAGACTATATTACCAGTTAGCACGCAGTACATGCATCCGTATCACCATTAGGGGTAGTAATATATGTCGCAGAACATTAAATAATGCCGCGAAAAATGACGGCTGTGTTTATAATGTACTTTTAGTGACAGTCAACTATAAAAACTGAAGGATTTAGTGGCAGTATTTGTTTATTAATGTTTTTTTCCTGGTGTTTCTCTCGTGAATGTAGGCCTCAAGGGTAAGAGTTTTGTTTCTTGTGGTCATGTTTAGTCTTATTTCGCTCAGCAGTTACTCCGTCATGTGGATCCGAGCTCTGTTACTTGTTTGCATGTGGCTTTTTAGACAGACAGAGAAAAAAATAGAGTGTTTGTTGGTATGGTTCTCATCTTAAAGCGTCTCTTTTTCCTCTCCCCCCCTTCCCCAACCCCCCCGTTCCCGTGGATTCCCCAGCAGCAGCGCAGCCCCCATTAACAGACTCGCTTCTGACAGATTTACTGCTGTCGTCTCACCATTGGCTGCCGGCCTGACAGCGCTGATTTAATGCCTGCTTCTCATTGGCTCGGTCGTGACAACCGAATTTATAGGCTCGCTGTGATTCGACACTGGCTGGCTTTGAAGTGAATTACGGCCCTGTCAATGATCGGACACAGAAGCGGCGTCAGGTTGCAGTCGTAAAAATCTTGTCCCCAAGGGAAGGGGGTATGCTGCGGTCTTTACGTCATGAAAAAAAAAGGACCAGATTCAGTAGTCGGGGTGGGGAGTGGGGGTTGGGGGGGTAAATGATTTAAAGTGCAGTACACTTCATCCCACATATATAGTTCTCCCCTTGAATTGCTTTTGTATAAATGAATTCACTCCTCCTTCTTTACACACATAAGGTGTAAACATAAGCACGCACACACAAACACACACAAATATGAGCATACAAAACAAGAAAAGACATGTGTGTGTTTGAAAGAATGGCCTGTACATATGCACAAGCCACAATACACAAAAAAAGGCCTCTTTTAACTTTGAACAAATAGACTGAGATGAATATGGAAAAAAAAAACAGCAAAGGTCGAATATTTTTATTGCGCTCGTATGTTCCACAGAGACCGTAAATCAAACTATGACTGACAGATGGCCCTTTTAGGAGATGACTCTTGACTGTGTGATTTCAGCTTTAAGGAGGTGGAGGACATGTTAACTAGTATGGCTGCCGTCCGTCTTTGCTGTGCGCGTGCTGTTACAACGTCACACAGTGTAGCTGTTCTCATTTCAACCAATGGGGGTCTTCCAGATTAGGTTTTGAAGCTGAACATTTCTTTTGCTACCCATCCATACTGGTATTGTATCTTGTTGAATTTGCATCCTTGTCGATTAGCATTAATTAGATGAATATGAATTATTTATTAGCCCTTGTCTAGGACAATGCACACGCCTCACAACCCCACTCCCACAGAGTAGGTTTGACCCAATGAGATATAGGGCCAGTTTTACCTAAGCCTTTAGCACGTAAAAATTTTCTCACATGCAATTACAGTGAGATGATTTGTGATTGGAGCAAATAAACTACCTCAACCAATGGCATCCTCTCTTAGTCTTTTTGCACTAGCAAAAAGTCATGCAAGTACTGAATGCTTTAGGCCCACAAGCTCCCTGGCCTCACTAGGGGCAGAGTGGGTTGAAGCCATATCGGATTTTTTTTAGGAAACTGCTACACTGGTGTCTCCTAATAAAATGTCAGCTGCACATATGGCTTATAGTCAGTCAGCGGTGAGAGATTCACCTTTCCTGAAATTGCAGTAGCATTCCTGTAGCGGGTGGATGCATGGTCTGTGGACTGAAATGCAGACACTGGTTCATGCAGGAATATATCTGAGGAGCATGCATACCTGTGCTGCAGCGCTTCCATGCGGGAGGCACAGCGCAATACTCAATCAGTAATTCAAAAGAAAAAAACAAGGGATTATCATCCAATGTACTTTTCTCAGTATTTAAATGTTTTAGTGTACCTCATTCGTGGGTATATCGGCAGCGTTTCGCCCATGAAAAAACCTGAAACCTCTGAATTTGGGGCCGACATAATGGAGGATTAAACTTGGACATGTTTTATGTTACAATATTTTGTGGTAATCTGGAAACTCTTCTTATATCAGGAGTCAGTGAAAGTACGTCTTGTACATCTGACCTAAGGATAGAACAGTGGAAACATGGTCGGTGTAAGAACATACAATAATGATGAGTATTCAGACAGTGATACTCACAATTATATCTAAATGTTTTAGCTATCTCAGTAATAATTAAACAAGGGGTGGAGATCACCATAACAGTGGAAATGAACCACGCGTTATTCTGTCCTTAACTGCAATGTCATCCTGTTTTTCTGTCCATTCATCTGTTTATCCATCTGGTCCCCGCTACTCTAAAACGCCCTTGTTTCTGCTCCCTCGTTATACGCTAACGACTCAAAAAAAGTAACGACTTAAAAAGACAGTGCAAAACTGCATTTCCTGGTTTATGGCTGGAAGTGCTTGGAAGGTGGTCTTTATGACTCTGTGCAAAATTAAATTCTCCCCGGCCGAGCTCCCGGGAGTATCAGCCGCCGCATGGATCGCGGTGCTGAAGTGTGCTCACGTCCCTTTTCCTCTGCAGAAGTGCCATTATTCCGCTAAGCACCGCCCCTCCCTCACTCCACCCCCATTACATACCTCCCGCAATCAGCCGAGCAGAGCGTGAAATATAATACGCCAAGCATCTTTTGACGGTCGGGCGTAAATCACCGCGTCGCATAGCCGATCATTCGGAGACAAGTGCCAAAGTCACTTTGGCTCACTGTCTGTCTGTCCACTCACCTGTTCTCTCAAGCATGGCTCGGCCATCCATCTACCTGTCTACCTGTGCGGGGTGCAGTGATCTATCCCCGCAAGCTCAAAAGGGAGAGACTTGGAGGGGAGAAATAGAAATAGAGAGAGAAAAAGAGAGAGGGTTGCCCTCTTGTAATGGCCCTGACCCATGAAACTGAAAAAGGCAAGGCCAGCCCTTTCTGTCAAACTTAATCTGCTCGTGCATCCCTTCCGCTTGAGATCAAATGCATGCTTTCCCTTCATCTCACTCCATCTTTTGTTTTTTTTTGGAAAAGGAGATGGAGAAAAGAAATCACTACATTCCCAGTTTCTTGAGGAGAAGCCAGAGCACGTACCGATTCTGGGAGACGCAGTGCGCCATGCTGACTACCATACCGACTCATGTTTAAGCGAGATCTGTAATGACCACCTCCACCTTGCGCTGTGATTGGCCGTTGTTCTGCACCGCTACAGCTTTATGTGTTATGTCCATGTGGCTCAGGACTTCCTTTCACAGTTTTAATACGGGGGCCATCCAGATGACGGTTTTCCATTTTACACACTATCATTTCGGCCCATCCATTGTTCTGTCATGGAGCCTGTTTAGCAGTCGTTCTCCTGAATTGTCTGAGATAAAGCCTCCAATGATATGGCCTCATACGGGCAGCCATTTCCTGGCAGTTAGCACGAAATGATTTACGCTTACTGTCATAATCTCACATGCAATTACATTTCAGTGTAAATGCGAGGCAATTACCAGGATATGTGCCAGTCAAGCTGCACTGTCGTCCTACAGGGCTGCCCGTCTGCAGACTGAGGTGTGTATTTATGCTTGATAAAGCAGCAGTTTCTGCACTAGAATGGGCTCCTTTGAAAGAACGGCGTGAGAAAATAATGTGTGAAGAGGTATGTGAAATGCCACCCGGATCTATCCATCTGTCTGGTTGTCTGACAGTCTGTATGGCTATCCATCCGTCCGTCCGTCCGTTTGTCTGTCATGCAAAACTTGGAAAAATAATGTGTTGACAATTTTAAAGTGCTAGTTAAGGTGCAAAAAAAAATAACTTATGGAATATGTGCACTGCCTGATATATTTTGTGAAGAATATTGGGGAGGAAATGTAAAGCAGTTGAAAACATTATGAAAACTGTGACGGAGTGGGTGCAGTGCAGCTTATTTCTGCAGATGTGCGTGCCAATTTTCAGTAAATAGGTGTAGCGGAAAGGCTGAGTCAGTGTAAAAATACATATAAAATGGCTGATTCATTATGTATAATGTGTTAGGGATCAAATTTGAGATTCTGAATATAAGCAATTTTTGGAAAAATTTCTACCTAGTAATGTCTGCTGTAAGTAAATGCTGTTTATAAGTCTAATCTATCGTCTGTCTAAAGTTTTTAGAAAATGGTGTAGGTGTGCAAAGGTGAAATGAGGGAAAACCCATTATTTTTGTACACCATGTGAAGTCAGATTTTGGATTTTTAATGTTGTTCTGTCAATTATGACACTGCTGTATGAACATAGGATGAATCAACAATGTCTGCATCAATAGAAAAAAGCGTTTGTCTGTCTACCTACACATGCGCACGTGTTTGTATCTGCAGTAGGTTTCGTTCAGACGCTGGCAGCGTGGCGGCCCAGCCTGCTGCCTCGTCTCCAACGAGTCACAGATTGATGGCGCGGCGAGAGGCCACGCCGTGTTAATGGATCTGTCCGGGCTCAACGCGCGTCAGTCGGGAAAAGTGATTTCAGCACCGGGGCTGCAGGGTGCAAGAGGTGCACAGGCTGTCAGAGGAGAGAGTGGATGATTCCCCTGCGGAATAAATCTCACGACGGCTTCTCTACAGTGGAGCTACAGTGAGGCGTGTATTTACCAATACCTTAGAGTAAGGTAGAGTAGAACAGGATGGAGTATTTACCATTACCGTAGAGTATAGTAGAGTAGAACAGGATGGAGTATTTACCATTACTTTAGAGTAAGGTAGAGTAGAACAGGATGGAGTATTTACCATTACCTTAGAGTAAGGTAGAGTAGAACAGGATGGAGTATTTACCATTACCTTAGAGTAAGGTAGAGTAGAACAGGATGGAGTATTTACCATTACTTTAGAGTAAGGTAGAGTAGAACAGGATGGAGTATTTACCATTACCTTAGAGTAAGGTAGAGGAGGAAAGGATGGTGTATTTACCATTACCTTAGAGTAAGGTAGAGTAGAACAGGATGGAGTATTTACCATTACCGTAGAGTATAGTAGAGTAGAACAGGATGGAGTATTTACCATTACTTTAGAGTAAGGTAGAGTAGAACAGGATGGAGTATTTACCATTACTTTAGAGTAAGGTAGAGTAGAACAGGATGGAGTATTTACCATTACCTTAGAGTAAGGTAGAGTAGAACAGGATGGTGTATTTACCATTACTTTAGAGTATGGTAGAGTAGAACAGGATAGAGTATTTACCATTACCTTAGAGTAAGATAGAGTAGAACAGGATGGAGTATTTACCATTACCTTAGAGTAAGGTAGAGGTGGACATGGATTGTATACCATTTATACCATATATAAGTATGCATGGCTCCAGTGGTCATTCCAACCCCACAATTAAGGTTTAACCTGATATTATGCCAGCAAAGGATTGTGGAATATACAAATATATGACCCAAAAACAATACAAAAATAATCACAGACAGACCAACCACGACAGAAATGGGAAGCAGTTATACAAAAGAAAACAATACTTTATTTAAATATTTTGAACAGAATACATAAACAATGGTAAAAAAATATGTCTAAAATGTGTTGAAGATATCCTGATGTAAGACTGAACTTGCTAAACCCCTCCCAATGACCCGATCCTAAACTGCTGATTGATACTCAGTAAAATTTGATAATCTGAGATGCAGGTAGGTTTTCCTGTAGGTAAGACTTTTTTTCAAATTAATGCCAAGATTTGAAAAAAAATGAAGTTTCCCTCCAGTTCCTTAATAGTGACCCAAATTTACCTTAGCTAATCAGCCCCATTTTCTATCACTCTGGAGAGTTCAAAATCACCAGAGAAAAAATGGAAAAGTCAGTATTATCAGTTATTAAGGGAAGAAGAAAAAAAAGGCCACAGGCTTCTAATAAGCGAAGCTGTCAGGTGGCGGCCATCTATCTAGCGGAGAGAGCGGTCTTACTCCCCCAGTATATATCCGTCCGCTATGGGAGCAGAACGACTCATCTGTGCCGATCGGAAGAGCCTCGTGCGGAGCTGAAGAACAGCGGGCGATGGAGTCATACGAGATTTCAGCAGCCTGCGTCTCATACAATTATTAGGAGCAGAAAAAATGAGAAAACCCAGGTTTACATGCCCCTGTGCAGTAGCACAGATGCGATACACTTCCTTGCAGGAGTACGATAAGTGTAGCATAATGTCAGCCAGTAGTATTTAATAACAAAGATGTGACACGGTGTTACACAGCTGTAATGCATAGTAGTTATGGCTGAATTCATTCTCAGTGGCTAAAGTCATTGTTTTTCTGTCCAGATTTAAACGTTGACACGTGAGCAATCCCACTTCTGGGTCCCTGTGGCAAGCTGGAGTCAGCCCGTGAGCAACAATTCATCAACCATTTGATTAAAAGTGATGAAAACCATGTCATTTTATATGCAGGAAAAAAATAAATCAAATGGTACATGAATGGTAGCACAGTACTGTGGCTTGATAGAATTACATAGTGTAGTGGATAGTTTTGATGCTACTAATTTCAATTAACAAATACTTTGTGTACAGCTGACGGCTGAAACTATTTCAAAATTAATTTATTTTCTGTGTTTATTTCAGTGCTTATTTCAGTACTTTATTTCAGTATGTTTGAATGACCGATTGTAACCAGTCAAAAGTAGATGTTTCAGTAAAACAGCTTTTGTCAGGGCTTGGTCTGGGAGAGGAAATCTGGGCAGTATGAGGGCACATTCACTGGGCCCCTGAGCTGAATTTCCTTCCTTCCAGGTTTTAAAAAGGAAACTACGGTCAAACCCTAGAGCCAAGAGAGGAAAGGAGAAATCCTGTTCACCTAATGAAAAGCAGGCTTTGGGTGTGTTTGTTTTAGTTTTATGCGTTTCTGTCTTTTTAGTTTCTCAGTTTATTTTGACATGTCTTTGTTAAATGCAGCTTTTGTGACTAATGTTCCAAAACCCTGTAAAGATAGCAGCTAAAAGGTGAATATGCTATCTCCCTGTGTTTGCCTATTGTGTTCCTCCCAGCGGCATCACATGACTTGTGATGTGCCAGGTTACAGAGCAGCTGGTGAAAGCCTGGAAGTGGGGAGATTTTTCACATAATATTGTTTAGTAGGTTTTGTAAAACTTAGCCATCTGATTGGATTCAATCACAAATATTATTATTATTATTATTATTATTATTATTATTGACAGAGATTCAGTTCAGGGGCTGCACCTCAACTGGAAAATGTGCTGCACATGACTGATATCGAAAGCTGACCGAAAAATAGGTACTTTTAACAAATGCCTTATCAAACTTTCAAATGAAGAACCAGATGGTTAAAGTATCTCAGTCATTTCTGAGAATAACACTCAACTCTTATCACAAAGTTGTTGGCATGCCTGATTTTGTTGAGCCATTTTGTTTCAAAGGCAGTTGCTGCCACTTGAGGATGGAGCCGAAATGGTGGACCATTTCATAACATCCTTCTTGTGCGTTAAGGGATTTGTTCCTTTATGATCTCCTGTTTCATAATGATTACATTAGACTTGTATCTTAGGAATATGCCCTTAATTACACACTTTAAATAAAATAATACACGGTCCCTCAATTGCCTGCTACTTTCCGGAACTGCTTGCAGCAGCAATCCCACAGAACTGGTCTGAGATAATAACAGATGAACAGCAATACATGAGCCAATGGAAGCAAGAGAATAACATATGCAATGTACTCCAGTATTAACCAAGCTTTGTAATAATGAAGTAATTAAATAATAATTGGAGTTAAGAACTGACGCCAGCATTTGCTGGTGCACTTAAATATTTTTAAATCTCCTTCTTGTTCTCTACTTTTGCTGTTTGAATTATTCATAAATCGGCTACTTTTAGGACGTAATAATCATGCAGTTGATGTATCGCTTTGGAAACACATCGGCCCTGTTCTAAAAACGGAACTTTTATTATGTTTGATAAAAAAAAAACCATGTAAAAATGATTTTTTTTTCATTGATAAAGTTAGCTTAGCAAAAGCACAGGCCCAAAAATAAGAAGAGTACTAAAATTTACCAGACAATGTTGGCCGCCATGACACTCGTAGCATTTGTACGTGTATGTGTGTCTTTGCATGCGTTCATGGACAAGCTGATGCTGCTTCATTGCCTCCATATTTGCGCGAGTGTGAAAGGGTTTAAATCACTCCTTGAGGAATTCTTAATGGGGATTAGTGCTCTGATATAAACTTCAATGGCTCTCAAGATCCTCTTACGGGCCCATCCATCTCAATACAGGGTAAACAAGCAGACAGCACTGCATTCACAGTGATAAGGTTTAGATTGAAGTCACAGAAGGGCCAACGAGATGCATGTTTCCGCAAGACTAAACTGAGTCTCTGAGTGCAGTCAGTCTTTTTTTCTTTTCATTTTCTTATAAGTGACCGTGATATGGACATAGCTAAAGCATTCAGTCCCTTTTCTGTAAACAACCTCTCACGGAATAAGTAAAAACATATGTTCACTGATGTTTACTGATCTAAAACCTCTTCACTGCCCCCTGCTGCACAGGAGTGTTACTGCCATCAGGGGATTTCATCTTTGCAGTGTTGGGAGCGTACAGCTTGCACGGAGCCAAAGGTGGGAAAACCTCGGCTTCAGACAGTTGAAGTTCTACCATGTATTTGTTCCATCCTTGTGCTAAGCTAAAGTTGATTTTAATCAGCTCAGCTCTTCAGCAGCTAGATGAGCTAATTAGTGAAACCACCTGTTTTAGTGTAGTGGTAGAAATATATGGTAGAACTTTTACTTTGTGAAGCTGGGGTTTTGTACCTCTGCACAGAACTGTGAGGTAGTTGTACTTCCTTGTCTCACATGTGGGGGGTGCGTTCCATTGCTCAAAGTTTGTCTCCTCATCTCTTCGAGTGCCTCCTCATCTCCTCCAAACGAAGGATACATTGATGTATCCTACCATGGAAGTCTTTTCACATTTCTGGGTGACATCGTTGTGCTCACAACCAGTCACTTTGAAAGACTATCCCACAGAATATTTTGATTGGTTTAGGTATCCTGGGAATCAGTCGAAGTTACACAATCTCATCAATGGTCGAGGTCGACTTTGACCACGGGCTAATCTACTTAGCTGTTCCAATTATCTTTCATAACCTCGTTTCCTCCTCTCCTCCACTCGTTTCCTCCCCTCCTTTCCTCCGCTTACTTACGGGGTAGGAGACGAGAGGTAGGACAGAAGTGGAGGAAACGAGACGAGAAAAAGTATTGGAACGCACCCAGGGCTTGCTCTATAGATGCCCTCCCAGAATGCACTTGTATGAGCTGTATCAGCCTCCTCCCAAGACAGGCCTCTGAGAGCAGGAAGTGCCCTTCTCCATCTCCTGGAGCTTTACAGTGATTTGTTCCCTCACCATTCAATGTCTGACTGACTGTTGAGACCCCTTCATTGCTGCTTGCAGCTGTATTTTCAAATGAGATCTTGTTTATTTTGGTTGATTTAGTGGAAAATAGAGTCAGAAACCTCTGCAGGTGACGCCATATATCCACCCCGCCCCTTGAATCCCATGCACCTTTGGTTTGACAAGTCCACTCACTGGGAATGACGGACATGTTAGGTTCAATCCATTGAAAAAAGAGAGAAAAAAACAAGCGTTGCTTTTCCATCTGGACAATGGAAATAAAAATGTAAATATGACCACTCCTTTCCGCTTTCCTCCTTTTTATTTCCATTACAGTGATGACAGGGTTGTGACAGTGGGACAAAGAAAAAGCAAGAAGAAATTAACAACAGGATTTTAATTAGATAACTGGTGACATGTGTATTGTGACCCTCAAAAAGTCTGTACAAACTTCCCTTCAGTAGTTCCACATGAACAGACACTATATCAAATTATGTAACAACAGGCCCACAAACAGCTTAACACATCAAATAAAGATACATCACACACACACACACACATATATATACGTACAGTATATACAACATTTTTGGAATGAGACTAACCCGGACGTCAAAACAGACTTGATCATGAAGATAAAGCGATTACCTGTATGTATTTGTTCAGCTGTTTGCTTGTGTCCTTGGGAACTACGAGGTGGGAGGAGGGGCAGGTCGAGGGCTTAAAATGTTACCGAGGAACGCTGACATGCTGGCTGCCATAGGACACATTCTGTTCACTTAAATACCACTGTTAATTAACAAAGAGAGGGTGGCTGACACCTGGATGATGGATGACACTGAGCTGATCCGAGCATTTAGAGAGAGGCAGATTAATGTATTAATTAAACATTAAACGAGGAGATGCTCTTTCATCTTTCTGCCAGACGGGGTGTACGGATAGGTGGGGGGTTAGGGTTGGTGGTTGGCTGAAAGAGGTATATGTGTCATGGGGGGGTGGGGTGATACCTGGGGAATGATGGGTAATTTATGACAATGCTGTATCTACCCAAGAGAGGAAGAAGGAAGTTACCCTGTGAAATTGAAGTTCTAAATTATATATAAATGGCCTCATTGTCAGAATTTTAATTTGCCACACCAGTAACAGGCCAAGCCTAAAATTTCCTGCAGCGTGCCTCATGCTCCCTCACCAGTTTTTTTGATGATGATCGATCTGGCGGTGGCGCCCCGTTGAATTTGTACCTGCAAAGCTCCGAAACTGCAACGGTAGTTTTCACAGGAGCGCGTGGGAGGGGGGGGGAACTAATTTTGTCCCGCCACAGATCTTTTCACCTCTTACAAGATGAAAAAGTTTCTTGCGCCGGTACGACTTAGGCACAATGTTCTCCGCTAATGGACATCGCCTGAGTAGAAATCTAAATTTCATATCGTGTTTATGGTCATTTGTATTTAATGTTTTGCCTGCATAATGTGGAAAGACTTTAAGTACAGCAGATGAATGTGTCCTCATAAATTAAGAACTTAAATGAAAATAACATCTTTTAAAAGGACCGAAGGTTAATGACCACTTCCTGTTTTAGGCTTGGATATATTGGGCATTTTGGGGCCTATTATCCAACGTGAACAACACCCAAACTTTAATCCACCCATTAGGTGTAATTATAAAGATGATAAATACTCGTTTGGTCAGCTGATGGCAAAAAGATGGGATATATAAGGATAATTAGAATGAATGCCATTCAGTCGTGTTAATACAGGCTAAACTTGTAAGCTAAGGTAAGCAAGTTATATTAATGGCTGTGGTTGCTACCACTCAAGTCTCAAGCCCTAGTTATAGGTTTTAGTATCTGCTCACAGTCCTACAAAGGGAAAGCTAATCAAGCATGCCAAAACTAAGAGATTTCAGTTGCAAGTCATTGGCTGTATTAATAAATATTCGAAAGCGGCCATGCCTTACAAATGAATCCTGAAAGACTCAATTTAGGAGGGTACACATTTTATCAGAAGTGTCACCACACCTTCTGTATCAGTTATGTTGTAAAAAAAAAAAAAAAAAAAAAAACTGAATTGTTTAATACAGACATATTGACAAAGAAAAAAACTGTAAATAGCTGTATTCTAAATGACAGCCGGTGGGGGGATTTTCTTTGAGGAAGACATTGTAGAAGTTGAAACATCAGTTCCCCCTGGTCATTAAAAACGTCCGTTTTCGGATCTTTGTGTGCTCCAGCCTTCCTTATTCTGGGTTAATCCCTGTCAAATTGTGTGGTTAAGGATTGTTATATTTATTATAGAGGAAATATTGTTCTATAATCTGTTACTTCATGGCTGAGTGGAAGGGGTGGAGGATGTGTATCTCGAGTGGTTTAGCCATCAAAGGAGCTTAAGCAGAGTGCCTAACCCTAACCCTAACCCTAGCTCGTGTCAAGGCTAGGCCAATAAACCCGCTTTAATCTGGCTTCGGCCTCCTGGAAAGCTAGTAGTAGCTTGGGCTCCCCAGGCTATCACTGCAGAACATGCCCAGTAGCCACTTGCCGCTAACAACTCACCAGTTGTCCTCAGTGGGAGATTAGGCTCTCTGAAGCTAACCCGCATGCATTACGTTGTGGAACACACAGAGTGGAAATTAGTCCTTAGCATACAGGCAGGTGCAGTGAAAGACTGCATGCTATTTGCTGCAGTGCTCCTCGCTTGTTAGGCAGACAGCGCTAACATACAGTATGAAGCTCCTGAGACCTTCATTTGTCAGGTTCGCTGGTCTTTGTTTTCAAAAATCAAAGCAAATTCGGAGTCAAGACACTGGGTGGGAAGAGTTGACTGTGTAATCCAGTGGAACGCAAAACCAGCAGAACCTAAATTCTTCCGCGAACCTAGTGGTCCACAACCCAATCCTCAGGATGTGGGTTGTGGACCACTGATACAATACAAATAGTGATTCCCAAAAAAAATAAAAGGTACAGGAGTGAAATGACGATCCCCGTCAAGTACACAAATGTTTTGAAGCAAAATCCCTCAGCATACTTAACATAAAGGGAAATGCACTCTGTAGTATGGAATGGTGTAAAATTCTCAGCTCGCAGATTACGGTGTGTAAAAAGCTGAGAGCAGCCGCGGGGTGACCGTTCCCCCCTACCCCCACCTCCCCCCACAGGAGTGCCTTCTTGGCTGGCCCCAGACCCCCTCCCCCCACTCTGAAGATGGCACTGCATTAAGAGAGTGCCGGACACTGGGGGCGGTGGGGTGCTGTAAATCACCGGAACGGCTCGACCTGGCAGCGAGACAGAGGGTCCGTTCCCCCCCTAGAGGAGCAGCTCGCTCTCCGCTCCGGTCCATCGGGGCTGATCTCATCCCATTTCGGATGTTTGATTGCGTCCCTCTCGACATGAGGGGCAGATTTGGGGAGAGATAGGGGAGAATAGTGGTGTTGGAGGATGGGGGCTGGAGCAAGGTCTTACAAAGGAATGACAAGCACATGTGTTGGCAATCGCTGTAAACCATCCCTGACCCTTTCTTACACCCTGATAATCCTTAGTCTCTATTCCTGTCTGCAAGAACTGGAGCGAAAACCTGGACTCGGCTATATCCTGAAAAAGATTGCCTGTATATTGACAAAAAAATTACGAAACTTATTTTATACATTTATTTATTATAACTTGCAGAACTGACAGGCTTGGCTGTGCTGAAGATCCTCCAGTAGCTCTTCAACCAACAGGAGAATCTTCTGTCGCTTGACCATAACATCGGAGATCTTCAACGTAAGTCCTGAAAGGACACAGGCTTTGGTTTGTATACTGGTTTGTATTTTTACCCAATAGTCAATGACCAGCTTTCAAATCAACAAGCATTTGATTAAACAGCTACCTCATCCTCCCTGGTTTCTTGGGCCTGAACCGGATTTTTAATTTTGAACTCTGGCCCTCCATGACCTGAACTGAGGAACATTGACATACAGTATGTTCTATTACACTAATACCGGATTTGCTACCCCTAACCAGGGACGAAACATTTAAGTCACAACGTCTTGTGCAATGACTGATTTTCATATAAAATCAAGCCCCTTTCTCATCGTCTTGATGAAATCCAGGTCCAGAGGACCTGAAAATGGTCCAACTGTTCACCCACAGCAGGAAGACGCGCAGTTATTCAGCTCTGGGCACAGTTTTACGGTCTCCCAGTGGACAGGTGGTCATTCTCTGAAACTATCAAAAGAAATGATGGGTTAATAATGGATCCGGAGAAGTACCTAGAGGCCCACTGTAACTCAAGACGTCTTAAGAATACATAATGACAAGAACAGGCTCTTCAGCCTCTCTAGGCCCAAGTGGGTTATGATATCCTTTCTTTTACTGGGTTCAATTTGAGACACTACAGCTCCCAGAAACCACATTGTGGATTCGTGTTCAGCTCTGGTTTGAGACTAAGTTTGCAATCGCTACTTGAGGAAAAACTTTCAACGATTTGGACACTGTTACATGCAGGATGTGGTTGACCCTTATCCTCCCGGTTCCACTGTTTCGTTTTATGTCAGGCCTTCACTTCTGGGGTCGTCCTCACAATTGCCTGAAGACAGGTAGAGACAGGTACCTGCAGTGCCACAAGAACCAGCTCTTTGAAAAAGGACTTTGAGATGCACCCATGTCTGTCTGCTGCTGCTTAGTCAAACATTTAGCCAGTTTGGACTGGTTTTCACCAATTTCGACACACTTATCATATGCTCTGGTTTCTTGCTACAATGTAAATATTTGCCGGAGTGTACTGTAACTTCAGACAAAATGAATCTTCAGAAAAAGCCAGATTCTTAGTTTGAGATAATTCATGGTAATTACTTCTCGGTCTACTGTTCAAAAGCTTTGAACGACTTTTAAAAATCAATCCTTTGGTTGGCGTGTTGGAATTTTACTCTCCTCCTACACTCAATGAAAGGACCCATTGTGGCTTGTGTGGGAAGATCTAATGAGTCTATCCCGAATGATACCAAAATGGGTATTTATCCTGACAAACGGTGTCATCCATCTTGTGTGCAGGCATTTGCTTGGCAGACTTCCTTAGCAGTCCCGTGCTCCAGCCCAGCCTTGAGGAGCGCCCTCTTAGGGTGAATAAATGCTCACATTTCCAGAAAGGGTTTATCCAAGGTGAAAGGCCCACATGAAAGCATGAACGAGGCTTTCCTTTCAGCTCTGAGTGCAGCTTCCTCTGTCACACAACCACTTCTGCCCTCTGCAGGCCACTTTGAGAATACACTTTCTCCAACTCCTGAGCAGCCTCCATTGTTAGCAATGCCTCTAGCATAGCATCAAATTACCGTTTCATGTGTTAACAAGATATTCAATCAAACACACCGTGGAGCCAGCATCTTTTTTAAAAGTTGTTTATTTCAGCTTAATGAAAGCCCTGCTCTTCACTCCATACAAGTGTCACTAACTGGATCAAGAGGGTAAATATTAGTTTGCCCATTTTAACAATAATGTCAATAATAAAAAAAAAGTTATTTACGCAAATCTTTTTTTTACCTACACAAAGAATTATTAAAAGATCCTTTTAGTTAAATCAAGGACCACAACTCTGCATGCAAGACTATTAAAAGAAACTCTAATCTGTGATTGCTACACTAAACACAGTTTGCTCTCCTACTATTCCTATCAAGATGATCCACTACAGTTTTTAGGGGTGTAAGGGGGCAGGGGTTAAGAGCAGTGTAAAAACACTGCAATCTTCTGAGGTACTATAGGCCCCTAAGAATATTTAAATTACAAGACAATCTGATCTTTTGAAACAATACTAATCCAAGTACTGGTCAATTGTTGTTTTTTTTTTTTTTTAACCATTTAAGAGTTCATGTCTCTCTTTTTCCATGGACTAAAAATAGTAGCTGTTTAAAAACAATACATCCATTATCAGCTATTTTTTATTCGCTCCAGTGTTTAAGTATATGCTGAGGAAAAAAAAAACACAAAACAAGAGGTCCTTGAGATTTGTTGATGGGGGTCGCTGCTAAGCGACAGAAGCGGGTGGGGGATGGGGGGGAGGGGGTCTTCCACAGTCTGCTGTCCCCAACCCCCCTTTTGTCCCCTTCGTTGTCTGATGTAGAGCACTTGATCCACGAACAGAAAGACCTGCTTCTCACCACGCAGTGGGCAAGATTTCATTTTTTTTTTTAAATGTAATTGTAATATCATTAATAAAATAGAACACAACTGTGGATCTTAATAGTTGGATGTGGAGACTAAGGCCCACTTACGGGTCGTGAGTGGCCACGCTGGCGGTAACACAGGTTTGGTGTCACGGCAGTGCATTTCCGCACCTTCAGTTTGCTAAAGCATCCACACCGTGGCGTGGTGAGCAGTCAGGAGGCTACTACAGTTCTGTGCTACTTAAACCCTACGGAAATGGCTAGAATCACAGTGACCGTTTGCACATCTACTCTGATCGCGGCGTCTGGAAAAGCAGGCACTGTTACCAGTACTGCTGTGAAAATCTGTAACCATTTGACAACAGTTATAGTCAATTCATTAAGGGTTCCGTAGGTAATTGGTACTAACCAGTAGGCCTTCTGTGACATACGACACAGTACCTAAGGTTTGGCCAATTGCTCGAAGATGCACAAAGTATCCTTTGCCATTTCCTGTCACACATTGCTGCAGCGTCGCTCTCCTTTGATCATGACAACAACTCACCAGCGATGACCCCAATCACATTCACAAGCGAATATAAAAACAATTTTTTAAAAAAAACTCAAAATAGGAAAACAAATACAAATACCTGTGAGCATTTTTGAAGGCCACAAGGTTTTGTGAATCACTTATTAATCAGTAAGTCTGTATATATTAAAAAAAATATTTCGACAAAAACTGGTAAAGCTGCCTCCAGGTGCAGTGTCCTGAGTCTTCAGTGCTGTTCTACACTGGAGTCTAAATGCGTCATCTCCATAACATGAATGATATCACTGACCTCATCACTGTGCGACTCCTTCCTGTTACAGAGTGTTATGGCAATGACCGGCCACTAACCAATAAAATCATGTTTTGTGAACCAGATATCTCTCATTCACAAATGTCGGAAAAGCTTTTTTTTCCCTCCCTCTTTCTCACAACCAATTCCTGGCATATGAAACTAAGCACTAACTGTTCTAGCATATTCTGACAGGATTCTTTTACAGATAACTACATTTAATCTTTCTCTATAGCTTCTCTATATATGCATGTATAAACCCGGCTCTGTCATTGCTACGGTAATATGCCACCCACCCTTCTGTTCCCCACCTCTCAGTACCATTAAAACACAAACAGTAAAATCTAAATAATAATGAAAAATTAAAAAAAAAAAAAAAAGTTTTATCAAAAAATCAAGTAGAATAAGTACAAAAATTATCCACTTTCTAACACAAGGAACTAACTGACCCAAAAACCAAAAAAAAAAAAATAAAACGTTCAACTGTCTCTCTTCCGGAAGCCCATGACTGGATCCGCAGTTTCGTCCCATGCCCCGGTGACGGCGTCGCTGAGCGCCAGACTTAGCGGCCATGATGTGTCGGGCGTGTTTCTCCAGGGTGGCGGTGGGGTGAGGGTGGTGGTGGTGGGGGGGTAGAGGGGGAGCTGTCAAACGGCCAGACGTCCGGGCGGGGGGTGCAGGGGGCTCCAGGCGGCTGTGGGCGGGGGCGGCTCCTGGGAGTACGCCCGAACTTCGCAGCAGGACTGGTTCTCCACCTTCGCCACGGTCCGTCCCTGGCAGAGCCGCCGGTGTCGCAGCAGCCGATCCGTCCGCGAGAAATTCTGACCGAGAGAGAGCGAGAGAGAGATGGAGGGAGTGTGAGAGAGACGAGATGTAAACATTTAATGGTGTGGTAACCCCCATATGGTCAGATGATCCATTTCGCAACACATTTCAAGCTGTCATGTAACACCTACACAACATCCAGTGTTTCCCACAGAATTAGATTCTATTTTTTGTGGTAGCTGACTGGGGGTGGTGCGCGCATGTGCTCGCAGAAAGAGACACACCCACGCTTTCTAAAATTAGTCATTAAATAATACCGTATGTATACTTTGTTAAATAACTGAAAGATATGTAGTGCTCCACTGCCAACACTTTGTGCCAAATAACATTAAAATAATAATAATAAAAAAAATTGTGCCCCCCTTAATTGAAACGCATTTCCTTGAATTCATTTATTAAAAGGTAACACTAACTTATATTGTTGTCTTTTTTTTAAATGACTTTTTTGTGAATCGTTTCACTCATTCTGTTCTCCTTTAACGGTCATTACGTATCATATTAATTGCATTAAAATGACGTATCAAAAGCAATTTTCCGTCGTGTGGAACATTGATTTGAAACGTATACCATTACTACAAAAATAATACGTTTATAAATTGAATTTGTGAACTGAATATTCTTGGGTCTCTCTCGCCTTCATTCTGCAGTCTCTGAAGTCATGCTGCTATCCTACTCTAGGTCTCAGGACTAACAATCAACTTGTTTCCACTTCTGCCTCTGTTTTATCATTTATCTAACTTTATTTTCTCATTGTTATTTTCCACTTCTGCCTTCACGAGAAGTATTCAACTTCTCGTTAAATGTATGAATGAAAGCTAATGAATGAAATCTATGGTGGATCGGGGGTATGCGAACTGTTGAATATTTGCATACATTTATGTCCAGCACATATTGAGCATTCAGGTCTTTTGGCATTTGTACGGATCGTAACGCTGGGTTGTCATTAGTGTGCCAAATAACGATCAACATGTTGCTAAGGCTAAAATGAATAAAAATGAATATGTTATCTGTGTAATAAGAGTTGATATTATTTGCGAGAGGTAGAGCTTTCCTAAACACAGCTAGCTAATTATCTGATCTTCTACCCCACAGTCCAGTCTAGCTGGCCTGGACTGGAGAGCTAATGTTAGTTAACGTGGATAGCCAACGAACCTAATTAGGGTGGTTACACTGATTGGGGAAAGTGATCGTGTTGTACTGAAACAATTGTAATCACTTGGGTTTACTGGTCGAAGTAGCCTAGCTAGCAAGGTAGCTAGATAAAGACACTGTTGCAAAACATAACTATTAATTTCTCCGGTGTCAGATCATAAGGCTTAAGCCATCACTTCTGTAGACTACAGTGATTACTTGTGCACCTGTGGTAGACTGTTTTAAAGCCACCTTTTCCGTTCGCTGCCGTGAGAGACAGTGAGTTGACACACGTCCATGCTCCAATGTAAATTGGCAAAAGGCCATGGAAGCTGGAGATAAATTGAAGAATCAGTCCACTGTAGCGTTTCACAACAAGAAAAATATCAAGACTTGGTTATGATAAGATACGCAGCGCAAGGGGGGAGGTGTGCAGCACGGCCCGAAGATACATTCTAGAACGGAGCACATCTGACAGACCGCTCCAAGTATACGTGAGCAACGGGTCCGTTGTCAATGTGTTTTTGAGAGAGATAGCGAGAGCGGGGCTAGCTGAGGCTGAGCGAATCAATGCGCTGCATGAAGCTCTACAATAACATACAAATTTCACCCATTTTAAATACAAAAAAAAAAAAAAACAAATAGAAAATCAATATATTGCAGTAAATGTTGATATTGTGGTGGGCCGCCGCAAATAAATCAATGTATGGGAAACACATCTAATTTAACGTGTAAAAACCCAGCTGATTTGCGTTGCGGCACACTTTGTCATTAAAAGGGGGTTTGCGGGGTCGAGTCTCATGCTCACCTGCTGGCAGCGTTCGCACTGGTAGGGCTTCTCTCCGCTGTGCACTCGCTTGTGCCTCTCCAGGTGGTAACGCTGTATAAACCTCATGTCGCACATATCGCAGGCGAAAGGCTTCTCCCCTAGACGCACAGAGAGACGCCAGTTAGGTCACCGTCTCCAAACGAAGGCGGTCATTATCAAGCCACTAACCCACAAAGCTTATGTCACATTACGCTAACTTGGCACCCACAGTTGCCCATGCCCCTATAGCCAGACTGTGATGTAAATGCTAACAAACGAAAATTTCATCAAATAAGTGTCCTCTGCTTCACTGAATTTGCTTACATTTGCATGTGCAGACAAAGCTAGTGACAGTCAGTGATCTTTCAGAGTTCTGAAAATAATAATTTTGACTAAATGTAATAATTTAAAAATTGAAGTAAACCCATCAGTTGGTATCTGTTCCATTTCAATTCAGTCAATCTGCGATATGAATTGAAAAACTCCACTGACGTTCAGCAGGTATTTTTATATTAACAAACTAAGTTTGGTTTATTGACCGAATTAAAAAACAACTGACCCAAACCCTGATGTTTTACTTAAATGTAACCAGTTTTTTTCCCGCAGGGGAACACAATTAAAATCAGCCAATCATCACACAACTTCCTGTTAGCTGAATACTACGGTCACTTTATCGGTTTATGACGGGACATTTACTACATGGCTAGCAGTCATTAACCGTGCACCAAGAATACTGCAAGTGAAATTTTCCCTCTAAAATTGTACAAATGTCTATAAGTCTATAAGTCCCTAAGTATTCTGCATGTTTAACATCCCTAAAAAGCAGTATTGGAGCAATTTAATCAAACAGTAATTATATCTGTCAATATATATGGACGTTTAAATTCAGCAAAGGTGTTATTTGAGCAAAAAAAATAATCAAATAGGATAAGTACAAAGCTTCTCTCCGCTGTGAATTCGCTTGTGTCTCTTCAGGTGGTAACGCTGAATAAACCGCATGTCGCACACGTCGCATGCAAAAGGCTTCTCCCCTAGACGCATAGAGACCCTGGTTAGGAAATACTCTCCACACAAAAGGCAATCATTAACCAAGCCACTTATGTCACACTACACCACACAGTGCTGTCAGTAGGGGGCGGTGTAGTGCAACACAAGTGTTGCGAGTTAGCAGCTTGAAAACTTCCCCATTGACAATGTTCTTGAAGTGTAGTCGGTTTTTTTCCCCCACCTACACTTTAACGTCATGCATGCTGAGACAATGTTCAGGCTACCTTTTAGACTATGACTCACAAATGATTCTAACAACAAGTAAATATGGGCACAGAAGTATTCTGTAGAATTTATGTCGATACACCATTTATCAAAGGCATTTGCAACACACTCTCCATCTTGTGGCATCATCTTTAAAAGCCAAACCCATGAATTGTGTAAGAAAAGCTAGTGACATTCAGTTAACCTTTTTTTTCTTCCCTCATACAATGGATTTACAGGAAGACGAGCATTTCTTCACGTAAACACCAGGTGAAACTACACTTGAACTGGACCACTATGACGTCTCATGCTTTATCTGAATGCAGTTGTACAGGGCGGGACCTAAACGGTTAGTGGGCACTACTAGCACAGCTCCATGCAAGCACCAGAATTTCATGTGTAATTTAACCTTACTTAACCTAACTTATACATCTGAGACATGCTTGACAGTACTGTAAATGGAAAAAAATACACCAAATAGTTGCTAAAGTCTTTTGGAACTCTTGGTGCATCTTAACACAGGGTTGTTTTTAACAAAAAAAAAAAGAAGCGGCATTTTAGCAAAAAAGCAAATAGGATAAGTACAAAGCTTAGCTCCAGTGTGAACTCGCTTGTGTCTCTCCAGGTGGTAACGCTGAATAAACCGCATGTCGCACACGTCGCATTCGAACGGCTTCTCCCCTAGAACGACAGAGACCCTTGTAAGGAAATGCTCTTCGAACAGAGGCAAACATTATCAAGCCGTTAAACCGCAGTGCTAACGCCACACTAAAATCGCAACATTGCTGCTACCGGAACATGCCGAACATGCACAACGTTAAATGGAAAAATGACTACACTTCAAGAAGTTGGATTTCAATTGGTTATTCCATTCCATTTTGTGTTTGTGCTCAACCAATGAAAGCTGACAGTCAGTTAAGGTAACTGGCCTCACCTGTGACAGCCAGTCACAATGGGCTTTTGATAACTCTCCCTATACTACACTCTTTACTTTTAACTGAATGAAAACCTCAATCTTTTGCTTGTCTAAAAATGTTAAACTTTATTTAGACAATGACAATAGAACAACACATTCTTCTAACGCAGCGTTTGACTGTTCTTGGAAGTGGTATTCCCTTCTTAAATCGAGAGCGAGTTGTCTCTCTGTTTTGTTTTTATTAACCATCTACAATTACATGCTTCGATAAGGATATGTAGAGACACAGAAATATTTTACGGAACGCGTATATTTCTATTTAGTACCGATCAGTTCATATGAGTTAACGAACATCAACACTTGCTCTCCTTTTCAGTTAAACACTTGTATTTGTTAGTGACATCACTGAAAACCCTTTAACATTTGTATCCATGACTTTTGTCCCTGTATTGTTAGTGAACTTTTATGACCTGAAGGTACAGGAGACAGTAATCAGTTGCACATAGGTAGTGAGGTATACATTCATACAAAAGGAAAAAAAACACTCAAATAGACATAGCTGTCTTATAGGGTCACGTTAGTGCATTCAAATTCCATAAAGGGAAAAAACTGATCATTTTGCCTGACAACAGTTGGAAAAAGTCAGTGCCAGACTTGGGTTAACAGTCAGGCAGTCAGCAAGTCAGTATTTGTACCATGATCAAACACATTACGGATTTACTTTGCTTATGACTGATTTTTATGGGGGTGGTCTAAGAGAAAGTTCACTGACTGCCAACAGTGACAATATTCACTCTTGTGATGTTGAATATACATGTTACATAAGGGATAATGCATGACAAAGTGTATGGTTAAACAGAATTACTGTACTCCATGGAGGTGAAAGAAAACCTATGAAGTATGCACTGCACCACCATTTACGTAATTTTGTGCAACGGCTGCCTACACCACTGATTGCGTTATTCCACTTATACCACAGCCACTTGCCAGAGAAGTTTCTTTTGATACTGTCTATGCAGTAGAAATGAATAAAGATACGACCGATTTTATTTCAAAAGATAACATATCAACTGGTTTCATAAGGTTTTTGTGTAAAGCGAAGAATTTAGTCGACTGTACTGATATTTACTAATGAACCAAATACTACACCGCTTGACTAAAGTCTAATCATGGAAGTTTACAGATTTACAGTGAACCCTTGTTATAGCTGACCTCAAAAACAGATTTTGGTTATAACTATTTCAGCTGTAACTACATGTGTGGTCCGTTCTGGTTAATATTGGTTAAAATTCCTCTTTTTCTTTCCCTTACACTTTTCTGTCATCTTCCTTTTCTCTCTTTACTTCCCACTCGCTACCTCTTATCTACTTTCACTGTTCTCTTTACCTTACTTGGTTTTTTTTCTTTACCTTTCTCTCTTTCCTCTTTCTTCTAAAGATCATTGTTATTGGTAGCTATTACGGTGGTGCAACATCGTACCACAAAGGATTCTTTGGACGCTTAATTAAACCGGCACAGTCCGAGTATTTTTGTACACCCAACTCTGAGTAAATATGGCTTGGTACCACAGCCGAGGTGGGACTACTGTGAGTTGTTTATTATCACCTGGTTATATCGTACTATCAGTTATATCATACTCCCTTTCCCTGCAATTAGGGTTCACTGTATAACCTAAAAATTCAGCGATTAAAAATGTATATAAAAATTTAAATACAAATTCATGTATTTACTGGTTTTGTGAACTACTATGGCAACCAGCTGACATATTAACAGAAATGAATATATTTACAGAATCTGATAAGTTACCTTAATATTTTCTAAATTAATATATACGGAATCCTTAACCACAAAAATGGTGATATCTGGTAGGTACAACATTTTTATCTGCAGTTTTAATCTTGGCTACTTGTTTTGAATCACTGTTACAACTCGTTATGGTTTGATGAAGCCCTGGAGGTAGATCATGTAGCCAGGGGATTCATTTGCTTCTGGGCGTACAGTTATGTAAATTTAAAGTAAGCTCTTCCACCAAAACGAGGGACAATTCAATCTGGCCGTGGTATTAAGGCGAATATTGATGTCGTAAATATCCAAAAATCCTGACCCAGCAAGCTTCTGAGCCCACCTTTCTTAAGTGTGTGTGTGTGTGTGTGTGTGTGAATGATTAACTCTGATGTGATGGTGGACACTGTGGACGAGCTGAGCCGTCCAGCCTGAGCAAAACGTGCGGGGCGGGAGGTGGAGAACCTACCTGTGTGGATGAGGATGTGTCGTTTCAGGTGGTAGCCGCTACGGAAGGCGCCGTAACAGTGCTCGCAGATGAAGTTCTTCTGCACTTTCAGCGGGCAGTCGCCGTTTTCGTCCACCACCACCACCTAGGGAAGGAGGGATCACAAATACCACAGGGAGTGGTGTTTAACTCAGGGACGCGACAGCAGGCCCAAACGAGAGGCATGATTTTTCGTCTGGGCAGCAGAAGCAACAAACGGTCAAGTTCGGCAGATAAATCTTATGGACGATTCGTTTCATTTCGCTTGGAAAATAATGATCCTGATTTCTGTTTTTACTTTATGGATTAGATAAATGAGACAGACACACAAGCACGGGTGTGTCTGAGTATATACACATGGGCATTTACATATAAGGCAGGGGTTTAAACCTAGAACGCAAATCTAAATTTTTGTTTTATTTTGGTTCAGGCATACTTCTACCCCGAAGGTGATATGGGTGTGGCCTCACCTGGAGGAAGAGGAAGAGTCTTCCAGAGGAAGGCAGTGGAAGATGAAGAATACACCTCCGTGTTTGTACATTATCATGCTTAATGCAGTTCTTGGGGCACAGTTATATTACGTTTTAAAAATAAACACACTTCCCCAAAAATAGAGAGTAGGAAAAACGGAATTCGTCTGATGACTGGACACGCGTTGGATTGTGAAACTTCCTGTGGACTTGTTTTTGGTTCTTTTATACAGACTTCATACACACTGTACATGTTCTTGGTTTTTTTCGGGTATTACATACCATCATTAGTCCTTCTACCTTTTCTAGAAACAACATTATTGCAAACAGAAATGGCATTGGGCTGCAATTATAGATAACATTCATATAGGACATATAGGATCTAATTACATATTACACACATACTATCTACGCTGTTTTAAATTATGCTGTGAATTAGATTTTGGTTTGTATTTTTTTTCCAGTTAATATTTTTGTTTTTACCACCAAAGGGAATGTTTTAGATGTGGACTGAAAATCCCTGAAAGTGTGCCATTTAAGTTTTTGGATGAGGGTTTTACGGTCAGAACGAGCTGGAGTTCTCAGAGGGCATTTTCAGCGTGAGCTACCCCATCTTAAATGGCTTGCGGTCACACCACTTGATCCCCTCCCCCCCTTTGCTTTTCCTCCCGGTGACTCCACCCCCTCATGCTGCCACAGTGTTATCTACACCCTGCCCCACCACCGCCCCCCCTCCCCCAACCCCGCTGCCGCACCCTCCCCCAACCGCACTGCTGCACCCTCCCCCTCCCCCTCCCAGCCCTAGTCTCCCTCCCCCCACCCAATCCTCTCACTTTGCAGGGCGTTCCAGACTTCCTGTTCTTCTTTTTCAGCTGCATGTCGTCGCTCTCTCGCATTTCCTTCTCGTCCAGCAGCCTGGAGGAGTGGAACTCTCCCTCCTTCCTGATGAGCTGCGGCGAGAGCAGAGGGGCACCCTGAAAACACAGCGCTTTAGAAGGGGCTCCCCAAAAAAAAAAGCGTGTTAAGAGTCGGGTGCCCTGACACCACTGCGTTTAACATGAGTGTCCTGAACCTGCTTTATTTAGGGATGAGTGTCCTAAAACTGCCACAGAAAGAATACTGAAAAAAATCCACAGTACAAAGGACAATCACTGCAACCCACTCTCAGTAAGATACTGGAATAACCCTTTTTCTGGGTCATTAAGCTAACCCCTGTGAAACGTTTTCCAGTGGTTGGCCAAGGGCAGGTTAAACATAGCCATCTGAAGTGGAGTCAGTTTAGATCTTTGTGCACACAATATATCGTATATATCCTCTTCTCACACATAGAAATTGTCAAAATGCTCATTACTTTACAAATTGCCATTTTTCCCATGGTAAAGTAGTATGGACATGACACTGTAAATTTTGGTATTCAATGTCTATGAATGATGGAATTGTAAATACATCATTTTTATTTGTTTGATATTTACCATTTTTTTGTATGTAACCAGTAACAGAATTCAGTATGTATTTAAAAACTGGATAAACATATTCATCCAGGAAAGAGTACATATTGTTGTCCACCAGGCTAACACACTTCCATTATCTAGTTACTCCAAGTCCCTACCTATTTGATCCTTCATTCTTAAGGACTGTTCTAGTCTCGACTTTGTCTGCCATAGAAAATGTACCAAAAATGTACCAATGGACCAAAATGGACCAATGCAACATTCAGAAAGTACATTTCATATTTCAACTATGAAAACACTCCGCCCTCCCCGATGTGCGTCTCACCAGCGGTGGGCAACTCAGGCCGCTGGGAAGGATCATGTGACTCTGCGGCACACGTTCCGTGCTCTCTCGCTGTCCGTGGTTCAGCGGTGACATCATCTTCTTCTGTCCAGCCATGGAGCTGGCCTGCATGAGCGCCATGCTGGACAACACTGCCTCACAGCCCAGCAATCCCGCCTGCCAATCAACACCCAGGGTTAGCGGTAGCCATGGGAACCACACACAGACAATAAGGAAGACAACCATAGGGGTGCAGAAACAAAAGAGCAAGCTGGAACTTTGGTTGAACACTTATGTTGTTACTTGTTGTGCGTGCTGGGGGTCAACATAATAATGGAAAACTCATGAAAAATGGTGGAATTTTGAAGTAACGATACTTGCAGTAAAGGAGTCTACAGGTGTTTCAATATTAATCTCAATAATAAGTAAAAAAAAACATTTCTGTAACTAAAATGCTTTCACATCAATATTTTCACACTCCAGTTTCTAACTGATAAAATGAAAAAGCAAAATGAGACATCAAACTGATTTTGAAAGAGGTCAAATGGTTGCTTCCTGAATTGTAGGGCCTTCAGTCATAGAAACACCCACATTACTTCATGTGTCAAGGGGAACAGTGTTGAAAAACAAAATAGCATATGCCAAAAAAGAAAAGCTGCTTCAAAGAGGGGAACTGTGGTTGCAAGTTGAAGCTCATCGACAAAGACAAACAAACACTCAAAATAATTGGTTAAAGATAAATGAACCTACGCTTCCATTCCAAAAATGTCTGTTGTGCGTTGCACAAGGCCAATATGCAACAACACATAACCTGGTATAAATGAATAGACGACCTGTACTTCTGATCAGTGGATGAAAGTAATCTTGCCCAGTGAACGGACTTTCACTATTCTTCCTCCTGCCAACTAAACGGGTCAGTGTTTGAATAATATTGCCTATTCCCAACTGTTCGCCAAACATCACTGATAGTGGATCTATTGCAACAGTCATTGAGTCTGATTCACAGTTTGCATGGTGAAACTACAGCCAGACAATGCCAAGCTATTTTGGGCCATCAGATGGACTCTACAGTGCAAACATTGTTTATTCACGATGTTGCCCTATTTCAAGATGACAAACTTCCCGATACTCGCTGCTAAACAGGGTGAGGTTTGCTTTCGTGAGCAGCCAGGTTAAGTTAAACCTGTTCCACGGCCTCTCCAGTCACTGGATCTAAACATCATAGAACTTTCATTACAAATCCTTAAACACAGACTGCAAAGTGTTTTCCCAACGCTATCATCTCTTGAAGAAAGAGGCTTTCCCTCCAGAGGAATCATAGATTTGTATCCTGTAGCTAAAAACTTGTGTAACAACATTCCAAAAATGAATGAAGCTGCTGTGAAAGCAAAGGGCAGCTAAAACTCTGTACTAATTCCGGTTAATTCATCTTCGGTTATCATATGTTTCCATCATTCTGTCTCGCAGTGCATATCGCATCTTAAATGCAAGTAAATGCACTTTCACAGTGGTGGAGTGGTTGACCTCAAGCATTGCTAATGTGTAGCATCGGTCATGCCTTGGTGATACATAGAGGCGGTTACTTGCCAGCGGACCCACCGGCCAATCGAAAAGGGACAGAATCCCATTTATTATACAATGGACTGACTGGTAATTTGGCTAGAAGTTCCAGTTGTTTGCAGTAAGTAACAGTTGATCTTTATTACCGATAGTGAGTCAAGACCAGTTTAACGTCTCATTCAAAAGACAACCTCCTGCGCAGAAGTGTCCCCATCACTGCATTTGCTGTCTTTTTAGTCAAGAGGAAAGACTACCCTTTACAGGCCCAAAGACACCACTTTCAGCAGCAACGTTTTCCTCATGAGATCTTCAATCTTTGAATCTTCAATTCAAAGTAGTAACGCAGCCCAGAAATACTTTGCTTCACAATCAAGCAAGACTGTGAGCCTCTTTGCTGGTGTTGGCTATTGTGTACGTGAACTTGTTTGGGGGTGGTACCAATAGCTGAGTTCCGCGATTAGCAAGACCGCCATGAGTTTTGAACTGCAGCGAGGAAAACTACGACGTTAACAACGATGAGAACACTCACCCATTTCATGTGGTCACGGACTGAGCTGCTCGGTAAGTGTGTCATGGCCGTGGTCCAAAAGTGTGAGGGTGGGTGGGGGGTTGGTGACGGGAGCAGCGGAGTGAGCCGTCACTCAGGATGGTCGATCTGACTGGAGGCTTCGGCCTCCCCAGTCATCTGGCACCGTTACCCCTGAGAAAACAAAGCGCAGAGCTGAAAAGGGCAAACCAGAAAAAGTATAATAAAACAACTTTTTTTAAATTAGCATAAACACCGCAAACCTCATCCTGCCTCTAAACACAACACCACAGCAGTAGAGCCGGGGTTGCCAGTATGATATCCTTTTTATACCCTGTCGTTTGACATTTGATACAACTTTAAAGATGAGCTTACATTCAAGCCAGCCTTTTCACAGAGTTTCTGGTAACATTCACGTGTACACACTTCTAATATCAATCTATTTTGTTCAGTTGTGGATTTTTCACATGTTGCTGTGACAGGAGACCCTTTCTAAAAAGTCACTGTTGACATCTGAATCAACCAACTGTCACAACTCAGCTATAATATGATGTAATATAAATAAGAATACCATGAAATAGGTACTGTCATAAGCATAAGGGGATTACATAAACCATGACAAAAGAGGTTAAGCCTTTGTCTTTTGTGGAAAAAGCACAAAAACCTTACAAAACTGTTCATAAAATCTGTTTCATCACTTTAAACAGTGCAGAACTGTAAAAACTCAATTACCACTTCATCCAGATTAAGTGTGAGAACATGAAAGCAGTAAGATCATGACTTGTGTAGTAAGTGAAGTTGCAAACAGAAGTACTATACTAGAACCACTGAAATATAAGTTAGCTGTAAACCTCAATTTGCATCATAAACTTTAGTTCGCTAGAATACATGTGCCTGGCTGAATCTTCACTCCAAAAATGAGTTATTGTTTCTGAGGGTCACCATCTCTTCCTGACTAAAACTGATCTGATCCCGAGTGTTTCTTGCGCCTATTAACACTTTGCTGATAGCAGGTGCAAATGTTTGCTAAAGGCATCCGCTCTACGTGGGTGTAAATGGCTACGGTTTAACTTGTGGTCTACAGAGGTTGTTAAGATTGTTACAGAAGTTGTTTGCGGCTGTACTTTCAAATGAAGGCAAATAAACCACCGTTTTGCGGTATCTAATCAATTCAACTAGCAAGTATTTATTTAGCCGTATCACACTTTCGCGTAACATTCGCTTTCAATGGCACTGTCTGTCCAATATTCGTACCATAAAGTTCATGTAAAGGTTTAACTGTTAAAAAAAACTCTTAATAGTCAACATGCAAATAATATAATGAAACACACAGTTTAATAGTGTTAATTTAACTACTAGCTATGTTAAATGTTGCTGGCTTGCTAGTGAGCTGAGCGTCCAGATGATGACGATAAAACAGTGGTAGCTAGCATTGACAGCTCATTGTTTCTCCTTCGCTAGCTTTAACTGTTACTAAATTTACATTTAAAAAATGGAAAGCGATTAAACTTAATTTAACAGAGTCTCCAAACTATACAGCCTGGCATATATACTTCAACGTTTGTTTGGTGAACTACAGTGTAGCAAGCTAGCCAAGTACAATAAGTAGCATAATATTGATACAAACCTTTTCTGACTTTTTAATTTATGGAATTTCATTAGCGACCATTTACCTAGCACCTGCTAATATAATAGGCAGAGCAAGTAACATGTAAAGATGCAACTACCTATCGATAGTAGTTGCTTTTCTAGAGCAAAGCAAGTTAGCTTTTTAGCCTGCTAGCCAATTCAAACAGTTAGCTCTGTCAAGCTTAAACTATTGTTCTAACACAGCTTCGATGGCTAATTCCCACACTGGACATTTCTCTCATTGCTGTACAACTAAACATCTCGATAACTACGACTATATGTTAGAAATAAATGTGATCAAAAAGAACTTTAGCCACCCCTTCTTATACTGAGCACTTAAAGTGACACACGCTCAATGTAGAACAATGCGCTTAAGTGAATTGTGTTGACTGGCAGCTAGCTTGCTATTTAGCTGACTAGCTAACTCACAAACAGCTAAAACGATCAAAGCCCGAGATGAGTTCGTTATCTTTGCCGTCCAGCGGAATCATATAACTTATGGGGCGTTTCAGTGAAACGTATTTGAGAAACTAGGATTTACAAACGCGAGGGACGCGGGGTCAGCATAGGATCAACTGAAGCGGACGAGCACGGCGCAATTCAAGTGAGATTTCGCGATAATCCAAGACGTTTGTGATGATGGTCGTTGCGTGCTGCACCCCCCTCACCACACCAGTCTAGCCACACAAGTCGTATGGCTTTACAGCCCCTTTAGATTTGTGCTCGGAGACTATTTCCTCGTCTATTTTTGAAGTCCAATCCCCAATACACAAAGTAAAGTTACGATCGAAGGCAAACGACGTTTCGAATGAGTGATTTACCCTTTTCGTTCCTTCGTATTTCGCTCTTTAGTGTCTCGCCCGAGTTCCAGTTTTTCTCAGTTTACAAACACAGGAAACGCCACCGGAAGTGCTCCCCGGGGAGAGGGGTGCCACGTGATTGGAGAAAAACGATTTGAGTTGCCTGCCATATTGGTGAAGGTGAAGACCACCATTCTGTCCTCCATTTTGGTTGGGGGGTTGTAGACCTCTAGTCCCATCCACACACTGGCATAGATTGTGAGCTCTTTAAAGAGGAAAAATGTGCTCTTCAGCTGGACAACATTAATATCAGTGTTATAGCCCAGCTTTGCCTGCTATAAACATAAACATCTCCAAAAGAAAAAAATACACATTTTAATGGCCATGCAGTACTTTTCTAGTTTGCAGATTTATATGTGTACTTGTGTTTGGCCTCTAGGCTGAAAGGGCAGTAGGCATGGTATGGTGTCCATTCTGTTAAAAAATGCCATCTATTTTCATATATTTTTCTTTAATCTTGTTCCGTAGTAAAATTAAATATGACATGTTAAAAAATACATACGTAATGAAATTGGTAGTTTGAGTTGATAGTAAACAAGTGTAAAATCCTCAGTGTGATATTACTGGATAATTTGAAAGTGGGTCAACATAAGTAGAAGAAATAGGTTATGGCTGTAAAAAATATATTTTTGCTCGCAACTGAAAAAGGAACACTGGATACATTCCCATAATTAATATTATTGTAATTGTACAAATGTTTAGAGGAAAGAATGAGAAACATATGTGCCTCTGCATTCACAGTGGAGCACCTTTCAATGGCATATTGACAAAAGTGGAAGAATATACAACATGACTTATGAGAATTTATAGTGATCCTTTTATAGTTGTGAACAAAAATAAGATTTTATTGCCATAATCTATTTCTTCTGCTTATGTTGACCCACTTTTAAATTATCCAATAATATCACACTGAGGATTTTACAGTTGTTTACTATCAATTACAAACTACCAATTTTATTACTAATGTATTTTTCACATTTCATATTTAATTGTACATCAGAACTAGATAAAGGGCAAACTATCTGAAGATAGTTGGTATTTACTGAACAGAATGGACACCGTACTACCCTTTGAGCAAAGAGGCCATACACTGGTACACATAGAAATCTGCAAACTAGAAAAGTACTGCATGACTATTAAAATATGTATTCTTTGTGTCCACTGACTTTACCCATGATAAATATCACTTCAGCTCGTGTCTGCAAATAAGAGCTATAATGTGTACTTAATGTAGACAGTAGATGAAACCAAAACAATAGGTAATCAGTGGATGACATTTTGGTTGCAGCCTGTTGGCTACAAAGTATGTAAAATAAATTTAGTCAACAGTAAGACAGCTTACAAAGATATAAGCAAGATAGCAACCAACATATATGAAGTTTGGTCTCTGGCCCACTGTATAGAATATTATTTACACCATTAGTCAGTGAACAATACAGATGATAATGACTATAGCTAACTTGAGAGCTGAGTGACCTTTCTAGCTACAGCCCACATTGCCAGTAATGCGGTATCATGACTCATTTGAGTAAGCCAGCTCGTCCAAGTCTTGCCAATATCTATTCTTTCATCCTGGTCCATGAATTGGATCATGAATCATGAATGTTGGAATCATGAATTTTTATACCAATGGGGACAAATAAACAAATAATGTGTTTAGACTTGAGAATGCCTTGAGTAAACACTCAAGCATGCACAATAAAAGCATAGTCTTACATGACCATTTCTTGGAGGGGAGCTTGCACAAACTACAGAGCTCTGACTGGTAATACATACAATATTATGTTTTTATTGTTTATGCTTGAGTGTTTACTTGCAATCCCAAGCCTAAGCACATTATTTGTTTACTTCTTCCCATTGGTATAAAAAATTCATGATGGACCAGGGAGCAAGAATAGATATTGGCAAGACTTGGACCAGCTGGCTTACTCAAATGAGTCATGATACAGCATTACTGACAATATGGGCTGTAACTAGCAAGGTTGCCCAGCTGCTATAGTCACTATCATCTGTATTGTTCATTGTCTAAAGGTGTAATTAAGTTTCCTGTATAGTGGGCCAGAGACCAAACATGATACATATTAGTTGCCATCTTGCCGTCTTCGCTAGCTGTCGTAGCACAAGTACGGACGGGTCTTCATGCACTGCGCTTGCAGGAAAGTGAGCATATCGTTCATCTTGATTAGAAATGAACATGTCATGAACATTTACCTGATGGTGTGTATACTTGGGAGGTAGTTATGCAGTAGAATGCTGCGCTGATGTATCGTTTTTACCATAATATGCAGTTATTGCGCTAAATGTATTAGGGAAAACGGGATTTGTGTTCTAGCTGCCGTTTGTGAGGGAGGGCCTGTTTGACATTCGATAAACAGACTGGAACCACATGTTGAATGGACTTACTGTGCTGTATGAGTCTTTTCCACCGCTTTGGAACTGGAGAAACACTCACTGTTTTCCTGTGAATTGGCTTGCAAGGAGGGCCATGGCCTCTTCTCATGTCTCTACATAGTCAAGAGCTTGTAATATCCTCTGCCTCTCTGTACTGATGAGAAGCACAAAAAGCAACACTTTTTTAATCAATTTTATTAGGCTACCTTAATGTCTTTATCTTCCTAGAATGACCATTTGGTTGGCACCTGTTTGCAGCAGGTAGGTTTTCTGTCATTTTTCAGTTCAAATATGTCATTCAGCTCCAAATAAATTTGTATACATCATTATAATATGTGAGGGAATGGATTTACGAAAGAGTCCAGCAGTTTATTAACAGCATCTGCTGAGGATCGCGTTAACAGGATAACATTTAGGTCCCAAAAAATGGTGAAGCATGGTTTTTTAAACAGAAGTGAAGCTCTATTGAACTTGTTTAAGATTTGAGTTAGGTACAGTGTCCTCCTTTCTGTCTGTCACCATCTTTTTGCTGACAAAAGGGGGCAGGGCTTACAGGTGGCAGGTCATGTGACTTACCAGTGGATGGGTCATGTGACTCGAAAAAGGAGCGAAAAAGGAGGGCTGTGTTCCAATACTCAAATTCGTCTCCTCTGTTCCTACTTTCCTCCCCTCCTTTCCTCCGTGCCCCGGAAGCTGATTATGTGTCCTCCTTCCCGCCACTGTTCCAAAATGAAATCTCGCCTCCTCCTTTCCTCCTTTCTTGTCTCCTCCTTTCCTCCAAACGAAGGAAACATTGATGTATCCTACTGAGGAAGTCTTTTCACATTTCTGGGTGACATCATTGTGCTCATGACCAGTCAGATTAAAAGACCATCCCACAGAATATTTCACCATTGAAAAGTTCTAAAACATGACAAGGGATTTACCAATACTGAAGGATAAATGGGAGAACAGTAAACAATGTAATTTACATTACTGGGAAATCTTTTGTTTTGCATTTTCAAACGTAACCACATTGACGCGATATATTCACGTTTTTGAGCTGCGAATGGTAATTTTACCAGTGTAAAATTGAGCGAGTTTATGTTGTGGTAACTGTATTTATTCCTTGTACAAATGTTTATGTTACATCATGAGCAGAATGTGAGAAACTGACATTTGTATTTTAATACATGAAAAGGGCTGTAGGCGTGAAAGAAGCATGATTGGCTTTGTATCCTCAGAGTCAGTCGAAATTATTACTTCATCAATAGCCGACGTCGACTTTGATGACGGGCGAATGGGATTAGCTGTTCCAATTTTTGATTCATCTTCTCCTTTCCTCCTTTCCTCCACTCGTTTCCTCCCCTCCTTTTCTCCACATATTTCCGGGTAGGAAAGGAGGGGAGGAAAGGAGGAGACAAGAAAAAGTATTGGAACGCAGCCGAGAGCTCTGAGTTGGGTTTGTGAGAGCACCTGGACTCGTGAGAGGCCATCTTATGTCCTGAAACAGCCTAAAGACTTGCACTTGAATGTTTTTGCCCTTGTATTTATCTCTCATTGTTTGGATCCAAATCCTACCATGAAAAATACTTTAACGGGAGACTGTATCCCATCACAGATGGCCAAACTGAAGGCCCAGAGAAGATTTATCTCTCTGAGACCAGTGGTAAGCCTCTGTCTCCCCTTCATGTAAGGTCAACTCTTCTTTCTTTCTGTTCAAATCTGTTTGTTACACCCACTCACACTCTCGTTGTTGGGGACGAGAGTTAGTTGGAAATAGTAGCCATTGTAACTACTCATTCCTTCTCATAACACACTTTTGCAAACGTATGAACATTCACCTATCAAATTATGAGGTTTTCAGATATGTCATGCACCTAACGTGCGCAGAAAAATGGATGAAGCATAAGCCAAGTTTAAACATGTCACTCCGCTTCTAGTTACACTCCTTTTGAAAGATTTTGCATAATGTTTGGAGAAGATCCATCATTCAATGAGAAAAGCGTGACAAGGCATTTTTTTTTATGCGCACCAGGTTTCGATGATTCATGCATTGGCAAACATGGACCTGAGCCAAACCTGATCATGCTTTCTTTCAGGTGTTTTCTTTTATAGTTGCCCTGCATGATCCTACCACAGATTTAGGTGACATCACAGCATGAAAACTGCCCTTCTGAAGGTAAATTAATGATCTGCAGGTGACTGCAGATACTCCGTCCTTTTTGTTCAGTGTGGCATTTGATTGATCTGGTCACTGTTCCAAAGGACAGACTTGAACCAGGGGTTGGAGTGTACTGAACTGGTTTCCTCCTTACTTGTCAAATTGGAAAATTCTCAGTCTCCAAAGGTGATTTTGTGTTATCATCAGTGATGATAAAATGTGGTGTTCCTCAAGAATCTGTATTAGGGCCGGTTTTACTCTCCATCTACATATATTCTGCTGCTTGATCAAGTTATTCATAATCATAAAGTGTGCTTTAACTTTTATGCTGATGGGACTGAGTTACCTGTCAGTTGATAGGTTCCAGGTTTTTGTTATATTATTTAAGGCTGCTTGTAGGTTACAGAATTGTGTTTTATTCTGTATTTGTATTTTGTGACACCTCCACCTTTGGCCTAGTCAGCTCCAGCCATCAACCGAACATTGGCATTTCTGTAGGGTATCCTGGCTTCACAGCATACCCCTGCTGATGGCCAATTTGTGGCTCCCATTGAGGGCTGAGGCCAGTCGTATCCAGCGACTGACTTTCTCAAGCCTTTGAAATGTATGACCATGGACTGTATATCAACACACCACACAACTTGAGTCTTCAGAGATTCTCTCAGCACAGGCAGCCTGAATATTCTGAGGATATCTCTCCATTTTGTACTGTAATAAATCAACATTCTCTTAAGAGGAGTCCTCCACATTCTCTTCATTGTCCTGCATTTGGTTCCACAGAGAAGGGCGAAATATCCTAACAGAGTCAAAGCAAATTATTTGAACAAATTTGTTGTTTTGCATGTTTAAAATATGCATGTCTCAGGTCCTCTTCCATCTTATCTCAGATAAAACTTTTCAAGATAGAGTCTTGTCACAAATTTCTTGACTGTGGAACAAATGTCCTTTGAACAACTGTCAGTGTCTTGCTTTTACCGAATTTTGCTTATCATGCTGATAACTCATGCTGGTATTTTCACAGCTTTTTGTTTATTAATTAAGTTTATTTTTTTGAATTAAGTAAGATTATTTTTAAGCCTATTCTTTTTTGCTTTTCACTAATTCCACAAATTCAATAACATGGGTGGCAATTTGACTTAAGCTGGGGGTGCACTGATACTGATACTGGTGTGTGGTATTGGGCCTGTATCCCACTCAAACTTTTGCACTTAGTATCAGAAGAATGAAGTATAGAAATTCCTAACGAGTACTAACACGTAACTGCGTTCTTGTGTTGAAGCTGTAACCTGTGGGAGGTGTATAAATCATTAGGATAAACAAGAGCATGCTGGCAACTCATTGCTTTTACAAGGATTAATTAGCAGGATAACAGGCTTCATTCTATCATGAAAATCGTAGGAAAATCATGGAATTTGAAAATGGTCACTTCCTTGGAGAGAGGATGGGAGCCTGTTGGTTTGCCATTGGTTGACATTGCATTACATTTACATTTACATGTATTCATTTGGCAAACGCTTTTATCCAAAGCGACGTACAAGGATTGGACACAGTCATCAACAAATCTAAAAGTGCACCTATCAATAATGCTACAGTAAAGTTAAGGAGTAAAGGAGATGCTTGAAGAGAGGAATGACATGGGAATCCTTGGGGAGGTTGAAAACCAGGTGAGCAGCTGCATTCTGGATTAACTGAAGAGGCTGTATGCTGCCGGCTGGTAGGCCTGAGAGGCCTGAGGAGTTACAATAGTCTGAGGAAGAGAGCACTGTGGGCTGGACGAGTAGCTGGGTGGAGTACATAGTCAAGAACGGTCAGATCCTCCTGATGTTATACAGAATAAAACGACAGGACCATGCTATACAGGAGATGTAATCCTTGAAGTCCAGTTTGTCGTCAAGGATGACACCCAGGTTTCTCGCCGAGCGGGAGGCTGTAACTTTATACATTGGCCAGGCAACAATTGGCTGAGCTTAGCCTGGAAAAGACACAGGTTAACCTGTTCAGTAACTTAGCTGCCATTTTGGTTTGCAATTACATGAACAAAGTATATCCTAACTTCAACATCCTCCAATGGCATAGCTAATATGCAAATGGTGGTCCATCTCCAGTGAGGAAGACAGTGAGGGCTTCACGCCTCATGAGTCAGAGAAGGCCTGTTCAAGGCTGCCATTTTCATGTTGATCATTACTTGCGCAATATTATAATGTATTCAGAGAGAGCGATATCACAGTCCTAAATTATTAAAACACAAAATGTTGACACTGATTGAAAATAAAGTTTTCAAATGAATATAGGGTTACATGAATCAATAAAAATGATTACATTGTCAGTTTAGGAAAAAAATGATCAACCTGAAAATGTAATAAATTCCCAATAATTTAATAAGGTATTACATTATTGGGCAAGGTATTATTATGGTGGTATAAGCCAATGTGAAATGTGATCTATGTGCCCCCACCCTGCTCCATTTAATACCACACCTTGTTTGTGTGAATATTATAAATTCAATGTTAACAGCCGAGGCATAAATAACACTTTTTATCATCCTATTCCCTCAGGCTCAATTATTGACTGACTCATGGCTTTTCTGTTACACGTAACAGAGACGTGAACTCTTTTGAAGAAACATCGCTCTTTCGGAGAGTACACAATTGCATCACAGCAGTTTCACATCTAATGATGTTGAAGTTTTACCACGATTTTACTCTTTGGCCTGGTTGGCAAGTTTCCCCAACTGTCTCCTCCATTGAATAACAGATTTTTCAGGTGTTATCGCAGTAAATATGTCATGTTTCGTAACAGTGTATTCTTTATAGAACTAAGCTTCAATGCATAAAGCATAAAAGCATAAAGTTCTACAAAGGAAGAAACCTTTATTTTATGCTTAGTGAAGTGAAAAAGAACCTTTTGAAAACAACCATTTATTTTTTTAAATGATTTTAGTAGTTTTTGTTAGTAGATTTGTATTATTTTATTCACAAGTCACTCAAAAGGTCCAAGTTGTTCTGAGAGACTCCCATCATCCCCTATTTAATGAGATACAGTTTCCCTCAGGGTACAGATATAGTTCAAAACCAACATATCAAGATTTCTAATTTATTCCTGCTGCTAGTAACTTTTTACATGAACTATAACTTGTACAATTGTCTGCTGTTGACCTTGTTTTTGCAGCACGGTAAATTACATTGCAGGCATGTTGCAGAGGCTCTTATTTAGAGTGACATGGGGTATTAGTAGGGATAGTGAAGAATCAGTCAGTCAATCAATCAATTAACCAATCAATCTACTGCTACTTTTCACTACATGGTCTGCTCATTTCACTCACACAGATGCAGAGTCTCAGGAGGACGGTTTATGTACAGCGGTGATGGCAGACTGCAATGTCCTGCTTATTTGGAAGGGTCACCAACAGAGCAGATAAAAATGAACGATCTGCCAACCGAAACCCTTCCTTCCCAGCTAACCCTCTGGCTAATTATGCCCTACCTTGTGGCACTAACAGGCAGTCAGGGTCTATATTCCATATCAAACCATGGGCCTCATCCATGCACTGCAAGTGAAGAGTATGGTGATAAAATATAATTAAAGAAATACATAAATATATTTTTTGTAAGTATGATACAACAAAGTCACTTTTCTCACAAGTGACTCATGATGCTCTCATGACGAGTCAGCCTGAATTCTGAAAATCATTTTTGAACATCATGACTCACATTTCCAATGGCAAGCACTAGGGGGAACTGTAATATAAACCTCAGGTCATGGTTACAATGAAATGAACATTATTCTGTTCTTCTGTATGCCGCATATGCTGAATAAGAGTTCCTAACAGGCTTCTGTGTGTTGCTCAGGTACATGGCTGATGATGTCATACTGGTGACTGGGTAATAGTAAAATAACTCAGCATGGATTCTTGCTCTGTGGTTCCACTGCCAATTCCACTACTCTGAATGAAATTCTTGGTGAATTGAATTCTAAGTTAAATTCTTGGTGTTGTAGGAAAGTGTTTAAGTGTTCATTTCTGTTATACATTTCAGAAAATATAACAATTACTTTTGCAAAATCGCAACGGACTGAAACGTTTGTGGAGTAAAACTATCAAAAGTGTTATTGTGTTACTTTTTATAAAGAGTCCCACGTCTACATCCAAATTGTGTTGATTGTTCACCCGTGGTATTTAATCTGCTGTTTGAGATTTTTTTTGTGAAGTGACACATCACAAACTTCTGGGAAACGCTACTACGCTTTCATTCCAGAGCGACCGTGACAGAAACGTTATCGCTTTATCACGTCCCCGAGGTAATCCCACACGGCGGAAGCTCTTCAGAGGGATTCCCTTGTTGTGACAATGCCTTCTCCTCCCTCAAAGACTCACTGATGACAGCCAAAACAATGTTTCTGTAGCTGCTACCATTGAATTGAACTCAACTTACGATTACTCACCAGACACAAGTTTACAAGTTTTGCATGTACAAGTTTTGGCTCATTTGTCAATCCTTTTACTTTCTCATCCACAATAACGTCTGTTGTGTGTGCTTTGTACGAAAGTCATTTGTTTAGCAAATTCTACACATCAGGTTTTAGTCATTGCACTTTTGAAATATTGCAGAAGGGCTTGAACCGACATGTACTGGGAAAACGTCATCCTACAAGCCCAAACATGAAGCTTAAAGTACAAATCTTCTTTTCATGAATGAACCAAATAGTAAAATTTTTTCCAAATTTTCTCTTCAATGTGTCCCCACATTTTTCCAAAACCCCTGACTGGACTAGTTTGCTCTCCTTAAGCAACTTTTATTTTGGCTTCTGGAGGAATGTCATGGGAATTCAACTCCTCAAGTGTACGTGACAACAACATTACTTCCTTTTCAACACTGCACCTGCGACACTAATTGCACAATAACTATGTTGTTCGAGGAAGGCAGAGTCAATGTACACTCGGTTGGTGCCACCGCAGGCACCTGGCCTGACCAGTAGTGGACGCTAAAGAATGACGAGACCAATGAACTTTAGCCCAGCAATGGCCTATCTGGGATCTGAACAACCATGGAGCTCACAGGCAAACATTCTGTGAGCCGCCAAGAGGCCCCAACACTGTTCTCACTTCATGCCACAAGCCAATAGAACCCTGATAAAAAAATGTCCTCACATGCTTGAACCACATCCCATATTAAGCAAGTTTGCAAATTAGTGTAGCCAATGAAAATAACTTGGCATCCAAAAAGGCTAAAATTTCTGTTCTAGGTGTTTCCCTGTATGTGTGTAGCCCTGGTATGCAGAAAGAGAAACTGATATATAATGATTTTATAACAAACTGAGTTAGAAGTCGTCATCGAACCCAGATGTTATCCCAGTCTTCAGAGGCGAATGGCACACCTACGTTCTGCCAGTCTCTCACCTGAGTCTGTGCATTACAATCAATACTTGAATGAGTCATCAACCACTGCAGGCCTGAAATTGTTTTCCTGACACAAGCTCACATCATACACAATACATCCTCATTCTTTTGTCCACACCTGAATAGCAGTTGAGTGTCTGTTTTGGGTGTTTTGAAATAAAAGATTTTAGTTGAACATTCTGTAAAAAAGCAAATTTTAGCATTTTGAATTGAGCTTGTATTTGTGTTTTTTTGGTTAATTGGTTAGGGTTGCAAAAATGTAACCTTTATGTTGTCTACTTGCAGTTTCGGATATATCGTTGCACACAGCTTCATTTTTTGGGGGAAAAGTAGATTGTATACTTGAGCAAATGATAAAGATAGGTGAGTGTGGATTGACTGTTTGTATTTGTGTGGGTGTGTGTGAGAATGTTTTTGATGTTGTACTATTGTGGTTATAAGACCATGTTTCATGCCTATCACCAAAACTATGAGTGGGCTAGCAGTGGTACCCCCTTCACGAAAAAGGGCACCGCAAGATTGCTTTTCCGGTACTACTAGAGACGGTTTTCTTCTTTCTCTCGGCTCCAGTTCTGTCTGTTTCTTTTTGGTAAAGAATCTCAGCAAGTTTCATGCGATACCTAGCCTTTCTTGTCCCTCAAAGAGTGCACAATAAACATTGACGCGTTGCCATGGAATTCGAGCACTGTCAGAGCAGATAGCTTTGCAGTCAGAGGTGAGCGATACCAGGAGAGTGTTGCATGAAGTGAGGTTAAGTAGCCGGCTAACTTTTGTAAATATTTTTGATTTTACTAAGTATACAGAGTCCAAGGATTTGAAGGGGCCCACGAAAATCTGGGAATTGTTTTTTAAGAGTGGAGGGGCCCTCAGAGCCTGCCTGTGTACAGGGCCCAGAATTCCTAGCCACGCCTCAGTGCTTGCTGAGGTCTGCTATTTCCTTGTAACATTACATATCCCAATTATCCCATTTTCTTCCATTATTATTTTGCAAAACATCTCATTTCATTACATTTACAGACTAACTTATTTTATGCTTAGATCACTATATCTATGTCTTTCCCCGTCAGGAGCAAAACCTGATGCCTTAAGAAGAGGCTGTTTGTCACTCGGGATGATGTTGTTGCTCTAGTCCAGTGTTTCCCAGTGTCAGTCCTGGGGGCCCACTGCCTATGCTGGTTTTTATTCTAACCACAACTGCAACCCCAGAATCTCAACAACCTAATAATTGTTCATAATTGTTCAATTGTTCATGCCTTTTATGATTAGCGAGATAATTTGCCATTATAGCTATGCATGTCATAAAGTAAAAGCTCCAATATTCACATTGTTCTTATGTGATATTGAAAATAATGCACAAAAAAGTAAGTTTTTATGCCTGATCAAATTATAGAATGGGGTGAATCAATACGCTCCTTAATACGCTGCTTTGTAACACAACACAGGTTTGGCTCATTATAATTAGCTTTGTCTTTGAATCTTTCATTCAGTTTTAGTGGTCATGTGTCCAGAATCACCCTTTACTGAGTTAAAACGTTTTACTTGTCTTTATGCAACTGCCTACAAAATCGCACAATGTGAATATAGGAGCTTTTTCCTTCGTGACAGAAAAGAGCATGCCCTGACCGTTACGTATTGTATTGCTTGAATAGTTATGACCTATTAAACATAGGCTATCCTATCTAGCTAACTACTGCTAACTAACTTGCTTGCTATGGTCGGTTATGGTCATGTGGGGCCTATCTTAGCTAGATAGCTAATTATATTGATGATAATTATTTGACAGTCACCTATATTTATTGTCCTTATGTAATAATGTATCACTAGCCTAGCATTTTACATGTCTGCTGCAAAACGGTCCCAATCAGACAATCAGTCGCCCATTTTTGACAGTGTCGTTGTTCTATGCCCTGCTCTCTCACTTGCAGAATGCGGAGCGGAACGTAGGGCCAGTCATATTAAGGAAGGAGTGCCGCTGTTTGAAAAGTCTTTGGCGCTAACACCTTCTTCTCCTTGCAATTATGTATTACGTACTACTGGGGTCAACAGCAAAAGTGATGTTAAATTCAGCCGAGACTACTTGTATGCATCCATCCGTCACGTTCCAAGTATTACATTTCAAGAGCATGGGTCTCACATTTTCCTGGCTTCCTCCGTTATATCAATGTAGATTGTGGGGCTGTTCTGGAGAGGTGTTAGTTCATTTGGAGAAATTGTATCGTCTGTGCTTAGGGGAAGTCCGTTGTTTGTTTGTTTGATGTTTCATGACACACCAGACAAATTTCTGTTGTAATATCTTTATTAGAATTCAGTTATTTGTGTTATTAGGCCAATGGAAGTTCGACCATTATTGCCTTTCGGCTATATCTTCGGAGTCATGTTGTGACACATGCTGGCCGAGTCAGTGTATTACAATTAGGCTAATTTGGCTACCTTCGAGTTTTGCGTTCCGAATACACCTACTTTTGAGACCTCTTAAGTGCAAAGGTTTCACTTTGGATGAAAACAGCAATTCGGGCATTGCGCATGGTACTCACCCAGACATTGCGCTTCTACGCCTTTTCATTATGCTAGAGGCACGAGTGGCTTTGTGTTTTCTGTTGCAGCGCTGGCGTGTTGCTGAAAATGGTGTCGTTGTAGTCATGAGACGTTTTTAAATCAGTCCTAGCACGTTGAACCCGCTGCAGAAAATAGGACCATTTAAGTAGTATACAGATTATCAAGATGTTGCTAACCACTGTCGCTCGCAGTGAATTCAATGTAACCATAATACACATTGGATATAATTATATTTTCTGTATTTTAAATATATGTTATTGAACTATTTTATGTCATATTTATGAGCATCTGCATACCATCAGTACATACAGACAGTGGGCGGAAGTTCAAAGAAAGTGCGAGCAGAATGAAGACGTGAGAGAAGAACTAAGGTACACCTGTCTGATACATAAGTATGTCTGGTTATGTTGCATGCCTATGAGACGTGGTGACTAAGATGACTTAGGATAAAGGAAGACGTCTGAATACTTGTCGGTATCAGTGGCTGGGACAGATACCGAGGATTAGATGGCAACAAAAGATTTTTAATATAAATGTCAAATGAAATTTTGGGCTCTGTTTCGTTTTTTTGAGACACAGGGAAGGTCAACGGGTGACGGCAGCATGTATGGTGCCCCACTGTGAAGCATGGGGACGGGGGGAGGGGGTGTAATTGTGTGAGGGTGTTTTGCTGGTGATACTGTCTGAGACTTATGTAAAATCGAAGTGCAATCAGAAAGAATGCCAGGAGTCTGCAATGCTGTCATCAAAGAAAAAGGGGGCTATTTTGAAGAGTCTAAAATGTAACATAATTTTGACTTGTGTCGGGGAAGAGAGGATTTAAGAAAAATAACGATTCTCTGAATCCAGGGTGCTCTAATAATTAAAGCCCTCGTTTAACATCCGGCACCCTGAATACCGAACACATGTGACACTAACTACTGAAACTCCTCACCAAACCAACAGGTAATAAATTAAAATGGGTTTACTTATAGAATTACTATTAAAAATAATAACTATTGATTAAATAACCAAGTTCGTTTATAGAAATGAGCAGTCTGGTGGATCAATTTTGATCAGAAATATATGGATATAGTTCAAAGCGTTTATTTGACGATTATAACACTAAGACAAGAACAAACAAGAAAATTTAAGATCGCGGATGAATGAAATGAGGATCTCCCAGCCGATGCTTGTGTCTCCTGAGGAATAGAGTCAAACCAAAAAGCGGTAAATAGTAAATCCCAAATGTGTAGTAGTTCCAGCAGTGGCAGTAGAGGACTTGAGCGAGCGATGAAACAGGAAGATGAGGTACTGAGCGATGAGGACTAAGCAATGAGGCCTGTTCCAGGCCCAACTTAAGAGGGGTCCCTCCCCCTCCTCCCTGGTCTTCGCATATCTAATTTTATGGTGGGGGAGCGCCTGAAGGTTTATCCAGGACTTAATCTGATATTGAAACTCAAATAACTGGAAAACACAAGGCATCCCCTCAGTATTAAAGTTTCTGTGATCAGCTCTTTACGAGCATCACAACGACACCGAACATCAACATGAGCGGGTTTTGGGAGGAGAGTTCACAGAGAGGAACAGGCTATTCTATACATGAATGGCCTTGCAGTTGTAGACAGACACGCACATACACACACACAAGCCCTCCAGAAGGAGAAAGAGCCAGAGGGAGAGAGAGAGGTGATGGCCCCCTGTGGTTGAGCATATTTGTCTTAGGATTCTATATTTGGGGGGCACCTTAGACCAAAGAGGGTCGTACCACGCCCAATTCCTCTTTTAACTGGTAACCCCAAATGTAGATCCATATTGGCGTCATAAGTGGTTTACCTTAATTTCTGCATAAAGGTCAACTCCTTGCCATGCTTGAAAAGCATGTTGCTCCTTTTATCACTGGGTTGGAGGTGTTTATGAGTGAGATGGACCGTTTGTCCCTCCCTGGCTGTGTGTGGGTGCATGGCAAGGGACCATAAAAGAAGGGAGCAGGGTAAATAACCATAAAATGCATGTTGCTCTCCCGACACCTGTTAAACATGTCCTCTGGTCCTCGCAATGTTTGATTTGTATTTCTTCATTGCTTCAAGGCCTTCTTGCAACTGTAAGGCATATAACATAGCTAACATAGAGAAAAATACATTAAAAAGCAGGTGTGTCAAAACGTTTGTCTGGTACTATATATAAGAGTGTGTGTGGGTGTGTGCATTATATCCTGTTTTAGTCACTGCTTTGTTTTGTCTTATTTCTCTGGATAAAAACATCAACTAAATAAGTGAAAACAAACATATATATACACACACACACACACACACACATATATATATATATATATATATGGCAGGTACAAATACATTTGAGGGATTTTTGTAACCTCGTCCTTCACTTTGCCAGATTAAGGTTTATTGTAGCGGAACAACTGGAGTGTTTGCATACTGCTCATAGGCCCGTTCCCTATGACTGTGGTACTTGGGACTGACCAAAAATATGAGTTTCATGTGAAGTGAGATTTCAACAGAAGATGCCGTCATAATAATGACCCCTTAAACGATGGCTATTAGAAAGCATGTGACTAGCAACTGCAGCCACAACAGTTACAATGAAACTGGAGCTCTGCACAGAACACGACCTCTCCATAGCAACGCACTGTGCCAACAAAAAGCCAGATAAGTGGTCACGTGACATGTTCTGTTTTCAAAACATTAGCACATGCTGGATTATATCTTTGTATGCAAACAGTCCACAAGGGAGGGACGCTGTCGTAGCACAGCAGGGCATACCCTTGAGTGTCACTATCTGAATCATTTTAAAACCTTTTATACCTTTTATCGTTTAAACAGTTGTATAAACTTTTCTTGGAGTTGTATCGCTGGCTTTTTCTTTGCCACCGAGATCACCACTTAATTGTTACATTGCGACATGTCACATCCTGTCCTCCAATAAGTGCCCATCCTCAGACCTGCCCGGCCCCGCCCATCTCATGAGACAAAGCCCAGCGCCCACGTCCTTCTGTGCTTTCCTTGCGTAAGAAAGCTGAACACTCTAACTTCACTTTGATAATCTTGTCCCCAAAGAAATGCACTTTGTGTTGTAAGTCGCTCTGGATAAGAGCGTCTGCCAAATGCCTGTAATGTGATACATACTGTACATGTGAACAGTCCACCCAGACCACACTCGGCATGTGCAAACACACTGTGCAGCCACCTCGACCTCTCCCACCTTAAGATAGGACTGTTCAAACACCTTAATTCCCACCCAGCCCATACTACCACACCATTCAAAAGCCTCTATTCCCACCCAATTTATCCAAACAGATCATAACAACAATGCAGAATTTACACATGACACACATAAGCAGATCTGCAAAACCAAAACAAACACTGGAGGTGTGGATGGCATACCTTTTTTTTTTCAGTCTTTCAAATTTTGTTGACTTTACTTAGTCATCAACCTGAGTCATCAAAAGTGAGGTTTTTTTCTTTCAAATGCAACATGCTGCGGTTGGTTTCCTGGGTTAGAGTGATCCGTCTACCCCAGAACTGTCTTTATTGCATCAACCTGTAGACCTTCATTGTTGTAACATTGTATTAGTTGTGCTTTCTGTTTTTACACTATGCTGCTTATGCTTCGTTAAAAACAACTGCCTCACGATTCCTCCGTTTTAGGCCCAGGGTCTACTAAAAATAAAAAAATGAGCTAGTTGATGGAAGTTGTTGCACATTTAATTTAATGTAGCCAATATATCTAGAATTGCTCTGTAAAATGTTGCCTACATTGTCATTGTTCATTGCAACAGCAAAGAATATATCGTATTAAAATGGTCTTCTCTTACATAAAGTTTGGATGAGATGTTTATAATAGCAATATTTTGTGTGTGCTGGGACCAGTTCCAGTTCATTAGCCAGGCAAGAGGCAACATGCACTTACAGCCATGCATTACTGCAGGTAAACAGCTTCATGTCTACACAGAGTGGGAATATAAAACATTCTCAGGATCCAAGTGCCAAACTTTCTATATGCCGTCAGTAGCATATCATTTCACCCCTGTGTTGCTGAGAGGGCATTAGAACGATAACAGTAGGTTTCAAAGATAATATTACTTCCGCATTCCACAGCACATGATTGAAATACTAACCTTATCTGAAATCCCCATGGCAACAGAATGTTTGTTTTTGGGAACAATGTTTTTAGGCGCTGCTTGTTTTAAACATTGTTTGCATTACGTCATGTTTGTATGTATAGAAACCGATATCGACCGGAAGCGCTAAACTTCGCTATGAGGGACGTTATTGCTAATTAGTTATGTTTTACGCTTACCACTCCTCAGCATTCAACATTGCATCATTTATTCAGACCTCAGCACTACTCAGCAAATCTACAGTGAAAGTCATTAAGAAAAGTGCTCTGTCATTTGTTAGCAGTTATCCGAGTTGAAGTGTTAATGTTTTAAAGTATGTATTTTGTTTTTATCGTATAATTGACTAAACCCTCAGCTACCTAAATCTGCTACATTTGCAGCAGAATGTGATCCTGCTTTTTAGGCAAATATTAAACTTTAATTTTATTTCCCTCACAGTTGGTGAAATTGAATATATTTTTGTCAAAATGTAGTTTGATGCATACATTTAAAAAACAAAGGTTCAATCACGAAAAAAGGTACAGTGCATACAATACATGAATACATAACGAATTCGCTTAAAATATGGTCACACAATTTCATAATATTCTAGCCATTTATACCCCGTATCCAGAACAATCAACATATTTGTCATTTTCTAATGTTTTGCAACACGTAATCTTTCCATTAGATGAGACAAGGTTTGGACTCACAATGGACATTAATAATCCCCCGGTGTTCTGGTCAAACCCCCATAAAAATGGGCCATTTCTTCAAACCTGCCCCCCAAAAAAACCCTTTATATTTGATTGGCTACACAATTCCTACCAAAATACTAATCCCTAAGGTCATCACTTCAAAAAAGAATTGAGTTGTCTATTCAACCTGATTAATCCCGCCTGGACTACTGCAACTCCCTCCTTGCTGGCCTTCCAGCATCTTCCATCAGACCTTTGCAGCTCATCTAGAAAGCAGCTGCTCGTCTGGTCTTCCACATTCCCAGACGCACCCATGTCGCTCCCCTCCTCACCGACCTCCCTGTCTCGGCTCGCATCAGATTCAAAACATTGGTGCTTGCCTTCCCGGCTATCAAGGGTACAGCCCCCTCCTGTCTTCAGAAGATCATCAGACCCTATCCGCCTTCCCGTTCGCTCTGTTCTGCATCTTCCCGGTCATGTCTGCTGTCTGTTCTATCTCCCCACTGATGGAATGACCTTCCCACGGAAATAAGAACAGCAGATATTCTGTCCACCTTCAAGCGCAGACTGAAGACCCACCTCTTCAGGATGCACCTCTCTCCTTCCCCCCCTAGCTCCCCCACTTAGCCATAGCTTTTGCTTGTAGCGACCTAATCTTGTTAAGAATTGTTCTGGATAAGAAGTTGCTCTGGATAAGAGCGTCTGCTAAATGCCTATAATGTAATGTAATGATCAAACAAAGGTAATAAAAATGCTTGAGGCCTGAGTCAGTTGCATTGCCCTTCCTGTTTTTGGCTGGCTTTACTGGGATCTTTTTAACTACAGGGATATTTTTAAAAAATTTATCATTTTCAGAGATACGTCACACGTAATCATGGATTAGAAATGGTTAAAGGAGGGAAAATGAGAGATGTCTCAATAGAACAAGAACTTTAAAGTGCTCTGAAGAGGAAACAATTTTATTTTAAAAGTCTGTAAACTGATCAATAATGTAATGATTTCAGTTTTGCTTCTCCTTGCACACCCTGGTTTCTGTAGCCATAGCTAGTTTTCTTGCCAAGTTAGTCACTCTTCATTTTTCCCGCAAGTATTTGGAATGTAGTGTTGTCTTGGATGCAAAGCATTTTAAAGAGTTTTTACAACTAATAAATATCATTAAACATTTTTTTTTATTTCACGATCCCCAATCGACCAGATTTGTGCATGCTGATTTTTTAGATGTGACTTTTTAGGCCTTTGATGCATACAGACATGCCAGTGTGTCCGTTCTCTTCTTACCATCAGTGAGTATGAAGAGACAAAGGTATGTTTGAACTACCCACAACAGAATGACTACTTTACCGTATGAACTAATATGCTAGCTAGTTCTAGCTGACACTCAACATACTTTTTTTTACAGAAATGCAAACAGCCAATATGTATATACATGAACGGTAATGTATAAAAGGAAAGAGGAAGTTAGAGGAAGTGATGCGGTCATGTACAACTTGTCATGGAAGGCAGACTAATAGTATTCCTGGAATGACCAGACAACCAGTATTCGCAAAAAGCTTTATTATAACCAAAAACTGACCTATCTAATATTTATTAAATTATCTCATTTTAATCAGGATAGACCATGAATTACTGAATTGAAGTTTCAAAATTGAATTCTTACCTACATCCTGAACTTGAACAAGTAGTTTTTTCAAAGATGTATTAATTAATGGATCACTGTTGAAGAGATGAACCACGCTCCCATAGTTCGTTATCTGCATAGGTGTAACTGGTTAAGCAACATGTAAACTGCTTTTGTGTTGTATTTTAGACCCATGAATAGAATGAAAAAGAAGTTTTTACCTCAACAGAGATCTAGAGTCATGAGTTAGGGCAGTAGCAAGTTTGATCAAAACTCTTATATCTTCACAGGTCTTACATTTTGTGGATCTTGCGGGTTCCTTTGCAGCAAAGTTCATAGCTCCAGCACCCCTCTTCACGCTTCCATCTCAGGGTCATTCACGCACTCTCCTTCATTCATTTGAACAAGGACAACACCATTCCAACTCCCTTTGCTTCTTGTGACCCCTTTGATACCATGCTTCACGTTATGGGGATCTGGAAAAGGTCAAGTGCAGTACTCCTCATTAGAAAGACACCACTTGATATATTTGTAGTCAACCCTCTCCTCAAAATGAATTGATCTGCAAGCAATAACTACTAATTGATCAAACGTAAACATATACTGGAGAAAACACTTTCTGAATCCATATGATGCATTCCACACACATTAAGTGGCTCTGTGGCGCAATGGATAGCGCATTGGACTTCTAATCAAGCACCGAGAGGTGATTCAAAGGTTGTGGGTTCGAGTCCCACCAGAGTCAAATTTTTAGCTTGACTAAAACCCTTGCTCAAAAACACCACCTTGGACTTCTCAGCAGTCTGTAACCACTGGCTAGCATCCCTCCAAAAGCATGAAATGAGCTGTGTCCTTCCAGCTGGCGCAATATCTGACTCCACACAGCTTGTTTTGACCTAAACAATCTGGCTCTCCTCTTAGTAACGGATGCTCTCCAAATGGCAAAATTTGCATCTCAGTTCTGTCCTCCTTCACCTCTCAGCTGCTTCTCACACAGGCAACCAACCACACTTAAACCAACCATTTAAAAACTGTGGCTGGCATGGGGATCTCAGGACCTGTCAATAAATAGTTTTCGTCAAATTTCTCTGGCTGCTCATACCCAGTAACATGGCAAAGCTTTGTCTCAAAATGACACTGCCTCTTGGCAGGAGTGCCCCAGGGGTCAGTTCTTGGTACATTACTGCTCACCATTTACACCTTAGCTCAACAATATCATCCCATGGTTTTTCCGATGCAGATCTTTCACAGCCCACCTTTCTCTCCTGCCCACCATGCTGGATGTTTCCGCACACAATGAAGTCTGCTTAGCCAATGTCTCCTTCTGGATGGCCAGCCGTCATCTAAAATTACAGCTTTGTAAAACTGAGCTTCTCTACTATACAGGTACATCCCACTGATTCTTCAGTAACCCTTGTCACGATCGCAAATTCTTGGCAATGTTTTGGATGAGTTGTCTTGCTTGGAACACATTGCTTCTGTACTCTGGTCATGATGCTTCTCCCTCTACAACATCTGTAAAGTCCGTTCATTTCCCTCCACGTATAGTACCTTGCTGACAGTCAGGGCCCTTCTGCTGTCATGACTGGACCACCGCAATTGTCTCTTTGCCTGATCTACCTGCTCATACCACCAAGCAAGGAGAAAATTGTTCAACTGGTCCAGAATGCTGCCACTTAACTATAATCTATAATCGGCCAAAATACATGCATAATAAATCTGTCCTTATCTCCCTCCACTGGCTTTCAATAGCAGCCCGTATGAAACCCTAGTCTTTGCCTTTGGGGCAGCCAGAGAAACAGCACGCTCCTACCTGCAATCTATTATCAAACCTCAAACTCCTGTGAAACTTCTGTGCTCACCCCTATCTGGTCGCCTTGCCTACCCTTTTCGAAGGGTCACCAATTCTCAGTCCCACCCCTTTTCTACTCTGGCCCTAACATATATGGAATAACATGGAATAACCTTCTTATCACAATGAGAACAGCGGAATTTCTCCCCACCTTCCGCCACAAACTGAACACTCGACTGTTTAAATTGCACCTCGTCCCATCTGACCTTTGACGCCGCATATATATTTTAATGTATCTACTACTATATTAATTCAGAGATAAAACATTCAAGTCAAATTTACCTTTGACCATTTCACCAACAGTCACTTTGGAATATAAGATAAAAAATTTGATCTACATGCTGCTTTGCATTCTTTGTCTCTAAATCTGTTTGTAATAACCATCAGTTTGGAATAAACTGTGCTGGAAAGCAACATAATTGAGCACTATTTATTTCTTTACTGTAAACTGAAAAAGCATTCCATTAGTAAGGATCAACTTTTTATAAATTGGAGGTAGATTGGAGGCAACAGTCCATAATTATTATGTACTGGTGTCGTTCCGAAAGCAATTGAAGTGAAGAACAGTTCCTCATCCATGCAAATAATTTAATGGATAAGACATTATATTGCTGCACTGACTACTTTTTGTATTTGTGGCTATTCATTTTATCGTTATTGCCATAGTGTTTATAGGGTCATGTACCTCCCAGCTTATTTTCTTATTGGTTAGGTTTGTGTTTACCCATCATCCTTTGCGTTTTGTGCATCTGGTTTGTGGCCACAATAAGTTGGATGAGCAGGCTCAGGAGGGGTCCTTGTCTGCCCTTGTGTGGGGTGGAAGCCTGTTTTGAATGTGGTTTGTTATGTGCTCTGTCTCTTACCCTGGTTAACGCTACCCTGGCAAAAAATGCACCTGAAAGTTCTTATTACATTTTTTTGCCAGGAAATGTCCTTACCTTTTCTGCAATCCAAAAGCACATGTCTGATCAGTGTTATATAATGTTAAGGTATCATATTAATAAGCTTCTAACCTTACTGTTATTTTCCACATAATTTACTGTTATTTTGCATCTTCTCCTCAGGCATTAACCACATGCTCTACCACACATCACACCCTCAACCACAAAAATCAGATAGACAGTCAAGAATTAATTTTCTTATTTTCTTTCATGAAGTGGCACAATGTAGCGATTGCTTTATGTAGTGTATCTCATCTTGTTACTTGTCTTCTAAATCATTTTCATTTATACTGGTTTCTTGAAACTGCGGATGCGCCGTTTGTGAAATTCTGGGCCGATAGCAATGTTTAAAATACCAATTTTGGCCAATAGTTGGGTTTTTCTTTTTTTTGTTATTTATTCCCTCTTATGTTCCAGGGAAACAAAGAAATCTTTCAGTGAAAATCTTGCGTGAATCACGAATCCTTCCACATGACATTTCAGCTTCAGTCATGCAGCAAGTTGAAACCTAAGCTGAGCCCTTCAACACGAACAGGACCACAGCTTTGCCTCGATTTCATGAAACTCTCATATAAAATACTTCAGGGGGGACAAACGTGACAGTTTTTCAACTGTGACTTGCTGATTGTTGAAATAAAATGACTTTGAATTTCAAAAAAGTTGAAACAAATAAATGCAGACATATGATATTCAAAGTTAAGTATATCAATGGTTTGCATTCAGTGGTGCTTAAATGTCATTATTGAGTAACAAATCTATTAAATATCGATGTCTCACTGGTTTACTTAATTCAAAATCTATTAAACACTTTCACAGAATCCAACAAGGTTGCTCACTTTTATTTGATGCTGTTAACAAGCCTCTAGCAGCTAAAATAAGGCTGTCAAATGATGATTTTGGAATTTGGGAAGAATACCAAAACAATCAAATACCGTCTTAGTCACTATTTGAAAATCCCCCTAGATCCCTATCCAGCCTCAGCCAGATCATTGAAGAACATGGAGCAAATCCAGGTCATAGAGTTAACTGGGATAAAACGGATGCAATTCCATTATCTACAAACACATTCTCCAAACCTCTATGCAGGAGCCCTCTCTACAAGGCCAACCTAAAGCATCTTGGGTAGGCTCCAGACCTGCACTTAAGTGCATTTTCCACATAACTCATCATTGTTAGAATGACAGGCTTACACAAAACATGGACTTAAGTGCAGATCTGGATATGGCCCAGCTCCCTTTGATATTTTCATCCCTAGATTCTCAGGCTATTTGGTATTGATGAGTTTGGAATAAGTCATAACTTTGTGATAAATAAACATAACTCTGGAATAAACAACATACAAATGTCAGTGGTGCAACTGGCATCAACCCTCTCTTGTGGCAAGGATGCTGAGGGAAAATATATTGAAAAAAATATGTCTTGTTTTTATTACAAGCGCCGGAACTTTAATTACCGCCTGCTCCCCAGATTTTACCGTAATACATGTTCATATTGTCCAGGCTCAACAGATGATTACTTCCATACCCTCCTGCTCAGCCCTTACATCCATATCTTCGGGTCGGAGGTCATGAGCAGCCTATCTGAGATCCTCAGCCTCACCCATCATTACATTACTTGGCAGCGTCTCTACGTTATGCCCAAACATCTCAAACCATTCATATCAATATCGCTAACCATTGCCAAAAAGACCATATTACTGAACTGGAAAGACAAAACCAAAGTATCCATAACCCACTGGCTCAACCTACTAACAGACCATTCAAATCTAGAAAAATTCTTTGAAAAACAACATTAAATCCGATGAAAACAACTGGTCCTCTTTTCTACAATACCTTCAACACTGACTCCTCTTTCCACAAATGGCCCCTAATTTATAACTCTCATCCATACAATAATTACAAGTATTATTATTCTTTTCTTCTTCTATTTATTTGTTTTCCTATTTATTAGTTTTTAGGCCCTAACAAACCTACAAGAAAACAGTGGAGTTTGTCTGTCTTGTAATTAATCAATATGTATATATAAATAATTACGCTTGTTTTTGTTACTAGCATTGATTAAGCATTTGATTTTAGAGTTCTGTTAAAATTAAGGTGAATTTTATATGGAAGGAAATATCTACTCCATGATATTTACAATTGGCATTTTTGACGTTTTATTCATATTTGTTCTTACTTTGTGTTTAACTACAATAAAACATTACTGTTTGATTGTGATTCATTAAAAAAAAAAATACAAGAAACAAATAAGTTTAGGTTGCTGGGTAACTTTTTATGCTTCACCCAAAATTCTTTTAGACAAATAAGGAAAATTCCTCAGAATTGTTCCTCAAAATGTTTCGAGGTAATACTTAGCAATAGACTTACCGCCCCATTGCTCACGGTGATTTGGCTTTCACTCGCGATTGCCAATTTTTTTAATATTTTTTATTTTGTTATTGCTGCAGGTGGAACTGCGCATGACCGGGGACTTCTGAGGTTCTACAAAAAAATTGAGCGCACGTACTGCTCTCTCTTACTGCTCACCGCCCGCGCACTTGACGCACCCACCGAGTGCAGTCGAAAACAGACGGAGATAGGACTGTACGTCATACAGGGGAGCGGCTTGTCAATCTTTTAAATGTTCTGTAAAACAGTCTGATTCAAATGCGTTTCGGAACAGTGCGACGAGTGAGCACATCTGAAAACTTTCCTCTTCAAGATGAACCCCCTCCTGGTGAGTTTCTACATGCATTTAATACATTTTTACGCACATTTAACGTAAAAATAACGCAGAAGGATATTCTTGCTTGCATGTACTTCCTTGAGTTCTGTCCGGTGTGCATAGGAACAATGCCAACAAATAAATCGCAAACCATAACTGTTGTCTAGTTAAATCATACATTATTTACTTTTTTTTAAAACTTAAAAGTTGCATAAAACTTAAACGGTGTATGAAACTTTTTTTATTATTGTTCTGTAACGTCGGTTGTATGTACAGACCAGCAGACTTCTACTGGCATGATATGCAACAGTACTTACAGAAAACTAGCCGACTGATAGATGCATAGACGAACGTAATGTGGTGTTCTTGGTGGACAGAACCGCAGTGAGTGGGGACAATGTGTAGTGTTTCTAAGATATAAATAATTGTAACATTTATATTCATGCATTTTGCATCGAGTGAAAGGGAATACTCTAATTGTAATTAACATCAATTGGACAGTGCATTCTACTGTTAAAATTTTGCTATAGCGCATTACGGTCTGTCCGAAGGTTAGTTTTTTTGTTTAACGGACATTGCACAAGCTCGTGGACTGCACTTCATTGCTCTCACTGAAAATGACTTCAAAAATGACTCCAGTTGCGTTTTATTCATATTTTGGATCCCTGTATTTACAAGCCATTTTGCTTTCGTTCTTTCTTTTAGATGCAAGCTAATCAGACCTATATAGTCTACTATGTGAGGTCTACTATCCTAGCAACATCTGAAAATACTATTTAATTCTTTTATCTCCAGTAGAATTGATTACTGTAACGGTCTCCTAACCGGACTTCCTAAAAAGACTATTAAACAGTTACAACTCGTTCCGAAAGCGGCTGCAAGAGTTTTAACCAGAACTAGGAAAACACAACACATGACAGAACGCCCTGTTCTGAAGTACAGCGGTAGGTCTCGGAACTTATCACCCGCGGATACGGGGGGACTACTGTATTGTTAGCAATAGATGGCAATCTTAGGTACACTTTTGATTGCGCCTAACTCATAACACGTTTGGATGTTTTAGGGGTTGAATCAGGACTGGGCCTACTAATTGATTTGGCATAGAAAGTAAGTAGTTGACATGAACGCATGCTACACTTTGTACGAGTGGTACATCATAATTATTATTACGTTCTGTTGTCGATGAACCTACCTTGATGTGCAGAAACTCTCAAAGTGCAGTATAATTATAGTTTCTATCTTCACTTGGTTTCCCCACTAAGGCAATATAAAATCTGTAAATATTCTATAATTAAATCCTGAATACAGTGATCCTGGAGATTTCTGTAATGTATACGTGTACCTTCCCAGGTACCTATTTTCATTATCACTCATGTAAATGTAATATCAAGAGGGTAGTATTTTGATAACAATGCTGAAAGGCACTTGAACTTTCAGTTTATTTGCATGGTCTTTGGTCAGCTTCAATTAAAGACTTGAATTTGGCTTCTACCAAATGAACGCAACAGAAAAACATCGATAACATAGTTTCCATTGTAAAAGCAATGCATATCTTTTCATAAGTTAGGAAAGTAATTGTATTACATTATCTTATACCTGGCTCCAAGTGCTTTCGAGCTTGTCTTAATCTTTTGATTAAGTATCAGTTACAGAGCCAGGAAATATTGGCAGCATGTAGGCAGGAGAACATAGTTGCGGTTACTATGTTTATGAGCAACATTTCGCAAACACTGTCATCTGCAATGACTTGCAGCTTACTTATTGCACACCACCCATTTATACTGCTAAATAGTTACAGATCAAGTAACTGGCTTATGGATACCACTAAAGTGCCTTAGCTGAGAATCAAACCTGCAACCTCTGCATTGCACAATGAGCTCCTTGACCATTACACTACAACACAGACATTTGGGGAACTCTTCCAGAGCTTTCTTCAGGCTGCTTGCCTAACAGCTGAACTATAATAATGAATAAATAATAATTTCTCTACAGACCCCCTAGAACATGTAATTGTTCCATAAAATGCTATAAGAACCTTTTAGAAGATGTCCTGTTTCTGTAAATCAGAAATTTTGCTGGAACTGTATGTACTTGAGAGAGCTTATAAACCCCACACAGGGAACATCCTTATAGCCTTGCATGGCAAGGTTTTGTGTCACTAAAGCAATATGGCTTGAATAATGTGAGGATAATTTTACATGAAAATGATGAGTGAAGGATGTAGCAAAACGGAAAACGAAGACATCTCTGGATATTAGCTCGATGTTCTTATGCCAGTAATCCGTAATAGGCCTAGATGGCTCCTGAACCACTTGTTCTCATTGGCAGGAAGATCTGGCCAATCGTGGACGATGCGCTGTCTGCATGATACACCTTTGACAAAGCCCTCAAAAACAGTAGGCGTAGCCATCTCTTCCTGCCTGCCATATTCAATGGTTTTGCCTATGCCATTATGCCATTAAAGTAGATTTTACACTTGAGAAGCAATTGTCATGTGATTCTAAATCAATGAACATGCATTCCACCAAAATGGCTGTCTTCCTTTTTTGATAGATTACAGTACTGTTACTACTATACATTCAAGCAACACATAGCGTAATATTTGTTGCCTTTTGCCGCTTGCTCTCGATGTGCTCTGTAGGTATGAGTTATCATAATGTGATGTAGAAAATTGTGGAATGACTAGAGATTTTGATTATGTGTTTGTTATTATCGTTGTTAGGCTAGTTTGTTTTCTTCTGTAAGTATTTGGCAATATTTTAACATCAACAACCATTGTAGTGGCTTAGTGAATGGAATGGAATGTACAGTATCTGACAGATCGGATTACAAACTACAGCTGTGTGTGGTGTGTGTTGCAAACCCTGGTTACCATGCAGCATTGTTCACCAGCAGTAAATATTTGGGGGTTGTGGGGAGTAGAGGGAAAGGGCAAGATTTTTGTGGGTTTTTAAGTCTGGGAATGGTTTCACCTCTGTCACCTGAGAGAGTAGAGAAGCAGGAGAATGATCTGGTGATGGGGGAGGGGGGTGTCAGGTTAGGCCCCACCCCTGCATTGATGACATCACAACAGTTACTGCAATTGGTCAGCCTGTTTTGACCAGGAGCCATTCTTCCTTCCCACAGATCATCTCCCTTCTCGCCGTGATGGATACCGTTGTAAGCCAGTGTCACTCAGGAGAATATGAATCAAATGAAGGCCAATGCTGTACCCTTCCCCCACCAGGTATTGCGGTCCTTCATTCAAAGTTAAAACAGCTGGCAATCAATTGCCTGACACAAGATAACGATTATACAGACCTCTGTTTAATCATGCAACATTGAGTATTTTTCATTCTCTCCATGTCTACAGGGGAATCACACTTGTGATTCTGAAAACTCTCCACCCCCTCTTGTATACATACCTTAGGCCGATCAGAAATCAGCATACTCTTCCAGCCATTGTTTTAAACTTTGGTCATTTCGGTGTATTTACTAAAAAACAAGGATTTGTTGTGAAGAAAGACTTAAAAGTAGTATAAGAATGCACCAGTCTCTTAAAGACTGTTTTACCAGGATGCTTAAAACATTTGTAAGTGCTTTCAAGCCGTTCTCAAAGGGACAGAGTTATAGTACGCATAGAAATTCCCTTTTGAAAGTGGTACCATGAAATATCTTGCCTTTTTACATTATCAAATTTGACCAAATCCTCACCTGACTGAATGGGTTTGGTGAAAACGTTCAAGCAAAATGTGTTTGTTTCTGGATATTTGATTGTGGTTTTTATTATAATTGCAGGAAACTTCATTACCAAAAACTGCACCAAGTCTTTCAGCATGAAATTTAAAACATGTAGCGAATGCCTTGGTAAGTCACATCCAACTTAAATCTCCCGAGCTTGTCTTATTGTCTTTGTCTTGTCTTACACTTTGAATTTGTCCTGATTTAGTCTTTAATTTCTAGTGTTGCCCTCAAGAAAAGTAGTTAGTAGCGTCCTGGTGAACAGGACAGTGAGTTGTCATATTCTTCACCAAAGTCTGCTTATTCATCTTAAGCGGGACTCCGCTGCCACGAGCCTAGCTGAGCGTGTGCACATCTGTTCTGTCTGGCAGGGACAGGGATGACGATCCTGGCCAACTGCACCCTTTTCAACGACACCCAGTGCGGCTGTGAGGACGGCTACGCCATGTTACACGGCAACTGCGTGCAGGAGCCTATATCTGCAGCTCCTACGGGTAGGGATTTTCCACCACCCTGTTGTTCCCATGATCCTACTTTAGTTCGTTCAGACTCTTGCTGGAAGAGCACCCTCCGTGCCTAGCTTTGCGCAGACGAGCTAGGAGCCTAAGCTTTGCTGGTGAGAGACAGGAGACGGGCGTGGGCATAGTGTTTAATCAGGTCCCGTCTTGTCTGGTTGATATTGTGGTCCAAAGATGAAATAGCCTTCAGGGCTACCAGCCAGCATGATTTGGGTTCTATACCAGACACTAGATGAGCGATGACCTTTTCTGAGCTCTGCTAGAAGCAGTCATGTGAGCAGGCTCGCACCGCACGTACGTGCAGTGGCCTGTCAGGAGCGACGGTGTGCTCCACCCTCACACGTCTCACCTGATGGAGATAATGTAACTATATGAGGGCGTGTCGCAGCTAGGGGTTGAAGCATGCCAAAATGGAGCGATCTCATCTCTAGGTTTTCACAAGGCGTAAAAAGCGTGACAGAATGCATATGATTCACTGAAGAAGTGCTTGCCAAAAAGTGTTTGCATGTGTTTTACACTGCTGCTATCAAAACACCTAATGGTGTACTTCACTACCTTCATTTGTTTGTGTTTATTTGCTTTGCAGTGAGTGAATCACCAAGCCCAGACCATAAACCTCATACAGAGATCCTGTAAGTATTTTTGTTTTATTTTTCCCCAAAAATGGTTTTGTTGGGTACTGACATTAAATCCTCAACGTAGTTCAATTTGTTCTGCAGTCGTTGTTAGTAAAAAGTGTCAATTGTCAAAACGTTTACTTAAAGTACTCCTGCTACAAAAATTGATATTTTCTTGCACTTGCATGTTATGAAAGGGCGGTATTATAAAGGGCAGTAAATTTTGTAGTTTTTCTCCAATTTTTCCCACCCCTATCCCTTCAGCCAAACTGGTTTGCCTCCTGCAGCAACTCTCTCCCACACACTCAGGAGACGGTAGCCGTGAGCATGTGACTCCTCTGATTCATGTGACAACGAGCCCTCTCTTCATTGTGCACTCTGCAGATTAGCTAGCAGTCACGTGATCCTTCGGAAGTGTTCAAGACAAAGTATATTCGGTCCTTTTCAGGTGCCAGCCGACCAGGGGTAGCAATAGAGAGCGACAAACAAACATATACAAACAAACGTAAATGGATTAGACCTTTCCTAAGCGAGGCTGTTCTGGAGTTGCCTTGCCAGTGAGTAATATCATGACAACCTTGACTTTATCATTTATTTTATGAATATAATAATTTGAGAATTTAAAGTATTCAAAATGACCAATTGCGTTTGGCTGTTACAGGTTTTTTGACTTAAGAAATTTTGAGGCCAAAATCCTGACGTTCACAACGCCTAAACTAATTTGCATCAACCAAGCAGTGGTAGCCCAGGTTTTATCCAATAAATGAATCTGCCTGGCTGCTTGTTACCTGGCGGCATGGTGAGGTTGCAGCCAACATCACTGGCTGGTAGCTCCTGGGATCAGTGTTGGTGAATTAGTTTGCTGGCATTTTTGCCAGTCTAAAACTGGGTGAGCCCGCTGCCATTGTGGAAGATTTATTGGTTAATGCAAGCTTGCAGAACCCATATTGTTACCACTCTTGTCTGACTTGGAGTTGTAATGCTGCGTTTTGGCATCGGTTTTGCGATGGGGATAGCAATGGTCCATAGCTGCTAAATGCGCGCTCTCGGCCTTAGCTGCTAAATGCGTGGCTGGATATGTATGGCTCACAGCTGCCTCGCGAACAGTTGCCCCTTCTGCTTGAGCCGCTTAGAGGCGCTTCTGAACTCCTTTCACTGATTCAATTATCAATATCTTAACTGTGTTGTAAAAATCAATATCCTAACTTTGTTGTAATAATCAATATCCCAACTCTCTATCTCCCTCTCCAGTGTTCCTGCTATTGCTGTTGTGATGACGCTGTTGATTGCTCTCTTCGCTATGTTTGCTTACAGGCTACATTGGTCCAGAAATAAAGGTAAACATCTTTTACAACTAGCTATTTTACAGCTGTAATAATTATGCATTAAAAAATTATAATAAAATGGACAGTGAGTCAGATCACACTAAAATGTGTGATACATTCAGTGGGTTATTTCTCCACTATGCAAGATTTGAACCTGAAATCAGCTGGACACTTTTTTCAAACATAATTTTCCATCGTTCTTTTGCAGACATGTTTCAGAAGGTTCCATGCTAGGCAGAACATCTGGTGCCCACAACTGAAGAGAAAAAGCTGCAATATGATTGGTGGAAAACTTTCAGAAAAAAAATGTGAAGAGCTTTTGTGTAGGGCGGAGCTCCTGGGCGTTGCTGGGGTCGAGGGTCTCTGGGTAGAAGGTGTTGTATCTCACTGCCTCAGTGCAGTGGTGGTTGGTGAGTTGAAAACAGAGGATACACAAACCTCACTTTTAAATCTATCTATCATTAATTTCTACCTGTTCCCAATAATCCGCCTATATTAGCAATAAAACGAACAATTCGCAGAATAATGAACACCAATAGTGAAGCTAGAGTAAATGATTACCAGTCTCATTTTGTGATAGTATTTTTTCTCTTTACTGAACTGTGTAGCATTTGTCATACTCACACGTTCTTGTAATTTGAAGAACGACTGCCCGACATCAGGGAATATTTATGTCGAATGCGCTCGTCTGATAGGCCAGATTCTGCCATTTAAATGCTCGCTATTCTTGTGCGATACAGAGAAAGGTACAGCGTGAAATTGTTTGACAAGGATGTCAATCATCTGAATACGTGTCGAAAAACGAACCCCTCAATGTGTTTCACATTGTAGCTTTCTCGTGTTACGAAATTCACATTTATAAAATGGAAGCAAAGGTGTTGAAATCGATCTCAATTTCTGAGAATGAACTTTCAGGTTAGAAAAAGGATCGTTTAGCTGTAAAAGACATCTGCATTGAATGCAGTGCACAAAAACAGTTTAGCACAGGGCTCAGCTAGTTTGGAAAAACAGTAACTGTCACAAAATGACATCGATAATCATTTCTCTGTTTATGCGATTGGTGTTGATAATTCTGCAAATCGTTTGTTTTGTTGTTAATCTAGGCGGATTATTGGGAACAGGTCGATTTAAAGGTGAGGTTTGTGCATCCTCTGTTTCCAACTCGCCAACAGCAGGGATTGCAGCATCTTCTCATTATAAGTCAAGCAAGCATTTTTGGAGTGTCAGGGTTTTTTCCAGTTATTGAACGGTGCAGTGCATCATGTTCATGTATTATTTTACACACTGTTTGCTTTCTTTATGAATGGAAAGAATAGATTGAAAATTGTTTGAATTTAGCACATTTAGGGGTAGTTGTTTTGAACTCTTGACGTGTTTTATTTGATCGTTTAGGCAACTAAATTAGTTGACGAACAAAATATGGTAATGTTAACTATTATAAAGTTTTAAAACAAGAGGCACTGTGCTGTTTTAAGCACTATAAACTTAAAGTGTAGCTTGCCTCCACATTTTCTACTTTTTAAAATCTCACCAGGTTGAGATGTAACTAAATTTAATCGATTTTAATTCGATTTAGGATGACTTTTTCACATATTGTGACATCCTGAGAAAGCATGTTGAGCAACAAGAATGTATTTAGTTTTATCATGTGTAGTGCCACCATCTGGCCACTTATGGAACTTTTTTCTGAAGCGGTACGCTATCAATTAAACAGGGCAAAAAAACAGGGAAAAAAATGAACTTTCAGCTGAACAAAGGTTCATAAATGGTTTGCTCAGGATTTTCAGCAACTATATGCAATATTTTTTTTATTCCTACATGCAGTACCTCAAATTAATGTATACCTCTGTGAAATACGTCAGGTCCTTCGTTCACTAAGAAGTGCAGCCTGTTTGAATTCAAAAGTAGTATCCATCAATGTAAAACATTGTTGTTCAGTAGAAAAACTATCGGTGTCAATAAACCTGAACAAAGCGTTTAATCTTATCTGATCCTATATTATTCAGGGCATTGTATTGTGCTTTTACTGCCTTTGTAAACAACTTTTTAGAGACGTGCATTAAAAATTATCTTAAGGTATACGCTACAGTGTTACATAATCTGATTATGTTGGCCAAGTGTCCCAAATGTGTTTGATCCTGTACCTACTCAAATGTAAGCATTAACAGGTAAAGGACTGCAGGCTTATCAGAAAACAATTGCACTGTATATTAGTTCATATCGTCATATGCTGCTGAGAATAGAAGAACCTCAGAGAATTTCATGTACTGGACCTTTGTGGTACGACCACCATTTTGAATTTTCAATTTAGCTAGACTTATTTACCTGTTTACTCAAAGTTTTTCTCAATTTTCTCAAACTGGACTTTTTTATGGTAGTGAATTGTGTTTTTTTGTTCAGTTCAAAATTCCATTTACATTTAAAATACATTCTTCTTAACATTGCTCAGTGGTCAGCATTGACTCCCAAATCTAACAGAGAGCATTGACAAATATGGTCACCACTATTATGTAATTTTCGAATGAAATTTGAATATGCTACCTGGAGTAATATAGTCATGTTTTTGCATATTGACTGTCACAGCGCCACCTTTTGGTAGGCTCTGTATTCATGTGCATAGTGAATTCTCTAAAAACGCTTTGATACAAAGTACAGGAGGTCCTCAGGTTACGACGATCTCGAGTAACGATGGTTTCGTGGTTACGACGCACTCCCATAAATTACTTAAAAAGCCTATTTTCGACCTAAGCGGTTTGGTTCGTAAATACGACCACAGAAATAGAAATAAGAAATTGTTCTCTCTTTTTTTATTAATGTTTCATTTAATTACTGTATTTTATATGACCTTCGTGTGTTGTGTGTACAGTGTGAGTGGCATAAGGTGTTAATTTAGGTATAAATTCCGATTTACGTCGAAAAACGGCTTACGACGTTGGAACGGAACTCGTTCATAAGTCGAGGACCCCCTGTACATTACATTGAAAGTGGTGGAAAGCACATTTAGGTTTAGGGAAACCCTTTAGTCACAACATATGTTCTGTATATAACTAAGCAGTTCATGTAATATGATTTTTAGGAACTGAGACCTTCAGTGGTAACAAATTTTCACAGGAATGCAGGTTTTATTATATTTAATATTTTTAACTGTGTGTTCAGCGGTCAGAAATGCATGGATGTATTTTCATTGACTTCATGGCCGCTATTCTTCTTCTTATTTTTTATTTAATTATTATATAATTGTATTGTTACATTTATGAGATTATTACCATGTATTTTATGTGTTTTTAATAACTCTTCTTTGTTTTGAAATTTGTTACTGTTACTCTCTAGTATTGCTGCTGCAACTTTACTGTTTTTCATTATTTAATGTAAAGCACTTTCCACTTAATTTTAAGAGAGGTGCATTTTTAATAATAATAATAATAATAATAATAATCATGTGTTTTGTCCAATGTTGCTGTGAACAGGAGTGTCCAATCTGTTTCGGTAAGCAATTGTAGGTGCAGACTCTTCCATTACAGAGCTAAAACACCCAACGGGCTGCACTATAAATTGGGTTCATTAGTTATCTGGTTAAATTTGGTAAATAATAAGGCAATTAGGCTGTTTCTCAATCAGTTCAGTACTGTTTGAAATACACAGTAACAGTCGATGAAAGGTGAACTAAAACCGCCTCTGAAACGCTTGGCCAACTAGCTTCACAGGATGCCCGCCTAGTCTGAAATGAGCCTTATGATTGGCTGATTATTTTGAAGTGGGCATTCTTGCTGTTTGCAAGAAAAAGAGTTTGCACCCTCACTGGCTTATCACAGATACAATTGGAGACTCCTGACTGAATGTTACTGGAGGTAGCCGATTGCAGTATTTCATATTTTTCGTGTGGGTACTGTTATCATGCAAGTTTATCTTTGTTGTGTGACATGTTGGGAGACAGACGAATTGGTCTTGAACCATCGTTCAAAAAATGATTGGAATCAGTTCTGTTTTTATTTTTGTGCATCTGTTGTGATGACCAGTGGATAGGATAACGCTTAGAAAAGGAACAAAATACTGTTCGTGTTTAGAGACTGCTTTCTGGGACTTAATGTATAGCAAGATACCCCTTAATGTTGTGCAACTTCAAACAATGTTGTATACTGTGCAAATTTCGTTTTGATTTCTGTTGAATCATTTCATGACGTAACTCCACTGTGATTAAACCTGTTTTATAAAACTACTCTGATCCTGTTTGCCTGCAATGTATACATACACACACCTTTCACATTTGTTTCACATCCCGTCTGCGAAGAGCACTGCTATGAGAATGAGGGAAATGTTTTTTGGAAAAGATTGGATTTGGAAATTATTTGGAAAGACTTCAGGAAAAAGGCTGTGTGATCTGAAGTATCATGGTGATCGTCTGAAAAAATATTACAGCCATGTAATAGAAAGTGGTGTCGCACTTCAGAGAAAATGGTTTTGTTATTCTAAACAGCTGTTCCGTGCTACGAGGTACAAAACCTGGCAAAGGTGAAATAAACCAAAACGTTTTCTAGTATTGCTTTTGCAAGAGATCCAACATATAAAGTTTTCCTAACTATTTTTCTTCAACCACCTTGACACAAGGCCTGCAAAACATTCATGCTTTATAGAACGCAAAATACCACATACCATTGTCTTAAATAACTTCAGATAATTGTATATTTGATGGTGGAATTTTTTTAGTTTTCTCAGATCGAGCATGCATCCATTAGTGGACAAAGATACTGGCACTAAAATTTCATTTGCACAGCATTTCAAATCAAAACATGATGCCATGAACCAGCATGCCCTGTCTCTGCTGAGCAACTGAAGCTAAGCAGGTAAGTGCTTGGTCAGTACTTGGATGGAAAACCTCCTGGGGAGCATGAAGTTGCTGCTGAAGCAACAATGTTGTCTCTGGTCTAAATACAATTTCTAATGCCCAGGGACAGTGTTTAAGGAGATGCCATCCTTTGGATGAGACATTAAAACTGAGGTCTTGACTGATTGGTTGTCATTCATGATCCCATGGAATTCATTACAACTAAACAGTACCTTGGTGTCTAGGCAAAATTCCCATCCTGGATAACACAATACAATCTCCTAAATATCCCCCAGTACAACTAATGATTCTCCCTCTATCCACCTCAAGCTGATGTGTGGAAAGTTTTATGGCACAAAATGTCTGCCATAAATCACCTATGCGGGTACTACACATAGGTGGTAGAGGTGGGTTTCTCCCTTCTCTGCTAAGTACTATAGGCATAAATATGAAGCTCTATATAAGTGCAAACAATTATTGTTATTTGTATTAAACCAAACAAGTACAGCATGAAACATCTGATTGTGTTTTAATTAATTCTGGTGTATCGGACTCAGTCAGCTTCATCACCGCCAAACAAGCCACTGGTTGGTTAGAATGTAAGGGCAAAATGTCATGTGTCCAGGACCGTGCAGACAAAAGGGGAGTACCCACAGACATTCTGAAATTCTTTTTCAATGTAATAATATTTATCAAGCATAAGAGAGTGACCCAAACAATTTGGGCAAAAAGGAACATGCATGACACAGACAATAAATATGCCAGTTATAAAAAGGGTAAAGATTTGGGCCAAAAAGCACTGTCTGATTTCATGTTTGTTAAATTATTATATATAGGGGCAAGTATTGCATAAAGCGTTGAGAACACTTGCTGAATCTATACGTGCAAAATGGGCCATGAGGTGTTTAAATTCAGCATTAATCGATTGTATTGATGACATAGGTGACCATGGAATAACGGGACGTGTGAGACACGCTGACTGATTCATGTTTTGAAGATGTGTGAGGGCCTGCATGCCCGGTGGATTTGAAAGTTAGTTAGGAATCTAACCACAGGACGCTGGAGCCACTAGCGGAACAAATCAGTACCGGGCCGGGGGCGGGGCACATGACCGGGCCCTTTAAACCCAATAAAGCTCATGATAACATCGCTTTACAACATACACATGCCCGCAACAGCGGGGCTTACAAGCACACATACTACATTTTTGACACAAGCAACTGCTGAGTCCCTAACATCACTATATCTATACAGTTGAGAGAGAAAGAAGGGGATATAAGCTGGGCTACTAGAAACAACAACCAGCAACAGTTTACAACAGCTCACACATTGGGCCTCATTCATCAATATTTTCCCTCCACTCTGCAGTCCCTCTCTAACATCATTTTACCTTGTATAAAAATAACGAGAATGATTGTACTAAGAACTAAGAACCGATATAGTAGCAGGAAGAGTACTAGAAGCAGTCAAAGAACAGCAGAACTTTCTGTTCAAAACCTGAAATTGTCATTGAAGATCATTATACCTGACCAGCATTGCAGTGTCATTATATCAGGAAAGTTATTTCAAAATGTCAAGTCCGGTAAGGTAGCTAACCGGCAAGCATGCTGTATTCTATGGATAATTTTTTCAACTACTTTAAAATTGCAGCGGCAGTTATAACTGTTGCTTAGTAACGTTAGCAACATTAACACGCTCAACACTCCACCAATGTGAAGTCAATGGAGGCCGGTTTTTAAAGCGTTATAGTTTAAAAATGAATCTATCGCTCAGAAAAATACAAGCAACCTGACCAGTATATTTACGCCAAGTTCGGTATGTCTACCTTAAAAAACTGTCGGGGGAGATACGTCCGGAAGAACCAGGAATAATAATAATATTAAGAAGAAGAAGTAAAGATTCTATAGAAGAACAGTAGTTTGCGCCTTCGGCAAGCAAACTAATTAATTGTATTCATCAGTATTACACAAATGAAGCCGAATGACCTGTTTTAATGTTGAATCCAATAGTGATTTTATTTAAGACTTTGAACCGTTATAATGTTACGATATTACTGCCAAATAATTTGCAACTCATTTTTAATCAAATAATCATTTTTAATCAATAAAAAATGAGTGAATGGAAAAATAAAAGCAACAACACGAAAAACAAGCTTTACAGCAGTGTTTTTCCATTTACGCACGCAATACGAACATATTAGAGCACTCGTTGAAATTCCTTCGGATCCTACAAACTGACATACGAAAACTTTGATAAATCCCACATCTTTTGCGTAAATACACTTGGAGAAAATATCGGCGATCCACTTGTAAATTTGCACGTAATGAAGTTAAATGTGAGAGTGAAAATAAAGCCAGTCATGCAGCACGTCGTTTTATTCATATTTTACACCTAACTACATCACTGAAGTCAGTCTTGTAAAGTTTTTACCAACCATGACTCATCCTGCCTGGGGTAACATATATAAGCACACACATATCGCACATTGAGCGGTGTCGTCGGGAGGGGGCCCGGTCCCCCCAGCCTGGAACAGAGGCTCCGGGCCCCCCTGGGCCCCGGGCCGAGGGCGCGCCGCCCTCCCAGCCCCCCCGGAAACTCCGCCCCTGGCTGGAGCCCTCTTCTGTTTGTTGGGATTTTTTTTTTCCACCAGCATTGACCTCAAATTACTTTTAGCTGGTACATCTGAGAGCGGAAAAGTTAAATGCTTATAAAAGCTTATATGTAGGTGGCTTAACCATTGATTCAAATACAGCCGGCAGATTAGGTACCTTGTGGTGCCATGGATAACATTTAACACACTATTTCACTTTATGAGTCCAGTTTTCACTTCATGTTTGACTGAGAGTTATAAAGTGACATTGCTGCATGGGCCCCTCTACCCAACAGAAAGTGTCATAAAACAATTGAAAGATGCATAAAGTGACGTCATGGATGAATAGAAAATACGATAAAGAAAAAATGCAATACTAAAACAATTTGCACAAAGGATGTATACAAACATGAGATACTGTGTCCATGGGGATCCAGCTCTAAACGGGAATTGCTTTTCTAATGGTTGCGTTATGATGTTGTCAGCTACCGAGTCAGTGGACTTTGTGTTTTTTATGTTATAGATTGTAGTTGCAAAACATGTTTATTAGATCAAGGAATCTGATTGTCGTACGTTTATCTGCTGATATGTCCAAGACAGGAAGTGATGTACCTGGAAGGATGTAGGAGAGGCGACGTCTCATTAAAGTACCATTCAGTAAATGCTCAAATCAAATTCATTTCTGCATTGCTTTATTGATCATCCACCATTTACACAGGGCTGTGACACAAAATTCTTATAAATCTTAAAGCGGTTTCTATAGAAAATTATGAAAGTTGGTATTTAGCTTGCCATCAAGTTTCCAGCCCTAAAGAACTGGGCCAGTCAGGAAACACTTTTGTGATAAACAGCTTCACCTGTGGAAGTGTACAGGACTGGCTCTGAAAACACGCCTTCTCAGGTGCAGGAGGTCGCGCTGTAGGTCCGCAATACAGTAGTCCCCCCGAACCTGTGGTTTCAGCAACCGCGGTTTCAGTTTTTTTTGTACTGCTGTTAGTAAACAATAAAATTCTCCAAATTAGTAGAACAACCATGTTGTTAATGAAGAGACAGAGCCCATGTTTGCAGTTGAAGACAGGCGAACGAGGGAACACAAGCATGGAGCAAAATGTTCAAAGATTACATTGTATGGTTAACATGTATACAGTTTAAGGCAAATACATCAACATGTGATGGCTCATATATGGTAATGGGGAACCCTAAGTTCCACAGACGGCAGATACCAGGTCGTTAACAGGAGGCGCCATTTGGCCCTGGTCGGATGCGGCAACATCCCTTTGTAGTTCTAATACACATGCTACACTGTGCCACTCTTCAAAACTATCTCCAAACACTACGGTCCAAAAAAAATTGGTAAATTCCAAAAATAAACAGTTCATAAGTTTCAAACCGTCCGCCAAGAGAGCATTATTGTCTACGGTTTCAGCCATCCACGGTAGGTCTTGGAACGTATGATCCATGGATACAGTGGGACTACTGTACCCACAATGCCTCAAGGCTTAGGCGACACATGACTGCCATGACCTGCAAGGGGGTTTCCAGTAGCCTCATTCTGAGTTTCATCTAGAATCTACATTTGGAGCACGACTGTGTTGGTCACGTTCCAGACGTCCCCTGTCGGTCATGTTTCAAACGTCGCCTGTATCAGTCGCGGGACGTCTGGACTAGACTGAAACAGGAGATGCCCGGAGCATAACTGACACAAGTGGCGTCTTGCCATAGGGGTCGTCCAAGGTCCAGATCCAAGCCCTGAGCCTGAGCGGCTGGGGCTCAAAGGGGGGCTGTTTTTCAAGGAGGCCGGGGGTGGGTATAAGCAGGTAAGCAGGGCATACAGAAACACCTTTCAGAGGGAAGCAGATTGACACAGATAGTTAATCCACAAAAATCAATTGAATTCATCTGTATATTAAAATACTTTTGGGGGTGAAACATGGACAATCAACTGGCTACAAATGCAACCATTTAGATTAACCAAAACGTTTCTGTACCAGATTCATAATGGCAACATGTTAACACAAAGACATGTTTTTAAAAATAGTCCCACGACTACAATGGGAATATATATAAGCGTTTATGTTCTTATTACATTATGGAAAGTCAATCATCTACAGAATATCCTGTGCTGGAACGAGGGTCTAATTCTCTTTTCTTGTAACTGAACCAAAAGGTTTATCAGAATTCCCTTTGAGTATGTATAGGGTTTTTATATGATCCTGAACTCAATACAGTGCCCTGCAAAAGTATTCAGACCCTTCATCATTTCCCCTTATGTACTGGATAAAAATGTTAACATGATATTTCTTTCCATGAGATAAATTGACTTAAAACACAGACAGTTATTTTGAAACGATGTTCGATTTATGGTAGAAATTATTTTTTAAGAAAATGAAAAGAAAGACTTTGGGTGGGGCGACTGCACCAGCACAATGCATTGCTATGTGTAGGATTCACATTTTGTACATACATTTGTTAGTCAAGTTTTTTAAAATTTTATTTTTATGATATATCGTGTATTCATGGATATGGACATTTTACTCACGTTTGCAAAAATTAAATTAAACAATTTCATTAATGAGACCACAGGCAGTTTACAGAAAAGGCTACCTCTCTTTCACCAGTAGAGGGAACCAAAATTCCATATATCGCAAACACAACAATTTACCGTTTTTATTATTTACCATGGATACTTTATTCACATTCTGCTTGAACAAAACCGGAGGCAAACTAACTTTTAACGGTATTAGTAAAACATATTCAAATTAACGTCAACGTATTTCGTGTTAGATATTTTCACGAGCGTAGGCATATTTCAATTCAATAAGATGATAAAGGTAATTATTTTTGGAAACTCAAGTCTTAAGAATGGTGGGTACCAACACGATATCAACCAGAAAACAACCGTCGGTCGGCCTAAGACTGTTGGTAAATTCCCAATGTCTCGGTTTCTTTGACTTTACTGCTGCTTTAAGATAGAAGAAGCACTACCTCGTTAACATTTCGGCCCGCCTCCTTTAAGCCGCGGGAGGTATGGTCTCCAAAGTTCACCAACATCCATATCTTCCTGGGAAAAGACCTGAACTTGTTGCATTTCATTTTTATTCACCGGTTAGGCTAAGTTGTTCATCGAGGTGGAATAAACCCCATCACAATATCCGATTAGCGACCAAGCAGGCATCACCACGGCTCCTCTTTGGACAAACATTTGTAGACTGGAGTCGAAACACCTGTAAACGTAAGTGTATGTGGTCTGTACGTCTGTTTTGGTTATGCAACAGAGAAATTACATGTGGATTTAGTCCCTGTCTTTAGTAATGGGGACTAAATCAAGTTTTTGCTTCCTTTGTCTCTTATTTGGATAATAACAATATAAACCATTTGCTATCGCCGTGTTTTGTTCACTTGCCACTAAGAGTAAGAATTTGTTATCTCACAATCTGAATTTTATTAATTTATTTTATATTTTACCCCTAATTTATGTCAAGGTTTGAAAATGATGCCAGCCGTCTGGGTACCCTGCGATTCGAAATTCCGTAACTTGTAGGTTACAAGATAAATTACAAGGTAAATGTAACAAGATAAATGTTTCGGGTGGTGTTAATGGATACAGTTAGGCTATTTTGCGCAGACACGTGTTTGGCGTGATATTAAGCCAGCCAACCTGAGTCACCGGTTAACTTGCTTATGTTTCGAAGCGCAATACGTTCAAAATACAAAGTATGTACTCCAGTACCTTGGCTGTACCGGCCGACTCTTTGAATAAGTAATTTGAATGCAGCAATCTGTGCTCATTTGACTACGCCGGGATTTGGAGTCAATACAGCAATGTCTTGGAGCAGGACGCAGCAAAGTTAGCCAGGGCAGATGAGACAATTTTTGTCCTTTTTTTTTCCTCCCTTTTGAAAATTACCACAAAGAAAGCAGGTGCCGTCTGCTCATCACGTGATTTATATTGCAGCCCAGACTTGGTGGAATACGTTCAACTGCTCTCCGTTTCGCCCATTCCCTTTCAAAGGCCCTGTGCTGGTTTATAGCGGGCCACTGAATTACTCTCCCCTGGATACTTACTGAAGAGTGCAGACTTGGGTTTTAATTAAAGAACCCCCTGCAGAACGATGAGGGACAGGGGAAGATATAACGGCGTTCCCTCCAATGAAACTCGACCATGGATCTTGCGGGATAAGAGTAAATCAACAATGCCTTCAGAATGTTCCCATCGGTCTTCCTGACCATCACATAACTTCACCTGGTTAGGTAACCCAGGGCTTATACGTGTAGGCTATAAAATATAATATATAGGACTTTGGGGTAGTGGGTCAGACGTCTTTATTGTCTTCATGAAAAAACCAAAAGTAAATTTAATGCAGGATAATATAAACTATGCTTGCCCTCTTTACCTTCAGCTCGGTAATTTAAATGAGCCTTTGATTTCGCGTTGGGTATGAATCTCCTTTTACTCAGTAGTGTTCTTGTCAGTCATCTTCTTCCACGTGACTACCAGGAAGGAGTTAAATTTGCGCTGATTACACAATTGGCCTGTTTTTGTTTTCTCATATTTGGTGACAAGTTGTCATGGTTCTACTATGGGTCATTGACTGATTTGTTGCGAGTGGGACCAGGACTCCGCGGGCAAGACACCAGAGATTAATTACTGTTCTGCAAATCTGTCAGACGGCACAATCACATTAGCAAGGTTGCTGGTGTAATTGGGCTGGCCGGGTTTGGCCAGGAGGAGAGACCATAATTACTGTGCCTGTCTTTATTCAAATACTCTTTTATCTGATGTGATCCTTTGAGACGTTTGAGGTAAAAGCAGTGTCTTTTATATTTTGTTTTGATACAAAATGTGTATCAAAATAAAATGTATTTAACAGCTTTCCTCCTGGAGCCAACAGAATGGAAGCTGAGGTTGGGGGAAAACAGGGAAAAATTGGGGGAAACAGTTCTCTTATATTTTGTTTAAAATTCTCTTGTATTTTGGGGTCCCCGTTCTTACTGTTTGGCCTGTACTGTCGGTAGGAGGCGCACCCTGCAAAATGCATTAAAACCCAGCTCCTGTTCACTTCACACCACCAGCTGAGCTGGCATGACAATTAGCTAAGCAGCAGATGGACACACGACCAACTTAATAAACCGTCTTCCTCCGTTTTCCCCTATTCAGACGTTGAATGCTCAGACTAAGACGTTTACTGCAATCAAACTTCGATGAAACGAAAACAAGAAACGACCCTGGAACTTGTCTGGGATAGTTTATGTATATAAAATGCACCGGGGAAGGTGGTCGTTAAATACCGCTCGTCTACAGTTGTGTCTCCATAGGAAATGAGGCATGTCATGTTATCTCGGAGGGACCGTCTCGAGCAAACTTGCCTGTACATGTGCTAGTTCATGGAGATGCAAATGCGTGCTTGTTCTGTGTGCTCATGTGTAAGCGGACATAAGGATATCACTGTATGATCTCAAACAAGGGCAGACAGCGGTGTGCTTGGAGATGCTCGGATAGAACAGATGTGGGCAGGTTTGTGTGCGTTGCTATGCACGCGTGTACGCATGTTTTGTTCGTTTAAGAACAGGACTCTCATTGTGATCCTAGGCGGGGGGAATGGTGCTCTCCACTATTCTGCAAGCTGGAAAAAGACCACGCTCTAAACCTACATCCATCCCAATTTTCTATTTTCATTATCTCTTGAACACAAAAAAATGTAAGACATAACTATGTTCCCCATCACCTGTGTGTCTTTTTAAATTAATAATTATACTTGCGTGACACTAGAAAGTATTCCTCAGACTTTACTGTGATCCACAAGTTACTTAGTTTCCATGAACAATTGTTGTGTTACTGTTCTCTCAAACATCAGTAGTTAATGCAACAGTAGCAATAAAGCAGTTCTTTTATTTTAGTTTACATTTTTCATGCCTTAAAATTATTCTTAAACTGCCTGTTAACCGGACAATGACTCACTCCTAACTACAGGGCTACGTGCATTGCCCCCAGCGTGACAGAAATATCTCGTATATTAGCGAACGCCGCCACACAGTAAGCAGGTTTAAACCCCAAGAGGGAGATTCCTGTACTCTGATCTCACCGTGATGACATCATCGCTACCATGTTAACAGGCATCCGCACCTGTTGGCAGTTGCATAATTCTTTAAAGATTCCATATTTATTTTTTTTCCTTATCTGCGTTTCCATGGAAGCTGACATAAACCTTGTAATCTTCTGGATGTTGTCTCTTGCACAAAATGCACAAGACCAGTTGTATCTAGGTTCCACATAATTCCATTGATAATGTTAACAATCGATTCTGAAAGTAGTTCAGATGAAAAGTTAAGTGGTGTATCACTAACATGTTGTAGCCTTTTGGCTATATTTAAAGTATTGTATCAATACAATTAAGATCCCATTTTATGGTGTATTTTCAAAAACCAGTGAGCAAAATTTTAACCTTACCTCTTCCCTGGCACTGATACTTTGTTTTTGATATGTTGATACTTTGGACATGTGCTTAAATTTTATTAGACTAATTTCTTAAAGGCATTAGCCAGTACTTTAACCTCTCAGTGCTGTACACAATACATTAAAGCTGTATAACATCACCTGATAGATAAATTATGGTGATTCTGCTATCATTTCCTGTTGTTTAAATTGTTCAGAAGTTCAGTTTTTGCACAGTATTTCTATGATTTACTAATAGTAAATGAATACAGCTGAAAAAAATGACAGTTGACTTTTAAAAAATTGGTTGAATATACTCTTCTAATTGGGTGAAGATTCGCTCAGCTTCTATCCACATATTAAGTGTTTTTATTTTGGCTGTACTCGCCCCAGTCTTTGACGGTGTGAGGGAACAAGTCTCGGGGTCTTAAACAGAAGCCGCTGTTGGCCGGCTCACAGATGTAGAGGGTTTAGCGGAGCCGGAGTCCTGGAGCACAGACAGCACGCTCTTTGGTGTCCAGCAAATCCCATTTAATTCGCCGTTGTGACACAAAGGAGCCCCGGTCTGTTGGTGGGGAGTCCTCGCCTTCTTTCGCCCAGAGCTGACATTCTGCCGTGCGAAAACCCCTCTCCACTAGCATAAAAGCATCTTTCACTCCTGCTCATGACCAGTGACTCATCCCTCCATACACCGCGCAGGACTACAATGTCTGGTCTGTGGTCCGGTGGCCTTGCATGAATTACGTATTCATCCCCAGCGGCTGGGACTTGGGTCAGGATTTGCCTGAGAGTCAGGTGTAGGCTGACCCATGGGATACCGGATAAGGCTTTTAAGGATTGTTCCCTGTGTCAATCGGTCAATCAATCAACAAGCCTTTATTTCTGTAGCTCCTTTCGTACAAGTGTTTGTTTTTCTTGTTTACAAAGATAAACACGAAAAACAAGGTAGGAAAAAATATTAAAATAAAGATAAAACTAGGGTTTTATACAGAAATATAAATACTTCCAACAGTGGACATAAACAAAAAGTATATTGTGAAAGAAAAGATGAAAAACCTCTATACAGATGCAGCCACACACATGAAAATACATTTTAAGATAGGTCCTGAACCAATAAAATGTTAACAAAAGGCAAGCAGTAGGCATGTTTTCTATTACGGCTACCTACTAACTGCTATTTCACTTGTTACTGGCCAATGCGGCATTACAGGGTAATTGCCACCAACTGGAGGAGATGTGTAGAACTCACAAACTAAATCTGACAGTTTGGAAGTACCTGGAAGCAACATCAGGTGGAACTAATGCTGCTGTGATATGAAGAACTTGGGCCAAGCCGGGATTTAAACTCTCCCTACCCTTTGGCAGAATGAAGGAAGTTATGTGTTTGCCAGTGTGGAGTTCCAGCTACACTCTGGTGAAGACATAGCTGAGACTGGAATCTGTGTCTGTGGGTTCTGTCCACCCAGTGCTCCTTGGCTGTCTGGGCATTTAGTGAAATGTGTTCCATCTCAGTCAGAATGCCAGCATTCAATCAGTTGGAGGACTCTGTTTGGCCACCCTGCCCCCTAGCATGGTGGGTCTGTGGGCCCCTGAGATGGGAGTGTTTATGGGGGTGTTTCTTAGCCCCAGGGCTTTTGTTTGGGGTGTACTGGCAGTCCACATGTGACCTATAAGTGTGCTCCCCTTTGATGGTGATTCTCCTCCATGGCTCAGATCTCGGCTATCCTCCCTCCACCCTCACGGCGCATGTTGCTGAAAAACTGAGGTGCGTCACCTCAGTGATCTGATGGTTTCACGCTGAGTGCCAGACCTCTCGATTCTCATTTTCTAGGGCCGTGAGGAGACTCTTCTCACTGACTTTACATGAGACCCAGCACCAGTTCTGCATGCATTTTGTGCTTCCCCATTTTAGCAACTATTTACAGATATCGTGATTCCATATTACAAGATCCATCCTATTGCTCGCTTTGGCCACGGCCAAGAGCATTGGTGACCTGCATAGCCTTTTAGTTATTCTCTCCTGTGTGCTGGTCTCTGAGATCAACCGAGTATGCTTGCCAAAGGTGCTCCAGACTCCCTAATGTAACTGGGTCATGGTGGTCCCGACCCGCTAATGTAACCCAGGTCATTGACACAGTAAGAGGGCAACATCCTGTCAGACTTTGTTCCTTGTTCCCTTGCGAGAGCCCCGTGTCTCTGAAAAGTGCTCGGTGAACCGTGCCAGCCAGCTGTATACCTGCTTTTCAGCCGGCACAAAGGTCTCACGTGTGGCTGTTTCTCTCACATGCACCGCCCCACCATCTGCTGTTTACAAGCGGTCTACGGGGGGGTCCCCAGCCCTCAGGTGCTCCTCATAGGTGTTACTCTGGAGCCAGGTGTCTCCTGCAGCGACGTGGTCATCTCAGCACACCTGTACCTGGTTTTTATGGTCTGGATGTGGGAGGTTCTGCTCTCTTTCACAGGGTCTTGGTACATTGGCTCACCCTGCACACTCATTAAGGCAGAGTGTTTCATGTTACAGTATTGCATAATAAATATTAGGAAAGAAGGAACGCCTTCTTCTGCATGATTTTACAAGTGGTATTATCTCACAGCCTTTGAGTGACATGATTGTGTCTTCGATCTGGCACTTTCTTTATTTCTCAGTTCCTTCTTCAGGAGTCTGAGGTTCCATATGGAAACATAACACACAGTTTACTATTTCTTCCTTATTAGTATATGCAGCTATGATTATTTACAAGTTTTACCTCTTTGATAAACAAAAGAGCATAGACAAGAGAAGTCCAGCTACTTTCATGTCTTGACTGAAGGTCTCTGTGGCCATTGAAGGTGACAGCGAGTCTTATTTCTGCCACCTAGTGGTGAGGGTAACAGCTACAATGACAATTAGATGATAATTATGGAATTCATGCTGTTGTTTTAACAAAAGAAAGGTTTACCAAAAAATGAATGCATGACCAAAGACTATGTAAAGTGTTTCTTTAGGAGGCAAATTTTTTGAGCTGATGTCTGTGCAGTTCTCAAATGCTGTAGCAAAGTCGGTCTGGAAGAGCAGCCAGTGTCTCCCTTACATTCTCGTTTTACCTGTGCAAATGAGTCCTTATAACTCTAAGCTAAACTATGTCAATGGGATGTCATTTTAATTCTAAAGCCATTTTTCTTTAATTATCTTTTTCATCAGTTCCTAGGATAACGTGAATCGTTGCATGAAATTGTTTTAATGTGTGAATTCAAAGCAATTGTTTTCACAGTGAGGATCTTTGCTAAACACAATTTTAACATGGTGTCTTGACAATTTTCTAGCTCTGTGTGTGTGTGTGTGTGTGTGTGTGTGTGTGTGTGTGTATATATATATATATATATGAGTGGTTATTCCTGGCTCCAGTTAGTTATAAATTCAGGAAATTAAATGGAAATCCCGTCAAGGGGAACACAAGGGAATCTATGAAGGCTTGTTTGGACTGAGATTAATTCAATGTTTATTCCAGGTTAAACCCAACAGCTTCTTCCTGTGGCGTGTGAACTTTATAAAATCATATAACATTTGTTGAATGAGCATTGTAGATGGGTGAATTTCATATTGGGTGCGCATTTAAGTGGAGAGCATAGGGTTTAAGGCAAGAATTTCAAGATACTAAGATAAGGAATAGAGCTGAATGAATATGGATGAAGGCTAGAGTTAATGGTGAAGGTTTAAGATAGTTGAATTGTGGGTGAATGTAAGTTCCTGAAGCAGGAGATCTGGGATTTAGAGTTTGAGCAAGACAGGGAGGGACACGACTGACCACAACAAACACAGACAGGGTGGAGGCTGTAGCCATTGCCCTTTCAGGTCCATTGTCTACATGAGAAGAAAGGCAGTTGAGCTCTGCAGACCGGGCCGAAATGCCAAAACCCCGGCTGTATTCGGAGAAGCGATGTTTTGTTCTTCAGGAGCTCCGCGAGGGCCTCCCGGGAGCTCTCATGTCTCCAGGTCCAGTTTCACACCACAGAAAGAAACATGAACCTCTTTGACTCTCTTCATCTCCTCTCCTCTCTTCTTTTCTCTTGTCTTCCCCACCTGTCCCTTCTCACCATCATTACCTCCATGATAAAGATACCGAACCTTTGCCGGCTCCTCCTGCTTTGGCTCAGTGATGTCAGTGGCTGCCTATTTGAATTCCCCCTTTTTCACCCTGAGTGGCCTGACTGTTTTAAATAATTTGTGACTTGTGTAAAATAGGTAAAAGGAACAGATAAATGGTCTCATCTCTAGGGATTTCAGTTTCAGTATATTTCCTATCTCTCACACACACACTCTTACACACACACATACACACACACTGTGTGTGGGAAGAAGCTGCTCACCTGGCAGGTGAGAATCGGTGTATCATTGGTGCGGAGAGTCACGTGGGATTTTTTTTTTTTTTGCCTCCTACGCCCACTCCCTGCCCCCACCCCTTCTCTCAGTACACACAGCTTAACAGGTATTGCAGGGTTATTCTTAAACCACCTGGAAGAGGAGAGAGGAAAGAAGAGAAAGCAAAAAAAGGGCACAGCCAAAGGAATGAAAGTGTAAAAAGGACAAGCCAAAAACAACAAAATCAGAGACAAACAGAGGGACTAAAGAAACTCGATCAAGGTGAGCATGAGGAAAAACTTCCTCTGTCAAGGACTGGCAGACCGTTTTATCTCAGATCAGTAAACCTGGTGAAATTTTTTTCAGGATAATTAAGCAGTGTGACTGCTGGGTTGATATTATGCAACTCCACAACCCTCCGCTTTTAATCTTTTCAGGAATCCATTCAGTAGTCCTTTGTGTCAGGTCGGTCGGTTTAACACTGGCGGAGTGTAATTAAAAGGGTACCCCGGCGAATATGTTTGCTGAGCCGCCGTTATTGAGTCACTTACCCTGAAACCCTAGAAGGAGCAGGTCTGGTGGCTCTTGTGACACCGGATCTGCTGCTTTGGGTGATGTGGTGGGTTCATTTTCTCTCAAGGTTCAATCGTCCCAAGGCTTTTCTTTCAGTTTCTGTATTTTTGACACGAGAATTGCGCTTAAGGAACGGGGTGTTAACTTTTCAAATCGCCCGGTGGGCTCCTTTGCATTCTCTTCTGAATTGCAAGCCTGTAGGCAGCTTTTGGTTGGTAGGCTGTAAAATTCCTGGGATGTTTCCCCCCCCCCTGCATTTTTCCTACTTCACTATGAGCAGAATTCCTAGATATGCTGGTTTGTGTGTGCAGGTGTCAGAAAGAAGGCTCGGTTTAGTTTTCTATGCTTCTGTCTTAGACGTATTCAATCTGTTTGACATCCATACGATTCTTTCCCGCAGTGTCTCTTTCAGTTTAGATGCGAAGAAAAAAACACAAACTGATTGCTGGAGGGGGTGGGGTGGAGGGAAATAAGACTGTCTGTTTTACAGATTCAGTGGACCTTTTGATGAATAAAATACAAATGAAATTACTTTGTATCGCTCTGTTAGTGCAATGAAATCACAACTCAAAGGGGCAACACAGTACAGGTTAGACAGAACATAGAAAACAATTACAAGTACATACAGGAGATAGACCAAACAATAGGAACACTGATCAATATGTGAGTGTTTTTTTAACTAATAAGGAGTTGGACCACCCTTTGCCTTAAGAATAGCCGCTTGGAATGTTGTCATACAAGTTTTAAACTGTTTCTTGTTGAATATTGAACCATTCAACCACAAGTCTTCTATTCTTCAAGAGGTGTGAAGGTGGATGTAGAAGCCTACACCACACTCTATGTTCCAGAACTTTCCATAAGGGTTCTATGATGTTTAAATCTTGTAACTGGGGAAACCATTGAAGGTGTTTGATGTCATGTTGGTGTGCATGAAACCTGTTTCTGTCTATTATTGCTTTGGTAGATGGGAGCATCTTTAAGAAACAGTGTTTGCACCATAAGGTTCACCTGGTCGCCTAAAATGGATTTGTATTTCTTGACTAATTTTAACATTTGGAGTAATGATAATACCCAATGACCACCACGAAATGGCTGCCCATACCATAGCAGATCCATGTTTAACAGTCGGGAATAAGCTATTTGAAGCGAAGGCTTCCTTTGGTTTTGTTCAAACATATGTATGCCCAGGTGTTGGAAAAAGACTAAAAGATGACTTATTACGTCATATTACTTCCATTGCTCAGAAGTCCAGGTTTTGTGCTTGTTACTCTGGGCTATGTGTTGATGCTTGTTGGCCTTGGTTACAAGATGTTTCCAAATGAAAGCCTCATCATAAACATCAGCACCGTGAAGGTCACAGTGTATAGTTAGTTTTTGGAGACTGCGTCATGGTGGATTGAGCTCAGCATTTTGTAGTCAATTTTGTCGGTTATCTTTGACTCGCAACTGATGATCTTCATTTTCTGATGCATTTTTCCTCGTTTGGCATATGCTGTCATGCTACATGGATCCGCTTGATACATGAAATCATGTTGCCTGTTCTGCAGGCACCACCTTTTTGCCATCTTTGAAAAGTCTCATGTTAAGAAACTTGCATATTAAAGTCTTGATTTAACACCATGTTTTATAACGGAACAACTAGTATGATTAACGTGTTCCTTCCTGTGAATAAGTACAATCCATTTGACAACATAACAAATAGATAAAAGTACCTTATAGTTTGATTTCCCAAAGGTTAGGGAATAAAATTCAAAAATGAATCATTTTAGATATTTGAAAAGCAAAAATTACTCAAAATATACGTATTTTATGCACACAATTATATAAAACAAATATAACTATGATACACACAATAAGATACTCTGCTACTTCAATAGTAAATGATAGTTTTAAAGTGTTTTAGCCATGATGGTGAGTATCTAATGTTCTATAGTGATTCTATAATCATGGGGCAAAAAAACTGAAAGCAGTCTTTCCACGATCGCTCAGTTGACTTTTAATGGATGAAGTATTACATTTTACTCATACGTTACGTAACATCAATTGGAGAAGTTTCCAGTTGACACATGACTTTTTTGGCCAAGTAAGCAGTTCTACCAAGTCATGTGTGATTATCAATACGAACACAAAATGTTAAAGAAATCGAAACTAAATGTGATCTGTTCGGATAATCATAGTCCAGCTTTGAATTAGTCCTTTACGCCAGGCCATCATAGTGAAACATTTACTTAGTAACTGCTATCAAACGTTTCCCGTCACTTCTGTGGGGAGGGCTGTTTAACATCACTTTTAAGAACTTAAATGTTACGTTTTTCATGTTGTCAGTTTTATTTTTTGTCTGTTTCGCTCATAGCGTGTATGTGGAAAGACCTATCCTCTATCACATAGCGATGAATCCTTTAACTCCTCTCAAGCAATCTCTCACATTCTTTGGTTCTGTTAAAGACCATGGCTGTCCTGGGGCAGCGTGCTGGAGGGGGCTTCGCGCACATTCGAGGGGCTATTACACAAGAAGCCTCTTGTGTAACTTCCTGTTCTATTCAGGTGGTTGGCAGGGTCCTGAGAGCCTGTCTGTAGTTCAGTGTTTGGTGCGTCGAGTGCGGTAGCCCCTCCCAGACACACAAACACACACACACACACTGCTGACCTCCTCACAGGCCCTTCACGCCCACGTCACGCATGAACTTGAAAACATGGGGTCGCGTTATATGTTTACGTACTTTATCCATTTCAAACCATATTTTTCTTGCCGGCAATGGGATCGATTAAATAAACAGTGCTGTAGAGATGCGTTGTGAGGGAGTTTCTTACCCTCTGGAGGGGAGGAATGAAGCTGGATTTATAGAACGAGGGAAGTTCCACTCCACCACACGGAGATTTGACTGGTTACCTTGAAGTTCTTTTTGTTTTGAGCAAGATGTGCTTCAGCAATGAGTTTTAGCTTGCATAAAAAACTTTCTTGTGGACTTTTCTCAAATGGATGCCAAATCAGATTCAATTCATATTTTCATGTTGACCCTCTGACCTCAGTGTACATACCTTGACTGTGTGCTTAGCACAAGTGTAAATGTTATGCTGTTTCTTTTAGTCCACTAATCCTTTGGAATGTGACAGGTATAAGGCTTTTTAAGAGGAAATTTGAAGTAGTGTACTGTATATACGCTTTCAGTCCTAGAGGCACCCAAATACAAAAATCCCTTGCTGTGTCGTTTCACGATTTGAGAAAAGTTTGTGGCCACGTTTCGGATCAGTCCCACTAACAAAGTCTGTTGTGAAACTGATAAACAACTTCTTGTTGTAGTTAGTGCAGTGTTCAGGGTTCAGGCAACCATAAAAATCCTAGTAATGTCATGGAATTTGAAAAGGGTATTTTCCAGGTGTGGGAGGATAAAAAATAATCTGCTTCGTAACTATATTCCTCAGTAGAAAAGCTACTGAAATGTAAACATATGTGTAGGATTATTGAAATTCTAAATTGCCATGACAAGCCATTAAATTTTACATTTGCTCGCTGGGTGTTTCAGGGTGTGACCCTGACATTGTTAAACAATCGCCCATTTTCGGAATGTGCAATTAAATACTAAAATATTAATGAAACAATAGGTGTGTTCTGTGAGGCAAAAGTGGTGAGCCAGGAGGCTTACGTCAACCTGTTGCTGAAGACTTCCCACCTGACCTAGATTGGACTGAATACAGAGCATGCTCAGTTACACCTGAGGACAGTAGACGCAGTCTGTGGTCGAGGCTCTTGACGGAGATGGAGAAAGCCATTCCAAGTCTGTAGCGCATTGAGCCAAAAACTGCCCGATTGTGGTGCATTTTGAATGGCTCAGTCTGTTATGCTGTGGAAGGGCTATTTCATTGGTCCTCACTCACCAGTCCTGTAGAGTCACAGTGCATGCTGGTTTTTGTAGTTACTCAGCACTTAATGACTGAGTGAAACAGCTGATTATGCAGGCAACTCGCCTCACCTGATTTCTTGGTTCTGAATGTCAGGTGGAATTTCAAGTGAAAACAAAAACCAGCCTATGCTGTCGCTCCAGGACCATGAATGAGGAAAACTGGGTTTTCGCTGTTACTCATAACCAAGCTAGATCTTGTCTGATAATGGACATGTATTATTCTGAATAAACAGCTTTTCATACACAATGCTTCATTTGCTTATACTTCAGCCTGTTATCTAACGAAAGATCTAAAAAGTCTGCACACTGCAGGGAAGAGAGGCTGTGATTCCACACCTTGGTAATGCTGCTCAGATGTTTTGACTGTGAATCACTGTAGTCCTTGAGCAGATCACTGGTTGACGCTGGAGCTGCCCAGTCAACCTGTCTATAGTGTTAGGAATTCAGTCCTAACACCGTGTGACACAAATGCAAGGCCTACAGGTGTAAAGACTGCACTCACCTCTGCTCATTCTTATGTGACCTCTCCCTCCCTGCGGTGCTACGTCTGCTGCAGCAGAGGTGTGTTTGTGTTGTGACTGTGGGCTCTTTGAATACATAAGGTGGCCTCTTGGTGTTCAAAGTGCCCCAGTTTGCTGTACATTGACACTCACGGTAGTCTGGGAAGCCAAGACGAAATTGCTGCATAAAGCTCAGTGATCCTTTTTCTGCTCACTTTGTGAATGACGTAAATATTACATTTAACTAGCAGAGTGTATGAATTTAAAAATGCAGCTAAACAAAAATCAGAAACAAAAGCACAAAGGGCTTGTTAGCATTTAACTATACTTTGGTTTTAAAAATTTCCTTGGTACTACGCGCACACACACATGTATATACACAACACAGCAACATATGTATGTATAAAGTATATATAATACATGCATATGTTGCTGTTTCTGAACTGGAATGTGGGTTTGTCCTTATTCATTGTAATGCTTTGTCTGTTTGTCTTATTGAATGTACCACATTACTTGTACATCAACGATAAATTATTCGTACCAATGAATTCCGTATCGTAAAGGGTGGATCCCACCGCAGCAGAGCAAACATCTCATATGCCTTTTCCAGCCGTCAGGAAGCAGCTCCTCCTTAGGTAAATGACCTTTTCATGGCTAAACGCACTGTTGTTGACCCGCCTTTGTGTAACGTGTAAAGGTCTCTCCATTGTACCAAGGCAAGGCAGGGCAATAGAGGTTCCGTCAGTGTTGGCACAGGGCAGCGATTACAGCATCCAGACAAATAAACGCCCCCAGCATACTGTAACTCAGAGCAGACGTCCCTGTCAGTGAGATAAGCCATAAATTGCGGCGCAGGTAGGAACGCGTTTCAGCTTGTCTTCATGCTCCAGACGGCCAGTGTTGGCGCTGACTGGGAAGTGGGCACATAATCTTGGCCTATCTGGGGAGGCTGTCGCCGTACTTCACAGGGACTAGCGTTATCAGCTGTGAGCAGGGACGTTTTTGTGATGCTCAGCCCGCTCTTGGTGTAGACACGTTTAACACACAGAATTCTGAGTTGTTGGCATCGAGAGCTATATTCGATGACCCTTGACCGCTACATCTCACTATGTGTCTGGGCAGTGCGTATTCCATTATGCTAGCCATAAACCATGTAACATCCAGAATCTTACACCAGAGGGACAAGCAAGATGGTTTTTCCTGTGATTTATTGTCGTCTTATCAATGCCCCTCTCAAACTACTGAGGCGAGAAATCAGTGCCAAACAAATCTATATAATCGTTGGTTTTTTGATGCCTCAACAAACGGATCACATGGCTGCTGACTGTGTCACTGAACATCTCACACGTTATGACAGCCTGACCGTTGCTACAGAAGAACTTGCCATGTGAAGATGTTATCTTGGTCATTTACCGTGCCTAAATAGGTGCTAAATTATGTAGGGTGCACCTGGCATTTCCAAATCCCTCCCCTATCCCATAATGCCATGCTTCATATCTCCCCATCTGAAGTCACCAATGTCAGATGGGATACCCTTCAATTATGGACCAAAACATTCCTGGGTGACCATTCAAACTCAGATACATTACTATATTATTATTATAATGAATAGCGTACCCTGAAAGCATATCCTCCAACATTTTCATCAGTTTTATCTGTATGTCTAGAGATGGAAGGGCAGTATTAAGTATGACTATGTACATTTTAAGTATAAAAATAGTTTTTTTTTTTGTCCTGATTACCAATCCGTAATCCATTGCTTTAAAGGCAACAGACTTCAATGTTAGCAGAGGACGGCCAGAGCAAAAATACACAATAAAAAGCACAAAATACAAACAGTATGCCATGTTTACTGAAGAATGCATTCTATGGTATTTAAACTAATTATACTTACGCTCATATGACTACCTCTACCAGCTGTACCTTTCTACAGAGGTCGCAAAGCCTAGTAATGTAGTCCATTCAGCTATTGTGTGAAGTTCCTACACAGAGGTCTTTAGGACAGAGAATAGCTGATTGTTTGCTGTCGCTCTGTACTTGTTTGTGTGAAGCCCCAACAGAGATGGGAGGAGATTACGGCTTGTAGACATGACACGGAACCAATGCGGAACGTTGGCAATTCAGAAAGCAGACATTTCTTAACACCACATTAAAAACAAATCAACAAGTTTTCCTGTTTTGTGGATTCTTCTGGAAGGCAATGGGCACACATCCACACATGAAAACTATAGCTGTTCAGGTGTTTTTTTTTTTTTTTTAATGCTGGAGAAATGGTCCTTTTTGAGCTGTCAGTAAGATGGACGCTGCTGGGTTTCCCATGTGTTGTGTAGCGCAGGTCCAGAGAGAGCAGCGGGAAGGAGCAATGGAAGCCAGCCCGTTCAGTCGGAGGCAGTGGGCCACCCAGTCACTGCGCATCACGGCCAAGGAGCTGTCGCTGGTCAGCACCCGCGGGAAGAGCAACGCCATCGCGAGCGCTTCTCCAAGTGAGTACCTCGGTCCAGAGCAGGTCACAGAGGAAGAAGCTCTGTGATTCGTTGTTTGACATGCACAGAGGACGTGGTTAGTTAAGAGTCTGTGCCAATCACTCTTTGAGACATGCACAGAACACATGCACAGAATGATTAGCAACATCATTTGCTTCCTGTAAATACAAAATGTCACCGCCAAACATGCACACACACACCCATTGATGACAAGTGTACAGATCTCTGTATACTTGTCATTAATGGGTGTGTGTGCATGTCTGGCAGTGACCATTTTTTCAAAACCATCACAAAGATCAGGTAAGAGAACAATGTTCCCCCCGTCACTGTCCATGAAACACACACACTGAGGGCAGGGCAGACATGCTGGATACACAGATGCATGATGGGACAGCGCTGCTAGAGAGGAGAGTATGATCTGTCCAGGAAATGAAGCCTTCCTCTGCCTCTAAACTAAAATAGCCGAGTCCTTTAGCCCCAGTGTTTGCCATTTGGCTGATAAAGTCCGTTCTGGTTTAAAGCAATTTCAAGGCTACAGCTCCTGTCTTGCCATTTCTCACACAACTCTTTCATCAGCTGCTGTTATCATTGGTTCTTTTCCGTTTATTTTCTTTCTGTTATGAACCAGTTTTAATACCCTCTTTTGTTATTATCCAGTAGTGCTGCAGTTTCATTCATAAACCTGCCCAGCATTTCAGTTCACTTACCAGTGCTTAAGTTTACCTGCCTAGTCATCGCATTGGAGGACTGTACACAATGTACCTGAGCTCGTTTTACTGATACATTCGCATATGGGAGTCAGTGACTGTTCCATACCCTGCAGTCTACACAGGGCTGTAAAACTTTAAGCCAATTGGAGGAGAGGTATACCTTTCACCCATGGCAACGGGTAGCCCGTGGGCATGAGGCGTGTCGTCGAGACGACCTATTGTCATGGTAACCCAAGACAACCTGACCAACCCAACCCACAAACCCATCCCCCCACTGTCCCCCCCCGGTGGGCCAAAAACAATTGTTTTTTTGTTTCCTGCCACTGTGGACTCTTAGTCATAGCCTGTTAGGGACTCTGATAGGCTCAAACCTGTGACTGTCGGACGCAGTTTGCATTTGTGGCAGGCCTTTTAAACCTGCCTGCCTGCTCATGTCCCATCATTACCTCTTTTTGTTTTATCTTTTTCTCCTATTAATCTCTGTTTTATTTATTTCAGTTTCTGTTCATACATTACTTTCTCTCTCTCTATCTCTCTGCTTAGGAAAGTGCTGTTATTTTAGTCTGTCGTCAAGGACTGTCAGCAGAAACCGCAGGCCAGCTCAGTGAAAATCTGGATTACCATCCCTGTTAATGTTTAGCCACGTTTTAGATGCCGGTTAGCGTCAGGGTTCAAAAGTCACCACCATAGTTTCAGAATGCCCATTTGACTGTGCCCGGGACTCATATAAACTAACACCATAAGAAACGTTATATTTTTTGAGGGGTTCAGAGGGAAACTTCCACCTGTTGATTTCTCCCAGCTCTGGGCTTCCTCTTATTCGTTTTGTCACTCCTCTTTTCCACTGTCATCGCTCTTTTTTTCCATCCCCTGGAGTCCACATTCTGTTCACACGCGCGCTTGAGGATGACCTCATCCTGAAACTTGTCAGTCTGGTTTGGCCCGGCCTAGCCTCTCCGCACCTGCTCGGCGAGAGCATCTTATGAGTCGTCTGCCAGACCCAGGCAGAGCTACCTGAGGCACAGACGCGGAGGAGACTCTGCCACTGCCCTGCATTCTGTGTGAATCTGGCAACCCGTGGCCCTGTCATGGCACGGTTCTGGCAAGGTCTTGTTAGCATGTTGTTTGCATGAAGATTACGAGATCGACGAATGGGGAGGTGGAAGCGGGTGGTTGAGGTCAGGATGTACACGGGGCTTAATGTTACGCTCTGGATTGATAAAGGTTGTTAGCATCTGTTCACGCATGGCAGCAATTTGTAGGTTTAATCTTAAAATATGAATCCACATTTGAGTTGTCTATTAAAAAAATAAAATGACATGCAAGGCTCAAAGAGTTTAAAGTTTAAACAGACTGAAATTACTTGCCATTGTTGGCATTGAAAGCTATGGTTAAATGTAAAGGAACAAATTAGAGTAGATACATATATAAATGTATTATTTTATTTTATTGGATTGCAGCTTTTGTATTCAGACGTGCAAAAAATGACCAGTCCTTTGTATTACATTCATATGTAATGCTCCATAAGGCCAGCAGAGGTCAGCATTGTTTCATTTTCACTCAATGGGTCAAACCTGTGGAAAAAATCTTCTGTCAATTACTCTTTTATGAGCCACCATAGAGGTAAAACACCTCTCATACTTTGATTGTCCTGTTTTAGAATGAGTCTAAATAAGGGCTTAGGGGTTTGTTTTTATGTATTTAAAGTCTCTGTACTTCGTTTAGATACATATCTCTCCTTACAGTGTGTAATTTCCTCTGCAGGTACCAGAAGGCCGCGGAAGAGTCCAGTGCAGAAAAGAAGAAAGCGGTAAGTGTCTAACTGACCACAGCGTGCTCCGAGGGGATGGGGGTCAAACAGCAGTCCGTTTTCAGTCCACGTCACGGTGACAACGCGTCCATTTTTCGCACTCAGTCGTCAGTCTGACCCCAGATATCCTCGTCTAAGCTCAGCCTATATCCTGATCATGTTTTTCCAATCATCTGTTTCTGTTTCTTTTTTCCCCACATCCATTCTATGGATAAACTATTATTATTATTAGTAGCAGTTGTAGCAGTAGCAGCAGAAGCAGTTGCTAACAAGAACAAGAGTAAATATTTATTTATGCACGCATATATTTTGTCACCATTCTTATCACTACTATTATATAATCAGAGTCCTATCACTTCTATGTCTAGTTTTCAGAGGTCTGCATGACTTTGAAAGAGTGTAATTACTGGGCTGCTTTGCTAAGGTTAGGGGTAATTGGGTAAGTGGTCACTCACATCCACAGGTTTTAAGTTTAATAATACGTTTTTACAAATGTTTCATAGCTTTACAGTTTTACCAGTACTAATAATATCAATCAACGTTGTTGAATTTAAATGACAGCACTGTTGTATTTCAAAGATGGTCTGCATATGTGAGGAAACCAGAGTTTATCTAGAAGCTTCCTTACTAGAGGGACTTGAGATCTTAGTACAGGAGACCAGCATTAATTAGGATGAACTACGATAGCATTTTCCTTGCATTATTATACGACAACGTTTTTTTCTTAAAAAACCACATCTGAGTTAGGTGTTGGAGTCTGGAGGCGAGGGGTGAGGGGTGAGGGGGTGACACATCATCGCTCTCTGGACAAAAGTCAGCAGCCTGATAAAACCTGTGAGATAGCAGCTACGTTCACCACTGAACGTTTAACAAACATAAGTGTTTCCACCTTAGCGTGCACCTTGTAAAATGTAAAATGACATCGTATTCCTAGGATGTTACGCAACCATGCAGAACGATTCCCTGAACTCAGCTACTCCCGTGAAATAGCTACCATTACCGATCCACCACCATGTTCAGCAGCTGGCGACAGACGTTGTGTGTTGAAGGCTTCCTTTGTCTTCCTCCAAATATACACCCGTCCAGCTGTAGGAGAAAGACGACTCGTCAGACCATATTACTTTTTCGATTGCTCAAGAGTCCATGTTTGGTGCTTTGTGCATCAGGCTTAGCTACAAGTAGTTTCCCAATGGTGACCCTGCCAAAAACACTGGTTTTATGAAGCCCGAAACATATAGTTTTTGTTGAAAGTGGGTCACAGGTGTTAATTCAATTCTGTGGTTTGTTTTTAGGCTATAGTTTTATGGTGTTTAGAACCTATCTTTTTAAGTGTCTTTCTGTCCCCGCCGATGAGTTTCACAGTGGCAGGTGTGGTCACTGAGCTGGGTGGCGAGTGGAAAGGAAACCACAACAGAGGTTAAACCAAAAACTGGCCAAAGGCCTTTCTATTTACCCCTTTCTGGGGGGAAAAAAACCACAAAACAAAGAACAAACTTAAAAGGCCCAGTTGAAAGCAAGTGCTCACATCTGAGTTGATTAGAAATCACTCTCAGGTGAGCCTGCCTGTTAATGAGGCCTCTGCTGTTGCAGCTCTGGTTGGCTGTCCAGGCTGAGGGAGGGAACCAGGAGACTGACAGCAGTACAATGGGAGGAGCTTAGGAGCTTGCTCCTCCCTCCACCTCTACCAGCACTACACCATTTTTATTCTTTGCTGATACAGTTTTTATGGGGTTTGTTTGATTCAACACACGCCAAGCCCCATACAAACCACATGAAATAAGATTGTATGACCGATGCCTGTGGAATTTGGGCACCAACCATTATTGCTTTTTGGAAATCTGTTAGTCGCCCCGTGTTGTTTTGGAAACTCACATACCACACTGCTATTGTCAGGTCTCTTTTATAGCTGACACATACTGCTAACTGGCAGTTGCTAACTTAATATGACTCACCTGTGTAGCTTGTTTTTGTTATTGTGATTTAATTACTTTAATTTTAAAGTCCTTTGTCATGTGGTGTGTCCAGTCATTTGTCCACGCCCTGTACATATAGAAGCGCATACTCAAACAGAACTGAAACACTGAAACGCTCTGTCAGAAGTTAAAACCATTCAATGAAAGATTTACGATAAATAAAATTGTTTTTAAAATTTCAAATGAATACATTTTTTTCTTTCAACATAAACATATCCGAGATATCAGTTCCATTCAAAAGTGACTCACAGCAGATAAGTTGAGAGGAATACTTATCAACTCTCAGTCAACCAAACTGATTTAGAGGCTCCGTCTCAGTAAAATATCTATGTCTGTCTTTGTCTCTGTCTCACACACCCAGACACACACACACACACACACACACACACACACACATACATACACAGCAGGACTGTTAAAAACCATTTTTACTGCTTTGGCAATCAGGAAATTCCTCAAACATGTTGTATGACTTATGAACAAACCTATTTACAAACTAATAAACAACATTCTCATAGTTATCAGTTAACTGCCTAAGATAATGAGTGTCCAGTTCACATCAAAATCTAAAATGCATCTTTATAGAATTTCTATTGTATTGTGGTTATACAATGCAAACTTCCTCATATCCGTTTGTATGCAGTAGTTGTGCTGTATGTACAGTTGGTTTGTTGGTCCTATTTCTGAGCTGTACACAATTGGAAGTTCGGCAAAGTTGTTTTGCCTTTAATGAGCTATTGAGTTTTATGATAATGGCAGGTAGATTTATTTATCCATCTGGCTCTTTCATTTGCTTATAAATTAGATTTGTCAAAGCCTTTAGCACATGTTAAAATTTTTGCACATGCAAATACAGTGACATTTGTTATGACTGGAGCAAATGACCTTCCTCAAACAAATCACATGCTCTCTTAGTGTTTTTGTACCCGTAAAGCAGTTTTGCATATAATATATGCTTAAGTAGTTCTTAAACTGAATTCACAAAATGGTTCTGGTGCTTATGTTACCTAATCGTACATAACCTGAAATTCTCTGCATGAGGAAGTACATTTTTATGCAAGTGACGTTAGCACACACGCACATACGCATACATACATGCAGACACACACACACATATACACACACATACATACAAACACACACATACACATACATATACACACAAACATACAAACACACACATACAAATACATATACACATATACACACATATACATACAAACACACACACACACATACACATATACACACACATACGTACAAACACACACATACACATACATATACACATATACACACATACATACAAACACACACATACACATACATATACAAATATAACACACATACATACAAACACACACATACACATACATATACACACATACACACACATATATACACACACATACATATACACATATACACACACACACATATATACACACACATACATACAAACACATACACACACACACATACACAGAGTCTGCATTGCCCAGTCGTCCAAGGCCACTTAATGCAATTGGAAGGTAGTCAGGCCCTAATCCCTATTTAGACCCTGTAATCTGCAGGTAATTCCCTGTAGTTTTACATAACCAACTCAGATTACAAGTTGCGTTCCAGTGGCCATCAAGGAGAGGACAAAGGCGTAACGACGGCTCAGCATCATGCAAGAATACCAGGTAATTGCTAGCTGTATAGTTACGCCACCTCTGTGTTGTCAGCTTTCACAGTCAGGGTGAGCCGTCAGGGAAAATGAGGCCTGTGGTATCTCTGGTTGTTGTTGCAATGTTCTGTAAAAATTGCTCTGCATTTAGATCTGTTATGTGTTTGGTTGTACACTACAATACTTATAAGGACATAAGAAAACATCGTAGGCCTATTTTCATTCAAATTGTGCATCAGAGCGTGGCTGCCTGACTTCGGAATGTTCTGGAAATGTACCGCAGGGAAGGGCCTAAAACATTTGCCTTTGTTGTTTGCGTGCAAATTTCCCACATTCTTCTGTACGGACAAGTGCAAACATAGGGCCGAGCGTCTGTCATCGGAATGGACGAGATGGTACCGAGTAAATGGGTTCGCAAGGATCTGGCCACCTTGACTGGTTGCATGAATGGACGTTCATGAGGGTTGGTGTTGTGGAGGGACTAGTTGGCTGCAAATTTTGGTTCAACTGAGATGGGATGGACTGCTGGTGCCGCAGGGGTCAAGGGTCATTCCTGTTCAGCTCATCTAGAGCTGGAGAAAGGCTAACGGATACATCAGGGTGCTGTACTGGACACGATCCAGAAGTGCTTCCGGTACAGGTTATGATTAGCACGTTATTGAGACTGATCCTGAATGGCCGTTTTGTTTCAGGCAGAGAGAGAGGAAGAGCCGGCTGTTTGTTTAAAGGAAGAGCACAGACCTTTGAAAAGGACGTGGCTTCTAATGTACTGTACGCTGTAACCGGTTCCTCACAGGAAGAGAGTTTTGTGCTGAAAAAGGCCTTTTTAGCGCTGTCTTGGTAGAGTGCCGAGGGACTGCTGTCGAGGCAAGGTGTGAAGCTAATAAATGTTGCGCAATTAACCACATAGCTTTGATTGCTAATTGCCTTTGCAGTAGACTACTTCCTGTACCGTACATGCTCTGAAGGTAGGCCTGCCTGTTTCAGTCAGCAAAGGGTTAACCTTTTCCCAAATGTATCATTTCCTGCTTTCTTGTTTCCTGGATTTTTTTTCTCTGTCTTTCTCTCTATTGACCCCCCCCCCTCCCCACAACCCCCATCCCCCGTTGGTGTGAGGGGGTGTGTGTGTGTGGGGGGGGGGGTTAGTTCCTACATGCAGTCTGTAACTGCTAACATCTGGGGGGGAAGCTTTAGCTTCATCATTTCAACTCAGCACAACGACAGAGAGCTTCAACCAGGAGCTTCAGGTCGCCAGGCATCCACGAGGTTTTTAAATCATTTTGCTTCTGGTTCTGCTTCAAAACCGCTTATCATTTTTCATTTTTATGTGCAGTAGCAGCTTCCAGCACAGTTGTTTTTGGACTACAGGTTTTCTCCTCAGTTTTCAGTTCTTTCTTTCATTCCGTTTGCTGCTTCTTGTCACATGATCCTTCGCTGCTGACTTTCACTTTAAGAGAAGAAAGAGGCATTTGCTGAAGACAGGGGATCTCGGTAAGGTTATTAGCTGATCTTGGTTTGTTTTCTGTGTGGACAGTCTACTTCCCATTGTTTGAGAGCAAGCATCAGGGGTGAGTCAGTTGTTTCTCTGAACTAAATTCCATGTCATTTTTTGAAGTTACACTTTTTCCTTACCAAATGTGTTGGTGACTGGTTTCAAATGTGTGATTTGTGAGAATTTTTTCAAATGTTGTGAAAGCCTGAACTGGAAAAATGGAAAGCTTTTGAAGGTATTTGAATATCGGATGCAGGAGGTGTGTTTGTCTGTGCACTCTGTGTGCTTACAAGAAGTAGATTATTGTAAATGAAATGAAATGAAATGAAGATGAATGAGTGCATTGCTAGGTGGGACAGGATTTAAAAATGAAACGTTTTGTCAGTGTTCATTGTTTCACCTGTCATGTATTGCGATTTCATTGAGAGATTAAGAAAGAAAGAGAGAGATAGGACAAGATAGGGCTAGACAGCCTAATTTGCATTGTCAGCAGTTAGAGTCCACATGCTGTTTTGTGACATTGTCCTGATCCTTTTCAACGCAAAAAGGGCAAAACCCCCCAAACGTCTAACCTCTTCAGTTCCCAGACTTTTAGTCACTTTTAGAAAACTTTTGAATAAGTATTTTTTTCCTCTTTCTCTTTTCTCACTCCCTCTGGCTGTGATGAGCGAACATTTGGCTCTCCGTTGTGTGACAGTGGCCAGTCCTCTCTGAAGAAGCTGTGCTTACCTCCGTGGTCTAAGCCGCTATTTTATTTTTCATTCTTTTTTTCTGTCTTGGCATGCCACTTCTAGTTCTCAACAGTGGGACAGAAAACAAGATTTCAGTGTCTGTCTCTTTAGTTCATATTTGGGGCTCAGGGTTTGAAAAGGCTCACTTGCACAGCGTTCATCTGTGCAAGTGATGAACCAATAGTGCAAATAAGTACATTAACATTACATTTAGACACTTAGTAGACACTTAAATCAAGTGTGACTTACAGAGGTTACATTCCTACACACTACCCAGTCATACAGCTGAATATCTAGTGTAGCACTTAGGGTAAAGTATCTTATTCAAGGGTACAACAGTAGTGCCCTATCTGTGAATCAAATCCACCACATCTGAGTTAGAAGCTCCCTAACCGTCATACTACACAGCTGGCCATAAAACTACTCTTGGAGATGCTGGGCAAGTAGCTGATTCTGTGGTTGATCTGTACTGAAAAAATAACTGGAATAATTCTCTGTCTCTCTCTGTCCCTCCCTCTCTCTAGGCTCTAGACTCTCTGCCCCATTCTCTGCGCTCAGGGAATCTGAGTGTCCTGAAGAAACGCTGGGAGCAGCCCCTGAGCCCAACCAAGCCCGTTGCCCAGCCTACTGCCCCGCCCCGCGCCCGCCCCGCACCACCGCCCGCCCCCAAGTCCATCCTCAAACCCGCCCAGTCCGTCCGTGGACCCGCCACTCTCGGCCAAGTCGCCAGGCACGCCGGGGAACTCCGGCCAGTTCACCTTCCCCGCCGAAGATCCAGAAGGGCCGGCGCCCATGGAGAGGATGCAGAGGAAGTCGGCAGGAGCGGAGGAAGGGGCGAAGGTTGCCACGGTGCCCGTCAGCCCCCTGGAGAAACCCGCTGTCCCCCTCAACAGTCTGAAGAGGATGTTCGAAAAGGGAGAGGCCGCCCAGAACAAAGTGAGTAAACAGTTTAGCCAATAGCTCGATTTTTAAGAGCGTTTCGTACATGGCGGTCAAAACAACAAGGGTCCTTATGCCATAAGCCATCATTTCCTCTTAGACAAAACCACTGCTGTTCAGCTTGGTCAGGCACGCATGATACAATATTCCCAACAAACGTTAATCTCTTGAGGACTCTGTCCCCATGTGACCTCAAGGTCATTCTCCGCACTGGAGGATGTCCTCACAAGGACTTAATCCTAAATACCCTGACTTAAGCGAATCTCGAACAAACCAAAGAAAAGTGCTTAGGTGTGTTTTGAGTGTTTCGATAATTGGATTTCATGCTGACTAAACAGATAGTTTCCATAAATTGTAACCCAACCTGAGGGAAATCACCTATAGCCGATTGACATTAGCATAGATTTTTGTGCCGTAAAAAGAATTGATTTTTTCAGAGGCAATTTGACCTCAAATAATGCAACATACATTGTCTTTTTTAACAGACACAGTTGTCAGATATGACTGACAGACTGCTTGTTGACTGTTACTCAATGATGTGATTGACAAAGGATTGCCGTTGTATGATATGGGACAGAGATAACAGCTTAGTATTAATATCAATTCGTCAACATGCCCAAGTCTCATTCAGTGACTTTTTCCTGTTTCTCTCTTCACGGACTGTTGGTGGCGGTCTGTAGGCCATCTATAAAATGGATGGATCTACTTCTGTATTTTACCAACTGTGTCATTGATCTCTTTGTGAAATGAACTGTTTCATTTCTTCTTCTGCATTTCGTTAACAGGCCCCGCCCATGTTTCACTTTCACAGTCATTTTGCCTGCCCTATTATTGATGATGTCAGACTGAAAGATACCATCCAAGTCTGTGATTGGTTAATGTTCTACTGTTTATCAGCTGAAATGGGCGAATGGAATGTAACTGTTGTTGAGTCAGACCTAGAACATTCTATGGCTTGCTTTACTCAATGGTGGTTCTTGAATGACACCCATTGTTCTTAGGTGGTTTATCTACTTTTACACTCACCTGTCAATCAATCAGTCACTGGCATGCCGTCTTACCTTTCTCGCAAGGTTTCTTCCCATTTGTTTCACATAGGACGATTTCCCTTTCCACTGTCACCCCAGTCTTTCTTTTGTTCGAGTTAAGGCCAGGGTCTCTAGTGAAGGTGTATTATGGGCAATATTTGTGCTACACTATTCAAAGCGATTTGATTTTATTTTGACTTCCACAAAAGTCTTTAACGTTGAGGGGTGTCCCTGAAGGGAAACAGGCACCAGCTCGCCAGTGTTCGGTCCCAGGATGGGATAGCAGGCCAGAGACCTCTCTGTCACCTGAGTATTTATGCTCATCCAATAAGGCGGCGGAGCAGTGGCGTGTTAGCGGGGCTACGCTCTGCCCCAGGCAGGCCAGGGGAGCTAAGCGGACGGCCGGATTGATGACCCGCTGTTAGGGAAGATGTTAATGAGCTTCCTAACCCTGCCCCCAACACCCCCATCCCGCCCTCATGCATGTCCCCTAGTGCTCCTTTTCTCCTGCTCTCTGCCTCATCATCACCAAGGTGATGGAATGCATGGACATTCCTGCATATCTGGAGTGCCCACCCAGGATGCTCTCCATGCCCCTGTCTCCAACCCCCACCCCGGGAACAGTCAGTCTGTTCCTTGGTTTTTCATCCATTCCTGATTTAACTGTTGGGCAGAAACAAGGGAGTTTTACTCCATGAATCAAACCAGGACATAGGAAAGACCACAAGGGTGGTCCATGTGAGTGATTCGTGATGAAGTCCTCAAGCACCTGTGTAATACGTGTAATATTCCTTTCAAAAAACTGCTCTGCCATGCACATTTCTCTATATTCAGTTATTATGAGTTAAGGAGAAATGCTTCATGCGAACCTTTGCGTGGGGAAACATCTGGGATTTTGATCGACCAGTAGTGGTTGCTGGTGAGTGAATGGACACAGAGCAGACCGCCCACCCTGGGCAGCACCACACCCAAACTGATCCTCCTCTGGGGTGGACACCAACTGTCAGCGCTGGCACCGTCCTGGTTTGATAAGTGACTGTGACTGTGGTGCCTATCAGCTCTCTGGAACAAAAAGTTTTTTTATTCAGTATCAAGGGGGGAGAGGGAAATGTATGTGAAATGGAGGGAAGGGGCAGGGTTTAAAAGAACAAACCTCATTGTTGTACTGAGGGCGTTTAAATTCATCGGGTCAAGTCTGACCCGCCCCACACCAGACTTTCAGACCCTTGAAAACGTATGTCTATGCTGATATAAGGATGTGGCATCTTCACGCATCCGCTGCCTGCAGTCCCAGACCGACCATCGCCTCCTCACTTCCTGTCACATGACCTTGCAGCTGACAGGAAGTGAGGCCCGAGAAGGAAATGGGATAAGACCAGCGTGCCACCCTCCTCCTCCACCTCTACCCCCGACCCCAACTCAGACAGGACAGTAGGAGTGCAAATGAGTGGAAAAACACACAATTACTTTCCTCTCCTGAGACCCTGAGACAGTTTCAGGGTTTTTTTTTTTTTTTTTTTACAATGGTGGGTGGTTCTGGAATTTGGTAAGGGCTTTAAGCGATGAAAATAATTTTGTTAACGCGACACTACCCTGCTCAACATACAGTTCTGTGTTCCACGAAATGCTGATCAGTGCAAAATATTTGTGATACGAAATGATGTAGGATGTGACTGAAAGTGTCTGAATATTATAATATAAATTCACTGTTGAAAGCGTGACAGAGGGCCTGTCTCCTGGCAGACACGTACTCAGACACACTCAGACTGCTGTAAGCCTGGTGTGCACAGATGCCTTCTCACAGGGGTGATGTCATTAGGCTGGTATTCGCACTCCAAGGGGCTCCGAAAACTGCGGCCCCTGCACACAGACTCCCCTTTCTCTCGCCCATCAAAGCCCTGCTTCTTCACCCCCACCCCCACCCCCTCCACCCTTCCTGCAACAGCATGGGGGTTTGGTCAGCAGGCCAGCCACTGCACTAAGAGTAGCTATTGCCCTGTGCTGGAGCCCAGTTCATAGTCTAAACCCTTCCCTAACACTGTCCATGCATGCTACTATTTGATTCAGCACTTATTCAAATAGATCTGAGACTGGATGGACAATGACTTCTGGTCTGGAGTTGAGCAGAATAGCGAGAGTGTGATAACCTAAGTTACCCAGTTTTAAATGCTTAAGTTCTTAAAACATACTCAGTGTGAAAACGGCTACATACCCAAAATACCCAAATCTGAGAGTGTTTTATGGAAGCAGGATAACCTGGTCCTTCTTTTTGGCTCATTGTATGAAATGGAGTCTTTTTCCTCCCATGTAGAATTTAATGTAGCAAAACGTATGTCACGTCTTCTGTAGTGTTTCCTGTGTGGTTCATTGAGAAATATGTTTTTCTTTGTAAGCGCAAGTGAAAGTTAGAGGCGTCACAATAGCTTATGTGTCCTCTGCAACGCCTCCCTGATGAAGTGAAGAAGACATCCAAACTGGAGAAACATCATTGCCCTCTCATTACAAATCCATTTCCTTTCAACAAATTGCTCAAGTCAATTTACGCATGGAACCGTATCAATCAGACAAGATGGGAGTTCTGAAGATAGTTTGGTTTTTTTATAGCTTGCACCTTTTCCAGTGTCTTCTGGCATTGGAGCTGGAGTAGACAAACAAAAACAAATGAGAGGAACTAAACATTCTGTACAAGACTTGTGTACCTGGTGGTACTTGAGACTTTAACAAAAATAACATGGATCTTCTTAGATAAAATGGTATTAGTTCTGCTGTATTTATCATTACTTAATGACAGCAAACATGCTTCAACACAATCTACCACTGATAGAAACAATAATAATGTGGCGTAATGTTTTGTCTGTTCCCTAGAGTAACGCCGGTCATAATATATACTCCAGCCAGCCTCATTCTGTGTGACCTCCGTTTGACAGGAGCTGGCCCTAGATGTGGGCTCTCTCTGAGAGGCTGGTGCATTTTAATTGGGTGGATCCTGCGCCCGTGGGTGTCCAGGATTAGCCTAAGCCTTCTCGTCTGGTTGCGCGATCAGCTCGGTTCTGTCCCGGGCTTTTGTTTGGTTGTTTACTTGCTGTTTTCTTGGAGGTTATTACTCCTGTCTGCAGACACAGGCGGACAGCCCGACTCATCTCCAGTCTGCCACTCCCTTGTGGCTAATCCTCTCAGGGCCGGACAGAGGCCTGTTTTTTGGGGTGTATTTAAATTTCGGACCAGCTGCCTCCCTCCCCCCCTCCCCTCCCCATCCTGATCTGGTCTGTCAGACGGGTGCAGACTGTGTTCTCCCCTTAACAAGATCTACAGTGAAAAACCAAAGGTTTTACCACAGATGTTATACACAAACCAGATGGCCAACTCCTGCATTCTTTTAAATAATGCTGTGCAGCTCTATTCAGGAGGTTCTACTCTTACAGCTGTAGATGTCCTGCCCTGCATTATGTAGATATAATGGACCAGTAGCAGAAATGCCAGATTCAATGCCAGGAATATGGACATAATAATCTGGTTTGATGTAAAGGCAATCTGTATTTCACTCTAGCATGATGCTGTTGAGGGGATTCTATCATGCAGCAGAAGCATGCGGGAAACATGCTTCATGAAGGGTGATCTGGACCTCTCAGTAGAAAAAGGGGTTGGGCTTTGGATATGTATGAAGGCTGCTTACAATCCTCTCTCACATAAATATCTGTTATGTGTAAAAGGTGCCATCTTATACAGATATGTATTGTAATGGAGATGAGTATAAAGGCTATACTGCCCACATATAGACATATTCACTGTACCTCAAAAGAAATATTTACCCTCTGTCTGATTTTCAGTATGTTTGCACTTTTTCCACATTGAATTTGTTCAGATTTTTTTGTTGACTGTATTAGTCCACAAAAATTATATACAGGCAGTGTGAAAAAAGATAATCAATGAAATCCCCGGGTATGAAAAAGGTAATTTAACCCAATTAAAAGGATAATAAATGTCAGATTTTTGAATACTTTGGTAAACAATCTGATTTGGGCCAGCTTTTGGGTCAACCCTTATAGCTAGAACAAAGCACACAGGCTCTAGATACACAGCATTCCATGGTCAAAATAAATGTATGAAGACAACTTCTAAGAAAATGTAAATGCCTATAAATTTTTAAGGTGGTTTCCAAGCAAGTTTCTGATGCTCCACTGAACTATAAGCAGAACCATGATGTTGTAAATCAGGGGTGGCCATTCTGCTAAACCCAGGGTCAACACATTGGAACATCCAGGTAGTCAGAAAGAACCATAGAACGACAGCCGAGTAAGTTCATATTTCAATGATTCTACCATCAGAAAGATCTCAGGCAAAACTGGGACTCCTGGTGGAGCGGCAAGGCCAAAACCACTGCTCACTAAGAAGAACATGAGCGTTTGTCTCAAGTTTGCCAAGTGGTACCTGGATGACCCTTAAGAGTTTCGGTATAGTGCTCTAGCTTCAAGGTCCATGAATGTCAACTAGTGTAAGCAGTTTCGCTTGGTGGATTGGGCCAAAATTCCTTGGCGTTGCTGTAATAGACTGATCAATACCTATGGAGGCATTCGGCTGCAGTCATGACTGATAAAGGTTGCATAATTATTGAGTCTAAGGGGGTGATTACTTTATCTCCATGGGGGTATTGGGTTTAGTCTAACTTTCTTTAATAAATAAATAAGAATCAATATTTTGTGTCGCTCATTCAGGTTCAGTTTTGTTGTAATATTAAGTTGTAGTTATATCTCATAACAGTCAGTGTCAAAAATAGTGTCCTAAACCAGTATACACCCTGACTTTCCAGGACCTGGAGTAAGGACCAGTATCGTCATAGATATTTATGCAGTGCTGTACTGCCTACATGCACAGATATGTAGAGTGTCCTATAGTAGCCACTTACAGAGATGGACAGTGTTACAGTCCCCTGCTTTGTATAGATGTGTATTCACTGCATTGCAAGTCCTCTGCTTTGTATACATGTGTATAAAGTGTAGTGGTGTATATATATAGCTGTATATGTGAGGTATATCCCCACTCTGCAGACACATGTGTTGAGTCTGTCGCAGACTGTGGTTGTTCCTGTGGCCAGGACAGGCACAACGTGCGCGTCTGAGTGCAGTTCTGTTCTCTGAGCTCATTACGGGATTAATCCGAGGGGTGCAGGAGGGGTGAGGTTGGGGGGTGGAGCGGGACTGCCCCAGGGCCGGGAGACACGCTGCGCCTCCCGACCTGCAGACCAAACACAGGATTGCCCCAAATGTGCGCCCCAGGCCCGTCTGATACCTCTCTTCCTTCACAGCCAGTCCCCTCTTCCCTAAACATCCCCCCCCCCGACCCCCATCCTGACCAGACAAGACCAGAAACTGTTGTACTCTATGCTACATACCAGACCAGCACATTAGATTTGGTTATGCCAGTGCTGTCCCTGCATTTATTTAATATATACGAGGTGTGGCTATTAAATAATGAGACTAATGCTGTAAAGAAAACAAAAGATTCGATAGCCGTTTTGTTCAATTTCACCAAAAATCTCTAATCGATGTGTTGCTCGACTTTTGAAAGACACGTCAGGAAAACGCGTCATACTACAAGCGATGCATGACAGCGAACTGAAGACACGAGCGGATTGAAACTTTCAGGGGTTGTTCATGCTTGCCCATCGGTGAGTGTGCACCATGTGGTTCGCGCGTGCTCGCTGTGGTTCGACTTACATAAGCCCAGTTTTGTCATTTAATAGCCACACCTCGTACATCTATCTGTCATGTCAATTGTGGTGGTATAGCTTCAGCTTTAGATTTGTTTTGTGGGTCAGGGGGCAGGGAAACGTGTAATTTGGTTGTGCTGGAGGGAAGGTCTGTGCACAGATAGGAGAGGCTGTCATTCAGTTCTGGTGTAAATGCTGTGTCAATTGGAGCTCTCATGTAGCGTTGTCACATCATCAGTATATTAGGCAAGTATAAAAAAAAAAAATTCTTTTTAGACCTGATATTTATTATATTTAGTTATTAAATGGTTTTTTGAGGCAGAGGAGGACAGGTCCCTGAATTTGAGAGGTTATCTATGCACAGTCTGATGAGGACAGGGTGAATGGGAGAAAGAGAGCAGTGAAAGAGTCCTGTTTCAAAGGTTGGCCATTGTGCTGGGGACAGAGACTGAACCTTTTGCCATTTCCCAGGTATCCCGAGAACCGGAGAGGATAAGGGGGAACAGCACTTCGGAGGACACAGAACGGAAAGACCGAGGTACTTTAGTTCGGTACAGTCAACAACAGTACAACACAGTGTAAAATAGCACAGTCTGAAATAGAACCTGGGAGAAGCTGTATACTCTATAATTTTGGACAGGCACAATTTAAGACTACTTATTTATTTACTAACAGTAAAGATATCAGATTTTGATACCACAGCATTCTAAATGAGCTTTAGTATCAAAACTAGTCATGAGCTGTGGCTACCCACAGAAAAACCTTTTTCCCTCCACGCCAGAATCTGTTTGTTAGCATTCTGTAGGTAAGACTGATGCGTTTTGTGCAAACTGTGGACTCTGTGCTATAAACGTAACCCGTGTCCTCTCTCCGCTTACACCCAGGGGTCCTCGATGGGCTGACTTCAGACCGGGTGCGAGAAACGACCTCGGTCCGGGACCGGCTGGCCAAGTACCAAGCTGCCGTGACGAAAAAAGATTCTCTACCCCCAGCGCAAAACGTGAGCGCCCCCTCTGTCCACTGTATGCATGTGCGGGCGCTGGGTTGTGCTTCTGTGTTTGTCAGCGTGTGGACAGAAAGCGGTTGCCATGGTTAGCCTCCCCTGAAACGCTGCATTGTTTGGGCCATAACCGAGTGTGACGGAGTGAACACTGGCCCCAGTATTCATGCGAAACCTCATGCTGAGACATAGATAAGCGCATTGAATGCGAGCAGCGCAGGTATTTGCTTATCGGTTTTGTTTACACAACCACACCCGTCAGCCCTATCTACCCCCTCGCCCACCACCCCCCAGGAGGCGAGTGGCTGCTCTTGCAGGCTAACCGTTGTCATGGGACATATATCCTAACTTTATGTTGGTTTAGTTCCTCTTTCACATTCACACAAATAGGTCAGCTGTCAGACATAACGCAGCCATAGGTGTGACAGTGACTAACTGACAGTTCATCTTTTTCTCTGTCGTCTCCTTTCAGAGCAAGTATTACGTTGTAGTAGGTTGTCTCTTGCACTATTTACTTTTCATATTCCAGAGAAGAGGGCATGCTACAACGAATGAAATGTGATAAACTGTGATCATTCCACGGAGCTGCACTCCACATAACCTCAAGCACTTTGCATGCGCTGTAATTTGCATTTCTGTTTGTATGTAAAAATACTCCAGGGGCCGGTGTAATGTATCTGTTCCCTTATTGTTGTTTCTTGTAAACTCAAGCCTCTCATGTAATCTTCAGAAAGTTTTCTTACCTAATCTTATCTCCCAAGCTTGATAGGGGAGCAGCAACAGGCTGTAGTGATTATTGGGCAGTCTAAATCGGGTGAAAATTATATTTAGATAAAGATAAAAACTTTGATAGAAAATATCACAGTGAAATCAGTTAAAAGTTTAAATGACGGTGTTAACAAGGATCTAAAAGAGCAAACAAGGGCAAGATTACAGCCATTTTAGTCAAATAATAGTTATTAGTGCACTGGATTTGGAAATAATATTATAAACATGGTACAGTTCAAGAATTAAAAAATAAAACCTCAAAAAATGTTTTTATATTCACCTCAGGGTTTGCTGACAATCTGAAATCCCTCCCCACAGGCTGAGCAGAGAGAAGTGGAGCGCAGCGCCCCCTCTGGACACCAGAAGGAGAACACACCACCTGCCAGCACAGGCACGGTCAGTAAGCACCGGCTCACCAGCTCCTCCTCTGGACAAAGTTAATGGGATAGAACAGCACATGGCCCAGTGTTTCCATCCGTCAGGAGGATGCGTCCGATTGGGCTAATGAGACTTAATCGGTCAGAAGGGCAATGTTTGAGCACATGGTCAATGTCAGAGTCATGGCTCTCTCTCACGGATGTAACATGTGTGGATGCCAGTGAATGATAGTTATTTATATTTATAGTTATCATTCCTAATGGAAATGAGCCTTCACACTTTGCCCTCTGTTCACAGAATGCTGCTCCCGAATCGAGTGTAAGGAAGGGGTCTACCCCAGACATCAATGGTGAGTTAAAAATTTATACCAAAGGATATATTTACTCTCATGACTAACAGAACAGTGAAATACAGTGTTACAGGAGGTTCTGTCTCTGCCATTGTTAAGGCTCAAGGAATGCTAAGCAATTGGCTCGTCAAGAACATTCATACTGGAAAAAATCCATAGCTAACATAGCAATGCAAGCAGCACTGGAACATTCTAGAATTAGGAAGTACAGAGGAAATGAGTGAACAAACACAGGAGCTAGCCATCTGTGCAATATGTGTGAGTGAGTGTGGCTTCAGAAATGGAACCTTAAAATTGGATACCACAGTTACTGAGCTACAACAGTCTATCTATCTAATCACTGACTAATGAGGACCAATCAAAGTGTTTTTGCTGTCCAGAGCAGAAAACTGGCATTGATTGAGATCAGGGAGCCATTAACTTAAGGTCACAATCACATAAAATCAAAATCACATGTGTTCAAAGATGGAGGTTTTATCGTTTTATAAGGTCGATCTACCATGCTGAGAATTTTTGTCGTATGAGCAAACTGACTTTTAAGGCACAGTACTTTTTAGTGGGATCTGGGGGCTTCACAGATTAACCTTTGGGTCATCTCAGTGTACAGTCCAAAACATGTTTTTTATAATACTTGAACTTATTGATGGCTTTGATTATTTGCTGAGTAAAGAGCTCTAGTCTTTCTTTTTCAAAGCAGAGCATGTTGATTTAAGTTGGCCAACTTGCCAACCTCACTGATTTTCCCAGTTTCTTTTCAATCCTGTGAAAATCAATGGCTCCCTCTAGTGTCATTCTGGTGCTACTGCATGCCTCACTTCACACCTCACAGCAGTATAAAACAAAAAAGAACCGGTACATATTCAGAACGGGTGTGTCTCTTCTCCCAGGAGCTGGAATGGAACTGGCATCCCCCAACACAGGCACTGCTTCGCCCCTGGCGCCTAAGGAGAGTTCCCAGCCCAAGGCTGCAAAAGTGCGTACTCCAAGAAGGCTTGCAGCTATATGTGCCTGAAAAGTATTCTGTTAATTTCATGGGAAACGTGAAATTGGGTTAATGGACTGTGCTGTAACATTACAGAGTAATTGGTGAGACAATTTATGCATTACATACATGTGCATACATGTACTACATAACTTGGAGGTCTAAAAGGAAGGTTATGTAACAGCTTGGCATGTTCGCAGATGGTTTAAATAGGTGTGTGTGTGCTCGCGCGCTCGGACAGGCAGGTTTCTGTATGTGCGCTTGTATACTGCATATACGTATGTATGTTTACTTTAACAAACTGTAAAAGGAACGATTTTCGAAACCATTTGGATTCCTTGGTTATTTAAGTGTGGTCTGAAGTAAAGCATTGGTTGTGTTTAGAAATTTGGCCTGCCTGTGCGGGAGACCTGTGTGGCCTGCCTGAAAACCGTGTACCCTCTGGAGCGGCTGGTGGCCAACCAGCAGACCTTCCACCGCACCTGCTTCCGCTGCTGCCACTGCAACTCCAAACTCAGGTGAGGCCGTACACCTGGACTGCACCACCCCATGGTATAGCAGTTATGTCTCTGTAAACTATGCTGTTACCTGACTAATGGGAACCTTATATGTTGACTCTGTTACCTGATTAACGGGAACCTTGCTTGCTATTTCGCTTAAATAGATCACCAGCATCACTATGTCCAAAAAATTGAATTCTCAGGACCATATGAATAAATCAACCACGTTCTTATATTCTGAAATTGTTTTCCTTTATCTCCCTCTGCTGGCCAGTCTGGGGAACTATGCTTCTCTGTATGGCAACGTGTACTGCAAGCCTCACTTCAGCCAGCTGTTCAAGGCCAAGGGGAACTACGATGAGGGTTTCGGTCACCGGCCGCACAAGGAGCTGTGGTCAGCCCGGGGAGAGGGCGAGGAGGAGGACAGGGCAGGAGACTCCCCTACCACCACAACCCCTACTGCCACCGTGTCCCCAGCTTCCGCCGCGCCTGTAGCTGCCGCCTCGCCCACCCAGGCCAAGCCCCAAAACTCCATGGTGGAGGATTCGCCCATCGCCAAGGTTAACGTCCTCGCAGCTGGCCTGGAGACACGGGCACAGAGCTCGGCCGTAGGAGAGAAACCGGTGGAGACCCGCCGGCTGAGGATTGCCTGGCCGCCCCCAGCTGATGCCGAGAGGGGCTCTGGAACCTCTGGCTCCGGCGTGGATGGCGGCCCCCTGAGGCCCTTCAGGGCCAAGTGGCCCCCGGAGGGCGACACATCGGCCCCCGCCTCCCACAGTTCAGAGCGCTCCGAGCTCAAGAACCTCCGCAGGAGCGCCTCACTGAAGGAGCGCAGCCGCCCGTTTTCCGTGGCTGCTTGCCCCGTGCCTGTCCCCAACCCCAGGGAGCCGCGGCGTCCAATCAGGGGACTGCCGGAGAGGAGGGGATCTCTGGAGGAGATACGCCCGACCCCCAGGCCCCGCCTCAAGGAGCCGGAGCCTCAGAGACAGGAGACTGTCACGCCAGAGGACAGTACTGTGAATGGAGAAACCGCCATAGAGGAGAAAGACAAAGACAGCAACTCACAGCAGGAGGAGGCGAATGCAGTCACCAAAACAGAGGAGTCAAAAGAAGAGGCTGGACAAGGAAAAGACGAGGAGGAGGAGCAAGAGGAGGAAAAAGCCGAGCAGGTGCAGGAACCAGCACCGGAGCCGTCGTCAGAACCCTCCCCCTCCCCTAAATGCCAGGACACCCCTCCGGACCTCCCATCCTCCCCAAAATGCGAGGACACCCCTCCAGAGGTCCCAGATGTCCCATCCTCCCCAGAGCAGCAGAGCAAACATAACAGGACGTCCCAGGACGTGGGCTTCTGGGACGGAGAAGAGGCAGAGGACGAGGGTGGGGAGCTGACCGTGGAAGAGCAGATCAAGAGGAACCGCTACTACGAGGAAGAGGAGGACGAGGAGGAAGAACAGGAGGGCTGAACTGCGCCCGATCCATCCTCAGGTCTTCACCACCTTCCAATGAATACATTCCAAAAGAATGCCAGGCAAATGCAAAATTCTAATTTGTTTCTTCCCATTGTTCTCTCACAACTACTTCTGACCAATCACTATGGAGGGCGTCCCCTGCTTTTGGTGCAATCAGTTCGTTTCCTTTTCCTGTACGTCAAACTATCCTGACTCCCTAAGGTACTGTGGTCCCCATCACAGTCCAGACAACTGGAATCGTTTCAAAAGAAGAAAATAGATTTTAACCCTTTTTTCCCCCCAAAATCCTGAAAGACTCTGACCATGCTCCAAGCAATTTGGAAGTTTTGGTACTTTTTAAAGAATTGCCACATTTCCAAGTTTGTGGGAAAAATGTTTTTGTATGGTTTCTTTTATAAGCTGTAAAGGCTGAGAGTTTTGTGTGTGTGTCTTAAATCTAAAATGAGTCGTTTTGCATTTTTATGGCATTTTTACAATGGGGAGGGGATGCTCATAAAGGGCTATGAACTTGAAGCTATGCATTTTAATAAACTTTATTTTTGTTTTGTTTCGTTTTGTAAATGAAAGAACTATGGCCTTATAATCTGTGTAGTGTAATTAATGTGTGATGGTTTAAGATGAACGAATGGTCGCGTATAACTGGAATTTTAGAGAAACAGATGGAGACGGATCAGCTCTCTGCTGGTTTGCAGGCTCAAATCCACGCTCACTTACATTAAAGTGGAGCAGAAGTGCTACACACTCACACTCAGGTGGCCTGGACACAAATATAAACTGAGTCTGAAGCTTTCAACACTCCAAACAATTCACTACTTTTCTGGTATTTCAGTTTAGGGGGCAGGGGGTTGAATTAATGATGCGCAAGTGGATTTGGCTGTGGTGTTTGTTTGTGTGTAAGCGTGACAGAGACACTGCGTAGGTTCAACAGGGTGGACAGTGCAGTCGTTTTACCTGACAAGGTGCCTGTACAAACATTCCAGCATTGTAATTTGAAATATAAAAAAAATGAGAACACAAGCAGTCTGATCCACTTAAGGTGAATAAAAGCTGAACACTGTAATTCTGTTATTTTGTAATACTAGGGAATCAAGACATAGGACTGTAAAAACACGCAAATCATCTTTACTGCAATGCTATTTACAAAACTGTCACATACCCATGTATACTACAGTAGGCTGTATTTGCACAATAAGATTTACGGTATAAAATACCCTTTCTGGTGTCTTAAACTCATGCTGCCAGGCCAAGACTAATGTGTAAACTGTTATGACACTTAATGATAGCAAGATCGGTATTTAATTGGTGGTGTTTCTACATGTATGAAATAAAAATGAAATGTGTTACATTTTTTTGTGTGCACTTCCTTTCTCACCACATCAACGTTTAGATGTTTTTTTCCCCAAATTTGAGGTGATGCTCAAACCAGTGAGGTGTGGTCATAGGTGACATGAAGAATTGAAGACACAAAGACCCAAAAGCTATGGAAATAGCCATCTTTATTTAGTCATATAAACATCTGTGTATGTACACATTTAATAGCAGTGCAAACTGTCAGAGCGGGGAAGCAGCCCACTGACAGACACCGCGTGGTTGGCTACTGCAAATGGTGGGCGGGTCCTGTTCATGCATCATTGGATAACATCTCTCACCCAACATGGCCCCGCCAACTTCAACCGGACCCTGCCCACCCCCAATTTAAGACTCTGGTTACCCAAGAAGCCAGCATCAATGGGTCAGCTGTATAACTCTAATATGGGGCAAGTTGCCATTGTACTCATGCATAATGTGCATCCGTTGACGATTGGCCGAGATATGTCACATGAGGCCCTGCTTGGCCAACCATATAAGAGGAGAATACACTTGGAAGAAAAAGCAACCGTTGCCATGAATTTCTCCCCAGAAAGATCCTGTATCACTTTAAATAACCACCACCCTTGAACAGACACCGCACAGAGAACGAGGGCTTTTAACAGAGCGGTGATTCAAATAACGCAGTATTCGAACTTTACCAGATAAAGGCACCGGTGTGTTAGCCATATAGGCACAAATTTGGGTTGTATATATTGCTAAGTATGCATCATCTAAACACTACTTATACATGTCAAATTATCTGTTATGCAAAACTAAGAACCGCT